>JAVKLA010000001.1:20405123-20474652 GCA_034782735.1 Sagittarius serpentarius
CGACGGGGGCCCGGCAGGCGCTCCGAGGGGCCGCGCGCCACGTGCTTTTATGCTCCCGCGGCCGCAACGTCGGTCATTCTGATTGGCCCGGGCGCCCGAGCGTGGGGCGGGTACGTGACCCGCTTTTGAGGGCTGATGGCCGCCTGCCCCACAAGATGGCGCAGCGGGGGTTAGGTGGAGGGGGGGTAGCGGTGGCGTAACAAGAACTTAATCGGAACCTTTAGGGATAAGTCTGTCTTTGGCTGACGTTTTCTCGCGTGATTATTTCCCTTTCTTCACTTTTAATTGCGAAGTGCTTTGAAAATTGGGAAGGAGTGAAGTTTGGTACTTTGGAAGTGAGCGCAGTGCCGGGGAAGAGCACTGCAAGGCAGCCTTTCCTCAGAGCAGCTAATGCGCTGTGCCTCAAGTTGGGGCGTATCCAGCTAAAAGATATCAGCTAGGGGTGTTCTAGGAAATGGTAAACTGGTCATTTGTCAGAGGCTTCTTGTCCGAATAGGTGAACTGCAGTGAAATTCATTCTGTGACCATGTGTGAGGAAAGAACACCCTGTTCTTTCAAAGGGGGGATTTAAGGTCAGTCCTGGTAGGCTGCATTCAGTAATATGTGCTAGTAAGGCCCATGAACTAAGAACAAAAATGAAATCTTACAACATCTGAAGCCCTCCTGCACCATGCGAGTTCTTCTTTGCTCCTTCCATCCCTCCTTCTACCCCCTGACTAGGAAAGTTAACACAAAGCCACCAAAATCATCGAATGGGACATGGAAACCTAATTTTCTTCGTGAACCCTAAGCCTTCCTGTGGCTTACGTTCAACAGCAATAAATCAATGATGTTATTTTCACTTTTACATAGACAAATAATTCTCTTAATGATTATTGTAGTTGTGCTGTGCATTTACATCATAACTATCTTTTATTATCACTTAATGATCTTTCTGTTGTCTAAAAGAACCTGGAGTGATTGAGTTTGGGTTTGGTTGTTGTTGCTTCTATTTATGTAGTGTTGAAGCAGTTGCCAAGAAGGGCATAATAAATCTAAATTCTGACATAATAAATAGATAATGTGTTGTAATTGGATTATTTGCAGGCTGTCTCACTCTGTTGAAATTTGCATAACACTCAGAAAGACTGCTGCAAATACCGAAAATAAGCAATATAGCTAATTAAAGGTTTTGTTTACTTATATCTTCCTGAAAACACAGTAAAGAAGGCATATATGTACCCTCTCCTTAGTTTTCTCAGGAAAGCTTACTCTAGACCTTGTCTTAAAATGGCTGCCTCTTCACTGATTATAATGTATGTGATAGATGATGGAAAGTAGAAGATACCTAATAGGTGATCTGTGAGAGTAGGAATTACTACCCAAGGTTATAGAATTGATGACTCTCATGACTACTTTTTCCCATCAAAATCAAAGTTTAAAACTCCATCACCAGCACAAAAAGGATAATGTAGCCAATTCCAGCAGCACGTGCTAAAACTTTTCTTAATACATAGACATATATCAACAGATTGATAGACATCTGTGTCCATGCAGATAATCACTGAATTAAAAAAGAGAAGACTATGTGGTGTCATCCTGACACAAACAAGAGAGGGATCGGCCTTTGTGGCTTCAAAGGCTCATGGTCTGTAACCTAAAAAGTGATTTCTGATATCATTTTTTCTCGTTTGGAAGTCTGGCTTCAAGGATCAACACTGCAATGAACGTGCAGGAATAATTAGACCTGAGAATGGCCTCTAGATACCACTGTAACACCTTTTATGCCTTTAAATAAAACAAAATAGTGAATCTAGTATGCTTTTATTTTTCATTTAAAAGCAGAAATAAAACCACAAAGAAACAAACTAAAAATGTTAATGATAAGGTAATTATTTACGAACTTTGGTCCAGATCACCAAATTTCCCAAAGGAGTTCAGTGAGTAAATGTCTTCTGGTGATTTGGAGATTGCTTTTGAGCTCAGTTTTTGGGGAATTTGGCATAGCCCCTAATCGAAGCATCACAAATGCTCACATTGCTATCTGAGAAGTGCTAGATTTAGGTGGTTCTTCAGACTTTCAGGGAGAATGGAAGTGTAGAGATGTATTTTTTAAAAAAAATCCCTGTCTTAAGGGTGACTGTTGCTTTTTAATGCCTTACAGAGTTGGTTACTGTCTGCAACTGTGGGCGTTCACCTAGAGAGCTATTGCAGGAGAGAGCACCAGCTGCACACTGGTCTCTTAGTCTGAGAAAATGAAGATACTTAACCTGCCTCATACGGACCCCTCCGCCCGAGAAGGATCGCACAAATAGTCCTGAGTGGGCTTGTACTTTGCAGTACTTACTATGGCGTTATTTATAACTCGGATTATGATGTTCTGCTGCGATTGTAGTGTTTTTTCTTCACAAAGAGGTACTCCATGCCGGTACATTAAGATGACTTGCATCAGTTGCAGAAATGGATTGCAACTCTGGTAACAGAAGAATCTTAACCTGCCACTTACTGCTGTAATTTATATCAGTCTTTAAAAAAGCAACATCTGAGCTGGGAGAAGTTATTTCAGTGACACGTCACTGTGTGCATCATAATCTTATCCCATGTCAGTAAGGGCGATGTGTCTTTTCTGTTCTTTCATGGGCCATACCGACTTGGAGGTAATTAGTTTAGACTACCTCTAGCAGCCCTGAATTATTTTAACTGTCCTATAAGAGTCCATTTGATATAGACTTTAGTTTAGTTGTAAGGAAAATACTGATTGGGACTAAATGAAAGTTATAGTGACTCTCCCTATGAAATACTGTCTTTTTAAAGTTCTTGAGAAGAATCAGCAGCTGAAGTGAGGGTCCGGTCCCTGAGCAGAGGCACAGAGAGGCCTTTCAGAGACATCAGGATACCCCCCTTGCCCTCCTGCTGCCGCCCCAGGGGAGCGCGAATCTCTCCTGTGATCCTTCAAACAGCTAACACATTGCTCGATGCCTGCTAGAATGGCGCTGTAAACCTACTTTCTGGAAACTCCATCCAATCGAAGGTCTTTTTCTGTTCAGTTTTCTAATAATTCAAGAAAAAGCCAAATATTGTAGAATCTCTCATCAAAATCGTGTCCCATGAGTATCCAAAGTTTCAGTATAGTCTCAAGAGGGAAGAACAGTGTTAAATAGGATTAAAAGTTAATGAAATATTTTATGACAGTATTTTACCATAGCAACTGAAAGTTAGATCTGAGCATTGTATAAATATTAATATTACTCTCCTTGTCTCAACCACTAAAGGACTTGGGGAAGGTGTATGGAAGGGGAAGAATCTCATTTTATGGTTCTAAAATTCAAATGTGAAGGAGGAAGAGAGATTAGGTTACAAAAATAAGGTACTGAGAAACTTGCCTAATGGCCTGTAATCTTCTGGAAGTACAGCTGCAGTGGGCTTTTAAACAGGTGCTCTGATTATAGAGCATAACAAACATGTTAGGCTTTGTAGTGCATTTAATATCTTATAAACAGCTAGGCTAATTTGGGCAAGGCTAATGGATTAGCTCAAATGGTACTCTTGTAAAAGGTCTGCGATTATATCTGTGTACATTAAAGCTAAAATTTCGGTACTCTGTGTTCCCCAGCCCGTGCATCTCGGAGCAGAGCCTGCTTCAGGCGCAGGCAATGCCTGGAGGCTGTCACGAATTCACAGTGCCCACCCAGTCAATGCAAGAGGGAGATGGAGTTGCTCCTGCTTCTCATCACCGGGTTTATTTTTTTGATCCTGTAGCTGTATAGTCTTTCATAACAGGGAAGAAGTTGAAAATGAGCTTGGTGTCTTGAGGTACTCTGCTGTCATTTATATTTGCCTCCTCTTCAGAAATCTGTGACTGTGTTTTTTTCCAAGTGCAAACCTAGCAAGTATTATATCCCAGCTGTCCCTGTGTTTCGTATTTTCTGAGGTTCGCTTTATCAGGATGCTGCAAGCCTCTGCTACCTTGAGACTAAACGTGGGCTATGCTTCCGAACAAGAACAAAAATCTAAAAAAGCGAATGAAGAATAATTCTACTGTGACATCAGATGGCTTTTCAGCGGTGTTAGGACTAACGGGGGGAAATAATCAGAGTATTTCTTTGCGTGTGAAAAACCAGAGTCAAGAACCCAGTGCAATGCCCTGTGCCCAACAGCATTGGCCTTGCTTGGGACAGCAGCTCCCTTGGGTTGTTAACGCCTTGAACGCTGTCCGCAGGTGCTCAGTCTCAGGCATCAGTACCAGTTGCCACAGGACAAATCCCAGCTGCCTGCTGCCCGTGCGCGGCTGCCTGCCCTGCCTGCTGGCGCAGGCGCTGCCCTCCGGCCAGCCCCTCCAGCACATCTGGGAAAGACAGTCTGCAGGTGAACCCACTCACCTCTCTCTGTTTTGTTCTGTTCAAGTCACACTTTATGCCTGTGATTAAAATCATGCTCCCTATGGGGTTAAAAATGAGGTATTTAAATATTTTATTAACTAGATCGTAAAGCCAACATCCAAAGGGGTGAGCCTACAAGAGGCCGTAAGATACACTGCCCTCGGCTCGGCTCTGCTGCTGCACCTTCGCTAATTAATCCTGCTGAGAGGTCAGCATAGCAAAAAGAGAAGGGATGTGCTGGTTTAGGGCGGGCCGTAAGGTGAAAGCAGATTTTGTGGATTTAGGGGGGACAAGGCAGAAGAAATAAATGTTTCCTAGGAAATTATGGCGGTATCTCAGAGGCCCAAACTGGAGAACCGGAGCCCCCGTGTCAGCTGCAGCGCCTGCAGGTACCTGTGTGGTACACAGTTGTAGCTTTAGGATTTGTAAAGAACAATATATTTTTAAAAGGCACCTTTTTTAACGAGACTTTTTTTTTAATCACTGGTTTTTTGTCAGAATGAATCTGTATACCCTAGATGAAACTCAATTCAAATGTAATAATGATTTTCAGTACTGTAGTTCATTGCATAGTCAGAAATGGTTAAGCGACTCAGATATTTTTGCAGGTTCTGGGAGTTTTTCTAACAGCTGACACATTTAAGTTTTAATATTTATGCTCAGTTGAATTTTGACACCTGAAATATCGGGAAGTGATGTGACCTTTTAAGATTTCTACTTTGTTTTTATTTGAATCGCTGCTGTTCTTTCAAGCATCTGCTTGGTGGCATGCTGTGGAGGAACACTTATTATTAGATTGCTTATTTTAGGAGCAATGATATAATAGATATGACATTGTTATTTGAAATACAAAATATAAAAAATAGGATATAAAGCTGGCAATGCAAATTCATGTTTCTGGGTGGCATCTTAGACAGTGAATCCATTTCTTACTCCAGTTGTTCCACAAAAGAAGAGAAGTAGGTTCTTTCGTAGCTACACTAATGCCACATGAGCCATTCTGATTCAAAAATGTGGAGTTTCCGATCTGACGCTGAAATCCAAAAGAACAATGAGATTAAAAGTATGCCACATCTTCAATGTGGCATTTCCCGTTTAAGGAAGAATATTCTAAGAGAAAGAGATTAACCTTACCGTGCTGTAAAAATTCAAAGGTTAAGCCCAAAGGATTTAGAGCAAGCACACACAGTGGCTTAAGCCAGAAAACAGTTTCTAGCCGTGAATCCCAGAGTTGCAAAGACACTTATCTCAGCCCAATTAAGTTTCTTGAACTCTAGATGTCTATGGATGTATATAAATCTCCCTGAAATCCTATAGTAAACCAACAGCAAAGTATCTGCTATTCAAATGACCAAATGATTTAAGTCATGCTCCTTTCTACCAACAGATATAGCAGCGGCGTAACACTCAATCCTGGTGCTGTATCACTTTTTAACATACTGCATCATGGATATATTGCTCAAGATCCCTTTAGATTTTGTGTGTGCTTCATTATGCAATCTTAAAAGCCTAAAATGTGATATAATGGAACATTTAGCTCAAAGATAAGGAAAACAGCATGCTGCACTTTGTAGCCATTTGATATCCTGACAGGAAAGGGAACTGACACATGATAAAGAAATAAATAACACTGGCAGTGAATTATGGCTAGCACAGATCCATTCATGCATTATTTAACTGGTATCACGACACAGTTCACTTTGGAATTGGCCAGGCCACCATTTCGCATTCCTTCAAATAGACTTGTTTCCTGTGTAAAGAACTGACAGGAGCAAATAAAATGAAAATATACATGCAAATGGTAGGCAGAAGTATGAAATAACAAACCCAAGGGCAAATGTGCACATCCTGTCAGCTCCCAAACCATGAGGGAAATAAAGTATTCAAACATTATGGTGATTCATAATGTAGATATTGTAAAGCAGTTGTGATGATACTCTATCGCACAGGACGTAGAACTTCCCTGAATTATGGTTTCCTTCTTTCAGATAAAGACTTTTATGAAAAACATTTTTTTAAATGAACATTGAGGGAAAATCCAATGCTGTCTATGTTAAACCCCACTACGGTTAGTATCCTCACTGTCAAGATCATAATGCTGTAACAGTCTCTTTGATTAACAAAGCTACTTGAGCACCTTGATTCTTTCAGTTAAACATATTTTCCGTTTCTTCCATTGTTCCCGTAGCTGCAGAACTGACTTCAATTTATTAACACCCAGAAGTTAAGAGAAAGCAATAAGCTGATTAAAGACATGTAAAGAGGAAACTCAAGAACATAAATCCAGGAGGTCCTTCCTGGTGCAAAGAAAGGATCTTCTACAGGCTCAGGGCTTCACAGCTAAAATCAAAGAGGAAAAAGAAAAAAAAAAAAGAGAAAAAAAAAACCTCCACAAGTGTTTTCTTCGGTTTGTCATTTTCTGTTGGCTGGCTTAGGTGTCCCTGCAGGCATCGGGCTGCCGACGGTCCGGCTTGTCCCGAGAGTCCGAACACCCTGACGCCATCCATCACCAGCACAGTCTGCCGCCGCCCTCCCTGCCCGTCCCGCCCGGTTCTGGCTGGGCAGAGCGTTCACCCTCTGACGTTACGCACGCGATGCTGTGTTGTGGATCTGCCTTTGTGAAGATGTTCGGTCTGTTGCTTCTTTCTTTTTTTTCTGTGCTGTTGATCTTCAGACGTCCTGGCTGTCTGTGTTACTTTTTAAATTACTATTTCCAAGGGGTTTGACACACACTCTTTTTCAGTTATTTCCTACTTTCTTGTTAATTTTAGCAACTGAAATAAATTTCATGACTTTGTCCTTTGGTGCTTCATTTCAGATATGTAAATACAAAGTACGTTTAGCTAATGCCTGTTCAAAATACAGAACACTAATAATAGGAAACTCTTTTCTTGATTAATTTGTCAAGCATGGATCTTTGCACGGAGTATCTGAGGTTTTGTAGTATTAATCTGAGTTGCTGCTGATAAAATGAGAATATGTGAGGTTTCACAACAAGAACATAAATTCCAATTAACAACCAAACAGAAGAAAGAATTAATTCAATAGACTATGTATGCCAAAAGAATGTTGCAGTTGTAGCTGTTGAAGTAATAAATATTATAAATATTTCTTACATTTTCATAGACTCCACATGCCAGTAGCTAAACAAGGTTGAGAAAAAAAATCAATAATAAATTATACTCTTTGCAAACATTAATAAATATTCCTGTTACTTTTACTTCTACAGCTCCCATACAGGAATCCAAAACAATAAATCATAAAGCTTGTTTCATTTTTCCATTTGGCCACCACCCAGACAAAAGCAGGTGGAGAGATTAAAAAGGGTTGTTGGAGAATTTTTTTCATTCAGTGATCTGTCTGTCCCTTCATTGTTTCCTTGATAGCGGTACTATTTTCATTTTCATATACAACACAGTTGTTTGTGTCCAATTAGAGTTTTGTAATTTATGGAATACTAGCTCTGGCAACAGGGTATGATTATATACACGTCAGGGATAAACAAATGCAGTTAAAAAATGGCAGTACTCCTAGCTAGAGGACTTTATCCAGTGCAGAAATTGTGTCTGTGATACAATATATGCAATTAATTCCAGACAAATCCACAGAAGTTCATAATACTTTTCGCGGCACATAAAGGAAGCAGAAGAAGTATTGGAAAGGAGGTGAAAAGGATTCTAAAATTTGATTGTATTTTATGGGGAAGTTTTCTTAGAGGAAAAAAGTAAAGGAAATTATGTAGTTGAAAATGAGCATAAATACTACAGCTTTGTTCAAAACCACTCTCAACCTAGATCCTTAGTAGTATGAAGCATGTAAAAAATCAGCAGGACAGCTCATGCGAATGAGTCTGGAAATTGGGTTTGTCTGGAATACCTGGGACTTCATAGGGTAAAAAAAAAGTTGCTTTAAATCGAAGTATATTTATTTAAGTAAATTTACTTAATTCACTTAATTTTTCAAGGTGAGGGAAGAGCAGAAACAGGACCAGGGATTTCAGTATCCCTGTAAATAAAGTCTTAGCAGGGAGATGATGCTGTCCTTTGTCACTTCCCTTAAAGACAGGGGGCTGCCCCACATGAGGAAAACTCAAATTGGGCTCTTCTTCTTCCTCCTCCTCCTCCTCTTCCTTCTCCTCCTCCTGCCTTTTCTCTGTGAGATGACAGATACTGGTTTCACACCGGGGAAGTTGCTGGTGCGTGTGAGAGGGAGCTGTTGGGTGCTGGGGCCAGCTCTTGGTAGGAGCTGAGGGGTAGGAGGAGGCAGCGCAGTGCAGGGGTGCCCCTCAGTCAGCGACGGGTGGTGGGGCTCCCATGGGTGACGGGTGGTGGGGCTCCCACCGGTGATGGGTGATGGGTGATGGGACTCCCACCGGTGACCAGCAGTGACTCAGCCCTGTGTGTCCCCAAGGGGTCTCGGCCCAGGCACTGCGGGCAGGGGGAGGACAGGCTGTAAACCTGACTTGGGATTTCTGGGCAGAGCAGAATCACCGCACTGAATCCAAGGAATTCCTTCAACTCAAAACAGACAGCAGGACCGCCGTGACAGCGCTTTCCCCTGTTTCGTCTCTGCAAGGGATGTTGCATCAGCAGTCAGGACATTAAACTCGTATCTGAATTTTAAATCAGAAAATTAAGGGTGTTTGGGCCTCAGTTTGGCCTGCAATAGTGTTTGTGGGGGCCAGAAACTCAAGAGCAGGCTTTGAATGTGATGTGAATTCCTCTCTCCTTATTTTCTGGCACCTTCCCCTCTCTAAGAAGGGTGGGTGGGTAGGAAAAGGATGAGCAGAAAGAGCCTTTCTCTGTCCCTGTGTTAATTATCTTGAATTTCTAGACAGAGGCCTGGCAGAGGAAAAAAAAGTTTCTATTATTATATCCATTGTATTTTTAATCCATTCCATTGGCAGTATTGCAGCAGGAAGGAATCTTTAGCTTTAAGGGTTAAACGGGAACCCTCTTCACTGGTACTTAAATGGCCGAATGATGCTAGTGGCAAAAAATCTTTAAAGCCATACCTGCTACATAGCTGCCCATAATGTTTTGCATAGCCTTTTGTCTCCAGGTAATGGGACAAACACTAGTGCTTGTGTTCCACCATAACAGCAAACCTTTTCTCAATGCTACATCCTGTTTATTTTCTTGCAGTCCTTACTGAGGGGGGGCGGGGGTGTGGAGATTTGAAGATCTGAAGAAATAAAACCTGGAATCACAAAGAGTGTTCTGCAGAGCATAAGCATTATGTGGGATATCTGAATCTGTGAAGAGATAGTTAATATTGTGGTTCTTTGCAACGAATACTGTGCTTAAAGGTCATTCGTGACAGGGGCTTTGAGAGCATCTGTTGCTAGGAACACACAGGCTGAATCTCATTAATGAAAACTATCTGAGTGACAATCATGACGACGTTTCACTATTCATTATCTTTTCTGCTTGGCAAGAGATCTGTACCCTCTTTCCATCATTCCTGCTACCCAACAAACATGTCAGACATTTTTCAGTTTGACAATTGTGACCTCAAAATCACCTGTTTCAGGTTTTATTTTATTTGTGGTTTACACTGCAAAGTGGAATATTTGTTATCTTGAAGCAAATGATTAAGGAGACTGTTACCCCATGGATACTGTAGCCACTGAGCATGATAAAGAGGTGTATACAGTTCAAACAGTGCAACCATCTAGTTCATTTAAGCAAACTACAGTTTGAATGTTTCCTCAATGACTTGAGAATAACAATATTATTCACATGTGAGTCTTCACTTGAAGTTTGCTTCCCATTCTCTTTAGAAACCTCCACTGCAGTACAGGATGGCAATACTGGCTCTGGGGAGGAAAGCTAGTACCAGCCCTCTCAAAGGTCTGCGTTGTCTTCCTTTGTAGGGAGAAGGAATTTAGTATATTTACAATCTGATTGAAGAGGAGATTTTCTGAAGAAAAAAAATAATCAGGGAGTTTCATTTATTAGGTTAATTAAGCATGCTTGTCTTTTAATTGTAAACCTATATTATGTTTTAATTCTTTAACATATTTAGCAATACATACTTTAATTTAAAAGTTTTAAAATTCTCCATACCAAAATACAGCTTCCAGAAAAACATGGTGCAATATCATCAACATGCAGCTCTACTGGTGTGAAAGATTTTGCTAGTTCTGCTGCTATTCCTGCATTAAAAGCTCTGGAAATGTCATCTGTTCATCTAACAAAGACAACGTCTTTTCTGGTTAAAAATGTTCGCTTCTCCTAGTCCAATGTGAAAGCATGAGGGTCAATCAATTCTGCCACTAGCCTGGAAATTTTAAGTCTAGGAACCGCTGTATTAAACACTCAGCTGGACATGAGAAGAAGCAACGCCTGTGAATCCCTGCCTCTGCAACGCCACTAACCGGTAAAGCTGACCTTGTTGAGGAGCTCTTTGCAGTATCTGAACACAATACTGTAAGCGCAAGTGTAAATACAAAGAAGAGATCCGCGGTCTTCCTCAAGCAAGATGAGATGTACTTGCAAAAAAAGCCAGGAGTCACGGTCTGATGTATTTACAGAGACAGGAAGACAGGAGTCACTGCCTCATGTACTTATGTAAGCGAAACTGTAAATGCAAAAAAAAAATTTGTGGTCTTCCTCAAGCAAGATGAGATGTACTTGCAAAAAAAGCCAGGAGTCACTGTCTGATGTACTTACAGAGACAAGAGTCACTGTCTGATGCTCTTACAGAAACAGGAAGACAGGAGTTACTGCCTGATGTACCTGCAGGGATGGGAGTCATTGTTTAAAGGCTAAGCAGTAGATAACAGGAGGCCTAGCGACAGATAAGCCTAAAGTTATTGTCTAAGTAAAGAGGACTTGTGGCCCTGAGTTGGTCAGAACAAATTAGTGGTTGATAAAGGGATTTCTGTAAGGACTGAGCACTTGTAAAGTTGGAGTTCATCTAGCGGACATTGTGAGGAAGACTATGGACTGCCACTAAAGACCCCCGAAGAAAGACCATGGACTCATTTTATTATGCATGCGTAATGAAGATGCGTGTATTATAATTAGTTCCAGGACATAGAATGAATATGCATGATTATTCCGGGAATTGTAATGAATATGTAAATAACTGGTCTATATAATCAGGTACTGTTTTAAGTTTTGGTATGCACACTAGGAGGAATTATCCCCCGTGCATCCAGCGCTGCAATAAAGAATGCCTGCCTTCTAAAACTTAAAGACAAGTCTTAGGGGGTTCTTTTATGACCGACTTTTACAGTAACAATACAACAACAACCTGAACTGTAGCAGCTATTTCTTTCCTTCTGAAATAACTCCCCTGCCCTGCAGGGCACAGGCCCCTGCTTGTCCAGCCCCACCACGCTCTCTCACACAGTCGGGAGCTTGGCAAAGATGTCTAAGAAAATCTCTAGGTTGTGAAAGAACTGCAGTGAGGCTCACTGAGAAATAAGGTAAAATTACGGGGAGACGTAGGTCGTTGTGATTGGGTCATTGGTTGCTCAGGGATTCAAGAGGAAGGCGACATGGGAAGATTTAAAATCCTAAAGGCAAAAAAGGGCAGTGAGTCAAGAGCTGTAGGATCATCGGGTCGAGCTGTCCATTGGTTAGGTCACTGGTGTAACTAGCGTGTTGATGCTGACAGAACACAGCAGCCTTTCCTCCATCCATCAAGGGATGGTGGCAACGCTGGTGTTCAGCCCAGCTGGCTGGTTAGAGGCTAGCTGTCTTTTGAGTGTGTTGGCCAGCAAACAGTAGCTTTATACTTCTACAGTCCTGCTTGCAGAGGCTCCTTGTGCACACTTGAAGATGCCCAAATTTGCCCAGGTGTCCTGGTTTCGGCTGGGACAGAGTTACTTGTCTTCCCAGTAGCTGGTACAGCTCGGTGGTGTGGGTTCAGTACGAGAAGAACGGTGGTAACAGCCTGATGGTTTTCGGTTGTTGCCAAGTCGTGTTTAGACCAAGTCAAGGACTTCTCAGCTTCCCCCGCCCAGCCAGCGAGAAGGCTGGAGGGGCACAGGGAAGCTGGGAGGGGACACAGCTGGGACAGCTGGCCCCAGCTGGCCAGAGGGTATGCCATACCCTAGGACGTCATGCCCAGTATAGAAACTGGGGGGAGTTGGCCTGGGTGGGGGGAGCGTATCGCTGCTCGGGAACTAACTGGGCATCGATTGGCGAGTGGTGAGCAATTGCATTGTGCATCACTTTTCTTGTGTATTCCAGTCCTTTTATTATTATTATTGTAACTTTATTGTTGTTATTAGTGTCATTGCTAGTTTCTTCCTTTCTGTCCTATTAAACCGTTCTTATCTCAACCCACGAGCTTGACTTTATTTTCTCACTCTCTCCCCCATCCCACTGCGTGGGGGGGAAGTGAGCGAGAGGCTGCGTGGGGCTGAGTTGCAGGCTGGGGTTGAACCGCAGCACCAGGAGAGGGGGTCAGCACTGCGTGGTCAATGGGAGTTTATGAACCTGTGAGCAGGATTTTGAAAATTTGACTCATCTTATAGCAACTAGCAGTCCTCTTGGAGTACAAAGGCACTGAGTGTATTGACTCATAAATATTATGAACCACAACAACCCCCTGAAACGTAGAACGCATTTAAATGCTGGTGTCTTACAATCTGGCTTACAGTGTGACTCACAGCTACAAGTGAAACACGCTGCTATACCTCAAAACAGATTACCAATAGAATACACAAATCCTGTTTGACACTTACACGTCTGTCATATTTTGTTTTGTGTACCAATGCAGGGATGACATTTAATAACTTAAATTTGCAGCGGCTGAAATGGTAATATTGGTTTCTAGCAGCTAACATATAAGCAATATTGGGAGTTTGAACATTCTGTCATTTGTTATAGAAACCCAGAATGACATAGCTAATAAAGATTTTTTTTCTCCTATAAACACCTAAGGTATACATTCACGTATATATAGCACTTTTGAAAAATTCAGGATAAGGATCCAGTGGTGTCAGTAGTATTACTTATCTATCAATCTACTGCGTACCAAATGATACACATTGCAAAACTTTGTTACTTCGGCGTTCATAACTCTGTTTAGTTTTCTGCCACATTGCCTCTACACATCACTGAAAATCTCATTTATTGATTTTTACTGACAATGGCAGCAAACACAGATTTCCTGTTTTGTATATTATATGTGTATATACAGGATAGCCATCCTAAATTATTTAGTTTCCCAGTATATGGCATATTTTTGCAAGCAAGAGTCAGCACATGCCAACACAGAATTCTTAAATAATGTATTAGTTTCCCTTACACTGTGCATAAAGTGTTTTCCCTAAGCATCGTTCTGTCCAAAGAGAAAATCATGAGTGCTCAAAAAACCAAATGCATAACAGTACAAACATAAATCCCTGTGGGCATATTCCTCATTGTCCTCCTACCTGTGTCATCCTTCATCTTTCTGTAAAGTGGGTATATAGTACAATCAGATCTGAAAAGCTGATTTATTCCTCTTTTCACAATGGTAAATGAAGACACAAGATGCAGAACAGCAAGAAATTTGATCCTTGGTCCTCCATAAGCCTCTTTTGTTTGCTCTGAAGTACCAGCTGTATTTCAGGTCAGTAGAGATTAAAGCGTATTGGAGCAGCTATAGCAGTTGCCATAAAATGGCTTTCATTTCCCAGCAGTCACTAAAGTGATCATCTATTACCAAGTTTTTTATGCTGTCCTGAGGAGATATCTAACATCTGAAACAAAATAGCTGGCAAATACTGATTCTGTACTTTGGGAAGCTGGCACGTGCACACTTAACTTTCCCAATTTCAGAAACAATCTGTATTACTGTTTTGATTACCATTAAAAGGATTTTTCTCTGAGCTGGTCACTACTAAATTTCTAAATGCATAGAGTTCATAAGTAGGCCTAGATTTTCAAGAGTACCTGGTGTATGCCGAGCTCTCTTGGAAACGCAGTAGGTATTCAGGTGAGCTACTTTGCATCTGCCAGAAACAAACCTAAGAGGAGTAGCCATATCCATCCAGTGAAGAGGGAAAACTAACTTGAACTAGCACAGTCTTCCATTTGTTTAATCTTCAGGGAGTGATTATTTTACCTGTTTGTGGTCCATGCAGTAATAGGGTAATCTTAAATTACTATGGAGTGGTTATTAAAAGTACTGCTTTGCAGAATATGTTGTCATCTGAATACATCTTAATTTGTGTCCTATTTATGAAGGTGGTAATGGTGTCAGAGCTGCTTATAACCTGTGGCCCTCACAATGCTGGGTCCTTGGCTGTCATCCAAACTACATATGATTTATTTTATTTATGGTTTCTGCAAACAGAAATATTTGCTTCAATATTCAATAAAGATTGTGTGCCTCTCCCGTACATACCCTCCTCCCGTTGTCATTGTTCACAAATGTCTTCCGTGGAACGTCCTCTCCTTTGCAATGTAAATACTTTTAGCGGGCTTCAATTTCTTCTGGTTTTGAAAGTAGTGTAGGAAAGGGAAAATAATTTTTGAAAAAAAGAAAAAAAACAACCCCAAACTTCTTACCTTTCATTAAACCATTCAAAATCCTAATAAAAATTGTTTGTCTTTCCTTCTACTTTGAACTGCACAAATCAAACAGTTTTGAGTTGGGATATTATACACCAGTGATCTACAAAATCATGAAGGCAGTGGATAATGTGCTTTCAGAACTTTTGTTCGCTGAATCCCGCAATCTGAGAATGAGAGGGCAATCAGACAAATCAGCAGAAACCATTTTAAAACACGTAAGGGAGGGCAGAGTAGATAGCAAACTTTTGAACTTCTTTGCCACACAGTTTTGCTGTGGAGGCAGAGAAATGTCCTCAGAGTCAAAACAGGAGTTAGACAAATTCACGAGCTGAGCTTCATACACGGACGCCGTGACATGTGACTCCTGATGGCGTCCGTGGACACAGGGAGGAAAGGTGCCTTTCCCAGTGGCCACTTACAAACAAAAACACACCCGAGTAAAAGCAGCTCCCCCCTGGGAAAGCGAGGACGGAGGATTGCACCTCCTTGGTAGGCCTGGTACAGCCCCGGTGGCGCAGGTAACACCTCTTGCTACTTCCAAGCCTTGTGTCTGGTTCCCAGTTCTGATGGAAGAGCCTTCTCTTGAAGATGGGAACACCCAGGCTATGACCTGTGAGATAAACGTATGCAGACATTTTAGTCAAGTGTTTGTTTCAGCATATTTTCTAACATTAGATTTTATTTTGCAGTATTTAATATTGTCTTCTGCTTGCCCACAGCACGTTTTTAACACATGTTCCCTGGGTAGGAGTTTGACATGTGCTTAAAGATCGCAAGATAGGATAGTTTTGCATCTGACTGTAATGGTACAACGTTACTTGAGTAACCTTCAGCAGAAAGAATTTCAGGTCAGTCTTTAAGCAAATCTTTGCCCTTGAGTATACTCTTCCTATAGGTGCCTTTGCTTGTTTTTCTTACTACACACAATTTGATACCTTTCAGTTCAAATGTTAAGTTACACACTGAGGTATGGAGTTGGTGTGGAAAAGTCATTTCTTCACCGATACTGACATACAAAAAGACAGACTTTTGCCAGACTATTTCCAGGAACAAGTCTGAGTGATCATTCGCTATGAAATTAAGGTAAGGGGGTTTGATTCTAAAACATTATACCAGAGAGCTCTTCAGGAAATGCCTCATTGTTAACAAACTGCCTGGCACAGAGGGGAAAACACATTACTGATTAAAACCAGCAAATATAATGAGAATCTAGTTTTCATAAAAATAATACAAGCTGTGAGAGCCGAATGAAAGAATTATATTTTTTGTTGTTTATTTGTGACTGTAGCTACACATTAAAATATCAAATATTAATAAGAACTATAATAGTTATCATATTTCATATTTTGTCTAGATTTTTGCCACATCGGTCTAATTCAAATAAATACCAATGAGCTGCATTAAAAATAAATCTTCAATAACTGGAACAGCGTGTACCTTTTTCTTTGGAATTACTTTACTTAAAAAGATTAGTTTTGTTTGCACATGTTCCACTTTGATTTCCGCAAATAGAGTCATTGTTAAAGGGCCACAGATATAATCAATAAAAATATCTGAATTGACCTAGAAAACATGAAACAGCTGATTTTATACAGAGAAGAGCAGAGCATTTTGTTACTTAGCACATAAAGATGAGAGAGTCCCAGAAAGAAGGACTTGGAAAAGAGAATCGTAAACAGCCAGTGTTTTTGCATTCATGCTTTTGGTGGTTTCTTGTTCGTACTTTGCTACCGAACTCTTGGCTGAAAGTCTTCACTTGTGAAAAGGCAAAGGCCTTAAGAAATGGCTTAGCTTGATTCGAGGTGAGATTTGCCGGTAGCAGCAGGAGCATGGCAGTATCCTCTCTGCATCACTTCACCTCTGCGCAGAAATCCCACCGGGGTTGAGCTGATGAGCAGTCGCAAAGGAGCCACTGTTGGTTGCACGCAAGGAAACATTCCTGCACCAGATATAAAGAGCAAATTGTAGGTGCAGGAAAAAGGTTGCTGTTGCCTACTAAAAAAAAAAAAAAAAAAAAAGCTATGTATATTAGCCTGTACTATGCAACACATACAGTTTTAAGGCAATATAGGTAAAGAGGGGTGGCCTTCTTGGGTGTTCTGTATGCTGGCTGTAGAAAGTCCTATGGGCTGATTTTTGCTTTAGCTATGACACCCACAGCTCTCTTCTGTTATTTCTTACTGAGTGGAGAACCCCAGCTGACGTGCAAAGAAGCAGAAGCTGTCAAAATACCAGCGAACACTTGTGCTCTTAGATGAACTGCACCTCTGCTGTCTTAAATCCAAGCACGGACAAGGGAACTTCATTGACAAAGCTGCAATATTTGACAGCACCTTGAAACATGTCACAGAAAGAAAAATAAGCATTTCATCCACTGTTTATTCTGCATTTCAATTTATCTCCATCTCCTGCTATTTTGTTTCTGTAACTGTATTACCTTGTTTTGCAAAGTACTTTAGGGAGAAAGTGTCAGGAAAGACAAAAAGAGAAAAATGTATCTCTTGATTTAGATGGATTTTATGGAGACAGAACATGCTTCAGGTATTTGTTAACATCACCTGTTGCATTGTTCCAAAATGACTTCTGGATCACAAAGAATGAATTAGTTGCAGGAAATTAAAGTTCATTGAATAGTCTTGTTCACAAAGTAATCAGTAATCAACGGTAATCCTTCAGTTTAAAAACCTATCTTTCTAATGGCCAATGTAATGCTCGCTGCAGGTTAAAAGAGCACGAGTTTCTAGTTTGTCTGTCACAGCAGAAGATGATGGTAAATTTGCAGTATGCTGACACTCCTCCTTATCTGTCTGCACTCCTGTACTTGGAGAAAATCACTAGCAGTTGTGATAAGCAGGTACCTGAACCTAGAGCTGACAGATGGTTGCCTTTTACAAGGTGAATCATCTTTCTTAAAATGTACAGCAGAGGAATTTTACCCTGTGAAAAGGAAAGTGACAGTTATGGAGGTCTGTCTTAGTGGTAGAAAGCCAGGAAGTTGCACTGACCGTGGAACGTTTCCATGTTATTGTGGGAGCTTGCAAAACAAGGGTCCAAAAGTACCAGTAAACCAAAATAAATTCCTACCCACTTGTATTCATTTTCTTTCTTCTCTCTCCTCCTTCACACTCAGTAGTTGCCTCTTAAGGGACTTGCCATCTTCGGTTGTTCCTTGGTCTGAGATGTGTGTTTGTACATACGCGTGTGTGTACAAACATAGAGGTGCATTTATATATGCATATAGATAAACAAACCAGTTATAGACCAGCTATGTAATGACTGGACTGCACTTGATGAAGAACTACAAGAGTGCTACAGCAAATAGGATGCAGAGGTAGACACAAGAGCTTTGTTTTCTTTTGGGACAACTCTTCTGCTTAAACTTAGATGGAATCACAGCAGGAGTAACGTTGTGTTTGTGCAGTACTTAGTGTATTGTAGCGTACTGGTCTACTCATGGTAGATACCAGTGAAATGGGAAGGCGCATATAATCATTAAATCTTGCTATGGGATGGATATCAAAGGTCACCACATTCATCTCCAGGAGCTACTCTGAATTCTTCAGAAACTGAGGATGTAGACTGGTGGTACCTGTTTCAATACACCTTAACAGGTCTCCATATGCTGCAGAATGAAGGGCAGCTGGAAACTTACCACTTCAGACATGCAGAAGATGGGACCCCGGATCATTAAAATGAAAGCTGTGAAAAGCTGAGCAAGTAATTGCAATAAAATAGAAAGCAATAAGCATATCAAAAGTAATGAGTAGTAAGCATATAAAAAAAATTTTGGTACTATGACTGACTACGCTGCATCCGCTGTTGAATGAGGATTAATTACTGCTCCCATTGCAGCTGTGAACAAGATAAAAATAAAGAAATACCACCTTCCTTATGGATGGAGGAATAGACAATAGAGGGCCAATAAAGGGAGAATAAAAGCACACCCCTGTATAATGAATCTAAGCTCTACTGTGGCTATTTGCACAGGAGTGCTAGCGTGGGGAGAAACCTACACTGCTGAGCTGTGTATTTTATTTCTCCCTATATCCTGTAGTTCCTGTGGCCTGGATTTATACCAGCTGTGACAAGGTGCAGCAGAAATCTCCATTTAGCTCTATTTTCTGAACAAACAGTCCATTTACTCCAGCTGTGCATTCTTTATCAGGATTTGGCCCTTTGTATAAAGGTGAATGCTTCTTTGGCTGTGGTCCCAGTGGGGTGTTTGATAACTTTGTCAGAAAGAATCAAGAGAATGTAATGACTGAACAAATAATAGGCTGTCAAGGAGACTTGAGTTACAGGAGCTGAAAGACAGTCCAAAATGCTTTGCTCTTCAAAGAAACCTAGAAAAACTTTGTCTTAATTTGGCCTTCAGAACTTTGACATCAGCCTTTGCTTGTCTGCAAGCATCAACTCAAACACGGGAATTTATATGGATAGTTAGTCCTCGTGAGAGGTTTCTGGAAGGCTGCGTTCCCTCAGGTCAGTTACATACGGCATAAGAAGCTACCGCAACTGCTTTTTCACCTCCATTCCTTTGTGAAAAGTCATACAGATTGTACTAGAAAACAATTCCTCTTTAGCTTTTTCTAAATCACTCAAACAAGGAATTATCCCGATTACAGAAGATTAAAAACACACAGAAAAACTATCTATTTCTATGTTTTTTAAATATATTTTTAGTAGCTCTCTTGAAGCACATTTCAATCAGCAACTTCATCAGCACTAAAGTCAATGGGTATTCCTACGGAAATAATCTATAGTTTTTATTTTATAGGCAGCTGTATGGGTAAGAGACAAATAGAACAAAGTTCCGTGCTCAGTATGTTTAGCCAACACCAGCTTTTGACTTTGAAAAGGGTTTTGTAGGGCAAATACCCTTTGAAGACCACAAAAAAATCCCTCCAAGCCCCAGGGGCCTGACTGTCACCTTCCCAAAGGCCAGCTGGGAAGGTGACAGTATGGGGAGGGCAGGGGGCAGGCCCACTTGCTCTTGGAGAGCCTGGAACACTCTTTTGGAGCTGCTGAGACACAGAGGCTTGGTGCTGCTGTGATGGACAACGAGGCGCTAATACAGCCATTCAGTAAAGCGATTGTTTGCCACTCAGAGAGGAAATTTAATTAGGCCCAGCTTTGAGCTGAGGGTTGGTCCAGATGACCTCCAGAGGTCACTTCTGTGATTTCCGAACACTGACTGTACTCTGAAAGGATTTCTACGTTCCTCAGAAGCCCTACAACTGCACGGTTGCGCTGAAACTCATGCAGGGGAAGGGGAAACACAGATTCTGTTTGCCTGTCTTCATGCTGATAGCCATCATCTCCGTCAGCTCTAGCCACTGAGCTAGAGGTTGCCTTACCCAGAGCATCCCACTCTATCCATCCACTGAAGCTGTAACAAAAATTCAGTTTCATTTGGCCGGAGAAATGAGAAGACACTTGGAATTAGGGCAGATCTGTAGCCAGTTCACTTCTCTGCAGCGATGGATCCATAGGTCCCTTTTTCAGGAGGTCTGTGGTGGGGTTTGGTTGTAAAATACAGGAAGAATCCTCGGGTGATGGCAACAGCACTCCCTACAGCCGCAAAAATAATCAGCTCCAAAATGAAGTTCTGTCAGTTAAATAAGGGAAGTTTATTTACAGAATATCTTTTAAGCTGTACATATTTTAAGTTTACACACCTACTCCTAGTTTGGGAACTTCAGCTGTGTTTCTTTCCAAAGGGTTTAAGTTCACCTTTTCACATCATTGGTTCTCCACTACGGCAAGTATTTCCTCTCTCTTCATATCATGATTCAGCTCGGCTCGAGAAGTTAGATGTGCAAAGGCATGACACAGACCTATCTTCCATTTCTGCATTCAACACAATAAACAAATGAAGAACAGGAACAACGTGCAGTACAGAGATTAAGAAATTGCATTTCTGTGCAGGCCTTTTTCCTTACCACTTAAGGCAGTAAATCATTTCAATTAGACATAATTAAAACAGTTTGCATTTGAAATGTAAATTAAAATTGAAATCAGTATTATCCAGTTTCCCCTTTCCACATTCATCTCAACTATCAGGAGGATACTGCATATCTGTCTACTGTTGGCATAGATTAAGTCATAACTTGCTTTTTTTTAATATAGAATCTCTAGTTGTAATCAAGCACTGGTATATGGACTTTTATCATCAATTCCACAGTTACACAATCTTTTCTAAGTTCCTGTCCAGATACCTCTGGGCTTTAAATCCTTTATTGCCTTTTCTAATTTTCCTTTTTCATCTAAAATTAATTAGAGTACAGACTCTGTTGTCTTTTTGTTATTCCATTCAGCTTTCAGGGCGTTTTTGTTCTCCACCTAAACAGCGGTTCTGTGAAGATTTAATACACTGCCCTCATGTCTGTGAGTGTGAACTCAACAAGAAGAGTGCCACAGCAGATACGGGCCAAAAATTATATAAAGAGAAATAAAGAAATCTTTTGTACTCCATTATGCAAAAATACAACATTATGATATTAGAGTGCACAGCAGTGGACTGATTAATTAAGATAATAAAACTGATGTAATTAAACATGACTTGGATTCCTTTTATTAGCCCTTCTGTTGTCAGACAAACCTTTCAAACCCTGTAAATAAGCAAGCCAAATGACAGTTTGAATTGGTATGCAGGGGATTTGAGTTACTTAATGTTGTAATTTTTTCCTGATTTTCACTCTTTTAGAGCATCAGGACTAATGCTTGGAATAAACACATTGATTTGGTTGTATTGTCTGTGGGTCACTAATCAGAGAAATCATTGATTAGACAGTAATCTGACAATTAAGTCTGACATTGTCTCCAGTGCTTTGGCAATGGGGGGGCCCTGCATTTTTCTTTAAACTCAGACCTTGACCTTGTTGTTTTCACTGTCTGGAGACTGAAAGGAAGATTCACGATAAGGACAATGCCTTTATCCTTTGTTTTCTTCCCTTCGTTTTTTTTCCAGCTCGGGACTGATGTGTTTCTCTGCATTTGTCTCTTTTTAAAATGAACACGTGCCACTCCTGCACATAAGTGACATTTTGACAGGATGTTAAAGCACTTTAACCATTTCCTCCTTTTTATTTCCTGAAAACTGATTTTTAGGATTCATTCATCCAAATGATGAAGTAACAGTCTATAAACCTTCATTTTAAGGGGGTCGGGGTGTGGGGGTGTGGGGGGGTGTGATTCTGGTTGCCTCTTGAGGAACTCAGAACATCACTCGGTGGCAAGTCTGATTGTGAGTCAATATTTCAGAGCTCCTCCAGCCCATGGGCTCAGCCCATCCAACGTGTACCGGCAGCACTCATGGAGAAGGGGAAGTGAAATGTGATGTTAATCTCCCTGGATAGTACTAGAATGAGTAATTCTTCCAATCTAGCAATAAGACACAATGTTAGTCTTGAAATTGGACGCTTGGGCTCCAGTCCGTCATTAATCAGGAAAGCACTTGAGCATGTCTATACCTTTAGGCATGTGCTTAAGTGTTTTGCTGCAGTGGGGCAGGCTAAAGTAAACGCTTAAATGATTTGTCGAGCTTGTGTTTCAACATGTTGTTGTATATAGCAGCAGGAATGCATGTTGTTTTCCACACAGAGACCGAAGACAGTTATCAGACTCTCATTTCATTGAATTAAATCAACATCACTTTAAATAAACTCAGTTACATGAAGCTGTCAGTGCTGTCATAAGAAAAGATCCATTGTCACTCCGTGATCCAGGGGAAGTCAATGATACCCTATCAACTCACCAGAAACAGGATTTCACTTAGTACCACAGGATGCTGATCACCCCTCATTTTCAGAGCGTGTATTTCAGACCCAGCTATATTTTATATACCTTAGAAACATGAACAGAAAACAGAATTTAGTAGCCAGATTTTAGAAGGCATTTACCTTTACCTTCGAACAAAGCTGTTGACAAGAGAAAATTAACATCAGCGCTTTGACTACTACTTTTATTTTCCCTGTCTCATAAGCCTGCATGATATATATCATAGTGGTGCCTCATTATATACTGATGGATCTGAAACCCGGAGGTAGAAGATAGGGTTAAACGTAGTTGAAGCAAGGCTTTTAGTCTCTCTCCCCCCCACCCCCCTTCTCTATCTTAAAAAGTTTTCCCATTAAAACATGCCTAAGAAGCTAAACAAATTTTAGGGAAAATTTTTGAGGCATGCAGTAAATACTCAACATGCATGGACCAGTGCTCAACTTAGAAAATCTTCTGGTATTAGTAGAGCGAGAATTTAATAAAATAGTACTTATCTCCTAAGAAACCCGCACAAGCGCTAATCAGTCTGTCTGGAGGATGGTTCCCGCTGGGTTTGCGTGCTTTGTTCCTTCGGAAAGGGAATGAGTGGGAGAAGAGATGGCTATTTCTGTGGGGAGCAACTAAGTACAGTGAGGCACTGCCAAAGGCTTTAGGGTGAGGCAAGAGATGAGGGAGTCACAGCAGGACACTCTGTCCTCAGGCCACCAAGTGTCCTCTAATTACAAAGAGAGGAGCTCTAGTTCATCTGCTAATGAAACCAGGCTATTGAGTCAGCGTTTTAAGACTGCTTTAGGGAGTTCACTTTTAGATGGATGTCTGATTGATTTGGCTTTTGCAACAACTGATGTACGTGCTGAAGTAGTGCTGATTTTCCTCACCAGAAAATAAGCCACGCCAGTACAGGATTACTGCTTAAATTCAGGGAATTTGCTCCAAGTTTATTACAATAGAGGGTAGAATTTCAACACATATTCAGTTGCTTGACTGCTCTTTGTTATTAATGGAAAACTATCTATACAGAGCTAAATACTTGTATTCAAAAGGAATATGTAAGCTTAGTTCAAATTCTAACTTTCTTTAAAAGATCCACTACAATATCCTCCCCGCCCCCACCCCCCCCTTTTGTCTTCCTCCTTTTCTGTTTGCTCTCCACTTCTCCCACCCAGCATCCTGTTGAAATAGTTTACAGCACTGATACCAGAACACTGGTCTGATGGAGAGCTCTCAAGTACTTTGGTACACATTTCTCCAGTGTGGAAAAAATAGTATCCAACACATTCTGCTTACTTAACCTCCCTTTTGATCAGCTGTCCCTCAATGGAAAGCCATCAGATTTCTGTTCTTTTTCTTCAATATGTTAGTGGCCTTCACCACGCTTCTGTCTCCCACAATGAGTATCTGATAGTAGAAATGTAACGCATTCAGCACTATCAATTTCAAAACACAATACACAAGAGTAATAGATGTTAAAAACTGTCTCGGCCACACAGTATATTGTCAAAAAATAGATTTCTTAGAGCAAACTCCGGGTTTAAATAAAAGGTGACATTGTTAATGAATGTTATCAGAGTGATAAAGTGATAGACGCCTAGCCATTCCTCTCCATGGACCTTGCTGAACAGAGAGGCTGTATAAAAGAAAAGGATATTTGTCAAGGAAAACTGGACGGGAAACTAAGGTTTTATGACATTTATTGTCTTTTCTTCGGCTCCTGTCTACTGTAGTAGTATATCAAAGTGTTTGTATAACTTCTTATTTGGTTTAATTTTGAAGTAGGTAGTGATGAAAGGTATAAGCACACCTTAGAAAACTTTCCCCCTCTCAGATTCATTTCACCTATATTGCCCTATCTCTGTCAATGAAATGAGAAAAAGTAAACCACAGTATTTAGAAAGGCTGTACTATCCTAGGCATCTGCATACAGAAGAATACATTAGGAAAAAAAAAAAAAATCTGTCCCCCCCCAAAACTAGTTTCTGGAATGAAATAAGGTTCTCAGGCAAAAAGACATCTGCCAGAAAGCAGTGTTTACAATAACTTAAATGATTAGTTTATTGCATTCCTGATATCAAATCCTGGTTACCAGATAACTGATAACAATACAATGGCAAAAAAAAAAAAAAAAGTATTTCATTCAATGCAATTTTATGCAAATATCCACCTTCCTGCATACAGTTTGGAGGACAGAACATGACAATAATCACCACCCACCACCAAAAGAAACCCATATACCCTTCCTTGAGTCATCCTTCCTGTAGCAGTGCTAGAACTCACGTATACTTTTGTCTGGATACTACAGTCTTGTCTGGCTATTTCCAACTAAGCTTCTTTCTGAAAATGAAAAACCAAAAACCCCCAGTCATTTTCTTGGGCTGTCCAAGAGCAGAATCGATATAGCAGTTCCTCTCTGAAAGAGCTGCAGAACATGCTAATAAAGGCAGTAGTTCCATACTGGTTTTCCCTGTACTGTAAGTACATTAAAACTGCAGAAGAAATGTTATTTACAGAAATATGCAAACTAGTAACAGCTCATCTGTAATATTCACCAATAGGCAGCATTGGCAAATACCCACTTATTTGCTACATGTAATCATTTTGATAGTTTGCTCTTCTAATTCACAAGCCAAAATGCTTAAAATTGCGGTTGACAGGTCTTTTTCATTATTATTCATTATGCTTTGTTAAAGCCATTTAAGCATGTGCAGGCCCTACAAAGGATTTCTTCCCCTTTCTCTTTTTAACAAACATGCTTTTGAAGGTAAGCTGGCATAGCAAATAACTTATCTGATAGAAATAATTACAGACAGCAACAGGGAAAAAAAATCTAATCTGCTGGGAATTGTTCTTTGCTTTCATTGTCCTGCAGCACTGTTTTACCAGAAAGTGCTCTGAATAATTTAGGGGCTGCTAATATGATTGCAACGTCTTCTGATGTTCACCACAACTGCTTGAGGTCACGGTGCTATCTGGTTATATTTGATGCCCGAGGACAAATGAAGCTCTAAAACTGAAGGCAGCCTATCAAGTAGAAAGATCATTCCAACTGAATTTTATAGGCCACTTGAGATGGACAGTAAGAAGTGGCAAATATTCAGATGATATTCAGAAATATGATGGTTTCAGAGGTTTATTTTAGTAAAATCCCAAAATGAGAAAAATAATTATTAGATTCTTCCTACCCATGTTTCATGTTAGCGAAGCAAGAGTTGTTGCTAAAGTCAATAAACACAAGCTGTTAAGAACATTAAGTTCGAAAGCCATCTTCTCACTAACAAATTAGCCCTCTGCAGCATGGTACCCTACTCCACCCTACTCAACCATGGAGAGCTGAACCATGAGCTAAGCCCCTTTTCTTCCCTCAGAGAAAGTGTTTAACTTGAAAGATTAGGCACTTTCAAATTTACAAGTAGCAGAGAACACTATGCAAAAAGTTTCTCAGCTTCCTCCAGAAATATTAAAAAAAACCCAAAAGAAACTTGCATCTAACTTTGACCGTAGAAAAAACACTATTATTACCAGCAATGCTAGTACTCTGCTACTGCTAACCCAATTCACTGTGTGCCAATCAAGGAAGTAAGAGCATGTGTCTGAAATACTCCTGTTCTGAGATTCTGCCTCAATTTTTTTATTTACTTATAATTAGACAAAGATTAAATTAAGGTAACGTTACACATTTAGTTTCACCTACAGTGCCGTTTGTCAGAGGTAAGGTAAACTAGATGAAGTCAAGATCCACAGAGGGCATAAAACACTCAGGTTTTTGATTCAGCATTTTGTACCTAAGTAGTATTGATGATTTCTACTCAAAATGAAGTCCAGTTCACATTACCTCTGAATCATCCACAGTTGAGTTGGCAGGTATGGGAACATGGAAGAGTTGCTGACTTTGAGTCTTTTTCAAAGACTCGAACACAGAAAACATAGGTAAGAAAAGTCTGTCTCTCTGCAGATGTTTTCAAACTAGCTCTTTCAATAGGCAGCTCACCTTTTAAGTGGAGATTGGGATAACAAAGCAACCTTAAGTGTCTTCAGCAACTTCAGAGGTATAGTTTCCCCAGGTCAGAATTAAGAAAAAAAGGTTAGTTATCCCGACACATCTAGAACTAGTCCCTCCCCGCTGCAGAAGCAGCAAAACAAAGAACAGGGAGAAAAGGTCACTGATAGTGATGGCTTCCTCACTACCCCACACACCCTGACCCCCAGGGCATGGGGCAGCAGCACAGGCAAAAAAAAACCCCAGCAGAATCAGAGTTTCTCCACAGAGAAACAGAGTTTCTCTGCAATTCAGCCCCCTCAAGCTCATAAACCCCCTGCCCAGTCCCTTAAAACCCAGCCATAGCTCTATTCATCCCTCCCTACCCCACCCACCGTCCTCCTGGCCCGGCCTCCTTTGCTGTCCCTTAACGAGGGCTCTGATTATTGCCAGGTGAGTCTAATTACTGCTAACACTGGCCTGGGTTATTTCAGAGGTTCCTGGTTGCAGGCACTGGGGTGAGAAAAGTGGTTTTTGGATCTTTTCCTCCTTTGAGCTTGTTCCTGCAGTTACCTGCTTTGGTGGATTTTACGTCCTTGCTTTTTTCATGGGCATTACATGTTGCAGTAACTGATGGCACCAGTCTGCACTCCATTTTGGTGCCAGTATTATTGAAATGGATTTGCATGAGGTGTCTGTGGCAAAGTTTCACTCGCGGGAGGCTACAGGCTGGCTTCTGTGAGGAGAGGCGGGGGCTGCCCGGCCCGGGGCACAACCGGCCCCGACGGGCCGGGCCTCGCTGCAGGGCGCAGCTGTGCCCCTCAGCCACGGGTGTGGCACCTCAGGAGAAGCCTATTTAAGAAAGGGCAACCCCTCCCCCCCCAGTGTGAGAGAGTGAGGGGGAAGCTAAAAAAACCAAACCGAAACAGTAGCGTAGGTACTAAGGCTAGAGGAGAAGGAGGTGCTTGAGTAGAGGTTTCCTCACAGCCTGTGGAGGCCCCCCGATACAGCAGGTGGATACACGCTGAGGGAGCAGTGGCCTGCGGAGAGGACCCACGCTGGAGCAGAGGAGAACTGTGAGGAGAAAGGAGCCGCAGAGAGGTATGGCTGCGTGCTGACTCTTACCCCAGTGCCCCGGCACCGCTCAGGGAGGGAGAGGAGTTGGGAATGAGGGAGTGGGATTGAGCTGGGAAAGAAGGGGATGGGGGGAAGTGTTTTATATCTCGTCTTTGTTTTTTGTTATCCAGTTCTATTTCAACTGGCAATACGTTAAATTAATTTTCTTTAAATTGAGCGTGTTTTGCCCTGATGATAACTGGTAAGCAATCTCCCTGTCTTTATCGTCACTCGTGAGCTTTTTTAATCCTGTTTTCCCTCCCTGGGGAGGTGATAGTGAGAGAGCAGCTGGGTGGGGGTCTGGCAGCCCGCCAAGGTCAGCCTACCACAGATCTAAAATAGCTCAAAATCATGTACTTTAGATATATCTCTGCATCGTTAGGCTCATATTCATTGGCCAAACTGGGAAGTCAGAGAGGTCTATTTGTGCTGTTCCTAACTTTCTGTAGCTAAAGACCAAAGGATTTAATGTTACGTATTCACAGAGAACTGAGAACGTTGGAGGAAGCTGTTCCAAGTGAGCACCTTCTAACCTCTGTGATGTTTGTAGAATAATTTCAGTTGCTTGGGCTAATTGCAGCGGAAGAATAGCCTAGGATAAGACTTGTCCTTGCTGCTGCAAGGCCTTCTGCATTCACCTGCATGCTGGGAAAGTCCTGAGAGTCCTCATCCAGAGTGAGACTAATGTGAATATGGGCTACGAATGTGGTAGTTTCTCTTGGATGGTGCAGGCTGTATGTGAATCACTTCCTGAGTTGATTCATCTAGTAACTCTGTGCAATTAATAAATCTAAAAAAACCCCACACCCCCACCTGTTGTAAATGTGGGCAAACAAAGAAAAGGTAAAATATGCAACTAAATTGTTCACTCTGAATCATTCCCTCAACTGAATGATGTGCTGACAGGTGGTTGGAGCTGTAAATGTAGTTACAGAGATTGTTTACAAGTGAAAGATTATTTTGTTATGTAGCATGGTGTGTTCAGAGCTGGTAACTAGTCCCGAGTCCTGGATGCTGGGCATCTTTGAGCTGTACAAGAGTGAAATGCGAATCCTTCTAATAGACTTCTTGCTACAGGTTGACGTGTGTGTTGTTGGAGATGGGGAGAAAAAGGGTTCCTTTAAGATTACTGTTGGTTTTTTTTATAAGGACTTCTCTAACTACAGAAGACTTACGGTTTTTTTGTTTATTCGATGGAATGATCCAGAATGTCAGAGTAGGGACCTCAAGTCATCCAAACCACCAAGGTGTCTACAAACAGTATATATATCAATACTTCCAGCAACTTCTTCCAGATAAGTTAGTTCATATTGTGCTTATTCCTGACAGTTTTTTGGCTTTGGGTTTTTTTAGTTATATTAAAAAAAGGAGGTTTGAGATGTGAAGCAACAGCCCTAGAAGGAGAGGTGCAAGAGATGTGTGTGGTCCGAAGGGCAAAACCTGAACCTAACAAAAAGGTGTTGCGAAGCACAATTTAACACTGCCATCAAATGGCCAAATATATTTATTATTGTGCAATGGCATCTCAGCTGACTGTCTATTATAAGTGCTTCTAATTCTAGACAGCCCAGCTGAGTCGCACAAACTAAAAGCAAAACAATAATGACTTTTATTTCCAGGGTTTGTTGGAAATATAGGTGATCCTGGAGCCAGCTTTTGGAGGAGAGGTTAAGTCTTAGGAGGTGCCTCGCTGATGCCTACAGGGCTCTGTGCAGGCATGGATGTTCATTCAAGTGGAGTTACTTATAGGATCCAGATTTTTTCTTTATTATGAAAATAAAAATCTTAGTAATGAGAAAATCATGTCTGTTCTTTGGCATATCAGTTGTTTGCAACTTCCATACTGTTCTCCCTGAAAGGAAACGCTACTGAACAGTTCTGCATTCTGTCTGCAAAATTCTGTAATAAACATGCAAAGTGGATTTAGAATCGAGTAGTACAAGTTAATCGTGGTCTGTCACGGCAGAGGCAAATGAGCAAGCGTACAAGAAGCTGCATACCAGAGTGAAATGCATTAAGGAAAGACAGACCAACTTCATTGATCATCACTGTTAGTCAGAGGCAGCTCTTGGCAAAAAGTCAAGAGTGTGTGACAGCACAAGGTGGGCTTCCAGATGAGCTAGGCAACTCGAAGTGTCCAGCAACGAGTGCCGTTAGAAACTGTGCTTACCTTTTCTTCCCATACTCTGGGTTACTGCTGAACAGCACCTTGCCAGCATTTTTTTTGCAACTTTTGCTGCCTCTTGCTTCTGCTCCAGTTACCAATGGAATAACCGTACAGGCACATTTTGCGCTCTTGATGCACACCTACGTAAGTAGTATACCTGAACAAGTATGTCTACATACATCTAACATAAAAGGTATCCAACACAGGTGGAACACGTAGTTCAGTAATTGCTCAGAGCCAAGAAGTGTCCAAGCTCCTTTTCAATGTGCATTAACTGTGCTGCTTAGTGGTGTGCTATAAAACTCTGGGGATGGCAGCATCAGTTTTAATTCTAGCTACGTAAGAGCCTCTTGGAAAACCTTATAGAGCTACAACAACTTTTCTTCCCTGGCCAGCTATAACATTGTTCCCTAATGCAGAATTTAAAAAACTCCATGGTGTCCAGGGTATCCTTGAGATGCCATTGAGACATCCATACTATGGCTCTTGTCTAAGTCCGTTACTTCTGTTTGTGTCAACAAATGCGGCCTCCTGTGGCTGCTTTCTGTCTGAGACCTGCAGGCTTTGCATATGATTGCTTCAGGGATTTGGAGAAGGTGTAGCCCGTGGCTATTGTGTGTGTTCACCTGGCACTGGTGCAAAACCTTTCGTGGTACAGCTGCTCCTTGCCACACTCTTTGGCAGTTTGTCACAGGACAAATGAGTAACATTTTTAAAAATGTTTGGCTCATCATCTTGGGATTTGTTTTACTTTGCGGGTTTCTTTATACATCTTCAGACATCAGGGGTGCTGAGAGGACTATTAGGTTTTTTGTTGTAGAAAGTATCAGCAAGTACCATCGTTGGTACTGTCTTCTAACTTAACGTACAATATACGTCGGTATTGTATTCTAACATAACAAAATCATATTGTGATGAGATTTGGGGTCTCTGTCCCCTTTCAAAACATTCTTTGTCTTTTTTTAAAACTGTTTTCCATGTCCAGGGATAATGGAGATGAATAAGGTGAAAGAGAACATATCTAATCTTTACTGAACTGCAAAAATAATATTACACTAGATTATAAACATTGGTTGATCATCAGTCATTAGTGATAGGTATAACATGCCAGTTAAAATCTGCTTGATGAGTATAATGAAATTACATGTTGATAGCATGCACTAGTAAAGCAATTTCAATAAATGAATGCATTTGAAGTACGTATTTTTTCCTGTTTACCCTTACTGCTCTAAGGCAGAGATCCTTTGTGGAACCAAGATGAACTCCTTCTAGTTATTCAGGTCTATTTTTTTTTTTTTTAATTGCATACAACGAGCCTTAACAACCCCTCAGTGTTACTGTTCACTTGAGTTCAATATAAAAAAACTCTCGGAGCTTCTTGTGGATGACTTGTTCTCATGCATTCCCCATCTTCTGTAACACTTTAAAAATAATTGTCATGCAGTCTTAAAATAAAACTGCATTTAATATTGAAATCCCCCCTTAAATTTCTAACAGGGTATTTGTTGCTGCTTTAATTCAGGTCTGAAGGGCCTCATCCTGGGCAGACACCCTGACAATCACAATCCGCATTTTATCTAGTCTTGGAGAATTCTTTCACACTGAACTCATATTCATATAGTGTAGATGTAGACTTTTTTCCACTGCATTTCTCTCAGCTGCTCTAGAGAATTTCTGCTAACACTATCTTACCTAATCTTTGCTTTCAATATATAACTTTAAGGCTGGGGAAAAAAAAAAAACATATTTCAGATCTGTCTGCCACATGGATTTTATCAAAGGCTTAACAGTTTATATTCAGCTTTACTGACTACTCCTGCGTTTTTAAATGTAGCTGTTTACACCCAGGAAACAGGCTTAGTTGTTTTTTTACTGTCCATCTTCCATTCCATCCTCTTACCAGTCTGAAAGAAGTGGGCATCTCCCCAGTGTTTTGTTTGATGGTATCTATTGCTTATGTACTATTGGTTTTATACTTATGAATGTAGCATCTCGTCTACTAGTTCATTTTAGTTCTCAAGCTGTGAGGGACTAGTATTCAACATCTATTAGACATCTGTGTGCCTGGACGTCTTTGTGTGGTTGCACATATACAGCAGGATTGTCCTGTATTGTTCACAATTGAAAGTGCATTTTTATTCTCTCCTAGTGGTCTGGAGAAAGCATACTGGCAAGTAGGAGGATAAGAACAGTTTTCTGTGGGCCACCAGTTAAACCCTGCTTTGTTACCTTTTCTCTCAAGCACATTATGATATACAGAAAATATATTTTAAGCTATAACTTCACAGATTTAGTTCCTCCAGTACTATATAGTGTTGCTCATTTCACAGATCAAAATGTCACCTTTGTAAGGTGGATGCCTTGAAATTAATTCAAATGGCAGCGTGGGGAAACAACTGTCTTGCACATTTAGTCCACGTAATGAGATTCCTTTGTTGCTGTGAGTTATGAATCTTACCAGCTCACCTCTTTCCTACATCTAACCTTTCAGTGCTGGTTTCACTAAAGATGCACTTTAGTTTGGGTGCCCCTACTCAGCCTATCACTTCTCATTAAAAAAAAAGAAAAAGGAAAAATAGTATTGTTCTCCCCTTTACTCTCTAATTGAAATAGACTCCAAATTTCATGTAGAATTTTGTAGCAATTCATTAGGGTTTTTTTAGAGATTTAAAGTGGTCCTGTTGACTTCTTTAAATGGTGACACTGTCGCATTTTTCATACTAGGCACATTGACAGAAAAGCAATAGTGAATGTATCCAAATTGGTAATGAACAAAATTGTAGACTATTGAGCACCTTATTTACTGATTGCCATAGATAACTTAAAGTATTTTTTCCTAAAGAAATATTTTAAAAACTGAAGCTAATAAGGTAACAGGCCATGAATACAACCTCCACAGCTACCCACTGGAAAGGAATCCTTCCCTTTCTCAGTTCCACTGGAAAACAGGTAACTTTTTGGTGCTGGCCAGTGTGGTGCTGCCTAATGCTTCATTGCAGATAAAAAAAATCACATCAACCCACTTTAACTGCTATGTATCTCGAGCTTCTGGGGTTTGGTTTCAAGTCATCACCTTGTACACTGCACAGAGCTCATGAGAAACTGAATTAATTGTCTTTGTCCATCTTTGTCCTTGTCATCTATTTATGAAAATGATGGCAGGTCCTCTCCAGAGCAGGAAAAGAAGTGTAGATTAATCTGTGGGCTGAGACTGCCCAATACATTATACTTCTGTCTTTAAGGTCTCTCTATTCCTGACTTACAATAATAAAACAAAGCAAAAGTCACAGGAAAGTCTTCCTAATACTCCTTAAAGGAGTGGTTAACTGGCGTTATCTTTACAATTTATGCACTTTTGAGTGAGTAACCTTTCCCTGCACATCCTGAATTTCTCTTCTCCTTTGACCAGAGTGCCCTCTGTGTCCAAACAGTGACTGTTCAGGTAATTCATTTTTACTTTGCTCTGTTCTGAGTACTGGGAAGTGACAGGAATAATTATAATGGATAGCCCCTGTCTAATTCATATTAGATAAAAAATGCAATGTCTTTGAAGGTACAACAGGCAAATCCCATAAATGTAAAAATTCATCTGGAAGGGTACTATATAGATACTAGAGAGGCTGTGGAAAGCTCAGTGAAATGCTAACGGAATTGTTGGCCCATCCAGTCAGAGGGAAGGGGACCCGATCCTCAGCTAGTGCAAGGTAGCTGAATTCCGTGAAAATCAATAGTGCTGCTTCCCTCTTGTGTCAGCAGAGGACCTTTTATTTTCCCTTCTGTGTTTGGCACACATCAGTCTGACTCCTTCCCAAGCTACGAATGTGAGAAAAGGGGCACTCTCCTTCCTCTGATGGAGTGGAGCCCTTCCCCAAGGACTTCAGCTGCCTTTCTGAAGCTGGACCTTCAAACCCACTGCAAATGCCGCAGCACCTGAGCCCCGGCTCAGCAGACAGGGGGCTCATTTGTTGATAATGCTGTTCCATTGATTTACTGGCATTACAGTAGCTGAATTAGGCCCATTATGCCCTGCTCAAGTGACAGAAGAGACTGCAGCTGTAACTCAAATTTCCCCTTTATCCCTGAGTCATTTTAACTACTTAAACCGACTTGGCTTCCAGACAACCCCCCTTACTGCCCTCCCAGGTTGTTCTAAGTTGAGCAGCGCATAAAGGTGCAATGCTGTTTTCCTCATAAATGAGAACTACAGTTTGGATCTATAAGGGGAGTACTTATTACATATCCAAGCACAGAGAAACGTAACAGAGCACCTGTGAGAGCTGAGAACAGCTTCAGAAAACAATCTATAAATCTCCGGTGTTATCTTTCTGACAGCCTCCTAATCTCTGCAGGTTGTTGTTAAGAGCTGCATTAAACTAGCCTGTCATTGATCCCAGCTCTCACTCCTTCTCAAAGAGATGCACTTCCTGTGATCAATTAGAAAAAGAGGCAACAGCTTCTTAAAAGCATCTTTACAACAGGACCCTGCAATAACATATCTTCCCAAAATGTGTATCTCTGACATTTACCTCATACCTTGTCAAAGTACAGCCAGCATCTGCACCAACAACATAATTCAGTCTTCTGAAATAAGTAAAAAAGCTTAGGTTCCTCATGTCGAATCATCATTCTCACTGCCAAGTTCATCCCCAACAGAAACAGTTATATTAAAATAGCGGTTGCCGTTCCTTGCCATTTATTTAATTTTACATAAGCTCTGGATAGGAAGTAGCCTTCTCTCGGTGACTTAGTGGGGAAACAGAATGTGAACCTTCTGCCTCCCTGTTAAATCTATGAGAAGCAGTCTGGCTTACTGTCCAGATGGGGCACAGAAACTTACGACCCCTAAGAAAAATATTCGAAAAGGAATAGGATGTGGCTGTCTTTAGCAGTAAAGGATTAGCTTTGATGGACCAATTATATTCCGGTTATGGAAATTGCGTTTCTGTTGACTTCTCCAGCTACTGCAGAAGGTAAAGTTCAATTTTTACCCCCATTCCAGCCAAGGTGAAGTCCCAGCGTGCTGATGAACTTAAATTTATTTAATATGTGCCTACCCCAAGAGAGGTTACTGTCCAAGTGTTGGAAGATGAGCAGCTCCTCTTTTCTCTGCAGGAGCATGAATCTGAGGTTGAGAACAGGATGTGTGGAGAGGGAAGACAAGTAATGCTATATGCTGTTGCTTGGTATGGTGAATGTTATTTTATACTGGATTATGTAATTCTGGAATAGCTTGTATCACAAATACCAAGGCTGGATTTTCATGTGCCATTCCTTCCTTCTTTCTTTTTTAAATCTTCTTTTATGTTTAAAAAGAGATTGGCCTTTAGACTACTATACTTTTTTAATATGTGGAGTAGTCTGTCACCTTAGCAAGGAAATACAGTGGAAGAGGACGATAATGATCTTTTGAAATTAAAATACATATTCTCCACACTTATTGAACTATGGCAAGATAAAGTAGCACAAATTCTCCTGGACTGGTTTTCCATTTCACATCTTTGCAGCCACTGACACTCTGACAAAGAAAGCCAATTTCGGTGTGCCTTAGCTTTTAGAAATTTTAAGATGAGAAGTTCTAAAATTGCAGCAAAAGGCTGGTTCTGTTTCAGTGTGCACTTGCAACACTCAATATAATTAGCAGGCTAAGCGGTAGAGCTGTATTTAGCTCACTAGCTCTTAAATGGAGTTACTTTCATTTGTTTACTGAATGTCTCTACCCACTGAAGGCTAATGAACTAGTAATGGATCTGTCAGAAAACGGAAAAGACAAATACCTCTAAATGTTGCTATTATAGCCTAAGAATGTGGCTATTATTGTTCCCCTAACTCATGATCTTCATAAGAAGGAAGGCAGCAGGAGATTTGGTATTCAATGGGTGTAAGGAACCACGAGCATAATTTATGTACTGATGGAGTGGAAGGGAGGAGAGTAGCAACCCTCAGGAAACAATAAAATAAACCAGCATATTCTTCCTGCATATTTCTCTTACGGCTTTTCCATCTTCAGTTCCATGCTCCTGTGTAAAGTATATTAATCATCCCAATTTTTATTTATAGTACATAAAGCCTTAAAGTCTGAATCAAAAGCAGTGTCCTGCTACAATTAGATACTGCAGTTACACAGAGTCTCAGGTCTGTAAAAGCTTGTGACAGTGATTCTCGCTGGTCTCTGCAGATGGGGAAGAGACACACAAGAAGGGAAGGATGAGTCTCCTATTCTAACATGAAGCCCTCTTGGAAAAAAGCCTCAGCCTGGATTATGGGACTTGCAAGGAGCAAAGCCTAGGCCACCTTCACTGGCTCCATATTTGTGATAGTCTAGATAGACTGAGGACAAAAAGGCCTGGCTATACCTGCATCTAATTTGCCAACAAATGTGGCAGGTTATCTAACAACCTTTCCCGGGAGGGGAAAAAAACAGATTAGATTCACTGTAGCAAGTGATGGAGGGATACTTCATCACCGCACTGCCCTCTTGGTACAGAAGGTGACTTAAAGTCAATACCATGGAAGGAAAGCGCACGGTCGATGGGACTTTACGCTTCCTCTCTCGACTCTGCGGTGTAAACTGACTTGTCTAAGGTTGCTTAGGATGTCAGTGATGGCTTCTTGAAAAAGCACCTATTTTTCCAGCCTAGATCTTTGGTCCTATTTAACCAATTAGGATACCACCCACCTCCATCTCTTTCCCTCCTAGGTAGGACTATCCTTTCTAGAAAATCTATAATATACTAGTTAAAAAGGAAAATGGGATCTGTTGTGAGCCTAACCTCACTAACCTGTTGTGAGGCTGCCTAGAAGAGAAATTATCAGCAAAAAATGTCAGCTCCTTGGATGTGCACTTGAACACAAATGGCCCCAGAACTGCTGCAGGACGAACGGCATAGACAGCTTGAAAGTGTTTTGGATACAGCTATCACTCTCTCATTCCCTTTCTAGGGAACCTTGAATAAGCACAATACTCGCAGCTGATTTTCTAACCAGTCCTCACCTTTGCTTCTATCAACACACAGTCATTCCTACAAATTTCTGTGGGGTGGTGCTTGCTTACAGGAAGTCTTATAGCAGCTCAGTGGGCAACACTGACACTTTTCTGTAAGTCAGAAAACAGATCAAATGTCAAAGTAAATTACACTTCACCTGCTTCGAGTTCATCAGTTGAAACAAAGGGCCGGTCAGGTGCTTGAGCCAGTCAGGTTATAAACTCAGGGTGTAAGGGGGAAATGTGCTATTCAGAATAATGCCCAAATAAAAGAGGTACTTTCAGGCTGATTTAAACTAAGAGAAATTTCTGTCTGAAGAATGTGAAGAAAACACAGGGTCAACAGCTGCCTGAAAAATACACTTAATATATTTTGTAGGTTTGAGCATTATTTTTTTTTGTGAACTAAGAATTCCATTCCTATGAAACTGCATTACTAGATTTGGCCCAAAATATTCTCTGACTGAAAAACGCCTAAGCAAGTTCTGGGCAAGACTGCCTTTTCAGTTGAGTAGATGTAATATGAAGTACAATCGCTTGGAGATCAAAGCTTTTATGCATACGAACGCTATGCTAGTGCAAGCAGACCAACATTTACACATTAATTAAACAGCACTAGTAATGCTTTAATGATAGTATCAAATCACTCCTGCCTTTAAAATAATGAATAAATTCTATAATATTCACATACTGGAAGGGTTTTTCTGTCTGACTTCTAACACTTCTGTCCTTTAGAGACAACTGTTCCTGTAAATATGTAGAAGCTTTTCTTATGTAGTACAATTCTAGTGTTTTTTTCCGTAGTCTGTTATTCCTTCTCTACGTAGTTTAATTTTTCTTCTTCAGTCCCCTCTGGTAGTGTTATTCTGCACTTCTTAAAATTTTGAGGGGATTATATTTATGACCGTTGTTACAGTTGATCTAGTGTTACTTCATTCCCTTTGCGTCTGGAGGCTGGGACAGGTTTAGATTGTACTTTGTGTCAGAGTTTGACTCTGGGCAAGCGTAGAGGAAGCAGAAGAGACTCCTGGCTCTCAACTCAGACCTTCCCATAGAATCAGGCCTTCCCCAGAATCCGAGTTGCTGCTTGACTCTCTAGCTAGCACAAACAGTTTGAATTTTGAAATGATAATGGCTACAGGAGTAGATTGCTTCCATCACTGATACTGCTGTTTGCCAAAGTGAGGACCCAGAGTTTGAACATCTGCATTAATACTTTATTCTACTCCAACAGGAGATATTTCTGCTGACAATCTGAAGACAGTTTCCTCACCTACCTTCAAGGTATAGATAATATGATCACAGGATGTAGGTTAGCAGTGCAGTTTTTAGGCACAGAGATAATTGTGACCTAATTTTTGCAAGGTAGTAGGTAAAGAACCTAATCAGACCTATAGCTTTTAGGTGTGGTGTGACCATTAGGAAAAGTTCAAACCATAATTTAACAACCCAAAATGAGGCTTACTTGCCTTCCTTTTGGAGAGGGGAGGGAAACCCAACAAGTCAAAGAAAATTTCTTTTTCTGTTGAAATTGGGCTGTTGAAAGGAGAGTCCCTCTCGCAGAAGAACATATGATTGAAGAAAAAATTATGATATTTCTATTTCTTCAGGAAACAATAATACATCCTTTGCAGCTGTAACTGCTTTTCACCCAAATATGCACAGACTGTTTAAGAATCGGTATGGTATCTAGGGGCCATTATGAAAATGTGCTTTAGTTACTCAGCAGACTGTCGTGACTCATTCCAAACTATTAGTGCAGTATTTCCTGAAAAAAATTTGTAGTATTGCTTAAAAATTTTTAGCAATAGTCCATTCTGAAGCACTGTTTATTTTTAACTTGATAGGTGTAGGTTTGACAGGAATTAAGTCACATTATACGTCACTGTGAGCCCCGTCTTCCCAGCGACGAGAGCCCTGGTCCTGACACAGTGAAGTGTGCAGCCCCCAGCTTGTGGAAAATGTCTTAATGCAGCTGTTTTGCAAATACTGACATAGTACTGCACATATCTTTTTATCAAGAAATTTTATGTGACTCCCTTCCATTCTCCCGTACAACTTTGACACCTCTAGGCTCTTTGGTGCTGCAATAACTCACTTCCCTTTGTGTGTCTCGCCTTCTCTTGGATTCACAATTGCATACCATCCCTATAGCAACCACGCACAGTTGCTAATTGGGAGAAGCAATGGTAGGAAATATTAATGCATTTGACAGTCACACTCTACTCCTTTTGGAAAACCAGCTTACTTTCACTGTGCCCTGCTTTTTGTTTTTTTTCCCCTCCCATCTGTTCCTGTTGAAAACAAGGTGGATGTTGTGATGAGTCAAATGCAATCCATGCACCGGTGGACAGACAGTGTTTAGCAGACCCCTATCCCAACTCTGAGACACAAACAGTGTGATCAGTCCCAGCCCTAGGCTGACCCCGACCAGATTTTGCTTTCATCTTAAGTTCGAAAGTAATATGGAAAAAAGCTGTTTCCTGTAATCTGGAAGAATGCTGTCTTCACAGTATGTGACTTCTTTTTTTTTGTTCAAGTTTTAGTAGCATTTTGTCCCCTGTTTATAAAGGATCCAAGCTGTTTGAAAGTAGACCTGTATGTATTTTATCTAAGAAAGTATACGGTAAAGATCACTGTGCCTATTTAGATCATTGGTCATTAGATGACAAAGACAGACACTGTCTCTAAAGTAATGTGGAACTTGACATTGCTTGAACAAAGTGCAAATTAGATTACAGTAATACATTTAACTTTATATGCATGCAAATTCCTTGTTATCTTATTTTGTATAGTTAGCTTATTTAGCATATTATCTTATTTAGTATATAAAATTACTGTTTAAAAATGAATTAGAACTAAAAATGTACATAAAATGCAGTGTTTTCCAAAATAACAGCTCTTCTTTAAGTAGAGAAATATCCAACCTATCTTGTAATAGTTTTACAAAATCACTGTCTCTTCATAAAGATTCATTGAAGAACACCTAAATTATATTTAAAGTACCATAAAAATGGAAACATCATGGAAGCTATGGTTTCTGGAGGATCCCCCCCACAATTTTGTGCTTTATGGTTTTTATAGTAAACAGGCTGTTGTTTTCATAGCATGTTTAGAAGTTTTGTAAGCAGTAGATTCCTACCACAAGGCTTGCATGAAGAGTTTCCAGAGAAGATTCACAGTAGGGCGAAAAATCCTGTCTTTACAGCCTCTGGCAGTATTTACAGTGTACCTCACAGACCGGCCCTGGAAGGGATGTGTCAGTGTGTGGTTCTGTCAGGGATTATTTTGGAAGCGGCTGGTAGCACAGGTGCTCATATGCTTGTGTGTTTCATATACAACTCGTAACAGTAGTCAGATGAGACAGGTTACAGCCGCAACTCAGGATGATTCTGATCTTAAACTTACCTCTGCTCCTTCTATCCAGATCCGTGTTCTGAAATCTCTGAATCTTAGTGCATGAAACTTGGATGGTTGCAGAACTCCAGGGATATTCAATAAGCTGGGTACCCAGTGACCACCTGACTTGTGGTATGAGCAGGCTGCAGGGTTCCTTTGATTATGTGATTTTCTTTTTTAATTCACAATTCAGGCTGTGGCCAGTGTTCACACAGAATTCTTTCTTAACCAATCCTTAGTCAGCCAAATGATCAGCTAGCTTTTTTTTTTTTTTCCCTGAAGACTGGAGAATAATTGCAATTGTGTGATACTTTAAATATTTTGCTTGGAAGTGAGACCGTGTATGTAGTTTTAATAGTTGATTTCTTGTTCTCAGAATTTGTTGTATTTTTATATGCATTTATTCAGGAAAAATGTAAGGCATTTCACGACGGAGTTTGCAAAAGTGTTTGTAATACAATCTGCGTACATTATCAGAATGAAAAACTGCTTGTGTGGACTACAAAGTTTTTTTCAAGATACTTTCAGAAAAAATTGAGGAAGGAAGCATGCATTGTGCACTTTGACAAAGCCTAAGATACTTCAGAAAGTGAATGTATTATATAGATATTTTCTTATTTCAAAATGAAGGGTTTAATTTTTAATGATTCCTCAGTATTTTTAGTTAGGGTTCTCTTGTCATGTCAGTTTCAATTTTGCTTATTGCCTTTTACCCTCATAGATACTATGAAATGTTCAGTTTTATGTACTAGGAAGAAGAAAAGTTCTGTGGCTTTTAGTGACTCATGAAATCTGAAATGCTTGGATAGTGCTGGGTTTTTTCTCGTTTTCTGTGTGAGAATTAAAAAGTTGTACTATATTCCAACAGGCATTTTAAAGGCCAGTTCAAACAAGGAAATTTAGGTAATGCTCGTAAAACAAAGCAAAGATAAAAGTGTCTCCGTAATATCATGGTTTAAAATGCTGCCCTTTTGAAGATTTAATGAAAGAACATGAGAAGGTTTCATGTGCTAGATTGAGCACTTTCTAGACGGCAGCACAGGCGTTCCCCTCTGGCTACATAGGGGATGATGCTGACATAAATCAGACATGAAGTATCATGATGGGTTATAACAAGCAGAATATTCATACCAGACTGGACATAGCCTAGCTTGACACAGGCTCTGTTTTTACTGATCTTCTCAATGCTGATCGCACCCCAAGGTGGGGTGGAGAGGGGTGACTGGAAGATCGATACACCTCTGCAAGCACACGGACTGTGAAGCTGTCTTTTATCTCAGGTTTCAAGCTGCACCAATCTTCCACGCAGCATGGTTTCACGATAGCTCCCCGAGAAGCTAACACAACTGACGTGCAAAAGGGAAATAACGGTGTCTAGCTCTAACTGAAGCAAGAGAACTAAAATTGTAAAAACAAATGTCATTGTACTTCCCAGGCTCCAGCATGCTATGAGCGTTCTGCCGTGTAAGAGGTGGAAAGGAAATTTGGCTGAGGTCAACATGGTCAATGCACATGGCAGTCAATCAGAAGCTGGCATTGGGAATGTATCTCACCATGGCCATACACATTAATTAAAGAAGGATACGTAATGCCAGGAACCTTGGCCACAGGTTGCACACAGTGTGAAATGACTGAAAGCAAGATTAGGAAAGATGTGGAAGCAGGAAAGCATTGTAGAATCAGAGATTTCAATTAAGCATTTAGTATATATCTCCAGGGCAGTATAGACTCTGACAGAGAATAGCAACATTAACAGAAGAAATCAACAGCTCCTCAAATCCCCTGTTTGCAATACAAAGACTACAATTTTTCAACTTGATGCTTAGATTAAATAGCTCTGGTAAGCCAGAAATGTCTCCGTTTGCTGTGTCTTGGTTTCCTCTTCTCATTATGGTATTACATCAGAAGCTCTTGACAACTTTCAGTGAATTATGTTCAGCAGAAACATATTTTCCACCCACATTTGATTTATGCGATGAAGAGCATCAGAACTAGTAGACCTAGTGTTAGGTGGTGTTGCAGCTTGGAAACAGAAACTGAAAAAGCTGCCGGATAAAGCAAAGAGCCTAATACACCATCTTTGAGAGAAATTCCTTGTTGTATATGTGAACAAGTATTCAGAGTGTACACACGGAACTAAGCAGGTCTCGAAGTAAAAGAAAATGTGAAACTGCAGTTAAGTGCAGAATAATCTCATGTAGGCTCCCTTTCCCAGGAAAGGCTGGACCAGGTGAACTTTCAAGATCTCTTCCAACCTGGGCCGTTCCATGCTTCTGTGCAGTGTCCTCTGGGCAGTAGTGTAGACAGAACTCAGAATCTAGAAGGGCAAGAATTTCTCAGTGCATCTGAGATAGAAATCCTTAGCATGATTAGGTTCTCAGCAGTGTTGTATTGTTGTGCACCTGGACATAACAACAATGAAGTGTAAAACTTAATCCTTACAGCAGTAAAGAAAAAGTGTACTTTAGCTAGAGTGACCAGAATAGCAAGCCTAAACCCAACTAAATAGTAAAAGTTAAATAGCAGGTCTCTTTTTGTCACTAAGTAGCATATAATTCCAAATAAGATTTGGAAACCATGAACTAGTCCTTTTTAAGTTTGTCCAAAACAGCTCATTTTGTCTTGAATATCTGATGGAATTGGGGATGTGGTGGGGGTGTGTGCTTGTTTTTAGTCCCTATCAGCTCCTGCCACTTGTCTCCTGGAATAAAAAGGGTTTCTGAAGAAATCCATGTCCTAACACCCTCCCCTAAATGTAGGGTGCAGGGGTAGCAAAGAGGGAGAGACTCCTAGCTGTCTTCCTAAAAAATTATCTGAATTTGGATATTCCCAGTCTGCTGTAACAAGCTATTGTGGAGGACTGGAATAGGGCACAGGCAAGAGCTGCCCAGAGATTATACCAGTTTGTGCCAAGGGCTAAGCAATCCTTGATTAGCTCCTGGATTAACTGGAGCCTCATAAAAGCATTGTACAATTATCTTTCCTCCCTGCTTGAGCTCTGCACAAATGCTTTGCAGCCAGAGCCAAGGATCTTGTGAGGATAGAGAACGCTGTGATTAAAACCTGTTTCTTTCAAATAATAGGCAGACAGCAATTTCTATCAAACTGTTCTGTACATGAAAATATGTCTTGCCAAAGCTGGAGTTGGCTAATAACATGATGCTAGTTAATAATGAAAACATGTCCCAAACTTGCCTCAGACAACTATTAATTTCTTTTTCAGAAGAGAGGAACGTCAGTTTCTTTCAGAAATTCCTCTTTTCTATAAGCTTCTATGATACTGGTGCTGAAGTGCCTGTATTTTATCAGCATATGTAGCAATAACGAACAGCTATGTTGTCTCCTCATTTAGACCTTGATTGCAAAGAACCGTTTTCTGTCAGGCACTGGGAGTTTGTTTAAATATTGTGCTCTGCATCACAGTATCTTCCCAAGAAGCAGTTTAATTTTGTCTAAACATTTTAATTGCGATCCTAAGGGAAAGGAAGTCATTGCCCATATTAAACATGAATCCCATTATACTGAAACGTTTATGTTCCTCAAAGGCTATTTATAGATGCTTTGCTAGTGTATGAAAATGTAAAATGCCAGAGCTGAACAATCATCTCCTGGCTCTGCTTGCCAGGCTGAACCTCGGCTTGTTTATTCAAATGGTCAGACGAGGCATAGGAACAGTATTACTTCCAGCATTACCATGATTTCCTATAAACATTTGACTGGCTTGTTGAGTCAGGGCAGATGCCAGAGGAAAGGGGTATGCTCAGCAAGGAGACTAGATATTAGCGTTGCAGACGTACAAGAGGACAGCGCGTGGATGCAAGTCCCGGGGGGACAGAGCCAAGCTGGAATCGAGTAAATGGTAGGTCTGCCGCAAAGCTGTAGATGCAGAGGAATGAAGACATTTACTGTCATGTTCTTGTCTCAGAAGTGTGGCGCACGTGTTCTTGAACTTTGAACAAGTTTCTTTGCCTGCTTGATTCAAAATACGTTGAACCAGTGTTTAAAAGGCCAGAACCAATGGCCGCGCAAAGCCTACCCATGTCAGTAGGACTTTCTGTAGATTTAGATGTTGTTTTCACTCATGGCAGCAATGATCTCTTCCTCCCCTAAAGTGGCCTTGAAAAAACAGTTACAGAGTCTCTAGTTTACTACTATTAATATCTATAGCAAACTGATCTGTTTTACAAATGTAAATATCTTTGTATTCGGCACCAAATGGTAGCCTAATGTTGCTTTGGATCTGTTTCATAGCTTCTCACTTTTCAAAAGTTCACAAAGCAAGCGAAAGCCTAGCATCCTGTACTGAAATGGAACAGAAAAAGGAAATTGGGAAACTGGCAACACAGTGTGTGCCACTATAATCAAGGAAATGTGAGGATTTAACGCCAAGTACAATTGCAATTATGTTACAGATGCACCATCAGGAGAAATAGATTTTTCTTCCAGATGATTAGTGAATCACATGCTCAATGAGAATGAACATAATTTTTGACACTTAATAGAAAGTATCACTGGTAACAAAATAGCACTCCTGGTAATATCAATACAACAGAAACCCATTATTTACCTGGAAACTACTGAAAGTGCAGCTTTACTTCTGTCAAAGGCAAAACATCTAAGAAAGAGAAAGCAATTTTGTATTTCTTACTCTCATATGTTTTTGTGTTATCGATTAAAAATGAGTTTTCCTTCAAGAAACATCTTCAATAAAGAAAAGTATGTTTCTGGAAAACCAGAACTGAATTTTTATTTTAAAAATTAGCATTCCTGGAAAACAACTTAATTTAATTTGGATTCAAAGACTTGTATTGTTGCAGTCTGAAAAATATAAATAGAAAATGTTTAATATTCTCTTTTTTCTTTTTTCCCCCGAAGACTTTTTAAAACTACTAATATTTTTGGAATTTCATAGTGAATAGTAATCACAGGAAATGTTCTCCTCCCTGAAACAACTCCCCCCCCCCCCCCGCCCCCCCCCTTTATATTGAGATTGGCTGTAAACATCTCACTGAGCTAGTGGGCCATAGACAAAGTAGAATTTCTTCCTGTTCATATATCATTACCTGGGAATTAACTGTAATAAAAATGAAAAGCAGTGGAAAGTGCCAGTGAGAACCAAGCTGTATCACCAAAGACTTGCTCTTCTTTTTCCCTTCTTTTCTCCTACTTGACAGTATTTAATAGATCACATGACCCTGCTGACAACAAAACTGTGAAACTGCATTTTCTAATATCCACAGCATCACAGGGAGCATCCATTTCTAGGAACCCCTGAGTGCCGAGTTAATATTGCAGGCTTATTTGGTCCTACATAATTAGTTATAATGACAAAAAGGACTACCAGAACATAAAGTCTTTTCAGCAGGCACTGTCATTTCTGTGTGGTGTTTTATATTGTCTCAACTGTGGCTCCCCAGCTCGGATGGAACCTCAATTAATGTGCAACATAAAAGAGGGTGAAACATTTTGATTACTTCGAGCATGGAGACAAGAAATGATGCCAGCAATATATTTTAACATAATATTCTAGCCTTTTTTAAAATAGTGTTGCAGTTGGTTTTTTTCTTCCTTGATGTTGAGAGGAAACTAGTGCATTAGAAAACTTACATAGCAAATTAAACAGGAAGAAGACAGGCATGTATCATTTTTAAGAGGTTTGTAGCCCAGGCAACTATATATATGCGTGTGTATGTATTTGTGCATGTTCATACATGAATAATTTAGTGAGCTAAATAGTAACAGGATAGGAAGTTGAAATTACACGTTGTTACAAAGGACATACAACTTTCCAAGTGATATGAGTACCTAGTGCCATATCTACACAGCATAGTAATTCACAACTGGTAGAGTTTAGACCTTTGTTTTAAATGGTGTTAATCTATCTTGCCCATTTCTGATACAATTTATTAGTTGAAAATTGCAGAAAGTTTTTGCCACTGTCAGCATATTTATATTTTATCACCTTGGGCCCATCTAGAGTCATTCATTTGCAGAGTTTCTAAGATCAAGAAGGGTCAGTTGTTTAGCCTGACCACTATACTAGCTTAAGCATCTTCAATGAGCGGTCAGGAGGATCTTTACTTTGGCAGTCAGCTGTATCTCTTTTTGTTAATATCACGGATATTTCATTTCTCGTGCTTAAAGTTAGCCTGACTGCCAGAAAGGAGCTTTTGGAGGAAAACAAACAGGCAGCGGAAGAGTGACTAAAAGCAATGCTCTGTTACAGGAGTTATGCGCGGGCAGAGTTGCGAAGGTGTTCATGAGGGGCTGCCTGTTTCTTTGCAGCCCTGCTTACCGCTGGTGATGTTGCACAACCGCAGCTTTGTGCGACACACCTCCACCTCGACCTTGGGAGAAAAGGGGGGCGATGAGCAGTGCTCACCAGAGAGGGAAGTGGCTGAGAGGGGAGCTGCCTGGCTCTCTGACCTCAAAAGAGAAACAAGGGCTGTGACAGAAATTTATTTCTGCTGAACCATTGTTTTTTAATAAAAAGGATAACTTTAATTTGTCGCTATTCAGCAATTGTAGATCTTAAAGACATTATCTAGTAAGTAATAAGTAAACATTATGTCTCCTTGTGTTAATACACTTGGAGAACGTAAGAGTTGAGAGGCAGATAACATTTGAACCAACGTGTCCTACATGGGGGAGGCCACTTAATCCTGGGATTTAAGCTGAGTGGGAATGCTGGCTGTCTGCTGATGGAATGGCATTTTGCACCTTTTGTATTAATGCTAATAACAAAGTTTGTAACTTACACATATCTTAACCTTTGTAATCTCCTTGATGCCAATTTTGTTGAGGAGTAGGACCAGTGAGGGACCTGTTTCATCTATGACAGTATGAAGGAGAAGTTGTTACATGACATCTCTATGATTTCACTTATTGTTAGAATTGGATGAGCTTCTAACTCTAAGTTCTAGAAACTAATTTGGTAAAAACAGGAGTAAAGTCACAGTTTATTAATGTACTTGAATTAGGTGAATTTCTTTCCTGAGGAAAGTCTGTGTAGAGTGTCTTGTATGAAGAGGAATTGAATGGTGCTACCCAGATACTTGTGTGTCTGGTGGGCTGGGGGAAAAGGGGTATGCTTACACTGCTGAATTACTATTTGTATGTTTTCTGGGGTTGTTTCTTAATTTGGATCTTTAGAAGCTCATTGTGATATTGTATCAAAGTGATCAAAACAGAAACACTGATCAAATAGAGGGTGAATTAATTAGATGCTACTTTTTTAAAATTTTGGGGGCTATACTAGCAACCTGAGACCTTGCTGTAGGTTAAGGCTAAATCAGGTCACACAGATTCCTGCAAGCTGGTTGCAAAAAGTAAAAATGTATCTTCCTCCTACTGTAAAGAAAGAAGGATATACCATAGCATAAATGATATCTACTGGCAAGCAGTCAATACAGTGTACAGGAATATAACATTTCTTTATTATATTGTTTATAAAACCTGTATATTTAATTCCTTATGGATTCCACGGGCCACGTAACCCTCAGCTGTACCCAGTCCGTAGACAGGGCTCAGTCAAGTTCTCTTTCCCATACTGTCTGCCAGCAGCTAGCACTGAATTATCAGTTTCAAATATAGACCGTTGGCCAGGAAGTACATTTGCTTACAGGAATTGACTTTGATGTTGCGGAGTTGCGATTCAATGTTCTGATTAAAGAGGCTTTGAGGTTTTTCATTTCTCATTCCAATTTCCAACTGAGAGATTGAGAATTAACAGCAGAACCCACCACTAAATGTTCACTGAGTTTGTCTTTCTCTTCCCCCCGCCCATATTAATGTTAAATAATAAGAAAAAGGCCTTAATCTCTCTGTAGGTATTTGATGGGCTAATACTACAATCCTCTGTCTGTACCGAGTGATTACATTCATGTGTCTTCACTGCAAGTTTTAGGTTGGTATTTTCTCCTTTAGAAAATTCCTGCAAAAATTAGTGAGAAGGAGAGAATCTTCTTTCTTTCTAAAATTCTGCAAGTATGTAAACATTTACGGTTGTGATAGTGTGGTAACATAGTGCTTATCATGTACCTTTTGCTTTTCCCAGTTGTGTTTTAGTGATTATTATAAGAATGGTCTAAAACTGTGCTCTCCCCTGCAAATTTCTCATTTCTATTACAGAAGCAAGTGTCAGACTTGAGCAGTGACACAATGCTTTGACTTCTTTGAATATTATTTACCAGTCTAAGTTTTCAGTGGTTCATATGTGGCTAGCACTTCTGTTTGTATCCAGTGAAACCTGCTCTGCACAAAGATCGAAGGCATAGTGAATCATTATTCTGGTTCATTGAGCGTAAGGAGCCGTAAAGATATTCTTATGACAGTCTGGCAAGGACAAAAAAAAAATGGCTCAGCAGTAAACCATGTATAGGGTTGTGATTATAACATAATGACAGATGATGAAAATTAAATCCATTCCTAGAACATGACTGTAAAGATTTATGTAACTGTAGTCCGTAACAGGTAATTTGCTTGCTCTCACTTGGTGGGGGGGCCCATGAGGTACGTGGCCAGGCAGAGGGGTGGGTTACGTCTCGGGCACTTGCAGGAGTTCAGCTGCTGTTTCATTCCTTTAAGCCTTTGCACCACAGACCTTCCTCTCTTCCCCCATTGAGACCAGACCCTGAGATTTGTGGACTCAAAGAGCAGTAGCAAAAGGCACTGGTATACTCTAACATAGGGGTAGTCCTGCTGTTCAACCTTAAACTTTTTCTAAGCACCTAAGTCTTCCTTTGTACTTTCACAGAAAAAGCTTCCTTTGTACTTTTCCTGAGAAAACACTAGATTAGAGAAACACATGCTACTGTACGTATTATTTTTTTTTTGGACAATGACAATGTTTGTACCAGTATTCAAACTTGATATTCCTGCTGAATTTCTTATGCCAAATCCTTTCCTGTTTCTTATACAAAATATAATAAGCTAAACACTACAAAAAGCGCTTGGCAAAGTTTATCAGTGTTCGTTTCTCCACAAAGGTTTGCCGTATTTGATACGATACTGTGTTTTGTTATATGTACATCTGTAAGAACAGTATAGAAGATATACTGTTAAAATAACATAAGGGGTGGAAATTACATAAATATGTATAATCCCAATTACAATGAGAAACTTAGGTTTTCTTGAATACTTTCTAGTATCTACTTGGTCAGCAGAACTCCCTCAGAACTAAGAACGTTTTTAAAAAGCACAAATAACACAAGTATACATTCTCAATCATCTGAAAAATATAAAAGAAAAATAAATTACAAATGTTTACAGAAATACTTTTAGTACTTCTAATTTAAAAGGTATGTTTTGCAAAGATGGAAGCTCAAGCTGGTCAAACGTACAAATTTATCATGCTAATGACTAATTACATTTTAAGATGCTCAAGTTTCTTTGATTATAATTCACTGAATAATAATGCAGTGCATCTGGATTTTTCTATTACTCTTGAATTTCATTTTGCAGCACTAATCTGGTATACTTTGGAGTTGGGGGGAAAAATTGAGCATCTCAATCTTATTAATTTCCCCGATGACACATTGAAGGCATGGTCTGCTTTCATTAAAAACAACAAAAAAAAGCAAAATGACACCCAGTTTGACCTGACAACTGTGTCCTGCACTCGCTGTAGGAAGCTCAACCTTCCTTTAAGCATTTGATTGAAGCCCAGGGGCAGTGGGAGGAGAACTCTACAGAAGGACTGCAACCTTTGCATAACTCCAGTTCAACCATTCAGTCATGTTTTCCACAGTGGTTATGAAATCAGAATAAGGTGGCACTTCTTAATGTTCCACTACTTAGAATAACTTTTTAAACACTGAATACTGTACTAGATTTTAACAAGCAGGTAGGCACTCCAAGTTTTCCAAAACGACCATTTCAAATACCCTTTCAAAACTAAGGCATCAAGCCCCCCGATTTCTTCTTCAAAATCGTGCCCGCATAGAAAACTTTCATGCAATGAAAAGAATGTTCATTTAGTGGTTGCACTTTTCCCCTTCATAGATTTTTTTTTTTTTAATTACCTGAGAATAGTTTTCTTTATTATTTTCTAAGTGGAAAGGGCAAGTAATTTTAATATGGACAATTCAAAACAGGAGAAAATCTTGAATCGTTAAGATTACAGTTCTGCCTTTATTTCTAAACTCTCATTAGAAAAATGCAGAAAAGGAGAGTCACCCCTTTGTCTGTCTGTCTGTCAAATACCTCTGGTAACTGACTGCAGCCTGTAAAAGGCGAGTGTGCCTCAGGTCACGCTGTTGCTGAGGGTACTGCCTGTTGCTTCTCCTCTTCCCTTGCGGGTTTTCAGAGGAGGAAGGGCCTGCGGAGAGATTTTTGCATCTCCACGAGCTGAGCCAGGACAGCGGTGGAAAAGCAAGCTCTGTCGGAGACAGGAACTGCTCATTTGGTGGCAGATTATTTTCTGATTGAAATGTACTTATTCTTAGCTATGGTCCGCCTGAATTCACCTTTTCCCGAGCTATGTCAGATCTGATCCAGGGAAGTATAGTTTCAGCAAAAATCATAGTTTCAGGATTAAAAAAGGATTTTGCATTTGGAACATGGAAGCCAGTACATTGTCTAGGAAACAGGCCTCTGGGATCTCAGCCTATCATCACTGAAGTGTGAAGTTCTAATTGTATTGCTTTTCATAATGTATCTGCTACATAAATATTATTCAATACCTGCAAATTTGCACTAGTGGGAAATGGAGAGGTTATAATGCAGGGAAGATTTATGCCCGCTAGATGCTGGGCTGTCATGATTAAAAATTTTCCACCCATTATGTGAATCCTATTGATCATTGCAGGAAGCAGAAAATTGTGCTGTTCATTGATTTTGCGTGGCTACAGAATGCATTAGGCCTGATGCATTTGATGGGTAGGCAAGTTTTCAAAGGAAGCTCAGTTAAGCTAATCTTAGTTCAGAGGAATACGCACAATGGAATAAGAAACCTTGTAATTGCAAGAGCAAATAGAAGAGTCAGAGGACTATATTATGAGCCATATCAGCATAAGAATTAGACATGAGCCTTCCCAAGAGACAACAGTAAAACGCATCAAGGCTTTGATGCTCTTTTTCATGAACGTAGCAATTACTGGATAAATTGGGTTTTAGCTTCTCACCCATCAGCCAAGATAGGGAACAAAAAGCAATTAGTTCTTCTGCCTCCTTAGCAAAGGGGGGTTATCAGGTTTTCATCGACTCCATAAAATAACATAGTGAAGAAATGAGTTTGAATCCAAAAGTAGAGCAGAAAGGGTACAAGGGAAAAGGGGAGAGAAAAGGAAAGAAAATTTGCAGGCAGAGGGAATTTTACCTTTGAAATTTGGTGTCTGCTGATTTGGTCCTTATTATATCTGTCTTTTTATTAGCTTATGATAATGCTTAGAGTCATCTCTGTATCACGTGCTGCATTTCCTATGAACAAAGGCTTTGAGCAAATTTAATCCCCAAAATAAATTCTGTTGGTATCTAATGCAGGGATTAATTCAAATCTTGGAAATAAAGGGAAGAAAAGATTATTTTGCATCCCAGCTGGATGCTGTCTTACTGGCGTGTTACTACAGTGGAAAGAGTTACATCTGTGTGATAAAGGAAATATTAGAATATCTTGTACCTTTTGGTAGTATATTAACTCTTCCTGAAAGTCTGTGGCATGCAGACTCCTGAATATCTTTAAGTCGCTTCTAATAGTGGAACCTAAGCCACCTGAGTCCTGCAAAACTGTTGAAGGATACATACCTTTAAAAATCTAGACTAAACATGTTTTTATTCTTATGTTCTTCCTTGCTAGTTCTGGTAATTTTGTCAAGAAAAAGGCATACTAAAATTACTACTTACAGAGAATTTGAGTGTATCAATGTTTCCATTATGTTGAAAAAAAAATGTGCGAAAAAATTACTGCCAGCAATATTAATAAGTATTTTTATATCGTAATGGATGGCTGTGTGTGTTTACTCAAATAATATTGTGTTGGGTTAGGTGAAAAAAACCTGCATGGGTGCTGTCACATTCTCACTGTTTTGTCTTACAACGTCAGATTTTGAAAACAGATTTGTCTGCATCAATGACAAATTTAAAGGCACAGCCCCTTTAGCTTTCAAGTATCATTAGGTGAACAATAATCATATTTGACCTTCCCTGCATATAAACAATAACAAGTGAGGTTCAAGGGTTATGTTACTGTATTTGTGGTTAGTAACCTTGAGAGGAAAAAGAAAGTTTTGATCTTAATGCTGCAAAGATGCTACAATTGTATGCATGAGTGTGAGCTCTTTAAATAAAATGATGCTGAAGATATTTATATGATCATCATGAAAATCTTTCCAGGTTTGGGGACATATCATTTACATAGAGAATATACAATCAAGCCTACTTAATTATTCCTGTTGGATGTTTTTGGTCCCACTGAGGTTGAACTAGCAGGATTATCTTTGCGCATAGAGCTAAGACCATACATGTAGTATGATAATGTCTGTAACAGAATTTGGAATTGAAAGGGTTGTTATGGAATGTTTTCACCCTTTTTTGATCTCCATTAAATGTGCAGATCATTGCAACTGTTTCATTTTTACCAGCAGACTAAGAAAATTTCACTTCAACAGAAATTTTACCTGTGACTAAGTCTTGCAACTATTTGAAGGGCAACTCCTGAGTAAGTCCTGCAGAGAGTTATTCCATGTATATGAAGCTTTGGAGAACTGGAATCCTAATCTGTAATGATGAAGCAACCCCTTGTACAGTAGCTTAGTTATTCTGCTGCTTTCCAAATCTAGCAGTATCTAGGGGCTTGAAGCAACAGCAACAAAAACAACGTTGTAACATAAAACGTCAGGATTTGAAAGAATGGGAAATCACAGAAGGAACAACGATCATAGTTCTGCACTGAGGTCTTTAGCCATACAACCCAGAGGATAGATTTGCTCTTGTCTGGAAACGAGCCCAGCTCAATTTAAAAGACCAGGTTCAGGAATTACTCAGACACAGTGTGTCTGGCTAGACTGGAGCAATTGAAATATTTGCCCACACAGTTGCTTACCAGACAATGTATTCATCTTTTGACAGACCTCTCATCAATATTATTTAACAGTTGTTTACTCCTAAAGCATCCAATTAGCAATTAAATGGTATTAAAAGGCTTGCATCACTTTTCATTTATTTAATTCCGGCGTTTCCCCAGGAAGATGTCGCAGACCACATGCCTTCACTTTTTCCGGCAGGCAAATCTGAACTGTAATTCTGTACTGTGCATCAAACTCAATGGATATAAATAATGTGGGATGACAAACAAGTACATCCAGAAACCCAGGGTTAAACCCCCGCAAAACTGCTGACACACAAACCACCTGCTAGCTTGAGGTTCTCCACTGCAAACCTGAGGGTTCCCACACTCTCTTCACACAGTACTTCACGGCGGCAGCAGCCTCTGAGATTTTAAGGCCTGGAGCAACCCCTCTCCTGCCCATATTCCCTGCCTTCGCAGTAGTTGTCAAAACTCATTGCAAGGCAATTACAGTGATAAGTACCAAGACAGACGAGAGAAAATTAGATAAAATGTAAATGAAGGGAGATGATACTGAAGCTGTAGGGTATGATCTCGGTGACCTCCTGTGGGGCTGTGAAGAGGCACAGAAAAGAGCTACGCAGCCTTGCAGTTTCATAATTCTTGTCATCAAGCTTATTCTGCTGAATCCTAAAAGCTTAATTCTCAGGAATAAGAAGTTCATAGGTCACTTGGCTCCTGCTCCGGAGGGCATGTAGGAAACTGAGGGAAGGGGGCAGGGAGGAAGCAGCTCTGAAACTAGAAACGAACATTTCCATTTTGTGCAGCTGGGTACAAAGAATTGTTGTTCTTGTGAATCCTGTGAACTGGAGCTGGCAAATGTCATAGCCAGTCCAGTAATGGGCTAGACCACTGTGGCTGTCGGCAAAAGGAAGTGGAAAAAATATACCAATTGTCTTTTAAATAACCCTGCTGGAATATGTTACTGTTTATCTAAAACTGAAGGGTTCTTCCTCTACACAGTCAGGCTCATCTGGCAAATGTGTGCTGCCTACCCTTCAGGAAAATTAATAGCTCTTCCTTTGATGTGACTTCATAAAGGAACAATGTTTTGGATGAAAAGCCAAGAAAGGTCAATTTTGTTTTCAAGAGGGGTAAAGTACTAACATTATTTTTTTACAGAAAAATGATGAACAGGAAAGAGGACCAGATCCAAAATTCCATGGATTCAAGGGGGATGTTTTTCCCAGTATCGGTAGTTTTGGATCAGGCTTGAAACACCTGCAGTGGGCAGGTAGTGCTATGTCACTGAAAAACACAAATGGATGTACAAGACCATGAAAAATTCACGTGAAAGAAGAGAAATATTTTTAGTGAGCTACATAGAATCCCTTTTAAGGGCCCAAGGTCATGCTCGTTATTATACTTCACAAAATTTGGATAGTGTTACACTGTCCAGTCACCAGTGATGGGATGTCTCACACGAGTCTTTCAGCAGGGAGGGATTCTTACCAATTTAACTAGGACAGAGAGGTGAAACAGCAAAATATATAATGATGACAGGAAAAGAAAGTTAAGACAGTTTAAACCAAACCATTTCAGTCCTTCTCACAGAATCTGTTCTCTGGGGACTGAGGTCCTCCACTCCCTCTGGATGGGATCCTGTCACTGTGCCATGAGAAAATCCATGTGTTTCTGCAGCCGCATGTTCACCCCTGCATGACAACCCTGACACTAAGTTTTTGGCAACTGTTTTTCAATATAGCTTTCCCCTTTTCGTTCTTAAAACACCATCTCTTCCCCCGCCTGCTGCCCCATTACCCAGAGATTTGCTAGCTGTATCTAATACATCTATTCAGAGCATGCACCAAAATACCGCCGCCTGTACGCTTAGATAGAAGAAAGAGAAGATTTTTGGCAGAGCCCCTGAAACATAGGTAGAATGAATTGTTGAGAAGGCGGAAATGACTCAAGTGTTAAAACAGCTCGTGGCCATATCTGTGACTTCCCTGTCATTTCACATACGTAATCTGTGGTGTTTTCTTTCCTTCAGGTTCACATCCTGGGTTCATTCTAGAAATTACTTTTGTTCACCAAACGCTCCTATAAAATTTCAGAAGTTTTTAGGTGTATATGCTGACTTTTTTCCTAATTTCATGATCCATCACACAGTATTTCAAAAAAAGTATTGCTCATTTAGAGTTGGCTACATTCTGATAAGCACTGAAAAGAATGTTATGTTCTTCATGGCAAGTCATGCGTGGTTTTATGTATTATTTGTATCCTTAATAACTTTGGTCATTCCACAAACCGTCCTATTAAATGTTTGCTGTTTAATGACAAAAGGTAAATTTTCACATCTGAAACTGGTTTGCCTCCCTTTTGATGGAAATTTAGGTTGTTTTTCAATTTCCATTAGATCTCCTTTTTATTATAAACCGTGGTTTCTTTTATTTCATACTGCTAAATGCAGTGGAACAAAATTGATTTCAGAGAATTAAGTTCTCTTTAGATGCATTTTAATTTTATAACCACAGTGCCCATAGGGTTTGCCTTTTGTGTGTGTGTGTTTGGTGGGAGAAAACTATTTTTTAAAAATAAAATATTATAAAAAATACATAAAAGAAAACAATAAAAGCTGTGTGAATGGGGAAGTAGGAGAGAGAAATAAATAAATATCAGCTGCTGGAGATGCTAAAATCAGGTGCTAGCTATTTGCTTACCCCAAAATGAGGTAAGTTAGCAACTGATGATAGTTGAGCATGACTTCCATGCCGTATCATCTATAACGTGTGTCCATCTGCCTTACTATAAATCTGGCTTGGTGAATGTGCCTCCGGTGCTCTAGGGAGTGTGTCATGCTCCATGCTCTACTTCTTCCCCATCTAAATGCTTGCTTCACTGAGCAGCCTACCTGAGCAAATGGGTTTGGGCTGTCCTGGCAAGCACATCCCCAGCTGTACCTGCAACATCCCTGGCAGGAGCTGCCTCTTCAAGCTCTGGGCTACAGGTGTCTGAGGTGACCCTCAAAAAGAAATGTGAGAATATCCACATGCTTAATTGACTGACCTTGCATTTCCCGTGGCGCTCTCCTGAAGATTTTAAGCACTGTATTTGACCTTAATTTCTTTAAAGCATTTAAAAATGAGCTAAGGTTTAATACCTGCTTTTGTCCTTTTCTGAACTCTGTCCACCATCAATTGCTTAACTAACTCATTAGGGCCCCAAGCCAAGCAGATGTCTAAGCCAAGCATGCCTTTAAGACCCATTGAAAGGACTGGGACTATCCATGCCTGAAACCACAACGTGCTCTTTTCAGTGCTTGAACACCTCAGGCAACACAATTTAAATTTGGGGTTAAAGTTAAGTGTGTTTGAACAATTTGACAGACTCTTTTTCTTCATTTAAAAAATATACACAGTTCTCTGTTTCCCTGCGAAAAGAATCAGAGCTACAGTTCTTTTTGGGATTTTTATTAGAAGTTATTTGGAGCCTTGTAACATAATCTTCCTTAATTTACTCTAGGATTTTATGTTGCCTCTATTCACCTTGTTATCTAGATTCCTTCCATTTAGCCAAAAGCAATATTAAAGTCCTCAGCAAATGCCGTGGAACTCTACTACTTCTTATATCTTTTGCTGTCAAAATTTTCTTTGGAGTATGGGTTTTTACTGTTCTTTTGTTTTACTTTTTACTGGTTTGCTTGTTTATTAGTGAGCGATAATTGAACCGAAGAGTGTCAGTGACAGCGAGAAGCATCACTCTCACAGTGGAAAGGTATTCTTTGAAATAAGGTTTTGTAATCGTTTCTAAGAAAGGAACATAGTAAGCAAAAGAACAGGGAAACAGACCTGCTATATGAATGTTACACACAACTAATAAATAAAATATAGAAACCAGAATAACCAATGGTACATTGTAAAACTAAGCATACTTTATCTTGATGGGACAAAAATGAAGCAGGAGTATGCCTTGCTTATATTATCTGGCAGTTAATTACATGTTAAATTCCAAATGCCATGGAATAAATCTACTCTTCCCTGCAAATAAGCTCCAATGGATTAGAAGAATGTAGAAAGACTAAAAGATGTTGACTGGAGAACAAGAAGCCCATTGTGTTTTCCCTCATGGAAAAAGTGAGATTCCATAATCTTCTCCCGTTCCACTTTTTCTCATTTAGAGGAAAAAAAAAAAATCTTTTTTTTCCTTAATAATTAGACATTCTCCTGCCTATCCTCCATCAAAAAAGGCATGAATAAAAATACCTCATTTCAATAATTTTGAGATTAGTTTATGACTCCCTTTTCTCAAGATTTTGTTACCACATAAACCAATGTTTTCGTGTGAAAAGGTATGTTTTGTCCAACCAACAGAAATATCTTTTCATCATAGAAGTTTAACTTCTTCCAGCTCTGTCCAGCCTCGAGCTGGCTTCCCCAGGATCTGCATGCCAGCCTAACCTCTTCCTCCTGTGGAATGCAAGAGCTGGAAAAAAAGATGGAATAATGCCTTGTAATTCTGTTATACAGCATCTGTATGGGAGGATAAATGCAGACCTTTTACATGAGCAAGAAGTGGCCAGCAAGCTAGGGCCAGTAGCATTCCCTGGCTCTCTTGGCGATACCCATGCCACACCTGCTTACTCAGGCTTGAGGCAGGTACTGGCCTTTATAAGGGGAAGAAAGAATTTAGCCTTTTTCTTTATCAACATCTTCACAAAAAGTGTAGAAATCAGTCCAGATGGGGGAGTAATTGTTATACATGCTGTTAACGGTAATTTCTAAAGTACCAGAATGACTTTGCAAAGCCTTTTTGCAGAAGCGTGTTGATTATTTTGCAGTAAATCTCATTGTCAGCAAAATAAGCTCTGCATTCTTAGGAAACTTTTTTCCTACTGTAAACTAGCTATATCAAAGATGTAATCTAATAGACACAGAGACAAATCAATCTGTAGTGTTTCCTTAGGAATTCTATGGGTCATTTCTTTAACATCCTTCCATCACGTTCTTATTTCTGGAAAGTTTTACCAGATGTGGATAATATAAGGGTATTGCACATTCCCTCCAGCAGCCATGGAGCCATACACTGCTATTAAATATCTGTAATTTATGTAATGCTTAATAAGACCTATGTAGGTGTTGACTGAATGTTTGTATTTTGTGTTTCTACTTCAGTATGTTGCAAAGAAATCTGTTTTGGTGTTTCACAAAGAAATTTCTTAGTTTTTTGTTCTCTACTAAAATTACTTCAGAAGCCAAAATTCACTGAGATACCCAGCTCAAACATATTTGTATATCTGACTGAGCACATCTGAAGAGTTATCCCCCTTTTTCTCAGAGAATTTCAAAATAATTTTCTCTGTATCCAGTAACATTCTAATAATAGAGTATTTGCAGTTAATGGCATTGAGAGATACAGTGGCAATTTGGAAGGGCCATAGGAAGGACCTTACAGCACCATAATAATTTCACCTTTTTAATATAAGATCATCATTCCCTGCTGCTCCTGCGCAGTTTACCCCGAATGTTCTAGGGACTAGGGTACAGGGTATTCTGGATTTGTTGTGACTGTTGGTTATGGTAAAGAGTAAGATTTCAACTTTAGTCTTTCTATAGGAAGACAGAACTACTCCCATTGATGATAAATCCTTGGCACGGTACTTTGCATGCCTGCATCTAGATAAATCAGGTAATTTTACAGACTGATTTGAAATTTCAGATTATAATTAAAACCATTTAAAAATTACATGCGCTTAAGAAGCCAGTCTAGTCTTATCAGCTTTCAGCCACTTGCAAGGATTCCTTCCTCTCATTTTTTTCTCTTGTACTCTTTTTTTCATTTGCTGTGAAGAGATAAACTGTTAAATTCAGCCTGAAAATACTTTAATGGGTTACCAGAGTAACATTTACCTGCTCCATTTACAGAGGGTTTCAAGAGGATTTAAAAAGGAACACAGCAGTATCTAATTTTTCCATTTGCTGGAAAATTTAGAACCAAGTTTTGTGACATAGAGAAAAATACTAAGGTCTTGAACTCTTCTAGCTTTGGATGGAGTATGCAGGAAGAAGGTGGTTAATTGATAAAACGTTGCAACTGCACCTTGGAGAAAGGTAATTTTGAAGTGAAAACCCCTGCATCATCACAACCAAGTTTTGTTAAATTTTCTTTTCAGATGGTCAAGGTTCAGTGTTGACCTGTTCTTCCTTTGCATTATTTGTGCAGCTGCTTGTGTTCCTATTAGTTATTATAAGTATTTACAGCCTATCTACCTGATTTAACAACCTATCTTATAAAATTCCCTGCACACAATACTTGCAAAATAGATCAGAAGTTTCAGAGTGTTTTTTAGAAAAGGTATAAACTCTATTGTATGGTGATTTTCACACTGACTATATATTACAATTTTTTTAATGATTAAACTGTTCAGATTAGTTTTACCTTCTGCTTGATTGTAAGGAAGCTTTACGGGTAGCTGTAATTAACCTCTACTGATGTTAATTATGCACAAAGTGGGATCTTGGAACTGCTGACCATGCAATTCGTTAAATGACTCAGGAGGTGATATGGATTGCACAGTGTTTATATGTGCTCTTTCAACCTGTTGTACAATGTGAAGCCAAAGTGGCGAGTTGTGCTTTGAAAAAACACACGGAGAATTTATTTGCATGGTAAAATCATTGAAGCTTATTTATCTTGGAGCTAAAATGACTACACCAAGATACCTCTGTAAGGGTCCTGCTGCAAAAAAACTTATTTGTAAAAAGTTATCAAGCCTGATTAAATTCCTCAAAGGACTCCTTTTATGAAGGCCCAGTTCCACTTAAAATCCATACACAGAGTAGGAACACAACTCTACTACCTCTGCATTGACTTTACAGGTCATGGCAGTAACCTCATGAATATGGAAGGATGAGGACATAGTTACGTTCTGGTTTGTGATGTAAAGATGTTGCCATTTCAACAGGCAACTGCTCAAGTAGTTAACCTATGTAAAGCCTAAATTTTAGGTCAGTTTGTAAGACTTTTAGGAAAATTTCTCACTCCATTAGCCTACAGAGGGTTAACCTGTTTTATGCAGGGTTTAAAACAGTTTATCAGTGCAGTTTCTCCAAGGTGCAAGCAATGCTAGAATTAGACTTGCAAATAATTCTACAAACAGACTAAAGCAATTAAATTGAAATAGCCCATTTTCTGTTAAAATGCAGAAAGTTTAACTGGACATAAGCATGTTTAAAATGTGTGTTAAAAAAACAAACAAACAAACAAAACCACACAAACAAAACCCAATTCCCCCTCAAAAAACAACAAAAGAAAAAAACCAAAACCAACAGAACAAAAACAAAGCAAAAAAACCCCCCAACAAAACAACAAACCCACAAACAAAAAAAAGACCGCCACCCACAAAAACCAAAACACAAAACCCTCGAGTTTGTGTTTTTGTATGTAAACAAATGCAGATCAGAACCTGGGGCAGAAGCTTTCTAGTAAGAACTGAGGGCTCAAGCGTCTGTCTCTATCAGGAGGAGGGCTGGAGCCTGTGGGGCCTCTGAAAATATCTCGGTCTTTATCTTTCTAGGTCTGCTCCAGTTCTTCTGGATGGGAGAAACAGCAGGGGGTAAAAATGTTGGGTTTGTGATAATGGTCTTGTGCTGAATAAACTCTTACAGTCTTCATGACCATTTAGAAGATTTACAGAGTTCCTTGGTGCAATGAAACCTCTCCAGAACTAGTGCCTTACATGTATAATTTCTTGCCGTGGAAATACCCAGTGAGAACTTCCTCAGTATAGCTGAGAGTATTTCTCTGCATAGTGACTAAATTGCTTCACTAGCATCAGAGAAATAAAAGATCAATGCTTTATTAATATCACCTTCTCATATTACCAAAATTTCTTTCATTGGTAGTTTCTTGTGAGTTGGAATTAAAATGCCCACTGTCATAGTGGCATTAAGCCAATATCATCACAAAATCTATTCAGCTAAAAATACTTTTCATATTTATTTTGAATATTTAATATTTTACAGTACTTGTGAAGCAACAAGTTGAAAATGCAGTTCGTACCAGCAACATATTCCTTTACATGAATCAGCGTATCTGAAAGGCTGATAAAGCTTTAAAAGTTATTTTTCTCTTTGCTGATCACTCCTCCTATATAATTGCAATGTGTGAGTATAATCGTGGTCCAAAGCAGTGTCATTATACATGGCACAACAGAAGAGTTTGGCATTGCAAAGTACAATAATACCACACACTAAAACTACCTAAGTAGTTTCCTGAGTAGTTCCCATCTATAAGCTATCTCATGAGCAAGCACAAACTTTTCCCACAGCTGGTTTACTCACAGATCTACAACACTAATCTAGATTGATTTCCCCCCCCCCCCATGCTGAAATCTTGTCCTGTGCTTCAGATGTCTTCCTTTTGGTTTACAAGCAATTGCCTCTACGAATGCATGGCTGATAGATGGAGCTTTGAATTTTAATTCCCACACGTCATCTTACTACCTGTTTTCCTAATCATTGCAGAAAATACCACTATCATCATACCGGTCTTCTACAAGTAATAACCTCAGTTCAGACCCCTTTGTGTTTCCAACATACAAGTTATATCTAGCTTTTGCAGATTTTTTTCCTGAATAACATAACTAAAACATGGACTTTATATCAAGGCACACAGATGAAATTTTCATCTAGCCTTTTTTTGTACTTATATCACTTAAAGTATTCTTTTGCCCAACCTCGAAAAATGTAATCTTCCCTATTTCCCCCCTAATCTTCCAGAAAAATAGTGAGGAGAAATTTATTTCTGGTACTACTTCACTTATAAATCTTCTATAAGCAGTTCACCGTGGTTCTTTCTGTTAATCTAATTAAATACAAGCTGCTCATAGTCTATTCCCACTTTCTTACTATTGCCCTATCATTTCTTAAACAATCTCCCATTCATTACCGCTTGTCTGGCTCTCGACTAGCCCATGCCATCAACCTCCTGTATTGCTGGATTCACATTAAAACAATCTTTCTGCTTTTTCTGCGATGCCTCTTGTACCTGCAGGGAGTTATCTACAAATAAGTGCAAAGTTATCTCTCTTTCTTCCTTCAGTTCCACGATTCCATTAAAAGCTTACGAAAACTTCGTGAAAGTTTGAAATACTAAATTCTGCCTACGTGCTCTCCAGTGCTGTCTTGTACTTTTTGGTTGGTCTGCCCATGGGCTGCCTCTTCTTTTACACATTGCCTACAACCTTCCAGGGACAAAGATAGTCTTTATGTGTTTGTAGACCAGATACAGTAGACAGCCCAAGACTAGGACTGATTGTTAAGTAATCTGTAATACCAGTTAATGGTACTTAGCATATTGCTGCTTTATATAATTGTATATATACACAATACTGGTAGATTTCGTGAATAAGATAAACAGTATTCTCCAAGTGTCAAAGCAGATTGTGATTTCCCCCAAGCACCTGTTTGAGGTTTCTAAGCAGATTTTTAATTTACCTTCTGTACCTTTGAGCTTGTTTTCAGATGGTTTGCAGTAAGTAATAGATTGCCTGGGGATGCTGTGAAGTCTCCCTTATTGCAGGTTTTCAAGAAGACACTTGACAAACAGCTGTCAGTAAAGACTTGGGAATAGGTGATGTGACTTTGGGGCAAGGGGCTGGTCTAGATACGGGATTCTTTCTGTCTTTGTTTCTGTGTCTCCTTTTCAGAGATAACAGAAGTCCCATCTTAAAAGTCCTATGAAAAGCACACAAACAGGGAAATAGGCCTTTCTGCAGAAAATATACCTGTCACCACGCAGACTAGGTGCTGGGGTGCCAGCAGCTGTGTACACCCAGGGTAAGGTACTCTATCCTTTCTGGATTAGGAAGGTAGGCCAGATGCAGCAACGTATTGAGCAAGCTTGTTCACTTCCTCTTCCAGAACTACTTCAGTTGTTTCCACCCAGCAATGTCGAACATAGCATAACCCAGCTCTGGGCTTCAAAGACGGAGGAAGTTGGTTTCAATCCACAGGTAGGAATAGCATTTACTGGGGAAAAACTGAATTGCTTTTTTTCCAGCTGCGTAAGCTACAAGGCAGGCTTCTGTAGTCAGACTCCCAGGCCAAGGAAATTAATTTTGGTTCTCTTACATCATGTTCAAGAATGTAAACGTTTTTCTATGCAGGGTCTTATCTGTGAAATATGTAATTAGATCACTGTCTGGTGCATTTGATTGTCTTTCCAGCAGAGCTTTGGAGAGGAGTCTTAGGAATTGTGTCCATCTGCTTAAGTCGTGTAAAATAAATCAGCAGTTCTCCCTAGACCTCTCTGAGTTTTGTCACTGGGGAAAAAAAGAGGCCAGGATTTCACCTTGGTCTTTTGTTTATTGGTTTATGAAGTTTAATCCATTAGCCAAAGTTGTTTGATTTGATAATTAATTTAATATTTCCCTTTTGTGTTGACTTTTAATGTACATTTGAGTTTCAAGCTTCTGAAGCACTTCTGACAAAAACAAATTCACTGTTTTTAATAGTTGTGTGACATGGCCATAAATCTCATCCATACTTGGCCAGAAACCTTCATTTTGCCAATACAATTCTTAGCATTACAAACAAAAGTTGAAAGTCTGTATCAGCAATACTTGTACCAAGATTGGTCACAAGTTTATTCTAGTCTGCCATAATTTGAAATGAAAATTTTCAAAAATTATTTTGCAAGAGAAAACTTCAAAATAGTCCATGTACAAATAAAGAAAATAGCGGGGTAGTGGGTGTTCACAATATACCACGCTGGTGCTTAGTTTTCAGTTATTTTAAACATTAAAGTGTACTTTCTGTTACTTTTTAAATATATATTGCCTCTTCCTACTACACAACTGACAAAAGCTAATTATCAAACACAAAACGCCACAACTTTGCTTGCCAGGGCTGTTTAATATCTCTTTTAACAACTAATTTGAGTAGAATCCAAATTTAACCCAACTGTTTACACTAGTATTTGATTGTCAACAAATTTAGTAAAAGGTTAAGGAAGTTTTTTTAACTTTGTATTTTAACCTACCATGTAATTTAAGAAAAGCAATTAAATATATCACAAGAAATGGCTCAGCTTGCCTCACTTGGAAACTACCCAGGCAACTTTCTGCCTTTGTTACTCTCACAGGCATATGCTCACACTAGTGTAAACACCAGTACTCCTACTTTCTGTGCAGAAACATGCTGTATGTGTATGAATATTGCATGTAAAGGAAATAAGAATCAAACATTAGACTGTTCTTGGGCTTGTCTAGAAAAAGAAAAGGTAAGCTAAATTATCCTTGAAGCCCACAATTTCATGTTCAAACAATAGAAGTCAAGCTACATAATTATTAAAACAAGCTTCTGAAAAATACTGTATGCATCTTTTAATATTTGTAAGTATTTTATGAATAGGTGATGTAAGATATATAAATTTAGCAAAGCAACTGAGTACACCTCTTAAAGTATCAGTTATTTTTCTACCATTTAAACAAATAATTGCTTTGGTACCAAACAATCTGTGATGGTTTTTTTTTACTTCAGAATTGCTCTTCCATCACTTCATAATATTTAATTTATCTTAATAAACTTTTCCAAAAATCACTGATGGATATTAATTTGTTGCCAAAAGCCTATGCTTTAATTTTATCAGACAGAAATGTGAATTAGTCTAGACCCTTTCCCAAGTCTGAGCCAGCCATTATAATGACAAAAAAGGAAGAGCAGAGCAGAATTTTGTGTCTTCCAGCATGGCATTTTCAGTCGTATCCACTCCAAATTCATTTGTGTTAGGGAAGTTATAGATTCTCAGTATGACGTAATTCACATTACCTTTTTTGTCTTATAGAAGCATTTTTTACAAAGTTCTTCATCTATATCTATAACCAAGTGTGGAGACCAAGAATAGGTCCCTACCACAGACCATTCTACCTCAAAGAGATTTTGTCCTAAATCAATCCAGTTTTATCTATGCTACCAATTTATTTAAAGAAAACCAAAGCACTCAATTATCATAAAATGCTGTCCCACCTGTGTAACCTTTGTTCCGATTTTTTCCTGGCCACCACACACCTTTGGTTCTAGTTATGAGAACTCCTCCCCACGGTTTCATCTGTCCCTTTGACAGCATTTTTTACGTTTTGCAACAGTTCTTGTCTCTTCGAACTTCCCACATTGGCACTCAGGTCTTTCAGTTGCGTTCTTACTGACCACATCCTTGCTTAGGCAATGCTTTCTCTAACTGCATTGCCTTCCTGAATACTGCTTTCCAGTATGCTGCTTCAGGGTGTTTATATGAGCAGGTTCTTTCTGTCCTTGATCCGATTTTGTAGTCCCATTCACCTTGGTTTCCTTTGTCCGTATTTTAACACACGATAGGCAGGTGCTTCACGCTTTTGAGCTTCATCTACAAGGAACCAATGCCACCTTGTAGTGATCTAATAGAGACTTTGAATGAGGAGGGCATGCATCCTCCAAAATTTTTCATTCTCCGTTGCTGGTGCGTAGCTTAACCAGCTCTTGGGCCAGCTGAACATCTCTCGATTGCAGTAGTGAACTAGCTGTCCTGTAAGGTGAAAGGACTGTAGGATACGTGACTGTTACGAAAGCATTGCTTTATGGTAGCTACAGACTACAAGTGAAACTGTGACTGTATGTGGTAACTATCTACGTTTATATGTGAAATTATGGAGCTGGGGTTCTAAAAAAACTGCACCAAATCTGTCCTCTCCATTTCCCTTGAACCATTTGTGTTTCTTTGAATATCTTGCTTGTGAAATTATTTTTTTAGAAGTTCTTCTTTCCTATGTTTTCTCAGAAAATTAATGCTTAAATGTTATTTTTGTTATAGTCTGTAAAGTGTTTAAAATACAGTATTATTTTTGTCTCACTGCATATCCTGATAGCTCTGTGGTTGTTTAAATAACAGAAATAGAAAACCATTAACCAATATTATATTTGGGGAAAAAAACACCAACAGATACAGTTATATGTCTACTGCATGATGTGGCACAGTTTAGTTTGAAATAGTTTTGCACCCCCATGTTTTTGTCAGAAACCTTAAGAGATGGGAGTAGTTTAATTTTTGATACGTATGCTGCACCGACTGAAGAGCCTGTTTCTGGTTTATTCAGTGATTTGGAAAAAAAAAGAACCCACTTAAAACCTAATTGACAGCAAATATATTTATCAACAAGAAAGAGCAGAACCTGTTGGGGATATAGCAGTGCCACGAAACAAATGTGTGGTCGGCTTCTTCAGTGCTAAAATTAACAGGGACTAAATAAGCACCTTTAGAGTATTTGAGATGTACCCTGACTGCCAAGGCTCAGCTGCTGAATTAAATCTATTGCTGAGACAGCCTTGTCCTGTATGTATATATACTATGCTAATTATAAAATAACAACCTGGATTTTCAAGGGAACCTCAATGTGACTCTTTAACTGTCGTCACAGCGCTAAGTAGGTAAATAACATTGACATGAATAAAGTGGATATCTACACTGCTAATTGGAGACATTGCTGGCCAGCGTCTGGCCCCAGACCAGGAGTCAGGAGACCTGTGCTCTCTTTAGGCTTCTTCTGCTGACCTGAAGTTTGGCCTCAGCTATTTCACCCCAGGGCTTCTACTTTTTCAGCTGTTTTCTTCCATGATTTTTTGGACTATCAGTACTTTAGAGCTTATGCAGAGCTGAAGGTTGTTGATGGTAACCATAAATTTTGAGAAACACTGATTTTATTGTTTCTATTAAAGCTGGTTAGAAATGTTTTGCTAGAATGGTTTTTGTTGGAAAAGAATCTGGTCAGAATAATTTCATTCTAAATCAGCCGACTACAATAAAAATAAGCAATTGCTCTGATTTTGACCAAAGCTAAATGAAAAATACAAATTCCTAGGAAACTGGAAGCTGTGTTTCCCAAATCCACTTATTTGTGATGGGCTATCTTTAGATATGGGACCTACTTTGTAAAAAGACTTGTAGATCCATTTAAGCTCTGTGCAAGCTGGGTCTGCTTTAAAAATTAAGGACATATCAGTCTCGCTACAAATCAAGTATATTCAGTTGGCTAACCGAAAAAAAGAAGGAAAGAAAAAAAGAAAAGAAAGTGAGCCACCCAAAATGAGCTCACAGTTTAAAATAAATTCTGGGCTTACTTCAGTAGTCAGGTTTAGGAGGTGCGCTATTCTGTCAGTAGATATATGATGATGAAATAACGGCATTATGAACAAGTGTGACCAAACCCTTGGCATACTTCTGTCAATAGGTCTATACCAATTTATAGCTTCTGATGGTTGGGCTTGGTGTTTTAATCTAGCCATTGTCAATTCCAGTTCTGTTTTTATTAATCATACCAGTGATGTCTGAATAAGTAACTCCAGAGAAATTGGATTTAGAAGGTTCGTATTCAAGAATAAAGTGTACAAGTACAAACTGATGAACAGAAAGATATATATTGGTTCTTTTTAGGTAATATGTATTGCTGCATATGCCTTCAAGGTATCTGTTGAGCAATTTAGCTGTGTTTTCTGGCAGCTCTCGCTAGTATCATCCATCAGAACAAGGGCCCTGGCCCACAACACTTTGCTGAGATGCTAAAGGGAAATGGATTTTAATTCTGGGCAGTTTTATATGACAGACAGTGTGACAAATGAATGCCAGAAAAAGCCGGGACTGTGCTAGAATTTGCACAATTTCAAGTAAATAATTGGACAATTTTTCATGTAAAAGCAACAGCTGGACTGTTGCTGTAGCTTGTGCACAGAATTGTTCCCAAGTTTAGCATCCTGTTTTACCATCTCTGTTCAAGCAAATAATCATGGTTGTCATTGAGAGAGAACTCAAGGGTTGTAAACACTGGATTTCTGTGAGGATTGCTGAGATCTGATATTTGTTGGAGCGCCTTCTCTCTTTGCTTTCTCTTGGCCTCTTTTTTTATTACATACAATGAAGCACCTAGATAATAGGTGCAAGAAAGCCTACTTACATCACCAAAAAGTGTGATGTGAGGATGAAAGTGGGGGGAGAACAACAATTAGTTGCCTGCAAACACATCTGTAATTTCCTGGAAGGAGGAAGGAAAGAATCATTGTGGGAGAGCTGACAGCATCTACCCCTGACACAGGTATCTTCCCCTGTGCCAAATGGGTAGGGTATGGTCCTTCATCTTCTTTTAGCTGCCTGACTTTTTTTTCTGCTCTGCTAGGTACTGCACTTTCTGTCCTCTCGCTCAGCTCTTTGGCTGCCAGGTTCAAAACCAAACAGATTTACTTACGAATCTAATAAATAGGTCTTTGTTAACCCAATTTACTTTGACTTGATTACAATAAACTCTGAACTCCAAAGCAGATTAGGAAGCACCTACATGAGCAACTTGATAGGCTGGAGGAAGCAATGGGGGTAATGACGTATAACTGCAAGGGCATTTTCATTTGCATCTATATGAAAAATGAAGAAAGATACTGTGCTTCAACAGCTTCTCACAGGCTCCATTTAAAACTGGGGATGTTGGTGCTATTGCTGACCATGCCCTGTGTGTGCCCATTAGGAAGGTGGCTGTTTGTGTAGCCATGAAATATTTTAGCTGAATGGGGCAGACACAGATTGCACTTTCACTCAGAGAGAAGAGATTTTAACACACCTGGAGATAGCCTGCAAGTGAATTTTACATCCCCAAAAAGAAATAATTGAAGCCATCACTGGTCTGGTATCAGCTGGAGTACAGCATGGATAGCCTCAGGCTGTGTTTTCTATACTTAGAATTTAAAACTAGAAAATTGCTGAGCTTCAGACTGTACCATCTCCTAAAGGTTTCCATTGTTCCAGCATGAGACAGTTCGGGGATTACTGGTGGCCTTTGCCAGCGAATGCAGCAGGAGGGACCCTCCTCTTAACACTCAGAAATCCAGGAAGTTTATGTGGTTCTGTCACACACTGATTTTATTTGAAGTCTTTGCAAGAAGAAGTTACATTTCCCTGTCGAAAATTTGTGAGAATATTTTCCCCACCCCTAAAAGTCTTTAAGGTATCAAGATACGAATGTTACACTCTATGGCACTATATTAAACCTACAGCTTTTATTTAGTTTAATCTTCTCTCCTAGAAGTGCTGGGTATCTAAAGATGCCTTGAATAAAAGGAAGTATTTCACCTTGAAGATGGAAAAAAGGGAAAGGAAAGAAGGACCAGAATGCCTAGTGATTTCAGCTGTTCAATTTAAGAAGGACTAATTTTTGG
>JAVKLA010000001.1:20474752-20499830 GCA_034782735.1 Sagittarius serpentarius
AGTTTAATCTTCTCTCCTAGAAGTGCTGGGTATCTAAAGATGCCTTGAATAAAAGGAAGTATTTCACCTTGAAGATGAAAAAAAGTACTCAAAGTAGCAGGGGAAAAAAGGGAAAGGAAAGAAGGACCAGAATGCCTAGTGATTTCAGCTGTTCAATTTAAGAAGGACTAATTTTTGGAAATGCTGATCATTCATACTGAAAAAAACAGATAACCAAACACAGCTAACATTTCTAAAAATCTTAACCTACTGTATAAATTTAATTATTTCCTCATGAGTATTAGATGCAGAGTTTATAATAATGTTTTTGTTTTTAACGTAACAAACAATTGCAATTTGTCTTGTTGAAAGCATTCTGTCTTGTATCTCTCTTGAACTGAATTTAAATTAATGAAGCTCTTATAAGGATAGCTGTAACAGAAATTGATTAAACCAAAATGAAATACATTTTTAAAATAGTCAGGATGTTTGGGTCTTCCTTTGAAATCATCTATTTTTAATAAAAAATCAATATGTGTTTGAAATACCCAATGTGCTGATGTATTCCATGCAGAAAGTATGCTGCAACATACTCTGAATTATTATAAGTAGGTAAAAACTGGAATTTCTGTCAGGATAGAAATTGCGTATTCTGATTTTCATCCTGAATTAAAATGGTAAAAATAGCAGGAAAGAAATTATTTCCGTAGAACAGAGAATTCCATTTCAGGTATCTACAGTCTGTAGGTCTGCACAAATGAAGCTGCCTCCCTTTATAACAGAGTGATAAAAAGGACGTGTCTTTAGGTTGGTTTGTTCCAGTTTGTATGCAAGGACTCTGCACGACCTGTCGGAAGACTTCTGAGATGGAGTAACAGATGGGAAGGAAACAGCCTGGTCAATGACTTTGGGATGGTGGTTGCGGAGGGAAAGAAATAGTTTCTGCCTGGTGAGCGTGCCCAGCAAGAAGGAGGTGTTGGGGGATACAGGGATGCGACAGCAGGGGAGGAAAGATCAGGACCGGGAGCTCAAGTCCCAGGGTGGCAGAAGGAGGGAGCCTTTGCTGCGGGTGTCTATCGCTGTACAACCCGGGGAGCTGCGGGAAGCTGCTGAACTAGAAAATAATACTGGAAGGACTAACTTACTCTTCAAGGACAAAATCAAGAGGGGAGTGTTTTTCAGAACTTTTTAATTTATCTTTCCACCACATTTCCTATTTAAACCGACACCTTGCTCTAGTTTATTACTTTAGTGTTCTGATAAATATGTTTTGATATCTTTTGGCACATTTGCTTAAAAAAAGGGGGAAAAAAAAAAAAGTGCGAACAGTTGGTGGTTGAGCAGGTGGCCAGGGCTACTCTGCTAAACTGTTTTTCCCGCAATGCACTGAGTTCTCATCCTCATCACCCCTCTGAGACATCATGGCAAATCGCACCAGCACCAAGTAATACTGCAGTGACCCGAGCTAAAAAGTAGTAATGGCAATCAAACTCCAAATTTGAACTTTGTACTCCCCAAACTCAGTAAATGAAATGTTTTCCATATAAAGCTGTTCAGTACGTTCGATCCTTCCTCTCTCCCACCCCCCACCCCCCCAAGTCTTTCCTTCCCTTTTTTCCTCTCCTTCTCTCCCTCCTTTCTCTCTCTCTCAAACACTATCTATACTATATGCGGTGTGTTCCCATGGTTGCCTGCAGAACGTCCTGTTAAGGCTGCTGTGATGGTTCCCCATTGAAACAACTCCAAGTCCTCCCTCTGGGATACCAGGAATCCATTATGAACAACTCCATAAAGCGTGAGCACAGAACCTCAGAAAGAAAGGTGGCTTGCTCAAGAGACTGCCTCACCTTTGAGAAAATTCTAAATGCCCGATTGCTCTTGGTAACGATGGCACCAACATTCTTTCCGTACCTTTGGAAATGGAGAGGACAAATTAAAATACTTATTTTTTTGAAAGATAGGGCTCTCATACGGAGAGCAGCTGATCTACTTGCTGTATCATAGCCTAGAAAGCCTGTACAAAGAAAGCAAGAAACTGATAAACAAAAAAGCCCTCTCAAGGTTGTGCATTTATGGCTTTTTGGTGTAGAGGTACATAGTTATAAGTGAGTATGTATAAGAATCTGTTCAGATAATTTAGTTTGGCAAAGAAAAGCACCTCCCTAAACTATGCTTTAGGCTGGATCTCAACATCTGTGATCTGTCCTAGCTCCTTAGTACTTTTTTAATAGAAGTTCGGGAACACTGGAATTTTATGAGAATTTCTAAAACTAATTCTTATGATTAGCTTCTTGACCATGCAGTACCCTATATAGCAGCAACTCTGCTAGCACCTTCAGCGTGCAGAGGAGTATCACAGAACTGTACAAAACCTCTTTTAATTTCTGCCAGGGATATGACAGAAGTGGGAGGTTTCCATTTGTTAGCAGAGAGGTCAGCAATGTGTTAGGTTTGTCATATTTTTTTCCCCAGTTACTTCAAATCTCTTTCAGTATGAATAACACTCAGTACAGTTGTCAGAAATACAGCATATGCCGGAAGGTTTGAGATAGCTGAGCAAACGGGCAAGCACCAAAGGGCTCACACTCAAGAGCAGCCTACAGCCATCCCATTTAGTGTGAACTTCGTTAGCTGATGCTGAGTCACTCCCTGCCAGAGCAGTAAATGGCCACTGGGACAATGGTAGCTGTTCCCAACAAAATGACAGCGTTAGCAGTAGCAGCAGTCATGAAGCCTGTGCATTCCAACAAAATACTATTTTTTTCATAAATTTATAAACTGAATGATATCTCCTAGGTATTTTTTTTTCTGTGGAATTTGTTTGGTGGGTTTGTTTTTTTTTTTTGTTTTTTTTTTTTTTGCAACATTGTCACTCAGCTACAGGAACAAAAAGAAGTAATTGTTTGAGAAGTGTCAGGAAGTGTTAATATTTTTTAAATATTTTTATGGCTGAATGGCTCAGAACGCAAACTGAGTTGCCTGCAAAGTTCAATGTTAGATCTGCCGTGCTCTTACTCACGTGCCTTTTGATACCGATGTACCTAGAAGGGTAGTTCTCTTGTTATCATCCATGACTCTTTCAGATCACATATCATTATACTGCTCACCATAAGTAAAACCAGACAAAACACAGTCACCAACCAAATTAAATTGGCTATTATAAAGAAATGAGGGATACTTAATGAAGTGTAACATTAAACAAACACAGTTCTTCTCTGGTCATAAAAAGAGTGCAAATAAAAAGTTCAAATACTTCTGAGTTTTAGTGGCAGAGACTTATTTTCAAAGATGATTTGGTCTTTGTCTAAAGACATTCTAAAATACAGCCACAAACTTACTAAAATTCAGGTTACCTACAGCTTCAGAACCACTCAGTAAGAGGAGGAGTAATTCAGTGGCATTCAGATTGGATAACTTTACTCGGCTAATGTCAAGGTCATATTCATAACATGGGGTATAGTATTTCTCTTGGCTTTTCATTCTTTTCTTCTGAAAGAAGGCTTAAGTTTCTTAGAGAAAGGAAAACACCTTATCAGTTCTTTTCATAGCACTAAGTAGCTTGTTGTTTTCTTTTTGTTCTCAGATGTTGACCGTTTTCACTTTGTTGTGCATAAGCGATGACAAAAATGCCACCTTTCTGTTTTCAGAAGTGAAAGGCAGGAGGGGGAAACTCAGCAGCGGTGGCAGGACAGCACTGGCACCCCGTGGCTCAGGATCCGCTTGGCTCAGCATCCTTCTTTACCTGCTTTGCTAAGATAAATTTAAAGGCCATCCACCTTTGTAATTTAGCTACCACAGGTGCTTTCAAGCAGGTCCATAAGTATATTTCTGCAGGACTGAGAAGTATATTTCTGTGGGAATGAGGTTACCACAGGAAAGTGATTTCCAGTAGAAAATATCCTTTTTCTTTTTTCTTTTTTTTTAAATTCCTTCAGGAGCCTGGGAGAGCAAAGAAAACATTACACATCCCAAGCGACTGACTTTGGAAACCTCCTGCTTCTGTTCTTGCCCTGTGCTGTACCTAAGTCAGCACTTGATGTATCTTCTTCATAGGTCCACAGGAGACAGGCAGATGTAGTTAAACTTGTATGAACCAATTGGCAAAAGTTAAGAGCATTGAACCAGGCTTGCTGTTGCATCACAGCCAAGAGCCTCTTGCTTTTCCTATAGATCAGCTGCTATGAAAATAATTACCTAGGCTTTACAGTGACTGAGAATATTTTTTTTATTTACAGTTCCTAAGTTTTCCCTTGCTGTGCTCTTCACCAGCAGTATTTGAACCCCCTGATACGCAGCATTTACCTTGTCAGAGAACCATCATTGCCTGCTGGAATACTCTTGTTACAGCTTTCCCACCCCCCCCTGGCATTTTACAGCTTGAATTCTGCTCATCCAGTCTAACCACAGATTTAAATAGAAAGAGAAGTGTAATGCAATCAAAAGGCAGCCTTACACTTGTGGCAGCCAGTCCATCCCTTAAAGTGACAAGGTTTACCAAATCAATTTTTCAAAAGGGTTTGAGAGCAGGGCTTTTAACCTCTGATCCACAGATCCTGAAGACTAAATTGACTATGGACCACGAGGTCCACTAAAGCTGACTGACAGTGGGCTTTCATTTACCGTATGTACCTCCCCAGGAAAATAATTAAGGACTCTCAAATGAAAATAAAAATTGAAAACCGCTAGTGCAGGGTAATATTTCAGTGTTTGCTTCAGATCTGCTGATCTGACTGGAAACATGCTGCACCTGGAGCCTTTTGTAATACAAAGAAAGTGCAAAAATATTGCCATTTGCTCAGCCTTTCTATAGCTCTCGCTCTCTTCTTTCCCCCAGCATTTTCTGAGTAAGAGTCCACTGCCCCGAACCACTTTTCCAAGATTTTGTTCCTAAGTATTTGTCTCACATCCTTCTGGACCCATTTAACTACCTATTCAGTCGTTAGTGATGTTTTCAGAGCAGTGCTTATTGGTAACGTTAATCTGAGAGTATGCAGCAGCTTCCCAGCTAGTTACCTGGGAATTCCCTTCTCTGGGATCATCCCTGGATAGTGTATGGCTCCTGAAGGAACACCAGCTTCGTGCCTTCAAGCCCGGGGGACAGCACCACGCGCAGATGGATGGGCACGGGGAATAAGGCAAAGCAGCGGCGCTCTCTCCTGAGCTCCCTCCAGCAAGGGGAGCTCTGAAGGAGCACTGTGCTCCCCTCGTGGGGATCCACGGGGTCTTGGGAAGCCTTCGCCTCGCACGCCCTGCTCCTCCACTTGGGAAGCCAAGCACAAGGACTGTAAAGGTGGCAAAATACAGCTAGTAGCCTCCAAAAGAGAATTAGAAAATAAAAGTCGATATTGTAGTTTTCAGAGAACGCTGAAACAGATGTTTCCACTTTTTGCAGAGCTGGCCACAGAGCTCTTATCTTAGCGTGACGCACCGAAGACTCGTATCTTTAATTTGTACCTCATTTGCCTTCCAGAAAATGAGTGGCGTACTGTAATCGTTGGTCAGTACGCATCTAAAGCTGCTGTGCTTCAGCGGCCACTGAGCGTTGGTTGTTATTACAGCTCGTTATACTTTCATTCATTTGGAAAGTTTTCACAGGTCGATAAATAAGCGTCACAAGAGCAGGAGTCCCTGGACATCTGTAAGGATCTCTTCACAGTCTGTGGAGCCAGCCATGTCACAGGGTTCGTTTCTGGAGAATGACAACATTTTCACTTAAGCTGTGCAGAGAATTTTCAGTCTTTGTACTTGAGCACTGTTAATTGTTTGCACAGTTAATTAAACTATGGGTGAGGTATTCTGTTAAATATCCATGTGTAATGCACATATTGACTGTTTCAAGGTGAATACTTTCCTAAATCATGAGCTATTGAATGTTGACTCACTGTGGTCCGTTTTCTGTAATTGGCTTGAAGCTTCTCTCTGTTGCTTGTTATGATGGAAGGTGTTTTTTCCCCCACTAAAAACATTACTGTCTCTAAATATGAACATCAATGGGTGTTTTGCGAATCATTGTGCGGGAAAGAGACTCTCCTGAGTACGCATTTAGGTTGGTAATTGGCTGGTGTTCACATTCTGGCTGTGTTAAACAGCCCTTGGGCCTGTGGATGAAAGCCTGGCAGTCTCTAGCGTACCTGTCAGTCATGTTGCAAAAATACAGCAGAGGACTACGTCTCTCGTGGGGTCAAGGCATTGCTCTCTTCCAGCACTCTGACTACGTAAGCAAAGGTTTTCGCAACTTTTTTTTCTGTATGAAATGATGACCAAATTTTATTTTGTTTGGTAAACATCTGCAAGCTCTGCAAGAATTCTCACTGTATAACACTAGTCATGAGGTTTAATACGTTATCCCGGCTTCATGTGATGTGATAAATGTTCAGTGATTCCTCACTCACAAGCAAAACTTGTCTTTCCATTCAAAGCCACCATTCAAAATATCCTTCGTATCATAGCGTGCATTCAGAGGCAGATTGATGAGGAAAACTAGCTCTCAGATGATATTTCCTAACTCATTATAAGTTCAGAAAGTTACGTATTTGAAGGAATTAATGCAATTCTGTAGCATAGTAAAATCTCTTGATAATCCAGGCTATGGTTTCAGCTACATATCTGAAGCAAAGTCAGGGAATTTTTTCGTCCATACTGGATGTCTGTGTACTTGTGTGTGAGTCTGTCCATTGGTCACCTTCAGATGTAGGATGATGTATGAGACACCCATTTTTAGCCGAAACAATTAAAAAAAAGGACCTGTTTAGCTTTAAGGGATTTTATCTTGAGTTGTAATAACAGAACTAGGGAGATTCAAGCCCCAATAGCAATTCAAGAGACATAATTCTATAAAAACGGATTCCACTTTATTTCAATAGCTTTTTTTTCCCACCAGCATGAAAAAAAGTTTTCCTCTGTGAATTTAAGTAGCATTTAGAGCATTTAAACCTATCTATTGAATGATAATTGCTGCATTCAAAATTCATGCTGTCTTCGTTGCACATTAGCAATAAGATGAGAAAGAAAAGAGTGTTTGGAAAAGAACAGATACTGCTGGGTGCGGCTTGACTGAGACAGAAAGGATGGCAGAATCTATTGCTGAGGTGTACAGTGCACAGGGAAGTAAAACACTGTCCACGTTTTTCCAGTGTCTGTTTTTAATAAGAAGCTGAACTCCTGCTCTCAGGAAAGAGATGCTAGAGTTAGAGAGAGAGAAAAGCAGGAGCCTATGTCTCTGTCCTTCCTTGTTTGTCCTAGAAGTCAAAGTTCTGAAAAAGACTGTTTGGTGTAACCTGTTGGGCAGAACATCTTTGGAGCAGTTATCAAATTCCGGAGTTAATTCTTAAAGGCAGAACTGGTAGAATTGCACAGGCAAAAAAAAATCAAACCTGCAAAGTGCTCTGCTTGTTAGTCAAAAAATTAAATTCCCACCAGGCCACGTTGGGAGATGGGAAGAACTCTGTAGAGAGAGTTAAAAGCAAATTCTCTGTCTTTGGCTGCTGCAGGAGGGGAAGGTTATACCTGCACAGGCCTCATCTGCATTTTTGCTTCTAACAGAAAATTATCATTAATGATAAGAGCTCCGGTTGTTTTCTAGACACTTTCAGAAGTATGTTTGGACTTGGTAATCAAGTAGGGAGGTGTGGAAATGGCTATCGAGAGGTAACAGCTAATAAGCAAAGAGAAAGATCAAAACAAAACCTGAAATGTACAATTTCTAACTGCAGTGATGAAAAGTTAGGTTGTATTTTTTATCATAGTCTTTGCTTATTAGCTGGTAGCTAGTCCTGCTCGTTATTTTCCAGAGTGAGTAAGTGCAAAGTTTTATTTTATGTCAATGAACTAAACTTTTAATTAACTTTCATATTTGTCTTAACTTAGGACTAATGACTCTCAAAGGAATTGCCTACCAATCCTTAAACTTTTGAACAAAGAGACCAGAGAAAAAGCACCAAGCTTCCTTTGAAAACCAACCCTTCTATTAGAGAACAAAATCAAAAAATAAGTAACTTGAAACTGGGAAACACAGAGTATTAAAATTCATCATGAAAACAAACTGAAATAAAATTTAAATCTGTGTTGACCCCGGAGGATTTTTGTTAGCGATTTCACACAGATTGGCAAATTACACTAATGATTTCAGTACTTGGTCTCTAAACTGGAGGAAAATTATTGGTGTTTGAATCAAGAGGCTCTCTGAAGTATAACATACTTTGTTTAACGTTACTTACTTGCTTTAGTACAGACAAGTGATTGTTGACAATGACTTTAACGGAACGTCGTCCACTTGCGCGGATTTCTTCTTTTCCTTCCTCCCCATCATTGTGTCTGGTCAGGTTAATGGCTGTCAGGATGGTTAGCCAGGATCAGGGCACTCTGGGTAGAAGAATACCAGGTGTGACAGACAGGTGGAAGTGCCAGAAACAACAATAATAGGATGTATTGTGTTATTGCTCAAAGCAGGTTTTGCACAAATGTAATATTATTCCAGCTGTAATACGTAAACTAGTATTGTAGGAATAATTTTGCCAGACGTCAATACATAAACACTGAGTGAGAAAAAGAAGGCTGCAGTAAGGAATGAGAAGCACAACATTTTACAAAGGTATAAGACACAGTTATAAATCCTACAAGTCTGGGGGTAGTCTGCACTAGGGTGAAATTAGAAAATTATCCTTGAAGGGTGAGCTAACACCCTTTATGTTTCAGCTGCTCACAAGAGATCCTTGAGTTAGTATGTATCCCCGTGACGGTGGTGTGTTAACTGGCAGACCGTTAAAAAGATGATGCAGAAGAAAGCAAGGAATGTGGCCTTGTACCATGTATTTGACAAAACTTGGCTGCAGCTCAGTCGAGTACTGGGGGTTTTTCCTTCTTTCATTCTGGCTCCTCTGATAGCATGTGTGCTTTCCCGCTCGGTTACTGGAAGCAGTCCTCTGAGCAGAATTGATTTATGATACACTTTGCAGCCATCCAGACAGCTTCCAGTGAAGTGACAAAGAAGTTCTGCTTCTGCATGCACCTAATCAATGAAACGCAAAGAAAGACTAGACAAAACAGAACCCCCACGTGGAGCTACGGGGTGCCAAACATCAAGCACAGTTCTCAAAATCCGCAAAAGTGACATAGAGCGGTTTTAGTTATCCTATGAGTATAATATGCTTTCTTTTTGTATTTCCGAGGTAAGAATCTTTCTTTTAAGGAGCAGAAAGAGTAAAAGAAAAGCATGTATCGAACCACAGATCAATGTGTGGAAATGGACTCTAAGTTTAGCAAATGGAACATTAAAGCCAGCGTATGTTAATGTACCAGAATAAGCAACAGTTAGTTGTTTTCTCAATCTTTTACAACAAAATGTATTTTAAAGCTGAAAATACTATAGATATTTAAGTAGTTAACCAGGAATGGTTTGATCTTGCAAAGGACTGAGCAATGTTATTCTGATCCAACAATTTTCTGAAGAGTGTATTTAACTGGAGTGTGAATCAACGCTCCAGTCCTTGGGACAGACTACATAATTAGCCCTGAACGTCAATAAATGTTTTGTTAGACTGAGACTGAATGTCCTCTTCTGGCAGAATCAAGCCACATGAGAAACTGAAAGGACTTTGCCAGGTCCTTGTCACCCAGGTATCTGCATGAGGATGATACAAAGGTGTCAACTCACTTTAGAAGTGTCGTCTTTATTTAGCAGAGAGAGATGTACATCAGGATCTAAAATGATGAGCAGTGAAGGCAGCAGAGGCACTTGCAAGGCTACTTCTGTGGTCTGTCAGTTCATGGATGAATTTTTGGAAAATGTTGTGCCCATGCACAATTTAAAGCTCAACAAGACTTCCCAAAATTTAACCTCTGACTGATGCACTGGGAGAGACAGACGCACTGCTTTCTGTACTGCAAAAATGTAGGAACTTGTCCTATGTCCTCTGATGTTGGTTTTTTTTTACCGTAATTCAGCTGAGCTGCTAACCTTGACTTCCCTTTGCCTGTGCAATGTGGGGCCATCTTGATGTAAGGCCATTGTATGTGTAGTTTACAGAGCAAATGGCTGTGTGAGGTGAAGGCATGAGAGAATTAGGTTCTAAGACAGCATGCCATAAATCTTGCTTTATAGGACAGGATACTCTGGGTCACTAGAATTATCTTGTTATAAAGCCAATGAGATAGAAAAGCAAATAGTGACTCAGTTTGAAGCACTCTGGTCCTTTGAACAGGTGAAAGAAATTTGTCTAAAATCTGTCAGCCAAAATGCGTTCCTCTGTGCCCAGAAGTGCATCCTCACGTGCATGTTCCCCACACACGCAAACATTTAACATGTGCGGAGGCATTTGTTGTTCTACCATCTCACTGGGGGAATGCACCCCGTTCCTCCTTCCTCTCTAATGAGATTCTGCTTTGTGGCTGATCTTGTCAGAAGCTAATTGTAACAAATGTTTGGAAATGTTTGCTCCAGAATAACGTTTGGCTCTAAGATGGATCACTCACGTGAGGCAGGTCCCCTTGCAGAGCCCAGGAGATCAAGTTGTGCTCCAGAACAATGTCTAAAATTCAATAATAGTAGTGTGTACTCTGCTGACCAAGTCTGGCAGTTTCTGATTGATTTCTTTTCCTCTTCAAACCTTGCCTGTCACGATCGGCTAATTAAAAGTGCAGTAATCTGATATAATCTCTTTCCCAGTTGGTGCAGCAGTTGGCTATCTAACAGAAATAATTGATTTGTAAACTGCCAAACCTCAGACATTTAGACTTGCATTGTCTCCTCTAAACCATGTCTAACAGGCAAAATTTGTCTCCTGATACATCAAATGATCCACACAACAAAATTAACTCAGCCTTCACTACTATGGAAAATCAATAGAATAGAAATAGATAAATTTTAAAATGTAATAGAAGTCTGGAGGAAAAGTAAATAAACATGGGTATAGTCTGTGCAAAGTCAGCAGTGTGTCACCGTTGGCTCCCCTCAGTTTTTCCACTGCTGGTATTAAAGAAGTGATAGTTACCTTGTCACTTCAGGTGAGATTGTCTTCACAGTTCAAATTGCACCTTTTTTTTTTTTTTTTTTTTTTTCCCCCAAATATAGGTCGAACCCCTGGCTTACATGTGTGGCTTCCAGTGGCTGGTGACCGACGCAATAAATTCTTCCAGCCAAGGAACAATAGCCATCTTGGTTATTTTTTCTTACATTATGGATGCTTCCTTAGTATTAAGGATAGGATATCCTTCCTTAATTATCTTTAATGTAGGCCATTACCTCCTTACTGTAGGACACAAACAGAAATCTGAGTTAGAAGAGGTGAAAATATCTCACAAAAAGGACAGCGTTGGAACAGGTACTGAAATTGTTGTTGGAGCACAAAACCTTTCAGCAGAGGTATCTGCTGCCTCGTGAAGTTTTGTTCTTCGTTTTCCAACCTGACAACAAGCATAAGTGTCTGCTTTCCTCTATGTTTATAAATGAAGCAAAAGTAAACCAAGCATGGAAGTTTTTTATGGATCAGGCTATCACAGTTCTTGGAAAGCCATCTGCTCATACAATCATCTTAGAACACATCTGAAAGCAGACAAGTTTTGAGTAATAAAGCTGGGGTTTGCACCTCAGAAAGGAAATGCGCTAGAAAACCTGTCACTTCATCTAAAATAGGAGTACGTGTGTAATATATCTGTTTCTTTGGGGGCTTTGCCCTTTTTTGTTCACTGCAAAATATCTTCTTTTACATCTTTAGGCTCGCTAATAAATCAACATTTAAAAATTAACTTATACTGAGACGAAAAGGAATTTATTCCTCTGCAAGGAAACCACAAACCCTACCACCGCCACAGGGCACGGCACAGGACAGCAGCCCCAACCGGTCATTTTTAAAGCAGAGCGTGCAGCGCCTTAGGGCAGAGCTTTCATGCGGCAGCTCCAAACTCTGCTTAGCCCTGTCCTAGACTAGCTTATTTTTCTCCTCCCAGTTCTCACACCAGGAAGATTAAGTCACACCAGGTTGCACCATTGCCTTCTGTGTCTGAGTAAATAGCAATTCTCATACAGTGTGTTTGCTCTCTTTTGATTCCTGTCAGAAGTAAACACGGTTTACTTAATCTGTGCTATTCCAGGTCCCCAACAGTTTTTCTCTCCCCTTACGAACACATGCAAACTCTCGTATACAAATGCAGAAATATCTAAGTTTGATTCGAATATTTACACACGCTTTGTGTATGCATATTGCGTATAAATATAATGTGTGTAAATATCCAAACTGAATATGTATATATTTATGTATTTGCACGCGAGTATATCTACAGTACATGTATCTATTTCTGTATCTTACATAGATATGTGGGTAACATGCACATACATACACACTGTGAATTTCAACCATATTGCTATTTAAAACTCTGGGTTCTATGCACAGCAGTTGTTTTTTTGCCTATTTATATCGCTTACTCTTCTTTTCTGTGAGTATTCTCTAGTTTTGTGTGTGATAGCAGTTAAAGCTCTACAAGTAGTATTTTAAGTCTGAATAAATTTTACAGGTTCAATGGTTCACCTTCTAAAGGATTTGAATCTGAGATCCACATCGTTAACAGATTTGACTCTGATCTAGTAGATTTGAATGTCCAACTTGCCCTTTAAGTGCAATAAAATATGGGTAACTAAAGCCTATGGATGGCTTTCGGATGTTCAGACTTACAATGTGTATTTTATTAGATACATATTTTATACTGTATGCAAGTTGTATACAAACAAATATTTCAGGCTTGTGGTAAATGTCTAAGAAATCTTGTCTAGATTCCCCACAAAGATGTCCTCTCTCCCCAAATATCTGCATAAAATCTCAAGTTCCAGCTTAAATCAATGGCAAAACCCTGGAGACTTTAATGTAGCGTTTGCGGTTTTCCCTTTTTTGCTGTGCGGCATCTACTTCAGCTACAGATTTCATGTGGCTACTTTTTTCCTTTTATCTTGTATGATTTTCCATCGAATCAATGTTTTCCAGTCTTAGGGATCAGAGCCCCGACACCACCCTTGTTTCTCCAGGCTCCCGGTCCCTGAGCCCAGGCTGGGAAGTTAAGATGAGCCTCGGGGAGGTTTCAGGACAGAGCTGGTGGCGTGGCTCTGGTGCGGGGCCCCCAGAAAGCCACAGCCTCTGCAGTTCCCCAGGGCTCATGGGGGTCACCTCCTCTAAGGGACCCCACCACCCACCCTGGCTCTCTGGGCTGGGAAGATCCTGAAGAAGCCTAAAAGAAGGCCTCAAAAAGATGCCGTAGCCTGGGATAGAGGGCACGTGGCAGGTCTGGTCTGGCGGCCATAGCAGGAGCTTGTTGGCAAAAGAGAAGGGATGAGGAATCGGGGCAGGCAGCTATCCAAACCAGGTGAGATTAGGCGAATCTTTGTAAATCCGACATGTTTCCAGCAAAACTATGAGCCTAAAAACATTCCCAGGTGAAAAAGTACTAAACTGATTTATTTTTTTTTTTCCACATCCTTAGTCCATGAAATTTAAAACAAGAACGCAGAAATTACAGCGAGAAATAAAAGTCATCAGTCACTCATCCTCAGCCTGTTATCAGTTTGGCTAATTCCAACCAGAGCAGGCTCCAGCCAGCCTCCTTTAATTACCTTGTCACGGGCCGCGTCTCAATGCCTGTCTTTGACAGGGCTTGCCCATCGTTTCACCGCCACAGTCCCAGCGCTTCCCGCTGCAGCCCAAGGAGTGTTCAGCGGTGCACGGAAAGAGCGAGCTTTTAGGAGTGATTTGAATTTGGAGAGCTCTAATGCAGAGGTCTGGAGGTACACCAGGCATACAGATGCGTGCATGCAGAAATGTACGAGAGTAGGACATCAAAGCTCAGTCAAAATAACTGACAGTCATCATCAATACACTAATTTGCCCATTTTCATATGTAGGCTATAATGGTTCTAGATGATGTAAGAAAGTGGAATTTTTTTTGGTTAAGGAATCATGAAGTGGAAACATTAACTACTAAAAAACCCCTATTCTCAGATTTCTCTCTATTCGATATTTCTGATTAGAGGTATATTATCTTCTGGGCCAGGTAAGTTAGCCCTTTGCCCCACCCTGAGAGATGTATAATGGACAATTTTTCAATGTTATCCCACAGCCAAAAAAAAAAAAAAATTGATATTTCTGTGTATGTAACTGTGCAATAAAGTATCAAAATCTGAATAATGTTTTAATAAAAATAAAAAAATAGAATTACCTCTAAAATAAAAAAGCATAAATGATCCTTAATTGTCATATGTCCTCCTCATCTACAATGAGGAAGACAACATTATTTCCAGCATAGCCTAAATTATGTTCCTGAGTCGAGCCAAATGACATTGAGGAATTAATTACTGAGGCATTCAAAGTGACTACACAAAGATTTCCTGAAGGACTAGTATGGATTAATCATGACATCTCAAGGTGCTACCCTTAATAGGATTTCCAAAGATGTGATCTATGAGTAAATTTTGAACTCATGAGTATCACGTGAATCTGGATGTATTTTCCCATTACAGCTGTAACTGCAGAGACTCGCCTAGTTTTTACATTGTTAGTGAGCATGAATGTCTGCTGGTAATTTTAAAGACCTACTATTTATTCAATAAATTGTGAAGTTTTTCATGCTGCAAGCTGAAATTACACTAGCTGGAGGTTTTTGTATAGATAGGAGCCATACGTAATAGGACATGCTTTTTTGAGTGAAAGAACAGAGTTGTATGAAGATTTACTGCCCTGGAAAGTAACTCTCCCTAACATTGGTTATCAGGTTGTTTGTTATGCAGCTATATAGCTATTTTATCAAGATAGTTTGCATAAATAATCAGTAGTATATACAATCTATCGGAATTAATTGAGCTCTATGACAGAAATGAAAAAGATTTTCAAAACTTCGTTGTGGCTTTCTTTTGAGAAAGAAGAGCACTCTGCTACGTAATAAAAACATTTTTCACGTATAAGCCTTAATGTGAAATAGGCTACTTTAAAGAGGAACCTAAGAGTATTAAGGAAGATTTTCACTAAGCAAAAAATACTGTGATTGACTTGAAATCCATTACTAAAACAAAAAATTATAAAGTGAAAGATACTCATAAATCTAAATGAACACGTTTATGAGTTTCGTGGTTTAACCCCAGCTGGTGACTAAGCACCCTGCAGCCGCTCGCTCACTCCCCCCCGGTGGGATGGGGGAGAGAATCGGAAGGGTAAAAGTGAGAAAATTCATGGGTTGAGATAAAGACAGTTTAACAGGGAAAGCAAAAGCCGCGCACGCAGAATCAAAGCAAACCAAGGAATTCTTGCACCCCTTCCCATGGGCGGGCAGGCGTTCGGCCATCTCCGGGAAAGCCGGGCTCCGTCACGGGTAGCGGTGACTTGGGAAGACAAACGCCATCGCTCTGAATGTCCCCCTTAAGAAATAAATAGGGAAACAATACGCCTGATGTTTTGTTCACTTTTTGGATTGCTTTTTAAAGTAATTAAATTTTCACAAATTATTTTTACATCTTTTGATCATTTGCACATATACGCAATACAATTTGAATACGATTTATAGATTTAACTGCAGTAATTGTATTTTTACTGAGACAAAAACCTCAGTCTTGCAAACACACATGATTTATTTTCAGAGCAAATAAAATACTCTTATATTCATAAATCAATGTCTGTCAAAATGAACTTTAATTTTAATTCAGTTGCAACATGGTTTGCATTGGTTTTGTGTGGGTTTTTTTTACCCCAAGTTACCATAACTTTACGGCTCATGGTAAAGGGACGTGGCTGCTGCTGCGGCTGCTGCTGCTGTGTCATAGACAAACAACTGCAGATCAGCTCTTTCTCTGCTCCAAACTGCTGATGTCCCACATTGCTTCAGGCATGTTTCAATACCTAATACCATACTAACCTTATTCGAATTACTGATTCCTTGGTCTGGCAGCCAAACTGCGGCATAATATCCATCAGTTTGGGGCAGAATGAGTTTCCATTTTTAAGGTTCAGTTCTTCCCGTAAGTGCAGGTGCCAGAGTATTCTCAAAAGGCTTGTATGCACATTGCAAGCATGATCATCAAGATGTATGTCTGACCCATAAAAGTATGTAAACGTAAAATGCCTACTGGGTTAAATATGAGATATGGCCTATGCATCTTTGCGATGATCCTCAGATTAACAGTTAATCCTCAGTTAATCCCCAGATTTACTTAAGTTTATCAGCTTTACTGACTGTGACCAGAACTTTAAATTAAAGGTGTTCATCCCTGGTTGTACTCCCAAAGATGAGCATTAGACATCAGGAAAAACAATTGCAAAACTGAAGCCTTAGTTTTTTGGAGTTTGGGATGAGCTTGGGTTTTTTTGCAGCATAGGAGTCAGCAGTTTTGGAGGCGCAATCGTGAAATCCGTCCGACACTCAGTTGCTACAAATTAATAGAATTTCACTAAAGATAACACAATGAAGATACTTTGTAATATTTGAGGGTCTGATAACAAATTTTTGCTTTTTTTTTTTTTTGGATAAGAAGAATTAAAGAGAGAAATAGTTAAATATTTGCATATTTATATATGCGTGTACTTGAAGATGTAGATAGGTCAAAACAGATTATAAAAACAAATGTACATTCACACTAACAGAAAATAGCTAAAAGCCAGTGTTTCAATATTCCTGCTTTTTTGATTCATACTTCCAACATCAACAATATACCCTCTATAAAAGTAACAAAAATTAAATATAAATGGAAAATACTCACTCATAAAGCCATTACTTTAAAATCTATCAGTAAGTCCAAAAAAGAGCAGCTTTGAACCATGCTGCTTTGGTTTGTATTTCACCAGGCATTGGGAGAAACTCTCAGAACAAATGAGCATTACACTTTTATAAAATACACCTTATAATAATGAATGCTTGCACACTCCATAACCCAACACAGTAATCACACATCCCGTCTTCAGAAAGCATATAAAAAAGAGCTGACAAGTACAGTGGGGGAAAAAAAACCCAGCAAAGTGTCTTTCTACAACTAAACCAAAACCACCTCTTGTTTCCACAAACATTTTAAAATAGCTGAGAAGAAAAGGCAAGTACCCTCTGCACAGGGTGCTGCCTTTGTGCAGTGAAAGCCCCACTGACAAGAATTCCCCCCAGGATTTCTTACAGCAGCCTCAAAGGCATCTCCAGCATTTCTCTGAATTGGCCAGCAAAGAGATAGTGAGTGTATATATGGGCACACAGATGTTTTTCCAGATCCTCTCAGGGTGGCCAAGGATAATCCTGTGTCCCACGGTCCGTTGTCACCAACCAGCTGGAAACGAGCATCCCTTTTGCACTATTAGTATTATTCCGTGTCTTATTGGCCTACTTCCTTTGAATGGCTTTTATTGATATTTCAAGCTACGACCATCTGATAATCAAATCCGTACTGAAAAGGGTAAGGCATGTTCATACAGTCTATCCCACCGGCTCTGGTCTGGAGTTGGTCAGACCCCGCAGAGGGACAGCCTCAGAGAGATCCAGCCAGTCGCAAAGGAAAGGCACACCGAGGCCCTTGGAGTACCTTAGGCACCACGATGCTCGAATGAATATTCAACAGAGCCAACTCCCTTCCCCGCGTCCCCTGCTAACACATACCTACTATTAAATTGTGAGAAAAAACATTCTCCCATAGTTTGCCCTCATTTTTTTAATTACACAGTTTTGAAAAGGTGTTGAAGAGGTACTAATCTGAGCAATTATTTTTTATTGCGGACTATTGTCAAACCAAGCACTGCAGAGAAGGGAAGCACTAGCCAGCTATTCCCTATTCTTTTACTTCTTCCTTATGATAAATCTTTAAGTACTATGAGCAGAGGCTATTTTTTATTTACTGTAATTGCTTTTGAACTTTTTGTGTGTTACATTTTAGGGTGTTATTTCTACACCATAAATATCAGGGCCATTCCAATAATCTCAGGTTTCAGTGAACGGCAGATATCAGGCCCAGATATGGTCAGTGCATGGGGTCCTGCTGTGGGACTCCATCCTTAAACCCCCACTCAGATAAAATCTTTTTCTTAAGCACAAAAAGATTGTGTTGTGGTTATGGTATATGAAAGAGATAAGATATGAGATCTATAGATATGTATATATATAAAAAACCCCAACAAACCAAACAGAAGGTCCTCGCCTAATGAAATCAAGAAACAACACAAGGACTCAAGGAAAGACACAAGATTTTGCACTGCCCTGCAAGCAGTGCCTAAAATCAGCTCAATCTTGCGTAACTCTAGTTTTGTCTGTTTCTAGTAGATGTTAAGTAAGTCTATTGCACGCTGCAGTTTTGGTAGGGAAGGCGCATGCCGGTCAGCTGGTGACAGCGTGCTACTGTCTGCACTTTGAACCTCCCAAAATGGTGGAACAGCTGTGCAGCTGTGCAACCCCTGTGTAGGCACCTCCATGCCTGCTGAGTCTCAAAACTCCCTGCAGGAGCCCTTAAGGTGGGTAGGAGATTTGCCAGCAGTGAGCTACCGTAGGGCACGCGTTATAGCTGAGGACCCGGTGGGATTTGTTTCCCTCCTACAAAAGCACGGGAGCTGTGGTGGAACAGAGGCACATTCTGCTAGTGCCTGAAGCGTGCTAGACTTCGTATTTTTAACCTCTTTCTGTAGCGTACCTGAAGGCGTACGGGCTAAATTTCTCAGCTGAGTGGTGTGCTCGGACGCGGTGCTCAACGCGAGGGCAGTGCTGCTGGGCCCGCAGGGCAGGAGTTAACCTGCAGCTGGCCCAGGTGGTGGCAATGAGGACACCTGGGTGGGGAGGGCCCGGGGAGGGCCTTCCTCGGAGGTGCTGGGCACCCAGCCTGCCTGGGTCTGGGCTGTGGCTGCTCCCGGAGGTGGAGAGTGTTCTCTCTGCGTGGCTCTGCTGGGGACAGAGGTAGGTCTGAGCTTCTGAAAGAAAGAAATTGTTGGAAGGGAATTTGGGGGAAATGATGGCGGGGCTTTAGCAGTCGTGGTGCAAGTGCAAGAGGGTGAGGCAGGTTGCTTCTCCTTGGGTAAGCAGATGGTGTTAGCTACTGCTGGATAGTCTTACTATAAATGACAGATTAATGTACCTAATGGTACTTCTTAACAGTATCTCAAGAGTTGTAGGAGAAGTTCTGGAGATGCAGGGAGTCAGAGGCTCGTGTAGAATCTGTGGTCTGTCCTTTTCCAGCAATGGTGAGGACCTTGGTCTTGGATTGTTGTTTGTTTTCCTAGCTGAGTGAACTGTATTTGAACAAACAGGGAAAACTACAAGTTTAGGCTTTCTTTCCATGTAGAAAGAGAAAGCTACTCTTCTTGTTACTATCTAAACAATCTTTTTGCTTAATTGTCTAAGTGCTTTTTGCTTCATTTAACGCAACCAGCTTGCAAAACTTTGGTCATTTGTGCTCTTTATGACTTTGTGTGGGCAAACCCAGCAAAATTGTATAGATGAAGATTTCAATGAACGGGAATAATCAGGGGCTTTGATTATGTCTTAGGAATTTGTGTGGTTAGTGCTTTATTGACTCATTTGCTTTTGAGAACTGGCCATTGATAAAAGGTTAGCATTGGGGTAGCTCAGTAACTGTTGCTAGGCAATTAATTGCACCTGGAAAAAGCAAACAATGAACAGTTTTAATTAAGATACTGTATTTGAAAGCAGATTTATTGACAGTTTGTCTCAACTATGTATTTCATCACCTAAATCCTGCTGATGAGCCATGCTTAGTTGGTTCTGAAAGATCCATTAGCTGAGTGTGATTGCGGTAGCTGACACAGCTGATGTGCTTTCCTTCGGGCAGCCCTGCAGTAAACATCTAGAGTCCTCTATCACTGGAATAAGTAGCTGCTGGAAGGAAGAATATTGAGTGTGGCCAGCTTCTTAAAGTTTTGTAATGTATACTTACCCCTTAAGCGTGTGAAGTATCGAAGCGTTGTGATTCACTCTGTGCTCTGTAGCTCAGTGAAGTCTAAAGCTTGAATTTCTTCTGTGCACCCCTCACTGCTGCTTGATGATCCCGACTTCTGTAGCAGGATTAAAGTGCGTTAATGTTGCTTCAGGTCTTGCATGTATTTTAGGAAAAACTGGCTTAATGCAGATCTTCATTTCTGGGCAGAATGCCCCTAGAGTGGTTCTTCCCGAGACAGTTTAAAGAGAGCGCTCTAATTTTCAGAAAACCTTCCTGTTTCGGGGAGCAGTAACATTTTTATTGAGCTTCTTTTCCCTCTTCTAACACTGTAAAGGAGATGGCAACTTGTACGATTTGGGCCATAATAGAAGCAATACTTGCACTTGGAGTAGAGACTTAGGAGATTCCAGCTATGCTCTGTGTGTGTCCGGTGAAACTGTACACACAGTATACTGCAGGTAATGAACAGGTCGTCTCTGAGTAAAAGGAGGATTTTTCCCTTTGACATAGTACAAAGCCCTGTTTATCCTGTGAGCCAAGAGTCAATATGACTTCAGTGCTTAGCCCCGTGCTTTTTGCTATGGGAATGTGTTCCCAGAAAAGTGTTTCCATTCAATAGATCTGCTGCTTTTGTCAGATACCGACCATGTCAATGTCTTGTTAGATGCAGGAAGGTATCGGCTTGGTCTTTTCAGTAAAATCCAAACTAGTTATTCCTGGACTCGTGCTGAGGTGTCACTTGCTCAGTTTCTCAACAAGATGGTACATTTTTCAGTTTAGAAAGCCTTACATTCTTATTGCAACTTCTTCAATAGAAATTGTATGGAAACAGATCTTATTCTGTAAAAAGCATGCCTGGAAAAATAAATTTGTTTTTTTAGAATGTCTGCTAAAATAAAATGGTGCTAACAAAGCAGAACTTTGTGACAGCTCTGGGATAATGTAACCTTGTGGAGGTGGAGGGCAGAACAGGCGAGAAAGAACTGTAAAATTCCTGGTTTAATATGATATGGTGATTCAAGGTCAAACCATTTTGATTTGGGTCATTTGTAACAGCAACACCAACAATGATTATACTTTTCCTTCACGTTTTACGCTTCTGAAGTCTGTAATACTAAAACGCATTCCTTTACATCTGTGAAAATTAAACTGAGCCTAGCATATGCATCAGATGCCTCGTGTTTGTTCTTAGCTTGGTGCGTAAAGGGGGAAGAATTCAGCCAAAGATGAAGTTGCTCCAAACAAAGACTGTTGTTGTTGTTGTTGTTGTTGTTTTTTAAATCTATGGTGAGTAATTCTGGCTACGATACGAATTTTTGAAATTGCCTACGTCGTGAGGAGCATCCTGTCCCCTTTTCTACATTTTTTTTCCTAAGGGAGATAAAAGTTTTTGTTCTCCTTTCAAAGTTATCTTTCTGAATTATGAAAGTCTTTTGTTTGCATTTCCCCACCCCACCCCCGGCAGGGTCCTCTCCCATTCCAGTCCTCGCCCTTAGTAATACATACTCACCCTCAGTGAGAATACTTAGTTTCTTGTTTAATTTTATTCTTGTACCAAGACCCTGATCTGCTGCTTGGAATGTTCTAAAATGGCCTTCTCTCAGCTTCTGCATTAATCAGCTTTTCTTCACAATGGAACACTTAGCAACGTCAAATAATAGTTTCAGACATGCTTTCATACTAAAAATCTCCTATACTGAGCTACTAATTTTTAATGTCTACTTTGGTTTTGACTATATATTCTATTTGTGGTACTACGGCATGATATTTAATGTAGTTAAGCATTTTGTGAATGTTTTAGGAATAGAAAAAAATTATTTTTATATAGCTACTATTTAAAATAAAAATAGTGTTATTTACGTATCCCTTTGGGAGACTGAGGTGACAAGTATTTCCCAGAAAGCTTGCCCGTGGACCAAACAGTAAAATTATTATTATTCTCACCACTGAGATCATCTGTCTGTATATTTTCAATTAATATGTAAGTAGTCTTAACATGACCTATGCATGTTCAGTTATGATTGGCAGAAAGGGAAAAAATATATAAACATAAAGAAGCAACATTATTACTATAAAATTAAAACACTTGATTAAAAGGAGGGTAAACATACATCTCTAACCTGACTTCCACTATTCAGGCTGCTCCCTTTATCTCATCTTGTTTAATTTCATTGTAGTCATGATTTCTTAGTGCAAAGCCCAAGTGGACTCAAATGTGGACACAAGTGGTAATTATTCCCATATTACTAGAATGCTCTAGATTGTTTCATTATGCCATTGTTGACTTACGTCTATTTTAGCAAATCCGATTTTCTTTAAAATCATGTAACTAGTTCTGATCCATATCTCCCTATAAATTATTTCTCTGATTTCTGATTACTTCAGTTGACTTTAAGTTACTTAAATCTAGGATTTTAAGTGAATATTAATATCCTATTAGGCAGTTCTTAGCAGAGGGATTCATTTTGTTGATTTGTAGTTCGGTTGTGCCATTATGTAAGAACATAGGGGCTATCTTACAAAAAAAAACGCAAAACCAAACCAGCCCGCCGATGTATTTTTCCTTCACGTGTTTCCTCTCTGCAATAGCTAACGTCTAAGTTCTTTTCTAATGAGGTGGCTTAAAAGAAATGCAACTTCTGGAGAAGCTCCCTAAGAATGTGAGTTTATTTCTGCTGCCTCTCAACAGCAGCCTGCCCTTCGCTGCCGCTGCGGGGTGGTCGGGCTGCGTGCAAGGCCAGGACGTTTCCTGTGCTACCTGGTGTGGGTCTGAGCCGGACCCCGTCCGTCGGGGGCCGGTGGTAGCTGTGGGCAGCAAAGGGTGAGGGGACAGCCCGAAGCCCTCTTTTGGGAGAGGGGTATTACTGTTGCACCATGCAAGCTCTTTCTGAACTAAGCTGCTTGTTTGCAATGTATTATAGTGTAAGAAAAATTGTATTAGCTAGGAATTCTTAAACCTTATTTTCTTTGTTTGGAGAAATAAAAAAGAAAATTGGCAGCAGTTAGTGCTGGTAATTTTCTCCAGTGTTTGTATCACTTTTATACCACAGGAGTAGAAATTAAAGGTAACTTTTTCTGAAAAGTGAACATGAGGCAGCTTCAGTGCCTGGCCTTATTTTGGGCACTGTATCTTAATGTGAGGGGTGGGGTATTTTGAGTGCAAATGATTTTGTAGGGTGATTAGCTGCATTTTATCTTCCTGGTTGAAAACCGACTGGGTGATATAATGATGGAATGCAAGCACCTACCATGCAGAAAATCGACATTGTTTAAAAAAGTCAACAAACACGTTCACCGCTCGACACTAAAGCAAGCAAACAAGCTTCTAATCATAGAAGGGACTAAACGGTAATAAAAATCAGACATTGTATTGCTGACTGTCTGCATTATTTTTGACTCAGACATGCTGTAATGACCTTCCACACTGTTTGCTTTTAAACTATAGCAGTTTAATTTTTATAATCCTTGCCTGTGTCTCAGTTCTTGGCCTGTTCCCTTATCTTCTAGCCAATACTGTAATTTCACTTAATAGTCCAGCCATTTACTTTTTTGCTCACATGGCTGTCTCGGGATGTCTAAAGATAATTTGTGCATATTGGGAGTGAACTCCCTGAAAAATCTTTATTGACTACAAAGAAGAGGTTTCTTTTGTTTAAATAGCAAACTTCAATCCAGGCTTTGAACGAAAGTTACTGTGAAGTTACCATTGACTACTTGAACTTGTAATTTTCCCTTAGAAGTTGCTTTGTAATGGAGCTGATAAAGGACTAAAAGCACCCCTCATCCTATTTATTACTGCGTGCTGACTTTCCAGTTGCCTTTGCATCAGTCTGTTTGTGCTACTACTTTATTAATTTTTACAGGTACCTTGAGAGCCCATGTAGCCGCTTTGATGCCTAGATTTGTCTTAGTCTGATGTGACCTTGTGCATTAATCTGGTTTGCAATTGCATTCTTTGTTTCTTCATTCCTAAGGTCTGGGAACCACTTAGATACCTTCAGATCTCTTCTTACATTATTTACCTCATAATGATTTCTACATTTCAGGCCTGAGTAGCAATTTTAATCTGCTAAGGGTTTCTGTACCAGACTTTTTGCATGGAGAGTGGCCTTCGGGAATACTCCTCCATTCTACTACTTCCTTCCGAATTTTTCAGATTCCTCCTCTGCATTTTTCAAAATATTAGTGACCAGGTAACTAAGAGGTAGCAGTGGTTACTCACTCATTTTATTTTGTCACTGTTTTAAATACTCTTTCATCGTAGTCAAATTGTCCATGGCAAACTTAGGTTACTATATGATCCTATTGTCTTGGTCCTTTAACATTACTCTGGTGGGTTTTGGTTGTGGTTTTGGGATTTTGTTTGTTTGTTTGTTTGTTTCTTTGTGGGCTTTTTGTATGTGGTGGTTTTTTTGGTGGGGTTTGTTTGTGTTTTACATCCTGTATGCACCTGTAGGGAAAAGGACAACATTGCCTTAATGTTGCCTTAATACGTTTTAATAACATGTAAGGCTATGGAGCATGATACGGAACTGAGTCTACTTTAGACAGTGGATGAAAATGAAAGACAGACATGCTTTTGTACCTGGTCATGTGTAACTGAATTTGTTTGCGATGGGAGTAGGATGTCAATCCCAGCACCACGGCTTCGGAGGATGATGCGAGTTGCACACCCCTATTAAAAAGCAGGAATTCGGTTTCTTAAGCAAGAACTGAAGCTTGTAAGCATGGTGGGTTTACCAAATTAGGAGAAGAGAGTAAGATGTCAGCTTTGCTATCCCATTCATAGCAACAGTATTACATGTTCATGAATTTAAGTTTTTTCCTCTTCAAAGGACCACTGAAATGTACTAGCACATTATATTCAAAGTTCAGTCTTGATTTTGATCCTGATCAAAGGGACACACTTGAAGTATTTTGACATCTAATCCTTTATCCTCACTTTGATCGTTTCAGACTGAGGTACAAGTAACCACTTCCACTACCTGTGTTAGCCAAGAATGAAAAGCATCTTATCTGCAGATGATGGATGCTGCTGCTTGGAACTTCATCCCCTTGATATTTTAGTGTAAAAGATGTCTCTCTCCTTTTGCCTGCAGTTTTCAGCACTGCTGCACAGTATCATGGGAAAAAAAGTACTTAACCCCCCCCCCCCACTATTAAATAATGATATGGGGGCAACTGATATGAAACCATCACAGGGTATGTGTGAATTCT
>JAVKLA010000001.1:20499930-20535581 GCA_034782735.1 Sagittarius serpentarius
CAGGGTACGTGTGAATTCTATGCGATACAATGTGAATGAGTCCCTAGAGAGTAATAGAAAGTTAAAACAAACAGGCGCTTTATTGTTGTAAAATAAAATTTCTCATGAGATGCTATCATTAGGCAGATCATTACAGACTTTTTTTCTTCTTGTATCATAAAATAGAACTGGCATTTACTGGGGCTGATATCTTGCACAATAAACTATAAAAGAAGGATTTGTGGAGGCAGCAGAAGCCACATAAAAGTTGTTTTGTGGTGTTGAGTGCTGTAGATGGGCTCCAGAAACTAGTGAGCTGAGGTTTCACCAGAGTTCCCTCGGGTGTTAGAGATGAGCCAAGAGGGTCCTAACCAGTCTGTGGTAGTGATCTGCTTTTGTCACCGGGTTACTTTGCAGAGATAGCTCTTGCAGTTGTGCCACCATGTTGGCCCCAAAGCTGTAACAGTTAAACTGTGACCCAAAAGACTTATCTGATATATCACTTTGTGAATTTGAGAACAGTAAATGCTGGGGAAAGACATTCCCTGGCTTTGTTTCCTCCTCTTTAATGTGCTTTTAAAAATTCCAGAGAACTGATTTATACTCAGTTCTGTCAACAAATGATGGTGTGTAGGGTTAAGTACATGAAAATAGTACCATTTTGCATCCATAAAATATCACCAGTTTCATAAGATATTTTCTTTTAATTCTACCTTGCCTCAGATCTCTTCACCTTCCTCAGACAATGTTATTAAACTTCTTTTAAGGGGATCACTGAGGAGACTATTTTTTCTTTTTTTTCAAGGGTAGGTAGGGAAGTGTGGCAAAAGATTAGTATCAAAACTAAGGAATCCCCTACTATTCAGATCTCAACCACCACTGTGAACAACTGATTTCAGCCACCCATCTTTCCCAGTCTTTCTGGTTGATTGCCTTCCTCCTGTGCATTTTTCCTTTCTCTGCCACCAGCTTTTTCCTACCCCTTGCCCTCGTTCTGTCTTGCTTTTCCCTGCCGAAGCCCTGCTCTTCCTCCCAAGCTGGGCCTTTGTAGGAGGGGAGGGAGATGCTAAAGAGAAATGTTACTTGCTTACAGTCTTGCTAATGAGTGGCATTTCAGCTGATATGAGGGACAACAGGGGGAAATGAATCGCTGTCACTGCAGATGAATGGTACCTGGCGGAGCTGGAGTAGTTGCTTTGTGTCTGGGTCCTTCTCATGGTTTACATCTCAGTTTTGCTTCTGGTCTGGTCCATGACAGGAGCTGAAAAAGCTCGCAATGGCTTTGTGGAGCAAGTAAGCCTGTGCATAATGCATGTAATGCTGTCAGGAGTTTTGTGGGACTTGCACTGGGTTTTTGTGTTTTATGGACAGCAGGCCTGAAAAAGAAACAAGTGCCAGCAGGTAATTTTGTTTTCCAAATAGTCCAAGTGTGAAATGTTTGGGCTCCATTTATCATTCCAGCTGAGTCTCTGTGGAGACTGACCTGCTCATGTTTGCCCATTTTTTTTGTTTTCCTTGGCTAAATGTTGCCTGCTGGAACAAACGGTTTCGAATCTGAATTTCTAAGCATGCACAAATGATAAATTGCTTTATTTGTTCAAGAAGCACTTTTGTAAGAATGTTTTAATTGTAGTTAATAAGGGGGTGAAAAGGGCTATAATTTGTTGCAGGCATTCTTTGTAAGCAAAAATTGTATTGATACTGTCTATGAAGGCAATAGATGTGAAAAATAACTTTGTAAATGTGGAGGGCTGCAATTATGTGTTTTATTTTTACATACAGCTGTATTAGAAATCCATCCTTTATGCTTCAGAGGATGTTGGTTTTAGAAAGCCACAAGCTATAAACATTGAGATGGGCTTGCAACAACTTTCCACCATCACTCACTAGGTGTAGAAAAGGCAGAATAGCAATGGACGTTTTGCACGGTTTGAGGGCTGCTCAGTGTCTGGCAGGACAAACGTGTTACAGGTGGTGTGAGCATTGCTCTGTGCCATTAGAAAGGGGCTTTGCATGGTCTGGAGTGTTGAGGACAGCTGTTCTTGTTCATATTCATTAATGGATGCTTTAAAACATCGTTATTTAGAGATTTCTCTTGTAGCCATTGAAGTGATATACGGACCTTCTGGTCACCCGTTACCGAGCGGTTACTCGGGGGCCTCAGAACCACGCTGGGATTTCCTCTCCTCTTACCCCCTTGGTGTCCCTTCAGCCACCACCATAAAGCTGCGCTTGCAGCTTCCTAAATGGAGGCAGAGGCCAGCACTTTAATACCTTCCTTCCATGTGGTTTCTCCTTTCTTTTGAGAGCCACTTGGAGAGAAAACCAGAACAGGCAACTTTTCCTTCAACTCTGGTCCTTCTGGTGTTTGTTAGCAGCTTTCAGCGGCAATACAAAGCTGAGTGAGCCTGCCTTCAGAAAGATGCCTCTTTCTCTGGAAAAAGAGTGCGTACCAAGAATTTTTCCAGAAGCTGTCAAGAGGTAGCTAATTCTTCAGTTTGTCGCAAATCAGAATTTAACTGCTCTGTTTCTCTGTTTAAACTGTGTGACCTTCTGCAAGAATATGTAGGTTAAACAGTCTGGCAGTTAATAGGTGAAGCTGTTACCTTACACTACGATAGTATTTCAATATCCTTAAAATAGCCAAAGGAAAGAGATCCCCTAATTCCTTTGACCTGCAACATTTTAGTGGCGTTTTCTGTTTTGCAGAAGCACTGATGTGTTCCTTCATAGCTGTCTGTGGCAACTTGTGCATGCAAGGGTGGAAAGGATGAGCTGTGATGAGTGCCATAAAACTGAAGGGAGCGGAGAGAGATGCCTGAGCAATTCCAAGTGCTTTTATTAAGCCCTCTTTCCATAATTTCTTAGAGGGAGGGAACAGCATTTCTTTCAAGCTTGGCTAGACTTAGAATTAGCTGATGCCTTCCGTTCATTGTCTCGGCACCTTCGTGGTACTGCTGTGGGCTTGTTAGCAGCTTCGGCTCATCAATAGCCAGTCTGTTCCTGTGTGCAGAGGGCTGTAATTTCATCTCACCTTTACAGATCTATTGCTTTGACTTTGAGGGCTGTGAGGAAGGTCTCAATATTAGTTTTAATTAGCGATTTTTTGGTTTTGGTTGTTTTCCCTAGTAGGACTTTTTTCACTTTAATGTGAACTGTAATTTGCTTTGAATACCACTATGTCATTGCTTGAGAGATTGAAGTCCCTTTTTATGAAAGTCGCTTTACAGCTCGTTCTCAAGGTATTTGAGAGAACCTTAACAGCTTTTGGAAGAGCTGGTGCCTAGCTTTCCAAATGTAGCAAGGCTGTAGTTTGGTGCTGTCGTGGTTTAACCCCAGCCAGCAGCTCAGCCCCACGCAGCTTCTCGCTCACTTCCCCCCCACGCAGTGGGATGGGGGAGAGAATCAGAAAATAAAGTAAAACTTGGGGGTTGAGATAAGAACAGTTTAATAGGACAGAAAGGAAGAAACTAACAATGGCACTAATAACAATGATAAAGTGACAATAACGATAATAAAAAGATTGGAATACACAAGTGATCCGCAACGCAATTGCTCGCCACTCGCTGACCGATGCCCGAGCAGCGCTCCTGCCCTGGCCCACTCCCCCCAGTTTCTATACTGGGCATGATGTCCCATGGTATGGAATACCCCTCTGGCCAGCTGGGGCCAGCTGTCCCGGCTGTGTCCCCTCCCAGCTTCCCTGTGCCCCTCCAGCCTTCTCGCTGGCTGGGCAGGAGAAGCTGAGAAGTCCTTGGCTTGGTCTAAACACGACTCAGCAACAACCGAAACCATCAGGGTGTTACCAACGTTCTTCTCATGCTAAACCCAAACCACCGCGCTGTACCAGCTACTGGGAAGACAAGTAACTCTCTCCCAGCTGAAACCAGGACAGGTAGGCTGAAGGTTTTCCTAAATATTTTTGTAAGTCTTTCTCAGTGTTACTTAAGTAACAAAATTAAACTAAACTTCTTTATGTTGGTATATGAAGCATTTGACCGCCTTTACTTATCAGCAACACTAGGGAAGAACTTGACAAGTGTCTCTGAAGGAGGTGGGGTACATTCCAAAATATCCTGCAGATGCTAACTTGTTACTTTGAGGAACGTGTTGTAAACATCCTTTCCCATCTGTTTCATAGCTATCAGTATTTTTAGTTTAAGGACGATGACTTGAACATTTGGAGGTTTTTTGAAAGGGGGGAGGGAGTCTTGCTAGTGCCACGAACTGTTCCTAACCTGCAGCTGTGTATGTTTTGTTCCCTTTCTCGCAAAGCTAAACCACTTCATAAAAATGCAGGGTTTTGGTGTGAGAGCTTTTCAGACACCAGCTCACTTAGGCTGTCCTATACACAGGTGATGGTTATTCCCTGAGCTCTGTGTCGGGGCTTCATTTTGCCAGAAGGCGCTACAAGGACCGGCTCTTGTATGCTCCTGCTTCCTGAGCACATGGGCATCAGCGTTTTGCTGGTAGTAGCTTTGTACAGAGGATAAGCCTGGCTTTGCTGGCTGAAGTCAAAAGGTTATATGCTCATATGTAGATCTCTGGTATTAGGAGACTTTTTCAAGAGAATTTTGGCGTACCTTTCTTCATATGGGTTTCATGCTTAACACCTAATCCGAGAGAGATATTTTCTCTTAAGGTCCCTCAGTTTGAGTTTCGTTTTGGCAAAAGGATTTGTATTTTTGTTCGTCATTTACTTTATATTTACAGCTTGCATCCTTTATATTATAAAACATGAGTTAATGCTTTTATGCATCTTTTGGAACAACATGGCATAAAGACGGGTTGTAAAGAGAAATGTCTGGCTCTGAAAGCATGCTTAAATATACCTGAATGCATGTATTTCTATGTTGCTTAGCCTGTCCTGACCCGTAGGAAGCGGGTATCTTTTGGAATTTATTTTATTAGCCTGAATATTTCCATTAATAAGACAAGCATCTAAAACCATGAGCAGTATTATAGTCTGCAACAAGCCTGTGTATGAAGGCACTTGCAACTGTCTCTTAAAACCCAGTAAAATCAGAGGTAAGTTCACATTTATCTAATACAGTGAATGTAAGAGATACTCATGAACTACTACTTTGGCTATTGATACCTCTCTGTGGTGTGGAACGTGCTCTTCTAGAGAGGATGCTTCAGTATTACACTGCAGCAAAGGATAAAACACAATTACCTCTGTCTAAAAGTCAGCGTATATAATGCATGTAATATGCTCTGTAGCTACAAAGCCTCGTACAGTAAAAGCAGTTGGGGATGATGTAGGAAAACCTGGACCAAGTCAGAAAGTTGTGTGTTTTTTTTTTTTCTTTTAAAGGTATATCTTACTATATATAGTGAAAGGAAATGGTTCCGATTCCCTTTTCCCCACTTTATTGAAGTGCTGATTGCTGTTTGAGGGGGTAACGTTTATCGAGTTACAAAACTGAAGGTAGAAGGAGAAAATAAAAACAAGGGACAGAATAAACCCCCGACTCTGCTGCAGTATGTCAGCATTCTTCAGGGCCTCCTGGGTGGAGGTCTTAAAGTCCAATCTGTTGACTTCACAGTGGCACATTACCATGTTGAAATGATCCCACGAAGGAAGATTTCATGAGGAATAAGGGACCGTGTTGCTGTGCTCAGGCTACACATCTGCCTGTTCAGACTGACGTCTTTGCCACCGGAGCACGCAGGTGTTACTGTCCTGCAGGAAAGGGCTCCACCTCCCTTGAAAAAAGCTCTCCAATACACTGGTAATGTTGCCAGGGTTAGTCTTATCGAGGTGCTTACAAGAGAGGCAGTAGTTATCAGCAGCGGCGTGATGTACTCAGATCTGTACCGAGTAGTTTAGACTTCTTAATTATAGCTGCTATGACACGTTACAGCTGTTGCAGTCAGTTTTTGCACTTGTCTACTTTGCATTGTTAAGAAAAGCTTTTTTGCCCTTTCATTCAGAGCTGGCTGTTGCTTTCGGATACAGAACACTTACCTACTTCAACAGCAAAACTGTTGTTCTTAATTTACCAGCTACTCTTCCTGTCATTATGACAGATCTCGAGCTATGTCAGGCTCAGTCCCAAACATAACTCCATGTTTGTTTTAAAGTCAAGAAGGATCTAAAGGAATAATGCTAGATGTTAGATTTAAATTGCTTAAGGATATTCATCTCTACTGAAAACATTGCACTGAGCCCTTTTGCTTGCTTATACTTTTTTAATGGCATGTATTTTAATACTGGTGTGCTGTAACTTTGAAAAAAACTTGAGTACTTTAAGAATCTTGCTTGAATGTATGATGTTTTAAAAATAATTTTAAGTTTTAAGAAGGGTACTTGAACACTTCTGGCACTCTATAAGGAGAGAAGTTGGAAAAACTTTCTTATGGCTGAACAAAGCAGAAAAATGATTCCAGGGTATCTGAGTGGTTTTCCTTCCTGTTCCAGGCAGATGCATGTGGATTTTTCCCATCTAGGTATGTTACTCTGTCCAGCTGCATACAATATGTGTTCTTGATTCTGCCAAGTGATATCTGAACCATCACAGAGTAATTTACAGAAATGGGGCTGTTTTGAAAAATGAATCACTTTGTTTTAACTGGGTGTGATTTTTTTTTTTCTTTCGCTTCTGTTAGTCATTGAAGTGATAATAATATGACATGTCAAACGCATTGATATTTCACACAGTATATGAGGGCCCGAGCTCCACATTGAGTGAAAAATTTGGCAACTAATTCCTTCATCGGTTAGGTGTATTGCAGGAAGGGACTTCAGAAAAGCATCACTGGCACTAGTAGAACCTAAAGTTACATCTACTTGGCAATGCCAGTGGAAAGGTAAATGGAAAAAGAAGAGAAGGAAGTATCGGATGAAGGTGTATGATATTGTCTTTGTGTGGTGGGATCAAAACACGCTTGCCAGAACACCAGTATTTTCCAGTTGTCTCGGGTGTCTTCCACCACTGCCACCAGTGGGAGCTGTGCTGCTGGCTCCACAAAGCACAGGTGGAGCCCCGTGCATCATGAGACAAAGATGTCCTCGGGGCGGGGGGGAAGTCATATTTATGATGCTTGTTTCGGAAGGGCCGCGGTCCAGCAGGTTTCCTGCACTGAGGTTTCACAGGTACAGAGCATACATCCCGCAGCCAAAGTGCGTCACGAGCCGTGCTACGGTAGGGGCGAGTCTGGCCCTGTACTGTCGTGTCCAAGAATTGTTGCTCTACAGCTGGGCAGATATGACCTTTCTTCAGGCTTGGCCAAATCAAAACGGTTCGCTTCCGTTTTGAATGCAAGAATTTGACTCCACTTCCCCAAGCTGGCAAATAGTTCTGGAGTTTACTACAAAGCTTTTTGATTGGTTTCGTTTGATAGTCTGCCCTCTGTTCTGGGCCTTGGAAGGACGGGCTGCTGGGGGTCAGAGGCAACTGAACGAGCAAGAGATGCTAAGATGGCATTAAAGAGACAGAATGGGAAGGAACGTGCTTTCTTTTGGGATAGTGTCAGTTGGTCCAGATTTTACAGGATTCAAGGAAATGCTGTTAGAAATCAGCAACCTCTTTTTTTTCTTAAAGGAAAGAGATTTCCAGAAATATTAACTGAGACCTTGTAGTGCTGACTTGATTGATTCCCCCCGCCCCCTCCCCCCCAGTATCTGAACACTGAGATAATACACCAGCATCTTCCAGCGAGCCCCTACAAGCTTTTGTACAATCGTAATAAGGTAAAATCCTCTGGTGAAGAATAGCTTTGCAAAGCATTAAGCTAAACACATATGTATTTGCCTGGTTTTGACTGGAGGATTAGCGATTTGTTTCTTTGTGAAACTCTACACTGAGCCCTTAATTAAGCTTACCAGGCACAAGTGCACTTCAGGTGATCCAGACGACCTTTAAAGGGCCTGCAGCAGATGGTGGAAAGTCTGTGTTCCACGCAGTATTCTGCTGTTTTGTCTGTTAAATAAGTATCTAATTACTCCCAGTCTTATCTTATTTCAACACAGTGTCACTAAATTACTTACATGGCTGTAAGTAAGGTAATCCGTTGCCAATCCGATAAGCTTTCAGCTTGACTTTTTGGGAAGTAAACTTGCACCTGATGAGAATTTTCTTTTGAGCAGACAAGAGCATCTTCCAGTACTTTCCAGAGGCTCTTAACAAGATCATTCACTGTCTTTCCCACATAGCTTTTCTTCCAGCTGTTCTAAATAAATTGCCTGTGACAAATTTGGATTTTTTTTTTTAAAGTTTCCTTCTTGAGGGCAAATTGGCTTTTACTTGTCATGTTTTACACTCTGATGGGCAAGAGGATGCAAGCACTTCTGAAATAGTAGTGTTAACGCCTTGTATTTGTGGACACTGAACCATTACTGTTATTTTTTTGAACTGCTGCCCACGTCAGGCAGAGCAGCTATTATGTAGAGCAGCACTTAGGCAGGTGGTTGAGTCCTTCTAAGTTAATTTCTTCTTCAGTGGTGTCTCGAAGAGATCTAAAGTGTGAAAATAGGCAGGTTGTTATTGGAGCCAGTATCTAGATTTTTCCCTCACCTATGGATTTTTTTCAGTCTCGCTAATTCTGAGATGGTATGTGAAAAGCTTGGCAACATTGGGAAGGCTGTCCCTCCTCTCAGCCTTCCTGTACTTGTCCCCTCTGCGTGTTAGCACGCCTGCAAGCCTGCAAAGGAGGGATGCTTGCCATTAAAGAAAAAAAAAATAAAAAAATGCATTGCTCATATGCACTCTCATACATTGGAAAGAGGGGAGATGTCCTGTGATCAAAAAAAAAACCCCGTAACTTCTGGTCTCCAAATAGTGAGCCTTTGCTATCTAATTCTATCTTCAAAATGTATTCTGACCGTTACTGTCCTGCATCCCTGTGCAAGCTGCATGTCCTGCAGAAATCGATGAAGTTCTGCAGGCATGCATTATGGCATTCACATGGAGCTAAGGGTAGGATGAGGCTCCATAGGCATAAAATTGCCCTTAGCTCTTTACCTCAATAGTTGTTCTACAGTAACAGTTTTGAGGGGGAAAATAATGTTTGGGAGAAGCGTATCAATCTCACTACTCAGTTGATGGTTTATGTTTTATATAGTTCTTAATTCAAATTTGCCAGATACAGGCTGGGCTGGATGTTTTGATATAGACTACTTAGCAGGTCTTTAGGCCATTAGATACTGATTTTTATTTTTAACTCTGTTGTCTTCTTCCTTTGTTTTCGAATGCACTTGTTTCATCAGAAACAGTCATTCAGTTAAAATGGCGTGAAAAGCACTTGATTCAGTCAAAACTCAAGATGGCATGTTCTGACAGACATGACTGGTGTCTGTTTTGGACTTGTAGAGAAAGGAAGCTGTGCTGCCGTCTTGTTATTCTAATCTCGGAGTGCTTACATCTTGGTACCCTGTGATGCTCTGTCACAACTCCACAACGCCCTGCGGTGTTAAGGTAGGTGGTCTCCTTCTGGTGTCCCCGTATCTGCTGAGCTGAGGACCACTGCAGCTGCTGCTGTCTCTTGCTCCTCTGGGTAATCCCCCTGCTTTTGCACAGCAGAGTAATTTTTCCTGCGATTTCCATCCTGAATGACAGGAGATGATCTGTTTTGTTCAGAAGTAAGGTTCAGACCGGTGTTCTTTAAATTGTGTTTAAGAGGAGGTCAAGTGGGAGAATATAATGCACTCTTCGGTCCTTAAAAAACTGTAGCTGTAGCTAGTGAAGGGAAATGTCTTATTGCTGTAATTTTAGTCATTGTCCTTAGTCAAATTCTGAGAACAAAACGCAGGAGAAGACAAGCTCACAAGCAGCCTAACAACCTCTTTGACTTTAGTCTCGGAGTTCCCATAAATAGTTTACAAACTAATTGTCTTTAAAAGAGAAAAACTTGTTACTAAGGGCAAGATGTTTAATGTGTTTCTGGTAAATATGCAATTTAATCTAATAGTGCTGTTCTTGGCTGTTAATATCCATGGACGACCTGTTTAGCATGAGCATCTGAAAGCAGAGCTGCCCTATTAACCTGCTAGGGTATCTGTTAGCCTCATTTTGAGAGCGATTTGGAAGAGCTCGAAGATCATCATAGCACGATGCCAGGGAAGTATTACCATGAGCATACTTGCTGCTTTTCTTGCGTGATCAATTGTTAAAAAGGTCGCTTTGTTTATGTTTTTGCATTACAAATCATACCAAGTTAAATAACATTTTGCCTCCCTGTGATATGCTGTTGGTAATTTCTGTTAAACTGGATAAAGCTCAAGTTCTGCAGTTGGAGCTTTTATCTCATTCTGTGGGTTACAAGCCACCTGACGGATTCCCCCCCCCCCCCCCCCCCCCCCCCAATAATATCCTTTCCTGACTTTCAGTGGAGTCCCCTGTTCTTAAAATATCTGGGCGCTAGTGGTGTTAGTGCAAACGCTGATGGCTGCGGAAACGGTTCAGTGGAGATGGGCCCTGAAGTCCCTGACGCTGCCCTGCAAACATGAGCATAGCTAAGGATGCAGTGAAACGAAAAGCAACTGTGCCAGCGGGGACTGGCGAGTGGCCTCTCCGCAGCAGGGTTTGGGGAGAGCCGAGGGACTGCCTGTCACTCCATGCCGTGCCATCTTTAAAGGCTATTCTATTTCATGTGCTCATCTAGAACAGCCATATTCTCACTGCTTTAATCTGTCATTGGATGGGAATAATCATACCGAATCAAACGTCTTGTCACCAAGCGCAGTATTTTGATTCCACAAGGATGCTTCCAGCACATACAAATTTTTGAGGAAGGTGTAAGAAGCCATGCGGCGTGTGGAGAGCGTGTCCTTCAGGCATTACATTTTTGGGGGTTACCAGCCTCGTGCCTGGTGCTGTGGCTGCGGAGCCGAGGGCCCCATGGGCGCGGTGGGGTGCCCGTGTGTGCCCCAGCGCTGTGCCTTTGCTCATTCCCCTCGTCTTTGCTTGGGGAGCTGAGGAGGATGAAAGTTCACAGCCCATTCTCCGCACACCACTCTGTTTTGTATGTTTTCAACACAGCTCTCAAATCTCCTGTCTAAGGTAATCAATCTCATCTCTGAAGTAATCAATTGGTAACTGTTTTGAGTCTTTCTACTACGGCTCTCCATTTCCTTAATTGCTCTTGTTCATACAATTGCCCTTGGACAGTACTTTACCTATCAGGTGCAATATCTATAGTATATGCTCTTTGTCCTCCCCTCTCCCACCTTGCTGGAGTTGACCTGGTTTAATACCTGTGAAAAAAATCATATCCATATAAGCCTATTATTCAAAGAGATTTTATGTTGTTGTATATCTAGATAGTTTCCATAGCTTGTACTAAAGCAAATGTGTAATTTAATTTTCTATTTAGAATTGCCACTACAGGGTGTTAAATTGTTGCTGTTATAATGGAACTGCACCAAATGTAGTAATGTATTTATCAGCCATATATGCACCATAGTAGGGCATAACAAGTCAATTTAGGGTTTGGTCTCAGGAAATGGTGCGGTTTTTTAAAAGCATTCACAATTCACAGCTGCAAACTATCATGTCTTTACATACGACTCCAGGAATTAGCTAAATGTTTGTGCACGACTTTAAGGACTTACTAGAAACTGCAAGAACTTGCTCTTTTATTTCTATGCTAAAACTTCAGAGTGAAGTAGTATAAGTAAGCTTTTTTTGTTGCAAAGTATTTCCAAACTGTGCAAGCAGTATGACTTAAAAATATTGCTTCCTCAGATGATGATCTCGGGCACCGTAGACTAGAATGATCACGGTGTATGTTTATCAATGGATCTTTTTTATATTTAGTTTTTAGTTTTCTCTAGTTCTCTCAGGCTTTGAGGAACAGTTAAAATACCTGAATACGTTACTTGGTTGTTCGTGGCTTCTCTGAAAACAACTAAATACTAAAATGAGAAGGGAAGTATACATGCATTGAAATTGTGAGAGGTTCTCTATGATCCTAAAGAGAAGTTCATCAGCAGTGGGGAAAACCTAGTTCTTCTCTGCAGAAGCAACATTTTAGACTTCCAGATTTTTTTTTTTTTAGGTCATGCTATGTATTCACAACTCCTGTGTTAGAGAAGCTTGTTTTTTTTTTTTTTTTAATGTATCTGAGCTCTTATTCAGTGATCACATAGTAACTACATATTTCAGAAATGAACTGAAATATACTTGTAGGCACATCCAGACCATAGCCTTAGTCAAAAATATCAGTATCCATTTCACAGGCCAGGAAATGAGATGTACATTAAATGGTATGTTTCCAGAGTGACACAGGGAATTCACAATTTGGGAATAAATCTCAGAATTCATGTTTTTCAGTACAAAACAAACCTTTTCTCTTCAGCTGTCTGATGATAACCTCAACAAAAGGTAAGTGACCGATGTCAAAATTGTTTATATAAGAATCTTTGTGCTTCGAAGTATGAAAAGATCCTCAGCGTTGCGATTTATGCAGTGCCTGCACGTACAGCTACATGTCTTGCACTGTGCTTTTCACCCCTGTTGTGAGGAAAGGAGTAGCTCTAACATGTTCAAGAGAGAATTTCCAGGTGCAAATCCTATTTGTCCGTCACTCCTGTTTCTGCCATTCACAACAATGACAGTTATTACACTATCAATTATTTTAAGAGGAGAAGGTGTTATATAGCCTTTTGCTAGTAATGACTTCATAACAAAAGCTAAAATCTCATTCCGTAGGGTAAGGGAACTGAACAATAAAAAAAAAAAAAAGTTGTTTTTTTTATGGCATTCACAAATTGTACTGTTCTTGTAGGGACAGCTAATGCTAAGTGATTCTTGCTGACAACGACAGGCCATTCTAGCCAACAATGTGGAGACCTACCTGCATACCATCAAAGTCATTATTGTAAAATTTTCCTATACGTTGAACACCTAAGCACATTTTGGCCACAAAACCCATACAGGTTTCAGGCACCTCTGAAAGATAATGTGTTCCATACACAACAGCGGAGGTAAGGTCTAAATTCCCTTCTGAGATGTGAGACTAGTTAATTGCTCTGGCTTATACTGGAGGAATTTGGCTTGATCCCTCACCTGAGAAACTTGAGACTGACTTACAGGGAGCGCAACAACTCGGAGCAGCATTGTCAGCAATGTCCAAGAGTAAAACTGTCCTCTTCAGTTTTTCTCTTAAAATGAGAACAGGAGGTGGATGGTCAGTGTTAGAATGTGAGTGAGGGTTAATTTGAAAGATGTTTCTTCTCTGGTGTTAAGCTTTACACTCACCCTTTTAAATTTATTTCCATCCTTATCTTAGTTCTATGGATAAAGCCACGTTAGTTAAAACTTAAAAATGTTTCCTGTCGAGGGTCTCGCTTAACAAGCTGTTTTTCAGAGACGAGGAAAATAGTTACTGTCTGTCCATTGCTCTGAATGCTCGCAAAGGAGGAGATTTAATGTGCTTTTCATATTCAGTCATGATAGGGGAAATAGTTGATTGCTATTTCTTGATAACTTGGCTCAGGGTTCTTCCCCACTTGATCTTGAAATGCTTGTTTCCGGAAGGCAGGGAGAAAGATATATTATAAAATCATGTAAATATCATTGATAGTTATACAGTAATACTGAATTTGTGATGGAGTTGTAATGATTTTTTTTTTTAATTTTATTTTGAAATTCAAAATAATTTCCACCTATTTTCAAAATACACAAAAAGAGATGATTCCGGTAACTTTCAATCCTCAATTCAAATAATAATTAAAAAAAATAATCTGTAGGTTGAACAGTAACACCCCGCTTCATTTGAAAAATGATGGAAAACTTAGAAAGGGGACAAAAAGCATCCTGTTAGACTTAAAATCAAATTGCTGTATGAAAAATGTGATGTTCACTTGGTTTAGCTATGGGTTTATTAAACTTTCCCATATAATAAACCACCCCCTTAAAAATCATTATGTTTCTAGTTTGCTAGCTGTGGGATTGGTACCTGTAACTTGACGTTATCAGGAGGCAGTGGGAAAGGCTCGTCATTCCCTCTGTCATTGCCCTGTGAATGGAGAGAGGTGAAACTTCACGAGCTGATAGATTATAACAAGAGAGGGGATGCCGGAGCTCTGAGCAGTGATGGGAGGCACACAGAATATGCTGGGTTTTTTCTTCCTCCGGCTTACCAGGTTCAAGTACTGGGGCTTGTTGCAGGGAGCCCAGAAAAACACTGAAGGTGGCTGCATTTTAACGGATATTGAAGCACTGCTGAAAAAGCTATTCTAATTATAAAATTGTTTCATGGAATCTGCAAGCGTCGTATAGATGATCACCCTCACCCAAAGGCTGTTCGCATCAATATGCTCGTAAGCAAAGGTGTTCGTTAGCTTACATTTTTACACAGCAGTTGTACAAATCTTAATTGTAAAGACAGTATTTTGCCGAGCAGCTGTGATCTGCTCTCGGCCACCACTCAACTCCCGTAAGTTGCTGTGTATCTTTATAACAGTCATGAAATAAAACAGTTAAGATGAAAATGTGGCACGATAAATGTGCAACCCAAGCAGCAGGTGAGGGAAGAAGCAGAATATACTTGAAAACAGGAAGGATAGTACATCAGAAAATACTTAGTTCAAATAAAATAATTGTCAAAGTGTATGAACAATTTCTGAGAATGGTTTTTAAGTGCTCAGTGTTTTTCCCCTTTCCCTTTAATAACGCCTGAAATACGAGATTTGGACGTGCTTTTTCTACTGAATTTAAATAGTATGGGCATAGGAAATAATGTACCATGATGCCCCAGTTTCTCTGATATACCTGTAAAATACGTATGTCCATGCACAACATGCATGCACACTATTCTGAGGTTAAATTGTTCTGCTTTGTAAATGATGAATATCATTCCATTCGTGTGTCAGGTGTGTCTGAGCAGTGTGTGACAAAGAAACTGTGACTATGATAACGGTTTGGGGAGAAATAAGTTGATAATCACTTTCAAAGAACAGTAGGGATGCAGACTTAAATAACTACTGGAAAACTCCAGTATTCTCCCAAGCGTTTAAAGACTGTGTGACACAATTAACAAATTTAAGCACATTTTTGCTTAATATGCTACTGAGGATCTGGAGGCCATATTTATTTTCAAAAGAATTTTAAGCCCTTCAGGGAATTTCTCTGGGACCTGCAGTTCATTTCTCCAAAGCACTGAAGAATTGTTTTCTCTGAAAAAGCAGCTCAGTCAAGATGTTCGGAGGGATCTATCACAGTCAGTTTAATTACTATAGAAATTTTGCGGAGCTGCGGCCTCCGTGCAATGCTGCAGCTGTGAAATACAGCTCAGAATAAGGCACCGAGCTGTAAAAAGGGAGCGGAGTGTCCCAACGTCACCTTGTCCGGAGCAAAGCCAGCAGCCGCGCTCGGGCAGTAACAGTAAGCACAGCCCACGGCCGTGAGCAACTGCTCCTGCCCTTTGCTCTCCCGACAGAGATGGGGCTGCTGGCAGTGACGCTGCAGGTGGGTTTGGGCTTGTGTCTTTGATGCTTTGCAAACTCTCCTTTGCAGCCACGGAAACCGACCAAATTCCTCAGTTAGCAACTCTGACTCTTTCCACCTCACCAGTCCTAGCTGCTCCTTGTAACCCACGTCTCTCTTCTGCTACAGGCGCTGCTGCCTTCTGCTACATGCAGCAGTCTCTATTAGAGAATTAGTTCTGTTATGATAGACGTTATGGGGGGATGTTTTACTTCATCATTTCTTTCCTGTTCTTGCCTGGACTCTTGTCCTGCTGTTTTTGTGTGCTGGTCGTGACGTCGCAACTTGGGCAGCATCTGTTGTAGACGCAGGAGCTACTTTCTGTATCACACCCTCTGAAAAACTCCAGAATGTGAAACATTACGGTTTCGGAGGCAGACAGAAACAAAGGAGACGCTGAATGCAAAAAAGGACTTTCTCGCTCCATCTCACCAAAAGACCCATGCCTTGTGACAGTGGTATCGGGGCAGCAGATGGCAAAGTGCGAACAGCCTGGGAAGCCATCAAGAATCCCTGGAAAGCGTATTTTGGGAAGCTGTGTGGCAAATGAGGGGACATTACTGACAGTACAAAGTGCAAGGCAATCGTCTGCGTAGCCATAAAATAGCCTTCACCTTTTCTAGCAGAGACTGACACTGTAGTAAACAAGCTCAAACTGGGAAAGGCACATGGTAAATGTTGCAGATGAAGTCATAAAAGTCTGGCAGCCAGGCAGTTCGTGTCCTTCATAAAATCTGTGAGGAAGCAAAGGGGAAGCCAGGGACTGGCCAAAGTACCAGTGCAGATCAATCTACCTTTCACCATCTCAGGGAGAAAAAAAAAAAAAGGCAGACCTGAAAGACCTGCTGAGCAGATCTCTTCCCAAACAAAGATAATGTGCTGCCACATGTTACTGGAACTTGCAGAGCAAGATGGGGTCCAAGAAGATTGAATGAGCTGGGGACTGGTAGAGGGGGAGGAAAAAAAAAGATGATTTTTTTTTTTTTTTTTTTTTTAAACTTACGGTATCAGCAAGCCTGGGATAATTCAGTCATCTGCTCTCTGTGAATCTTCAATGATCTGCAAGCCAGTTTGGGACTGTTAACGCGCGCACTGAAGCAGCTTGCTGAGGTTTGTACTGCTGCCTGGATCTGTTTAATGTTAATAAAACTTCCAGAGGAAACACTAGTAGACATCTCACACTGAATAGGAAGAAATATTTCCTTGGCTTTGGGCCTTTTAAGGAAAATCCTAAACTGAGTTAGAATTGATTTATCTTGTCATGAGACAAATACCTCTTTCATTGGTTAGTTCTTTGTTGGAGGTTCTCTGATGGAGACCCTGTGGATGGCGGGGAGGGAGATGGATGCTTCCTTGAAAATACGCGGATGTGCTCAGGGAGGACAAGAGGACAAGCTCCCAACCTGTGGCGAGGGAAGGCGGCGCGGGGTGAGCGTTCACGTGCAAGGGAGTCTGCAGCTCCATGGGGACCAGAAGTGGCTGGCAAGCAGGAGCCAGCGCAGGGCCTGGCCTCTGGGCTGTGAGAAGTTCCGTGCAGCCTGGACTGAGCCAAACCAAGCTGAAAGAAAGGATCTGCCTTGTGAGGACACAACTGGCAGGGCAGGGTTGTTTTATAAACCCTTTTTATTTTGTTCTGTAGTACTTAGCCCCTTGGAGTTTTATTTGATGAAAGGTGGCTTTTCTGGCAGGGGGAAAAAGCTTTTGTGTCAGTGCTCACTACAAATAAAAAGGGTTAGCAAGTCCTCCACAGCACTCTTGAAACATCAGGCCCGTTTCGCTGCACGTGCAAGAAGCTGCTATGCCGGTGCAAGCCCAGGCACACACGTTCGTGTCCCACGCCAGCCTGCGTTCACTGTGCAGTGGCCTTTACTTTATAGCTTTGTAATGGCATCTCGGGCTCCCCGGGTAGATAACTGAGACAGGCTTTCTATCGTTTTGAGCAAACTTCATGATGACCACCTAGAAATACGTTTCAGATGGTTTTGGAGTCGAGTTAATGTCTTTTGTGCTGGAGGCTGGACTTTGTTTCTCCCTGGTTCTTTCTCTTGCTTCTGGCTTACTTCCACCCGCCTTCCCTGTCCCCGGGCTTTGCAAACGTTCAGTGAATTTAAGTGAACTGAATGGTGTCTGCAGGTGCCAGGGTCAGAACAGTGTGACGCAGGGCCTGGCAGAAAGGAAAGAAGAGAGGAGAGCCAGCTTTCTTCCAGTGGTAACAAGTTACTAGGTGAAACCTCACCTTGATCAGCTGCGCTTTGGTTCTGGCTTTGAATTTTTTTTTTTCCTTTTTTTTTTTTTTTTTTTCTTTTCCCCCTTCCTGAAACTCTAGGGGAAGAAGTAATTAAGCCTGTCACTGGACTGGGACAGGGGGTGTGCGGCGGGGAAAGGAGTTTGCTGTTTTCTGTGACTTTCTAGGCTGTGATCTGCTCTGTAGGATTAGCAACCTACCACACCCTTCAGTAATCCCTGGGTTGCTGACTGTACAAGCCTCTAGTCTTGCTCTTAGACAGGAATGGGGTGAATCTCATCTTCCAAAGTGGAAGTTCTTGCACAGGGGAATGAAACTTCATCTCCTGATGACCTGAACATGCTCATTAAGTGCTGCTGCTGTGGAGGAAGAGCTGCTGAGCAGTTTGTTAGGAGGAAAGACAAAACCTCACAATTAACTTTGAGGATCACATTTTTTGGCTCTTCGCCACAAATGTTTAAGGGTAGGTCAAACCTGATAGAGCTGCTTTTCTGCCCAGAGCTGAACTGGTAAGTCAAATTCACTGCTCTTTGAGAACTTAATTTTGACTTCAGGCTTGAGACAAATTGCAAAGGAATGCCAGTAATTGTGTAACAGCTGTCACGGGAGGAAAAAGGAGGGGAAAAAAAAAAAAAAAGTAGTTTGTAAGTCATGGCATCCTACCTCAGGAAGCTTAAAACTTGCAAATGTGGCCCTGGAGCAGAATTGCTCATATTTCCGAGTTTTCTTTCGCAAAAGAAAATCCAACTAGTTGTCGAACTAGACAGTTACTCCACAGATGTTCGGTTGGCTGCAGCTATAACATGGTTTTGGAAGTAAGGGAACATGTCTCGTGTGCTGTGTACACAACTCGAATGACATGTTTAACTTGTCAAGAAAAAGGATTTTGAGCATAAGGCAAAATCAGTAAAATGGTTCTTCTGGGACGTTTTTGGTAACAAGGCCAAGCTTTCATTAAAAAAAAAAGAGAAAAAAATTATTTTGCTTCTCTGGATTTGGAGGAGATGAGAGAGAAAGATGAAACTGAGCTTGCAGAGTTGCTTGTTCTCGGGCTGAAGTGTAGAGACACGATCGTGCTTTCAAAACAAGAAGGAAAAGCGGGGTTGTGCTGCCAGTGGGGAGACATAAGCTGCTTCTGTGAGTTAAAAGAGCATTTGCTGTGGTAACTGCCAGGGAACTGCAAAAAGCAGAGAAGAAGTAGAAGCTGAGCTAGAAATACAAACTGTTAGAAATAGAAGGCTGAAAGATTGAGTTGCATCAGAGCTTACCAAACATCTCAAACTTAAATTATAAAGGGAAAAAAGCAAAGATGCAAACCCTTCCTTCCTTCTCCCCTCAATCAACTCTTTGCTTCTGGAACCCATATTGGTCTTCATTCAGAATTTTTTGTCCTCCTGAATAATAATCCAGGGTGCGTTACTTACTGTGCCAGAGAAGAGCTCTGCCTCTAGTCCTTTAGCGGTTAAATAAGCTGTAAGTTGGGTAACCTGGTTTCTCGTCAGTAGTTGAGCATGGTACAGAAAACACCACTCTACTTGGGCAGATTCTAGCAGACCACCACTACCTAAAGAAGAGAAGCAAAGGGAGAAATTGAGTTTGTGGATGAGTAATTGCCATGATGCTGGAAATGGTTGACATAGTCGAAGATGGATATGAAATTATTTCTCTCTCATCCTCATGCAGGAAAATTCATTTTTGCCTACATAGAGTACAGCAGCTTTGAAGCAGCTTTTCATATGCTATATAAATATGTATGAAAAAATGTTTGTGACAAGATTAATCCCTTTTTGCATCTTAGTCTTGCAGGAGGCCTCAAAATGGATTTCAAATGCCAATCAGAATATTTATGCCTCTACTTGAACTTTTTATAACATTCCTTCACCAAAGAGGGAGGGCAGATAGCATTTAGAACAAAATACTGGCTCCAATAGCATTGCTAAATACGAACCCTTTCTGCCTTTTACAGCAGTGTGTATACTATGGGTATGACTTAGCAAAGTTCTCCGTGGGCTTTTAATTTCTTTCACTTTCTCTCGTCTTTGCAGTAGGTAATACTGACCCAGATCTCTTATCCAATCAATCCTTTTTCCCAAATTAGAGCAACATTATGACTCCTCTCCCTGACTGTGCTTACATTCTTGTTTTCCAAGTTTGTTTGAACTAATTCCCAGAGAGCCTTCAAATGTGCTAACTGTATTGAATACATTACTTTGCCATCTGTTTTGGGAAAGACACTTTTCCCATTACATTCTTATCCTGTAATTATTTAAACTTTACAGTGAACTCTCCAAAACGCAGGTATTTATAGCGTTGTAAGCATACTTCCTTTTGTTTCAGCAAGAATACGCAAGGAAACATTTTTCTTCAACTTTTGCAATGTTTTTTGTTAGCGCTCTGAAACAGATGTTCCTATGATAGCTCAAGTTTAATATTAAACTTAACCTTCGTATACAAACATCGCTACTTACACGTAGAGGACCCAGGTAAGAAATTTGATTTGAGACCCAGCTCTTGTCATAGAAAAAAAAAGTTATTTGGGGTTCAGCCCTTGCGTAAAACTTGTGTTAGTGCAAGTCAGCACATTCTCTCTAGCACCTTCACAGGGAGCATCGTTCTTATGATAGCTGAACGCATGCTAGAGTAGCCGAGATCTTGTACAAAAAATTTGTTGTTTTCAGACAACTAAATATTAAATGAAAACATACTGCTCTGGGCAGTTTTACAAATTCTAGTTCACTGGTTCTCAGCAGCAGATTCATTCACTGTTAATGTCTCACCTGTTGTTGTAACTATTTCCAACAATTACTTACAGCACACTGAAAAGGTGATGTCAAAAAGACCAAACCACAAACCACCGCCTCCTTACTGAGATTAGTTCACCTTGCAAAGTTAGAGACTCGAAACGTACTCAAGGTTTGCATGGCTGGTGACTTTTATTTCTGTGTCACTGGAGTGCGGAGGGAGCTCAATATTGACTTAACTTTCTGTCTGGGTAAGAGTTGTAAATGAAGATTGGATACCTTCAGGCATGCTATCTGGAACTAACTGTATACTATACTAGTAGGTTAGTATACAATAAAGGCATGCTAAGGCAATAGATATTAACGCAAATTAAATCAAATTTACTTCTTAGGAGCGCATACCACCTAATGATTTCTTCTGATTTGTTCACCGTTGGAATTAACACAGCCAGGATGTGCTTGGCCTGTAATGCTTCAGTTAAGTCACAAATGTCCTGTGTTGCCGCATGAATTGACTGATTATTACAGGCCACCTCCTAAACTCCTACTAATCTGCACAGGTTTACCAAAAGTAACAGAGCAATGTTGATTTAGGCCAACCATGTCATGGCTCTGTTCCCCGACTGAACTACGATGCCTTGATGCGCATCAAGAATGAGAGTCCTGAACCCGATTCACTGGGCTTTCAGTTTTTCAGCGAAGAGCCAAAAAAACCCTCTTTGGCCTCTTCCCTGCCTTGACGCCATCTGCAGATTTGTCACACTTTTTCTAGCGTTGTATCCATCTGTTGTACTCGGATACCTTTAGATAGTGGTCGCTTCCAGAAATCATGGTTTAATCAATTTTGTTTTAAAGGAAGAACCTCAAATGCTCTTAAGAGAACATCACAAACTGGCTTTCAAATGTTTTGTTTGTGTGAATGCTCTAGTAAGCTCTTGAAATAACTGTCGGCTTTAAGGCCTTCATGTCTGGTACTGAACACACGCTTCTTGGTTTTTTCATTCCTCACTGTAGTGGTTTAGATTATTACAGATCGTGACTAATTTGCGTTTAGCTGAATAAGGAGGAAGATATCGGCACATGCACGTAGCTATGTCGTAGGACCTGAAAGTAGAGAAGCATAGGCTAAAACGTTTGTGTTCGCCAGTACTTCAGTAACAAGGTGGCTGCTGGAAGAGGATGTTAGGGTCCCTGGGTTAGGGACAGAGGCCCTGGAACAGCTGGTTGAGAGGGTGGCTGTAGGCACGATTATGGTGACTTGTGGTTGGGATCTCACCTGGGTTCTGCGAAATGCATCTGTCCTCTGACAGATGGGCGGTAGTCTCGGCTTTCGTAAATGAACGTGTTGCGCCAAATATCTTATTGGGAATAAGAACTCCAAGCAATTAACTGTTTTGGTTAACTTTTTTTTTTTTTTTAAATGCTTCCTTTCTGTTCTGTGTTTTACCCTTGAATTTTTTTTAACTTTCACTGATTGCTACAGAGCAAGAGAAAATGGCAGTAGGGAATCATGAGGAGGGGGAAAAAGCTCTAGGTTTTTTATTCGCCACTCTCAGCATATTTACATACAAGTAACTTTTTAGTTTTTCTTGTATGTATTCCTGGAGAAAAAGGCTTGGAAGCGAATTCTAGACTTTTAAAAAATAAACGCAGGAAGAAAACCTTCTGGTAAGATACCAGCAGGAACCAGCAGTGTTGCGGAAAGGCGACCGCTTGGGTGCTTGCGGTCAGGCAAGGAAAGAAGGTGCTTTGCTGCAATACTGTGTGTTAATCTCTGCTGCGGCCTGTCTATTTTTGGACTGAATCAGACTTCAGGATGTGCAATTAACTGCCCGTATGGGTGCAGAACTTTTTCTAACAAAATGCATGGACCTCCAGTCTAAAAAAAAAAAGTGTCAATGAACCTATTCAGATTTAAGCATGGACACGGTTTCTATCAAAGACTGACTGGGTTTGTGTACTCTGTCACTGAAACACGTTAGAAATCGTGTCCTGAGTGATCAGCGGCAGCAATGATACTTCTATAAAATCATTATTTCCTGAAATGTCAGACCTTCCTTTTCCATAGTTTACATGAGGGATACAGGTTTGCACTAAAGCAGAGAAGTGAGAACGAAGGTGTATGTTCTGTCTTCAGTGTTGTTCCTCTTCGTTGCCAGTGACCATGTTTACATAGGACCTTTTCTGGTTTTTTGGAGGCGCTGATGCGAGTTGGACCTTTTCTGTTTTTTTGGAGGCACTGATGCGAGTTGTAAATTTGATACTGAAAGTAATCCAAGTATGAAATATCTAAAGCCTACCTGTGGATAATAAGGCACGCCAGAACCAGATCAGTTTCTCCAGAAATTTCTGAAAGTATAAACAGTACTGCGAAAATAACTTAATCAAAATTCTTCACTAGGTAGCAACCACTCCAGTGTACAATAAGCAGTTTCTTAGTTGAGAAATTATTTGTTTTCAACTGTTTTGGAACCACAACATTTCCTGTGAGGTGTAAGGTGTTTAGTGCACACCTGCTAGCATGAATCTAGTAATAGATGTACAGCCACAACCTAGCCTTGTTACTTTTAAGTAATAGCAGTTAATAAAAATGAAGTAATTTGCCTAGTAAAATAAGCTGTGAGCACTTTAATCCAGATATCCTGATGCTTAATTTAAAATAAAAAGGGTACTCTACAGTGTTGATTAGAGGTTTTAACAAATAAAAAAATATTTTTAAAGAAGGATTTGTTTTATTGTACCTTTAGATGGATGCAAAGTGTGGGATTTCCTTAGAGAACCCTGTCCCATTTGTTCTGGTTTTTTTTTACCCTTTCTTTGATCTAAAAGACCTTGATTTAGGTTCACCGTAGGTACAAAATCAGTCACTATTCGTTGAGACTGAAACGTAACAACGCTTGCTATGTACAACCGTAGAAAAGCCTACGTGGGAAGAGACTGCTGGGGACTGTCTGGTCAAGCCTGCTCTTAAAAACAAAGCCTTAGATGAGCTTATTCAGGGTCCTGTCAAGCCAAGTCTAGAATATCTTCAGCAAGGGAGCTTTTGCTGCTATCTGACCTGATTCCACCCCTGTATCACCTCAGCATGTGTTTTGCTACTAATATCTAGATTAATCTCTCGGTTAACTAGTACTGAGAAGACTAAAAAAACCTAGATATTAAAAGTGAAGTACAAGGAAGAGGTTAGGATTTTCTGTCAAAAGATATTCCTGGAAAATAGTTTTGATTTTTACATTCCTTCAGAAGTGTTTTCCAGTATATTCTTTACATTTTCTCTGGAGAGCAAAGTAAAATATTTTAATTTTTTAATGAGTTTCTTATTTTTATATTCAGAAAGTCATAGAAACTGCTTGGCTTTAACTTTTATTGAAAAGAGCAGATCTTGGCTCCGGGGCAGTGTGTTCAGTAACTGCATTATCCATCCTTTCAAGAGCTGCTGGAAGTTTCCCTTGGATCAGCAGTTGCTGTGGCTGCTATAAAAGAAAAGGGAAACATAGTTAAGTGTTTGGACATCACCGTAAGCCGTAGTGCGTGAAAGGGGGGGCTTCCTGGGGTGACTTTAACGCAGGGACCGTGGTTCTCCACTGATGTCTCCACAACGCCACCCTCGTGCCTGTCCCGGCGCTTCCCATGCATGGATGTTGGGTGCAGGGTGCTCTCGGTTTCCTAGGCTGTGTGAAGAAATGATCCTGCGTTGAATTTGGTATCTGTGCAACACGTTGGTATGAAAGCCTTGTATCCTGAAGTTGCGCATAGGGAAGTGGGAAGCTTAATAAGAAAAAATTACCAGTTTAGGCTTTTTTTCCAATTATAAAGAGGTCCATTTGCTCTCTTACTGTGTCTGCCATAGTTAACAGAAAAGTATTAATGAATTGACACCTGCCTTTTAAAATAGGAGGGGTTTTTTTTTGTTTTTTTCTACTGATCTGTTTTATAGTTTCCTGACTGGAATCTGTATAACTTCCAGTTTATTTTGTAATTTCCCCTTTGATATAGATAGTCAAAGAATCCCTTCCCCCGCTTCACAAAAGTATAATCTTAAGGGTTTTCATGTTGAATTTATTTTAAAATGTTTGGGGATTTTTTTTCCACTGAGTATATATCAGGGGAAATTTATGAGCAATTTTTTAGATAAATCCATGTCTACAAGTTGAAAACTCTTGCATCCACTTAACAATAGTTTTGCTAAGAAGTAACGTTACCCCCCACCAAACTGGGAATTTTAAAAGCTTTGTGATAGCAGGGAGGTTGAAAAGTGCATTTCCTTAAAACGTTTCACTCTAACAAAAAAACCCTGTTCTGCTTCACTGTTTAAATCCCCAACAAATGACTGAAATGAGTTGAACTGAAATGGCAGCAGTATTTTATTTATTGATCAACACTTCCGAACACGGTTTTGCACAGAGGGTTTGAGCTACCAACCAGCTTTTCACAAACAGCCTTGATACTGCAAGCTCCTGAAGTGGAAGTAGTGCAAAAATCCCTGCAGAAGGTATATCACTTGTAAAGACCCCCGCCTCGGGTTTTTTATTTTTCCTTTAAAAATTGAAGGTAGACAAAGTGCTTTTATTGACAAGATTTTTTTCTTTTCTTCTGTTGGATTGGCTCAGATCACAAGAAGGACCCCTCTGCATAGCGCTGCCTGTTTCTAGGGGGGAGCTTTCAACATGACATCTGGCTAATGTGTTTCTCAGTTTGCCTGGTGTTCAATAAGCAGGCAGGGTTATCAAGTACTCGTTTTTGTTTTTTTTTTCCTGAGAGTGTCCCCCGGGCTTCTAAATGTAAATTTAATCCAGTACTGACATGCCATTAAAAGTGAAAGGAAAGAAATGAAAGAATTTGTAAAATGAGGAACCGCAGAAGATTTTTGTAAGCCTATTTTACTTTCACCAAGAGTGAAGTGTAAGAGAGATCGTTTAGATTATTTTCCTCTCGTTGTTGGGTTCCCCATGCTATCAAAGTGAGTTTCACTGATATTATACCGGTTGTACAAATAAAACAATCATCTACATGTATATCCAGTTTATTGATCAAGTAATTCAATCTGATTTCTTGTTGAAAATATAGAAGGCAATGGATTGAGGAGGTGTATAAACAGTATGAGTAAGACTAATCTACTGTCCTTTTGAATGCATAAAACATTCTGAATTTGAATCGGTGTATCCTGCAGTGTGTATTACTAGGGCACCCTCTAGCTTTCGTGTTCCCTGATCAGAAAGGAAACAAATCTCTTTTCACCAATTTCAGAGTAGAACTATGCTATTTTCTAAGCTGTAATAACAGTGTATGATTAGCGGCTGGCGTTAAAAATAAAAATAGCTTGTAGAACTTTTACTGCACAATTTGTGTTTTAATAGGATTTTTAATATGAAAGGAAATTACCCAAATATTGTAGTAAATGTAATAGGGTAGTGCCATTTTTTTATATTCATTTTTGATTTCCAAAGCTGATTAAGATAGAGCCGGATCACTGTGGTGTATCTGGAGGCCCCTCAGGGAAGTGTCTGCATCAGGAGGGTGAATTTCTCAGTCTCTCACAGCAGAGTGCCTTTGGAGCACCCAAACTAGATTCTTTCTGGATGACACGAAGCTGGGGGAATGTGCTCTGGGAGCCCACCCGGTGCACTTCAACTGCTTGGGCTGGGATCTAAGTCTTCCTTCCCTCCCATGTGCCCAAAAAATTTGCACAATATGGATGTTGGGTTCTCAGTAGCAACTTCTTCATGTCATGGTTATGTTCCTGGTGCATCACCCTACTTGTTAATGTAGATAGAACCAGTCTGGGTTTACCTTTAGACTAGAGGTTCCAGGCTGAGCAGGATCTGATCAAGCCAGAGCCCTTTGCTGGGGAGTTTATAAAGCAGCAGTATCCCACTGGTCTTACTGGTTATTATCACATTCCCCAAAGGCCGCAGGAACACAAACGTACTGTACTCTTCAGTGCAGGAGGAGCAGTGGCTTCCAACAGGTTGTTTGGATAAGCTGCTTCCCCCTATATTTATTCACATCATCAGACAGACTATTCTAAACTGGCTGTTTCTTGGCATTATGTTTTGTTAGCACAGATTTTTCTTCTTCTGTCTGTTCTTATGCTGCAGCTTGCACAACTTGTTTGATAAGTGGTTTTGTATCAATGACAGAAGGGCAAACCCGCTGCCTTGTTTGTAGCTTTTCCCCTCAAAGCTTATGATTTAATCCATGCATTCCCTAGGGTGTGGGGTTTTCCTGGGTTGGTTTTAATTCATTAGTTTTCAAGGCAAGACAACAAACACTGGAAGAGGAGGTTTCTAGATCGAGCTGTAACATCCTGGAATAAAATAATCTGGCTTCATGCCTATACTTGGGTAGCTGTAGTAGGCTTAAAAAAACCCCGTAAACCTGTTATATGAAAGAAACAATTAGCAAATAATACATCATCTGGATTAATTTATACTAGAAATGTCATTTTGCAGATTATTTGAGTAAGCTAAACAGCCTGCAGGTATGGAATATGAATTAATGAATCTATTTCTATTAGCATATTACATTGTTACAGTAGTATCTTTGCATCTTCCACATAAAATCGGTCACGGCACCAAAGTCTGCATCGGACTTCCTAGAAATCACTGCAAGGGGACAGCCAGGAGGATCACCTAATCCATCTCCTATCTCTGGGTGCTGGTGATCAAATGCGCCTAGATGTTTCTGATAGAAATAGCCTCTGGAGAGGTCTGAAGTGAATTCCACAAGTCTCTGAGTAACTGAAGTAGTGTTTTAAGTCCTTTACATTTTGGCACAGTTCCTGATGGTTTACGTGCCTCTCTTTTATCCAAATGGAGCTAATTGGTGCATTTTTCCAGTGGAAATGGAAAACGATTGCTGTCCTCTTAGCAGCCTTTTTTTTTTTTGTCTTGGAAGGCCATATAACATTCAGCTTCTCCTCTCTTTTACAGAAAACTGTTTTCCTTCAGCTGTTCTTGAAATGGTGTTTTCCACCTTCTTATCTCTCTTTTTCACCTTCTCTGAACTCAACAAGAAATCTGTTTAGAAACAAGTGCCAAAAACTGGACACAGCCATCTGTGACTTTTCGCAAGCACTCTTTCCTCACAGTTGGTCACTGCATTTGTGATCAATGATAACGATTTGTCCTTCTTGGTCAGTATTAGTATTTTTCATTTTATATCTGCGTATAGACCTTTTATTTTTTAAGCCCTGTACTCCAAGCATGTCTTCATTTAACTTATCTTTTTGGGTTTTGAACCTTTTTTCCAATTTGTCAAAATCACTTTGAAGTCTAGGCTTGACCTTGAAACTTCTTGCAGCCAGCTCCCAGTTTTTTGACCCTTCTAACTTTTATAGTTGTTTGATTCTACCGTTTTGGCCGATAAAGAAATTATTGGAGGGAGTTGGGCCTGAGGCTGAACCTTTTTCAAGACCACGTTTAAGTCTTCCAACTTGACAGCAAACTATGGATAACTACTTTTAAAGTACAATTTTCCAAGGGCTGTGCCATGTTTTACGAGCTTGCTTAGGAGACTGTCGCCCGAGGCAATGCCAGAAAGCCCTCTTGAAATCAGGAGACGTGGTAACTGCTGCTGTCCCATGTCTGCCAGGTCAGTTACCCTGCCAAGGAAACTGAAATGGCTCGATGTGGCCTGTTCTCAGCAAATCTGTTGGCCCTTTATTACCTTGTTATTCTCCAAGGGCTTATAAACTGTTCAGCAAATTATCATTTTTAGGGATTTCTGTGTGACTGTGGTGTCACTTGGTGTGGCTACGCTGAAGGTAATGAACAGCAAGTCAACGCGTTGAGTTGAGAGAAGGTCGCAGAAGGGCTGTTTCGTGACTGACTGCAGTGTGTGGGCGGGAGGTCCGACTCTGGCTCTCAGTTTGCTTGAATTATACATGTTCCTTCGTGCTCTTCTGCTTTGCAAAACACAGCATTATAATAACGTCCTGCTGCACTGAGCACTCTACTGTTAGGATCGCTCTTTCCTTTTGCTAAATCCATCTTTGATTTCACAACAATTTTTGCATTTTAGTAAAATTTTGAATTTGAGTCATGTCTTTAAAGGACACTCATTCTCACGTTGCTACTAACTTGAAATTTTCTGGATTCCACCTTTCTTTACTTTTGTAATGTTGGCAGCATGGCCAGTTTTCCTTGGTCTTAAATTTTTGAATGCTGTGCTTCTGCTAACAGGGAAATCCCTAATAGGCTATTTCTTGTTACTCAGCTTGAGAATAAGATTTGGTTTCTTCCCAAAGTAAGGAACTGACAACATCCTAAACATCTCTAAAAATAACTTTTGTAAGTAATTCAGCAATGAAAAAGATCCTTAAAATGGTATTTTTCTATGTGAAACAAGATCATCTTATTTGGAATATACTGAGTTGGAAACAATCAAAATTTCTTTTCTGCTATGCCCAGAGTATATTAGAAATGTGAATTGGTGAAATATGAATTGGATTTTGTGTAAGAAAGAGGTCCTGTTATGCAAAGGAAATTCCATTCTGGCATTTAACCTACCTCTTATGTCCCAGTTGAACAGCAAATACTGTTCACGTTCAATTTCTCTTGTCAAGGATTTTTTCTTTATTATTTGTATAAATACAACATCCACTGAAGCTTATATTATTCTCATGTAGTTTTTTTTCTCTGCGCTCACATGGAAATGGAATTGAGCTTTTTTCACATCTGCAACTATACACGCAAGCGAAGTTGTGAAATTTGCAGAAAACACTCTAGATAATAGCCGAAACATCTTAGTCTTTCCACTTATCAAAATATTTTTGTAATTTTTTAAGGAAATGTATACTTGAAAACAAAGTGGAAATCTTGTTACTCCATGAAGAGACGTGCCAGTGTCTTTTCTGAAGTGGTGCCTGTCTCAGTAGACTAAAAGACAGAACAACCATGGACCACATGAAATATTCTTCATCTTGGTGTGGTCATCAGTTGCATCCTGCCTATGGCAGAATCCAAGTTTTAAGATTCCAGCTTTTCTGTGCGCATCTCTCTCTCTCTCTCTTAATAGTGTAAGGGGAGTAAGAAATTACTTTGTGTAGCTCCTAGTACCCTTCGTCCATATGCCACTGCATGCAAATGATACTGTATTATTGTAGTAAGAAGAGCAGATGGGATAGTTCCTTCTGAACAACAGTAAATCGCCGTGTTTCTGCCTTTTCCCCTGTGAAACTTGTACTAAAAAATGTTGTCCTGGAGTAATAAGCTTGGAGCTGGATGGACCTACCCTTTGAACTACACAACCTTACACCAAAATCAGTTCTGGAAAATATTACAGGAATGTTATTTTTAGAAGTAACAAACAGGGAATTCAAAACTAGCAAAAAAGATGGTATCAAACTGTATTTCATGCGTAGATTATATTGCGGTTTCTATTACAAATGCATTTTTTGATGAAAATTTAGAAAAACCAATACAATCTACAGGAGAAAAAGATACAATCTCATTCTCTAAAAACTTCCTGCAATGGCATGTACTTGTACAACTGACAAGAGCAGGGGAAGGGAGGAGCAGGGCTGCTACAGACACTTAGTGTCTGATTGACTTTCTCTCCCTGGACAGAATGGTGAACCCCCATCTGAGGGGGGATGGATCCTGACCAAAAGCAGGGAAGTGAGCTGCAGGGCTGTCTTCTGCATCAGGTGCTGTAAGCCCAGTTGGAGCATCAGTGCTGGAGGCATCTCTTAAGTTCTGTTACCTTGTGCAGGCTTCAAAGAGCTTCTCTCTAAGCACTAGAGAAAATATATTTTTTTAATTAGCTGACTGACTTCTACCCTCTGAGACAACTGTTCGTCCTTCCAACATGGCAAACAAGAAGTTAACCTTCTATTTTCCCTAAATTAAACTTTTCTTTAAGGCTTCCTCTTATGTTACAGATGATTTCAGGTAATCCTAAGCCATAACTCTTTCTCTGGCACTAATGAACCCCAGGAAAACAACTTGGTAGGTCAGACATTTGGGTGCCTTTTAATCAGTGACAAGTTTGAAAATCCTCGTGACTTGTTCCTGTTCCACAAACTGTCAGTATCACATTTGGAGTCGACAGCGGTTTGTCATACATGTCAAATGCTTTGGAGAATTGTCAGTGTGGCTCACACCCATGGCAGAAGGTTCTGCTCAGTCTCTTGGTCTCCGCGGACAGTACTCTTTTGTGCTTGTTTGTGTATATATAGCTGTACATCAGTTTAATTTCTAGTGCAGTTTTCTTGGAAATCTCCCGATGGATTTCTTTCTTCGCGAAATCACTTTTCAAAGACCAGGTTTAAAAAAAAAAAAAAAAACAAAACAAACAAACAAAAAAAAAAAACAAAAAAAAAAAAGCCACAAAACCACCACCACCACCAAAAAAACCAAACCCCAAAAAACCTTCTAGCTAAAACATGTATGTGAGAGAGGGAGAAGTTTTGCATTAAGGTAAACCAGTCATCTGGAACGCAGCAGACTCAGGTTCGAGCCTCTGCTATGCAGATTTCCCACTGCCCTCCTGGGAGAGTCCTGTAAACACTGGCTCTTTGGAAGTATGTGTGCCCCGGCCCCCCCGCCTTTTTTTTTTTTTTTTAATGTATCTTCTTTTTTCATTTTGTTTTCAGGTTTCTCCCTAGTTCTAAAACGGAGAATGTGATCTGGATTGCCTGCCTAGTTTTTGGTTGAATGCTTGTGGTTTACAGTTCTAGATAAAAGTAATTTTCTCTGAAATTGCAGGAAATACTCCTTATTCTTTTAGTTATTGTATTCCTACTGCATTTTGCAAAGGATTGTTGAAGTAAAAAGTTATTGTCTTGTATTTGGGTTTTTCCCTAAAATCAGAATATTGTCAAAGACCTTACTGTATGTGTGCGTGCGTGTGTACATATACACACGTTTTCTTTTTCTGCCTGTAAGCCAGCTTTCTCTAGCAATGTTTTGGGGAATGTGAAGCCTGTGCTCATCTTCTGCTTTCTAATACAGACCTGAGCTGAAGCTCAGCAGGAACAGAAACAATTGTCAACTGATAAAACAAATTGTTTTCACCAGGCTGGGGCCAAAGAACGCTGGAAAATATGTCCAGCCAGAAAAGCTCCCATCCCTTAGCACAAGAAACTAGTTTTTCTCTATTCTTTGATACAGTTTTGGGTGAATTGATTCCTCCTGTTTCATTTCTTGCTGCGTATTTGAATAGTTAGTTTATTCCACAGAATATTTTATCTTCATCAGAAGTAGTTGATATGGTTTCCTTTATAGCCCTGAGTTGAAAAACATCATCTTGGTATGAAGCTTTATATTTCTCTCGTGAATTATTAACTTGATTATATACGTTTCATCTCACTTCATTTCCCATTTATCATAATTATGCAAAACATTTTTAATTAGAAAGAGGGATCCTTTCTTGGATTCAGAAAACCCTATGAAATCATCTACAGAGGTGGGAGCTCTGGTTTTCCTTCTGTTTGGATGCTGTTGCACTATGTTTCAAATACTTCCCTGCAGCTGGCAATTCCCTTTCATAGATAAGGTTGTAAATGTCTCGGCTCTGTTTGCTTTCAGAATGAAAAGCCACTATGTGCTTAGCCCTTACAGGAATTTTTAACACGCTTTTGTCAGACGTCCAAAATGTAAGAGTTTGATTTGGAATTAAATAATGCTTGAAAGAAGTGAGACATTCACAAGATAAGTCAATTGTGTTGCGTTCCAAATGTGTATTCTCTTTTGGCTTCCAGATCATTTTTGGCCACAATAGTTTCTTTTGAGCAGATCCAAGAGCTCAGCGCTTTGCTAGGAATTAGTCTTATTTGAATTTCCATGAGTTATCTCACATTTCCAACCAGTAGCCATTTTTTTTCATGCAGGACAATTCACCTGTTGGTTGACAATATCTTACCGTTGCTTACCCTTACAAACCGAACAGTTGTATGAGGGAGGAAATTTGTGTTAACCACAAACAAGTTATTGTAACTATTTGTATTTTGGTGTTCACTTCTGGAAAAATATTTACTTTCCTAATGTCAGAAGACGTTCTTGATGCTTAGGCTTCAGAAATGACAATTTTGAACTTCCAGTGCACTGCTTATGTTGTTATACAACGTATGTATATATTGTTGCCCTTTGTTAGGTGAAATTGCTTGCACCTTAACCCTGCTCGCATATTGCTATACTGAGATGACCGAGGATTATCTGACTGTTCGTATACACATTTGTAGTGAAGAGTCATGTGAGTTGCGTTGGTTTGGGATGTTGCACTGAAACCCTTTTTGGCCTTTACTTTTTAATTAGACTCCAGTTAATTCATGTATTCAGCAGCAGGAATACAAAAGTACACTTTGTGAAGAGGGGCAGTTTGGCAGGCTGAGGGGAAATTTTTTTTCCTTGTCATCAGTGAAAATTTCAAAATAGAAAGTTCTGATGAGAAGTGGCAGAAAAGATGTGTAAATCCTCTTTTGGATATTCACATTAAGTGAAGAAATGCAAAAAACCAAAAGACTCACAGCAGGCAGTACAGGAAAATACCATGCTAGAGGCAAAACAGCAAGGTCAACTTCAATCTGAACACAAGACTAAACTGCTTTCAATCTACTGGGACCATATACAGGAATCTGATATTGTAATTTAACCATATTAAAAATGCTTAGTAACTTCTGGAATGCACGAAGTAACCACATGAGCTCTACGCTCTGTTTACACTCTCTTGATTAACCCACCCAAAGGACTCTGCAAAACTACAGCTTCTGAGCCCTTGTTAGCATAATGCGTGTTAACTTTTAAGGGGGTGAAGACAGGTAAGCAAGCAGAAGGCACCTGGAAAGTTGTTTTCCTCTCTCAAAAATGAGCTTAGCATATCAAGGACAAACACTGCGGTACAGAAGCATCTCAAAGTAGTAAGTCGTGCTTAACCAACAGAACCTTGACAGTGCTGTGGTTCTAATCGATTTCTAAAGTCAGAAAACAAATAGATAAATACAGCTGGAAGGATACTCTAGTACTTGTCCTGTATTTTTGATAAGGGTGTGTTGAGAAAAGAGTGGGTTATAGTGGCAAATCCTGCAGTCGAGGGAAGGACCAAAGGAAAACCGTAGAGCCGATAACCATCATGGCATTCCCCTGAAGGCTGCTTTGGTCAGTTGAATCGCATTAATCTGGCCTGTTTGTGTAGTTGGGTGGATCAGAGTGCTCTTATCCATTAAAGGGTTTTGAATAAAAAAAACTTGTGACATGACTGGCAACCTTTCTTCCTGCTAAGTGGAAACAGAAACATGTTCTCTAACACAGAGGTCCTGTTCCTACAGACTGTTGCGGGGCTGTCTAAAGGATGAATCACTCGCAATAAACAAGCTAGCACAGGTAGTGGAAGAAATACAGTCACACTACAACGGCATTCTGCCCAGTGGAACATCTTGTTTCTCAGCAGAGCTGAGAATTAGCATTTGTGGGATGCTAGGCGAAAATAACTATATGGCACAGTTCAAAACTGTCCAAGCTGAACCTTTGTAGACTTCTGTTGCAGCCTGTTGAAATACTCCCTAGGTCTTGGTGGAGTTCTGCCCTCAGTGAGCCCCATCTGGGAATGTAGGTATCTGTCTGTAAGAATTCAGCCCCTAAATCAGGGTCACCATGGGAAAATGCAAATAGGACAAAAAAGAAAATTACTTCTTCAAAATGGAAAAAATCTGGTTTGGGCTTTTCCTTAAGTCAGTGACACTATTAAGCCTTTCTCAAACATCTCATAGTGATTAAAATGTGGATAACTTGAAATTAAGAAAAAAGATCCTGTATTTTAGAATAACGTTATAGCTGTATATCCACACATGTTCAAACTATGTTCTCAACTGTCATTGCTGAGCAGTCCAAATGCTTTATTACAACCATGTTATATCATTAGGTTGAGTAATTGCATTACTCTGAGTGCCATCGTGGTCTGAGAAATGAAACAAACAACTGCAAAATCACCTGTAATTATATAGTTCCAGCATGATTGAGTGTAATGCATTCTGTAAATGTAAAGTGCTAGCCTTTGGAAAATGGCCTAGTTATTATCTGCCAGTATTATCTAAAAGGACATGTATGTCCCTCTCCTAACAACTCTTCAACAGAAAGTTTAGGTGATACATTAATTGTGTTTGCTTCAAAAATGATCCAATGACAATTTTTAACGAACAGATATACAATAACTGAAATTCACCTTAACTGTTAAGATAATTACTGTATGCTTACTAATGGCATTAAAATACTCAGTGTATTTCATAAATGAATAATTATGTTGCAGTTTCTTTTTGATGTGTTTCTGCTTAATGGTGGTGTGAGTACTATAATTATCATTAGCTATTCATTTCTTATTATTTCCTTGGGATTTTTTTGGCATTTAGTAGTGTTCTATAATATAATGCAATACTTGTTCAATTAATGTTTGACAATTTTACATTTCCCTTACTGAATACATACATATAGTGTGCTACCAATAAAGGCTTACGGTTAATGGAAAACATAATAAAATGTAGTTATTCCTTTTGAGGTGTTTAGAATGGTGTTTCCCTGAAACAAATACATGTTAATCTTAGATGAACTAATGCAAAGAAATGTGTTTAGCTTAAAGCTAAAATATATCACATTTTAAATGTGACTGAAGGCAATCAAGCATAATTTCTATAAACTCAAGTCCTTAGTTTCAAATCACATTGGAAAACAGTAGCTCTAGAAACAAACATATCCAGGAAAAATATTAACAATTTAAATGATCCTCAAATATTCATGTGCCAGTGATAACCATCTATTTTAAGTGCTTTTCTAACAAAAGCAAGTGAACTATTCCGTTGTTAATTGGATGTTTAATACAGACAAATGTACCAAGTGACACAATTAATCTCATGCTGCTTGCCATGCAGCCCCCCATTAGTGCTGCAGAGGGGGTGTCATGGTTTAACCCCAGCCAGCGACTCAGCCCCACGCAGCTGCTCACTCACTCCCCCACCCAGTGGGATGGGGGAGAGAATCGGGGGGGGGGGGAGGGGAAGTAAAACTTGTGGGTTGAGATAAAGACAGTTTAATAGAACAGAAAGGAAGAAAATAACAGAAGAATTAGAACACACAAAACAAGCGATGCACAATGCAGTTTCTCACCACTCACCAACAGATGCCAAGTTAGTTCCTGAGCAGCGATCCGCTCCCCCCCACCCCACCCAGGCCAACTCCCCCAGTTTCTATACTGGGCATGACGTCCCATGGTATGGAATACCCCTCTGGCCAGCTGGGGCCAGCTGTCCCGGCTGTGTCCCCTCCC
>JAVKLA010000001.1:20535681-20592734 GCA_034782735.1 Sagittarius serpentarius
CTGTGCCCCTCCAGCCTTCTCGCTGGCTGGGCAGGAGAAGCTGAAGAGTCCTTGGCTTGGTCTAAACACGACTCGGCAACAACCGAAAACATCAGGGTGTCACCAACGTTCTTCTCATGCTAAACCCACACCACCGCGCTGTACCAGCTACTGGGAAGACAAGTAACTCTCTCCCAGCCGACACCAGGAGAGCGGGAGGTCCCTTAGACTTGTTCAGCTTGGGGCAATACTGTGCAGGGCTGTGCAGCGCAGACCCTCCGTGGGATGCATACTGAGGATAGTGTTTGCCAACAGGAAATATTTCTGAAGAGGAAAAATAACCTGTGGGAAAGTAAGGAATGCATTAAAAGCTGCTGTTAAGATAGCATCTTGTGTCCAAGTCAATCACCTTGCCAGTATCTGCCCTGGGAAGAGAGAGAAAAACCTTGGGAGAGACCCAATGAAAGGGCAGTAGTTCCCAGCTATTCACCCAGGACTAGAAAGTGATTGCATTTACTAGCAAAGAGGAGGAGGAGGATATTACTGATAATTAGATTAACAATTAATAAGTTCCTAATATGGGAGCGATATGTAAGTAGGTCAAGAGGAGAAGCGGTTATGCTGTTGTGCATAGTGAAGGAAGGAAGTAAGCGAGCATGGGTTTACCCTGGAGGGAGAGGTTGGCAAGGTGCGTTAGCGTTGGTTGCTCGAGGTGAGTTCCCAGAGTACCTGGTACGATTATAGAGTCCTCTGCTAAAGTGCAGCTGCATCCACCCGTGACGCTTATCTCTTTGAATCGCATTAATCTTCACGTACTCTTGTAATAGCTGGGAAGGTGGGCTCGGGCCGGGCAGTACTCTCTGTAGCTGTTAAATTCACTCTTACAAGATACGGCTTCAGTGCAGGAGGGGCAGTTTTAGGGATTACAAAAGCTATGTAGTTTCAAAGAATGTAAAGGAGTTACTACCGAAAAAAATCAGAATGTGTAATAGTACCACTGTCACTAAATAATTAGAAATAGGATAGAGGCGTTTGTTTAGTATTTTCAGCAGAACGAGACAGTACGTACTTGTAGTGATTCCTCGATGTAAAAAACTGGCACGTACCCTACACAGGTACTGGGAAGAGGGCTTAGGCATTGCTTCTGAAATGTCTGAAGACAGAATGGTGTAAAACTGCAATCATAAAAGTAGAGGTCCCAAATAACTAAGAAGTAGTAGTATGTTAGCAGGGATAATGCTAACTTTACAGGCTGAAATAGCAACAGGAGCTCGCTCTGGAGGGTATATGCCAGTAGTTAGTCACGCTCTTCCGAGGAGCCAGCATTACAGCTGAAAGAGGAACCTGTTAAAATAAAAATCGAACAGTAGCCATCTCAGTTCCCTCAAAAAGCCGTGACTTTGCTAGGAGTAAGGAAGTTTTAGCAATGCTGTCTCTGATTCTAAGTCTTTGTCAATATTGTCCCAATTTCCAAGTATTGGGGGAAAAGAGTCTTATCTATTTCCTTAAGTAGGTAAGATACCAACAAATGTAGAACGGCTGTATGCGTTCATATTTGAAGGGGATATATGTAGGTTTCTGCACATCAGTACAACCTCCTCAGTTACATTTACTTTTTGTATTCCTCCTACAGTATTATCACAGAGGCTTGACAATAAACAAGGTTGCAGTGGAGGAGGATGTCAGATGTGAAGACGGACATTCCTAATAAAATTACATGGCCTTTGTGGCAGAGTTAATGCAAAGAAAAGTATCTTAATACTAAAGCGTGGCTCTTTCCTCTCCATTCCACCGTCTTGACGTTAATGGGGAATTCATGTCTCCATAAAAGGATGAACAGGAGCTGTGTTACAGAAAGGACGGCAGAACTTCTGAAGTCGTCTAACCCTGGGAATCCCACTGAGCGTTCTCGCATCGTGTAGTCAAAGGAGGAGGTTATTGCACAATAAGTTTAGAAAAGCTTCTGCATCCTGGGCAGTCTTGTCAGAGCTGTCAGATGGGAGTTTGACATAGTTCTTTCCAGTGTTTTTTCAGCTGTATCTGCTCAGAATGTCAGCTAGAGATAAAGTGGCGTTTTTAATTGATTTTTCAGAACTTTTTTTTGTCTGCTGTTTTGTGTTTGGGCTGAATCCTGGGGTGTTTTTAGGCAGTATCTGTGAAAGGAGACGTGTTTATCCGCCTCAGATAAGATGAATGGGATGCAGGAAAAAGGTAGGGCACTAAAGCCATGCAGCTGTGTGTGAATGAATGATTTTCCAGGTTTGCTGGCAGCTCAAAAATAAACATAACATTGTTCAACCTAAGCATTATTCTGGGATTGAACAAAACGTTTCTTTGGTTATATAAGGTGCTGGTATGAGTACATACGAAAAACACATCCATCTTTGGGATTTTGCAGTCCTGTGAAAGCAGTGCTCAAACATCTGGGAAGCTATTTCAGACCAATTTCAGAAAACGAATGTAAAAAATATAAAATCCAGGAGTATTTGAAATACGAAAAGACAAGACTGAAGGGTTATCCCTAAGGCTAGAGTGATGAAGCTCCCTTGTAATCTTTGTCAGAGAACAACGAGCCTCCCAGTTTTAAAATTTGTGAAATGGATGAGGACTTTAAAGATAACTGTATCAGCATGTCTTCCTGACAGCAGTATCTTCTTGCAACTGTTGTGACCACGGTGCAGTCCTAGTCAAAATCTTTTCCCCTTACTAAATCAAATTATGAAGTCATTCTAATAGTGTTTCCCCTGTCTGTTTATAGTGTTTCAAAAGGTACATGTGGCATGGCTTATTCCCTTACAGTATCAGCCACAGTTGTTTCTATATAGGTATTTTAAACAGTAAAAGCCTAAATAATAAATAAGCAGAATTTCATCAATGTTTTTATTTGGTTTTAACCTCAAATGTATACTTAAGTGCTATTATTGGAGGGTATATATTCATTTTTAGTGAATGGCAGCATAATTATTCCAACGAAGTTGTGTAGTACAGTGATATATTCACCAAATCTTACAGCTGCCCTTGGCTGCACTAACTTACACAACCCTATCAAATTTGAAGGATACGCGTATACTCTGCCCTCATTAGTAGATTTGCTATTACTAAAGCTCTGTTATAGTACGGTGTTTTGACTTCCTAACTTTTATGTCTTCCTGATGTTTAAAAACAAAACCAAAGCCAGCAGGTTCCTTTACACCATTCCAAGTGGTTGGCTTCTCAGGACTGTGCAAATGGCAGCGTGGCGGAGTTTTCTGTCATGGAGGACTGTTTGATTTAAAATTGATATTTCTAAATCTGTTTGGGTGAAAGAATCATTAAGACTTTGTGAACATGAGGATTCAGGAAACCTTGAAACAAATCAAACCAAATTAGCATCCTATGTAGGCTTCTCGCGGAGAAATAAAGTGACCTTAGCTCACTCTGGCTTCACTCTTCTTTTTTCCCCCCTTGCTTGTTCTGCAGTGCTGTGTTCTCTGTATCTCTGAGAAAGACATGCCAAGATGAAGTTATTTATTTCTCATGACATTTTCTAACACTTTGGATACTTAGCTAATGTACTATAATTTTAGCTTATGCTCTTTCAATTAGTAAGACAAATTTCTTGTATTGCTCATTTACTGGCTGTTTTCATGTCGCACTCATTATCTGTCTTGTTCCACAGGAATAGACTTTTAAATTGGGAATGGGTCAAGAGAGCACACTCGAAATGACTTCTGACAAGCAGCTGACATTTTTCTGCACCTACAGTGTTCTAATCTTCATGCTAATAAGGACATTTATTCTCATAGAGTCTAATAATTGTTGATGGCTTTAGAAATAAAAAAGTAGTACTTAAGTCATGAGCAGTGTATGCTGCTGCAGAATGTAAGCTCAGTCAAGTGGCACGCAGCACTCCTAAAACTGAAGACTATGCATGTCTTTAATGGAAAATGTTAATAAAAAGAGGGAAAAAAATCCAACAGTGCTTTTGATAACTAAGTATCTTAGAATTAAAATATATTTTTTTTATTCATTAGGGAAGCATATTTAATAATGAAAACAGTTAAATGTACATAAGTTTTTGATTTTGGAAATTAGATGAAACATGCTTTTTTTATAATTTTAAATCTTTACGTGTGAAATGGCATTTTTAGAAGTGTTTGAGAGCCACAAAAGGAAGAATGCAAGCAGGAATAATATTAGATTACATCACAGAAATCTAAGCACTAGGTTGCTACATCTAGTTTCTCAGCATTAAAGCCTGATCTAATAATTGTAATGGATATTGGTGTGGTTCCTCAGTAATAAGATGATTTAGTGAAGCCTACGTATGCTTCCTATGTATGGGGTTTTGTTCTATTTCGTTAAAGGTGAAGGATGAAAGGAAAAGAAGCCTCTTGTTCAGAATGTGCTATCTGAAATGGTCTTTCTGTTGGATCATGAATGTGGAAAAAGAATTGGAGCAGAAAACTTGTATCATTTGTTAAATTAAATTTACAGCTCAAGAATTTTAGAGCTAATTTATGTCTTGTAATGATAACATTTTTGGACCTCCGAGCCAAATTTGGCTAGCCATCAGCTGGCATCTTCATACCTATTTAGGCAATTGAAACCAGGTGACTTGACTGTTCCAAGTAACCAGCATCTCTTTTAGAGATTTTGGCCATATGTTGTGTCAGGTGTTTGGTACTCATGTTGGCCACGTCACTTCTCTTTAGGTGTTCACTTGTAATGTCTGAATTGGAAAGTGGTGGGTCATGTTTAAAGGTGATTTCTGATTACATCAGTTGACTAATGGTCAATTACCTTTAGGTAATATGATTGGTGACCAAAGAGGCTTCCGTTAATTATGGCTCAAACCTTCAAAAGTAGATGCCTAATAATACAGCACCCCCACCCACCCACCCACCCACTCTAGAAGCCAAAGAAATACAGGCTTAATTTGATTCCGTCTGAAGTAAAGAACTGGACAGGTTCGCTACAGAATTTTTGCATGGAGTTTCTGCACAGGTGAAATCCAGCCTCTTTAGCGTAAAGGCTTGGGCCAGAGCTGAACAGGATGGCAGGTCTCAGGACAAAGGAGGTCAGGGAAAGGACAGCAAGGAGGGAACTAGGTGGGCTGGTGAAAGATGTGCCACAGCAGCACTGTGCTGCTTTGCGGCCCTTAATAAATTGCTGTGTACAGTGTGTCATTGTGGGTACATATTTCAGAGTCTTGCCACGTGCTCCTACAGCATACCATCAATTTTTACCACATTGCCAAGCTGCCCTTGGTAGCGGTCCAGCTACCTATATCTGGAAATACTTTTGTTCCTGAATGGTGCCTTCTGCCTTTCTCCTAGTGATGCACTGCTCCCAAAAGTACCTTTATGCAGTGACAGTCAGTGAAATCCGCAGTACTTAGCACTAAATGAATGTTCTATTGCACTAAGTATACATCAAACACCACCGTGTTTCCCAATGAATATTTCAGTCTGGGCTTGGATGTGAACATTTGTGTGTGGGTGACTATATAGATAAATATTTTTGATTTTCAGTGAAAAGAAGATATTATTGTCAAGCACTACGCAGTTATCCACCTATGACATTTGCATGAATGATTTATGTTATATCTACACACAATTTAGATGTAATTTATATGGAGAAGCCATGACAGATGCCCTCTGTGTATATTACACAAAATTGGTATCTATCAGGATTGAATGCTTGGCACACAACAGGGCAATTGCCTCCAATCTGGAAGTGAGAAAGCCATAAAGAGGAGCAAGAAAGCAGAAAAAGCTCTCACATCTGCATAAGTATGCAAATACGGATGATGGAGTGACTCAAAATCATAGCAATACTTTGGAAAAGTCCTGAGTCTGTTTATCAGCTCCAAGGAGATCAACACTACAGAAGCAGATGGGTACAAGAGAGGATTGATCAGGGATGATGTGAATGCTTATGTAAAATTTTATCTGTATGCTGTATATTAGAAAAGGCATTTTTTGGGTCCAGAAAAGCTGTAGCGGGTAGGTAAGCAAATAGCATCCCAATTGGATGTCAGGCTCAACCAGTAGTCCTTTGAGTGGTTGCTCCTAAATAAAGAACAAATATTTGCTGAGAAATTATCTTTTTTTCTGTGCAGAAGTAGGCCATGTTGAATGATGATAAGTCAGCAAGGTGTCTTTTCTGTTCTTGTTTTTGTATAGCTTTAAACTAGAAAAATGCTCATGTTTGTATTAGCTTTTGGTTCGGGAGATGTGGTTTCAATGCCTGTACCTTGTGCGTGCTTCCTCTGTGAGTCTGGACAGCAAAGGGTCCCTCGCATCCGCTCCCAAGGAAGAAAGCTTGGGAACCGGCGAGTACGGTGCACGCCGAGGTGTTTCACTGATATTCGTGGGATGCTACGTACAGTGATAGCTGTATACCTCTGCCAGTGTAAGTCTGTGGCTTCTCTGAGGGTAATGCAAAGACCACTTCGATATATGCGTTAGATCAGTTTAGACAACAAGAGCCAAATTTCTGATTATATAAACGGGTGTAGGTACACTGAGTCAACCCCAACCTCCTTATTCTTCACAGAAATGTGTATTTAAGGCAGTATTACCAAGCACTGCCTGTACTGAGCAGCTGTTCAACTATGCAGTAGGTAGGAAGCTGCTGACACCAGGCAAAGCATTGAAAAGCTTTTCTTGACGTAAAAAAACCCATGCCCTTTCTTGAAGGGGAAGAGGCGCCTGGGTAATCCGTTTGAATTACTGGCAACTGTGTCTTTGAAGACAAAAATGGTGCCAATGTCATTGGTAGCAAACGTTCTTTCAACAGATGCGAAAGAAAGGGGCTCGGTTGGGGCTTACCTGAAAGGCATGCATCTGTGAGCCAAGGGCCACTTGACTTCTCTGGCACACTGTTGTCACCTGCTGTTTAGAGATGGGGAAATCGTTGGACTTTGGGGGAGGAACAGGCCGCTCTTTTGGAGGGATGGGAAAACAAGATGAATTGCTTTCATGGATGGAGGTGTTGCTTTTTGACAAGCTTAAGAACTGCTGGAACGACCCATATTGTTCAGGTCTATGTTGTTCTGTGCAACAATAAAACCCACGTTACAGAAGGAGTTGATGACCACAATACCTATGGTCTGTAATGTTCTTAACGTGCTCTTCAGTTAACGAACTATAGACAGGAAAAAAACAAACCCAAACCTTTGAGCTAGAAATTGTTCAGATGCTTTAAACACTGTTCTTCCATCCCTAAGAAACCAGATGTCTTTGGGCCAGGTTCTTGTGAGACAGTGGAAGTCCACTGACATTAAATGAAAGATACTGCTCTTCCAATTTTTTTAAAAGAAAAAAGTTTCTGTTCCAATCCTTGGAAAATCATTATAGCCCATCTGTAATGCCAGTCACCACTAAGGCTGCATACCAATGATGAATTCTGTAGTTTGTCATGACTTCACCTAAATGAAAAAGTGCTATGTGAAGATATCGGAGCTATGAAAACCGAACTTTTAAAATTGGCTTTTATTACACTTTTGGCACCCTGAATTAGACTCGCACAGATAGCCTCATATTAGACTTGCATTTTAAAATGCTACATTTAGGAAGAGATAAAAAAGAATCGGGAAAAAAAGAGCTCTGAAGGTCACAATGGGAAAGAAGATTGAATAAAATGGAAACCTTTTTATTTAAAAAAAAAAAAATCCTGAAAGGATATTACAGTTATGAGAAACTTGTGAGAAATGGTCAGTCACCCTGGTTATGCAGCTCACCTGCAAGACAAACAACTGGTAGAAACAGTTTCCAGTGGTGGTGTTTGTTAAAGGCTAGCATGCAGATTGGGGGAAGCTAGCTAGAACCAGAATTGCACTAGATCTTAAGATAAGTATCTTGTTATCACAGTGTCTTTCCTGGGAGCTGTGCCTGTATTGCAAGGTACATTGATGCACTGGGGATAGATGCGTTAGCTAAAATGACTTAAATATTTAAAAAACGACAAAAAAAGTCACTCTAAAACACTAGAATGGGTGTGGATGCAATTTTCCAATATATAAATTTCAGTAGTGAACGCTACTGACATGTAGAAATCTTTTGCCATTTTAACATCTTTGGTATTTCTGGTACCTGCTTAATCTCTGGGTCATCTGCTCTTCATTCCCGTTCAGCAGTACATTTAGATGGATGGCATTAGATCATATGTCCTCTGCTTGTGAAGCGATAAGGCTTTGTGTTGGTCTGTGTGCAGTATGTGTATTTAGCGTTTGATATAGTCTGTCTAGCTTTGAAAACGCGTCAGTGTTTGAGTGGGCATGGTGGTGAACGTAGCGTTGGCCGTGTGTTTGTGAAGGCTGACGAGTATCTGGACAGCTCAGCTCTGGTTGAAGGCCGTGGGAAGGGAGAGGGACCTAGTTACGCCTGCAGTAATAAAACGACAGTTTCTTGCCTGTCTCAGTCTATTGGAGAATGGAAACTCGGTGCATTTTTAGCAATATTTAGAACTCATTTCTCTTTTCTTTTACACCACTGTAACTTGATTAAATGAAGTTATTCCTTATCTACTGCCAGGTAAGTAGGAGGCAGGTTTCTAAGGCCGGCGTGGAATTGCCAGAACAGCTTTTAATTTAACAGCACCAATTCATCAGAGGGTAGTGATATTAATTTTAAGCAATTTTGTGAACTATTGTGAAATGCACTTTTAAAATTCTTAAATGTTGAAATGTGCTAGCACTAGGAAAAAAAAAATACTTCTTCAAGAGGATCTTACTAGTTTACTCAACAGATACGAACTAAATATTTAGATTGGATATAAGGAAGAAATTTTTTATAACGAGGGTGGTGACACACTGGTCCAGGTTGCCCAGAGAGGTGGTAGAAGCCCCATCCCTGGAAACATTCAAGGCCAGGCGGGACGGGGCTCTGAGCAACCTGATCTAGTCGAAGGTGTCCCTGCTCACCGCAGTGGGGCTGGACTAGATGACCTGTGATGGTCCCTTCCAACCCAAGCCGTTCTGTGATTCTATGAAATACTATACGTAAGCAGAAAATCTCAGCAAACTTTAAAAAAAACCTATATTTTTCTTTCAACTTTACAGTATTAAGCAAAGATGAATAAACCTTTCTGAAGTCTATGTGCTCGTTCAGTTTAAATTCAGTTTAAACTGAAAACATAAGCTTTCAAAGGATAGCTGTCAACGGACTATTTCTGCAGTCTGCGACTGCAGCGAACCAGCTACATACAGAAATTTCACTGCATTCGTGCTGCCCTCACTGACCACTGCTGGAGGCTGAGGCTTTTCCCTCAAGTGACCTGCCTTCCAAGCAAAACCTTTCCCTAAACTTCACTTTTCCTCTGCTAATCCCACGCAGTTTGGTTCTAAGAATCCTGTTGCTATGAGAATTATAAAACGCATTGTCTGCTTTTTCACAATTACTGGTTTTATCATGAAGGAGATGATGTACTTAGGCTACTGCTTGCTATGGTACTCTGCTGTCTCACTGCTGAGCTCTTTGTTAGGAACCAGCACTGGAAAATATCAAGGGATTTTTCTTACAAGGCCAAAGAGATACTAAAGTATTTATGACAACATCAATTTATGAAACGTTATTTATTTGAGCATTAGATTAGTGATATTTTAATGTTATTCTTCAAGTCACATTTCTCCAGTACTAAAAATGTTAGAGGGCAAGCATACAAAAAACCCCCAAACCTTTCCGTGTTTTAAAAGCATTTCTTCTGTAACGCATAGCAACTGAAAAGTATATTAACTTAATTTACTGTGCAAAATAAATACCTGCATGGAAAAGGACTTTTATCTAGACAGCCTACACATATCCTTGATGACAACATAAATTCTTAGTGTGTAATACAAAATATAGAGTGTCATAAAAAGTATCTCTAGCTAAGAAAGGATCCATTTTTTTAATGTTCCTTTCTATTTAAGCTCTTAAATGAGAAAGTTTCACTTCCGTAGGTGCTAGTCAGGTACTCCCTTTAGCCTTTGCTTATCACTAAATACTTTAGCCACCTATTTAACTTGAAATAGGCATGTCTTCTGAAATGTGCTGTAGAAACAGCATACACTCACACACTTTTTTTTTTAAATTATTTTTGAAAAGCAAATAGGCACGTAGATTCCCTGAAATTTTGCTTTCTCATGCCAGGAGTAGGGTACTGGAAATTTTTCTTTGTTTTGGTAAAATGATGGAGGGTGACTTTATTGCTGACAAAAGCAAGTAGGCACTTTGGAGCTGGGAAGCCAGTGTGCAGTGGTTCCCGCTAGGATAGGAGGCAGGTTCCTTCCTAGGACTGAAGGTGAGGCTGATTCTCACGATGCAGCTGTAATCACCCCTATGGTCCGCTGGACCTCATGATGCTTCTCCCCTCATGTTCGTGTTCTCAACCCAAATTCTCATACGAGTATTGCATACTCTGTTCTGGGGGATGTGAACTTAACATAGATTAGACACGTGTATTGCTTCTTCTGTATGCTGTTTCCAGCAGTTATGAGCACCTGCATTGTCTAGAAAAATCTAAAATATTGTCAATAGCCATTGAATAACTTCTAAGATAGTATGGTAACTGATGAATAAAAAGGCTTGCAGACGCATTCTCTATTTTTCCATAGTGTCCTACTTATTCAAGTAATATCTGTAACAACAGAAAATAGAATGGTATTTTTGAACTGAGGGTTGACTCTTTTATATTGCAGAAGCAGCAGGAGACCAGATGTACTTCCTTGGCATTACAAATGCAAAGACGCTTTTTTGCGAGAATGTGAATCACCTAATTTGCCTGTGTCTAAAGGATGTACCAGCCTTTAAGGGGAGCAGCTCAGGGAGGAAGAGAAGCAGCTAATTAGCAAATGCATTTGTGTGCACGTTACTGTGGCTGTTTTATATGGCAATGGCCATATAAATCTGAGGACAAAATTCACATGCTGACTTTGGTCTTTTGAGGGCCTTTTTCAAACCTCTGTCTGTGCAGTGTTTTGTACAAGTTTGTCTGCATAAATGTAGACAAAGCATATAAACTTCATGATTTCAGGTTTCAATATAGGTAACTTCTTAGTTTTCTTAAAAGTTCAGTTAAGTTACTGCATACCTTGGCAATGTACGTTTGCCTAAGAAAACGCAGAAATTCTCATCTATAACAACATATTATCAGATAGAGATTTGTCAAAACAAAACCTTTCTTAAAAAACAACTTTGCAGACCCTTTCAGACAGAAATATGCCCTTTAACAAGTGTTGGTCTCCACTGGTAAGCAAAAATTCTCTAATTTTCATTACTGATGACATTTAGTAGCTTTATGCTGAATATCCAGGACAGCAGAAGCCCTTGTCACCAACAGACTTAGTATAAGCTGATGAAGTAATGTTTGCATTAGAGATTCTTTTATCAAAGATAAAAAAATATTAATTCCATTTTAAGGTTTCCTTCTTTGAAACAATCTGTAGGCAGGAGAAAGAGATACTTTACCAGGCAGTGTAGCTACATTATTTTATCTCCGGTTAATAATATCGCAGGATTACTTAAAATCATTTGAGGCTGGGCTGCACCATGCTAGGTGTTTGAGACGTGACGGAAAGCACGCGTCTTTGGTTTCCTTCGGGTAGGTTTCTGTGTCTGACAGGAGCTGACTTGACGGGGGTGGTCCGGCTGCTGCTGCTGCCCCTTGCCCTGCAGCTGGGGGCTAAGTCGCTTCAGCTCCCTGTTCTAGTGGGGAGCTATCGCGGCTTTTGGCAGGGGTGGTGTCCTACCAGATCAGCCAGCTAAACTCAGACTGCCTGATCCTGGGGTTCAATGGGAAACGAGTGGTAGAAGGTGGAGGGGAAAGGGGAACAGGGCAGAGGTGCCCTTTGGGTTGCCCTACAGCCCTTGCTGGGCAGTTACGCCGAGCCTTTGGCTGTGGTGTGGAGCCCGTGCTGTGAGCTGTGCTAGCCAGATGTTCGGGGTGAAAACACCTCCCTGCAAAGTAAACTCTTGGAAGTCCAATCTCGCTGCTGCTGCTCAGGTGTTTAAGAGCAGACTGGACTAAGAGCCAATTTGTATTCTGTTTTGATGGCAGGGATTTTTCCGTGCTGGCGTGGTCCTCTGCTTAACGCTTTTATTTGTCATTTGGTGGTGAGGCAGGATGGAAGTCGAATACTTTACTAGCATTACTGTAAATAAAAATATTTATCTATTACTGAAGGAGGGGAGAAGTCTCCCTTTCAAAAGAGGTACCGTTGCTTCCCACAAATCCTGAAATACGGCGGAAATAAAAATAAACCTAACATGTCCCACCCAGCAAAATTCCTGGACTGACTAACAAAGTAGGACTGAGAAAAGTAGCTGTTAGGTGTGCTGTGTTGACAGACAATGCATTTTTAGCACTGCTCAGCTTTACTGACCTTCTGAAAGATTAAAATAAAAATATTATTCTCTGTGGTCTGAGTGATTTCAGCTGTTTCAGGTACTGGACTCAACCACACAAAGGCTTCATATAAAAGAAGCCCCATGGGTATACATGGCTGAAGAAATTTCTGATAGTTTGAGGTCTGATTGTTATAACCCGGCGTTGTAATGGTATGTGAGGGTGCAGAAGTAAGAGGGTTGTTTATTTTGTCCAAGCTCAAGCGGCATATTTTTATTGCATTTTTTGTTTAAAAAAAAAATTGTTTTCAAAGCCCTGTCCTGGGAAATACAACCTGGGGATCAAAACTCTGGAAGAGTAATGCTGGTTTTACGTGAGATTTCAAGCTCTTTTCTGCAGGATCAGTACAGAGCAAGTACGATGCGAAGGGAAACAAGTTTCCCCTGCTGCATAACGTGTGTCTGCGGGGCAGCAGCCTCTGTGCGGCAGCCACAGCTGCTGTTGCACAGTCGGAGCTTAGACACAACGTGTTCAAAAGTGCACGTCTATGATCTTGTACTTGGGGTGGGGAAAGGAAAGAAGGAACTTTTGTTACCTGGATTGATTTTTGTCGGTTCTCTCCCTATTCGGGCCACAGTCTTTAGCGTTTGACTTTCAGGAGCGTTTTACGGCTCTTCCTACGGTATTGTGTTGACCAGGCAGCACGCAGCACCGATAAATACATTTTTGCCATTCGACGGCGAATGCATTTGCTATTACACATAAATGTCCGTTGAAGCCAACACTTTAATGAACATGACGAAGATATATAGGTAACATCTTACCTCGTGTTCCACCACCACAAAAAACTGGTACGGAAAGGGGCGGTCCTGTCCTTCCGCCTCCCTAGCACCCTTGTGATGTCCCGCTCCTGCCAGTGCATTCACGTGGCCCAGGTGAGCAAGATGATCAGGATGAAAAATAATGCAACAGTAAACTCTGTGCCTCAGTCCAATTTATCACACCGCTGTACAAACACTTCTGCTGGAAATGCTGCGCTATGAAGGATAAAATTTGAGTTCCCAGAAAATAACACACAGACAAATTCAGAATCCACACGAGCCATTAATCATGTGACAAATCAGAAAAAGAAAAATATGCTAAACTGCCCTGGTATTTGTCATTCTTGATATCTGATTTCTTATTTTTAATGTGTTTTTCTTTGAAACTCAAAGTTCATTAGTGTTCTACCCTGTCAAAATTATGACATCCTTTGACGAGGATTAACAGGAGCTTCATGTTATATTTAGCTGTTGTGAGTAAGATGTTTTTTGAGTTAAACCCACAGTACTGAAAGGGGTGAAGGGAGATAAAAGAAATTGCTGTACTAAACCAGAAGAGAAATCAATCTAATTTAATATCTTTCTCTGCTAGTGGCCAGTTCTGGGTACTTTAGGAGAAGATATGAGAAACAGTGATAATCGCTTTCACAGAAAATATTTCTTTCTGCTGCTTCTCTTGTATTTGTGGCTACCATATCTTGCGATACAATGCATTAAATCCTTTCCAAAATTTTACTTTAAGAGTCTTTTTATAGCACTTTTAGAAGTTCCTTTTATTGAAATAAACATCTGTTCCCTTTTAAAAAATTGTACTGATTTTTGGCCTCAATGGTACTCATTCCATAAGATCTCACAGACTTCGTGTGCTTTGAGTGGAAAAAGTATTTACCTTCACAGGTTTTTAAAATTACTGTCTTCCAGCTTCACAGAACAGATGACAAGAGAAGTAGAGAGAAGTTCCCATTATAACTTCTGTATTGCTTAATGTATCATGTCATAGTTCTGTGGCAATGTACTTAAAAGGATTACGTTTTTCTGAAGCTGAGATTTCTTCAAAAAAAAAAAATGCATCAAATAAATGGAAAAACCTCTGGGAGGAAAAGGAAATTAGTATTTCATGTAAAGGGACATCAAAACATTGCCATTTTAGTTGCCATTTCATGATTGGCTTTGCTCTTGCAGATTGTTGCATTTTCAGGTTTTTTGGCTCTGAAGTCATACCCGAAAGAGCATACCCACACACTTTGATACATATGGACGTTGTCATCATCACCTACGTCATGCTGACAGAAGTGCTTGCCCCCAGAAATGCAGTTAACCACTAGAAGTAGACTACATTGCCTTACTTGATTGTCTGCCATGGTGTTGGCAAACATGCAGAGTTTGGTGGTGTCTTCAGGGCCAGCTTCAGTTTAGGCATGATTTTAGGAATGGCTTATCTTAAGCTGATCAGGATCAAGTTTAAGATAAACTGAAGAAGGCTACTCTTTCTCTGAAAAACAAATGTTCTCAGCAAGTTTTGTGTGAATTGAAGATGTGTCTCTTAAATAACTTTCTCGCACAGACTTTAAGTTCTTGTAACTCCAGGATGCGTCATGGCTGGCTGTGCTTTGTAGCAGCTGATGGATTGAGATGTGGCCAGACAGCATTGGCATGCCTCAGCAAACTCTGGGCGTTTTGCTCTATCTGTAAAAAGACAGCCAGGTGCTGGGGTGGACATAACGCACTATATGACCCGAAAAGGAGGTTTCGCGTTCATAAGTACTGGTGCAGTTTGTAGAGATGCAGATGTTAAGTCTGGGAATCTTTAAATGCATTTCTCCATCGAGCAACCTACGTGAAAGGGAAAGATTTTAGTGTCCAGGGCTCAGGAGGGAGAGTTAATGCAACCGGAGCGGTTGACGAAAGCTGTAAGCGTTCGCAGGCCTGCACGGTAACCCAGGAAGTTGCCTGCCCTCCCCATTCCCAAGAAACTGAGAACTGTCTCTCAAGGTCTGCTTCCCTCGGTTGGGTCACTACCGTTGGATCTGCGGTCTGATGGAAAAGGTCACATGCAACCACTTCTTCCTAGACACTGCTTCCACAAAAAGAGTGCATTTTCGAAACAGCAGTAGGTATTTCCTACTGCTAATTTCAGCTTTGGGCCAAATCGTTGCCCTGCCTACACGCGATGGACATGGTGTCTGTGAGCATGTGAGCTCTCGTCTAGGTGTCAAACAACTGAATTCGGTGGAATTTTTATCTCAAGGGATCTATGCCAGTTTACATCAGCTGAGAATCCAGGGTTTTCTGTGTTCCTTATAACTTTACAACAGAACAGTAAATACAGAAAATGTGTGCTACGTATTCAGTTTTTCTTATTTCAGGGACAGCGGTACTAACTGGGCACGTGAAGTACTCCATGCTGTGCATTTGCCTGAATGGTTTAGTTGTACTCTAACACTTTGTTTTCAAACTGAAGCACCAGGTTTGTTCTCACAGCCAGGACGTGAAGACAAACTGTCAAGTCACCCTGCTGTATATAGTTGTGAAAACATAAATTAACCTCAGGCACAGTTATTTGACTGCATTTCATGACCCTTTTTTAAAATACTAATGAATGTTTAAAGTCTTTTCCCCATGTGGCTAACACTCTGTTAGTTCAATGCTAGATAAGACGCCACAGTTTTGCTTTATCACTTGAAAAAACATTGAGACAAAACCCCAGCTGATTCTCAGGAGATGACAGCCTTCTACGTTTATGCCAAGAAGATTAAGACTAGAGTGTTTGTGATGGCTAAATATAGATTTTTGAACAGCCTTTTCCAAAGGAAGGGTACATGATGAAATACTTGCTCAAGAACACTATAAATGCACAAGCAATTGTGTTTTTGACTAGGTGAAAAGACGATGATTTCTGAAGCTCAAATGTATTGAGCAGTTATTGTATGATTAAGCCACTTACAGGCTGCAGTTTCATGCATTTACCTGTCTCGTTTGAAGGCAAAAGGTTTTGACTTCCCCCCCCCCCCCCCTTTAATTACGATGTGGAAGAAATGAAAGTGCGGACAAGGAAGCCATTATATTTCTCTGTATATTTCCTTCAAAATAAAGCCTGTCTTTCTTTGCAATTTAAATACTACCTTGCAAACAGTGGGGGAAAGGATCACTGTTCTGTTAACCCAGGGACACTGACATCTTTTTTTGACAAACATTTAGAAGAACAGGTAGAAAAAAGGCATTACGAAGTCAGCATCGGCCAATTATTCCCACACAGCGATGACAAACGCTGTGTCTTCTTCTGTGACAGATAGTAGTCTGGAAGTCTGATTACCACTCTAATCTAATTCCACGTATTCTCTTACTTACTGTATATGAAGTACCATGCAGCGTCATGTAAAGGAAAACTATAATAAATATCGTATGGATTAGAGAAATGTTCACGGGCAAACAGAAAGCATCTGATCCTGTGGGCCTGCCTTCTCTTCTAAGGAAGGAAGGAAGGAAAAAGTCCAGCTGCAAGTGAAGTTGTCCTCCTGATGCTGTTGTGCGCTGGGGCCTGGGATTGACGCGTTTGGTGTTCAAGTTGTCAGTCCTGGTCGCACAGGGACTTTCTTGGCTGCTCCACAACAAAGGCTGGCAGAAAAGATCCACTAAACCACTTCTGTGTCCTTTAATGATTGTCAAAGGGAAGCAAGTTTTGCTGCATAGAAGTTTTCAGATTTTTTTCTAAAAATGCTCTTCCCCCCAGACTGCACACAAACATTTTGCTATGCTTTACTCAATTTTGTTCAACTTCTCAACCATGGTACGTATTTATTCACTGTCACAAGATTGCACTGGGCAAATTTCTCTTTTGCTCTGTCTTTCCTAACCTTAAACTTGAGGCACTCCCATTTTAAAGACAATGCTTCCTAATTTCGGTGCACAGTGTCTTGACTATTTGGACCCATGGGATCCTTCAGTACGTTAAATGGATTTTCCTTTGCTAATTTCTCAAGGCTGTCATACACGGAGGGTTAGATACAGACTGTGCAGAATAATTTAGGCAAATTTTAAGTGATGTGCGCCAAAAGATTTGTGTTGCTGCTATGGAGGATAAGAGAGGAGGTTAGTTATTTGTCACAGACTTCTTCCAGATATTTAAGTTCTTGAGTCACAGTGGTGCAACTGAATGTGCGGAGACACCCCGGTGACAGCGCGTTTGCCACCTAGGCTGGGTCTGCACCGTGGGTACCCCCGCTGCAGTTCTGATACCAGTCAGCCTGCAGATGTGGTGCAAAGCGCGTCTCTTCAGAGCTTTTCTTTTGAGTGGGGCACAGAGAGAGGGTATTCCTTACAACAATTTTGAGAGAAGCTACACTAAGAGAAAAGGCATTTTAGAAAGCAGTATTAGGCAGGTCCATTTTGACAAAGTCTCTGTTATCCTGGTGCTATTTGTGTCGTCTCTCTGTGCTTCCAGAAAGCTGTTTGAAAACAAGGGTCCAGAGGCACACAATTCATTCTGTTGATGTTAGGACTGCTTTTTGCCATTTAGTGATAGAAATGCAGCAACACCCTGAGAAAGTTACTGCCGAGCTTGCCGGGTTACTTACAGGCTTGGCTGAATCATCTTCTCAAAACCGAGAACGACGGAGGTAGTAAACATGCTTTCTTGTGACATAAATTTGAGAGCAGGATTTTAAATGAGTTACTGTACCTTCCTCTCCCTAACCTAAGCTTGTTCTCTAGCGATGCTGGATGGAAGATAAGCTGTAGATATGAATCCAGGTGGGAAATAAAAATTACAAATTAAGCTACCTGGAAATGGATTCTATTCTTGCCATCAGAGTGGTTTTGTTTTTCTTTTCATATTTTGCCTTGTTCCGTCTTATCTCTTTTATCCTCATATTTGTCTGCTTTTAATCCCCTCTTCATCTCTTCAGCCTCCATTGGAATCAGTGGATTTGTTGTGGGGCTGGAAAAGGCTCAGCTGAAGATGCTCTGCAGTCGTAGGCCACGTACTGGTGACACAATGACTCTCTCTGGATTTTCATTACTGGAGTGGTCTTTAGTTTTAGTTGTATATCTCCTGCCTATCTTCTGTGCCCACCCTTTGTCAGCATCCTGCTTATCAGGGCACGTGTCAGATTAATTTGTGTCATATCCATTAGACCACAGGCCTTGCTCTTCATGGTACTGTAGTAGCAGACTACTCTACAATCTCCGTGGGAGAGAGCTGCTGACTGCACTTACATCTACCTAGTGCCTATCGGTTCTTCCCATACTTGATTTTTTTGGGGGGGGGGGGTCCAGTTTGTGTTGTTTAGGGTTTTCTTTATGGATATTTGAAAGAAATCTGTTAGGTTGGTTATCTGGGGGGTAAAACTTCCGTGACAGCATTAGCATGAGCCTGCTATCAGAAGAGCAGTTTATGTTCATGTAGACTTATCCAAGTTGCACGAGGAGTTGCTTTGACATGGATAGCAGTGGTTTCATTCTGCAAGGATGTACCTTAACGCAGGATTCCAAACCTTCATGGAGACAACAGATAAATCCTCGAACCTTCTGTATTTTCTTTTGCTATGGGTACCTACGGGTGCTTATTTGAAAGCTGCAATTTTTAAATTGCAACCTATTAGATGCTAGGTCACAGTAAAAGAGAACTTCTGAAAAACCCTGAAAGGCGCACACCTGCCTCCGTATGCATCCAACTATAACTTAAGATCTGGCTTTTAACCTCTGTATCACTTTGTCTTGTTAATACATTTTACTGTTCATCCAAGACGTGAGCTAGAACATCACCAGGAACAGCTCTGTTACAGCTAAGTGAACAAGCCTTTCTCTAACCTGGAGGAATTAACTGTAGCGTAAGAGTTAATAGTCTCTGAACTTGCCTGCCAGCTGTGAAGGGCCAAGTAAAAATGCAAAATATAAATGCCATGGATGTGGCAATGGGCCAAAAAAATCTGATTTATGATTTGGATGTCAGACCAAAGTAATATGATGTGACAGGACCTATGGTTCGTTGTTATAATTCATAGCTACTGTAATAGTAGGCATAAAACCTAAAGCACAGGGCTGTCAGCCAATTAGTTGTGAATTAATAGAAATTCACTGAAGTGTCAAAGGCAAAGACAAAACACTAAAATGTTTTATGTATGAGTATGATATACTACACGTGCTTCCCATCATGCGATCCAAGGCCCTGTAATGTGTATTCTAGCCTCTGCTCTCTGAATGCTGATTCACCAGTGACATCACTTGACTTCTCCTTCCTATTGTCTGTTAGCTGATGGAACTCGTAAATCCCAAACCCCCAAACTGTCCTGTATTACACTCATTGCTCCCCCAATTCTTACTCTTAACTGAATGATGAGAAGCATAGATTTCCTGCCATGAACTTCCATGTGTTAAATTCTTCAATAGGGATTATAACACAATGGGATAACTCAATTTCCTTTTCATTTTCATAACTATGAATAATGAGTTTTAATTTAAAATGAACAGGTAGGGTCATCTGAATTATCCTTTCACAGGTTTTCATAGGAACTCTTAACCATTACGTTTCGGTGAAGATGGTACTCTTGTAAGTGTTTAATGCCCTAGTTTACTTCTTTAAGAAGCGATGCAAGCTGTTACATTTGACACTGGGTTTTTATAAGGTGACTGAAGTAATTAGCACCCAAATTCCTCTGGCTCAAAAAGGGAATCATCATTAAGACCCTTTTGACTATTTCATTGTTACCAAAAATGTGCTGTTATACAATTGCTTTAGCTTATAAATGTTAGTAAAATGTTAGTGTTACAGCGTATTAGAGCAGATAATGAGTGCAGGAGTCATCTGCCTTGTGAGAAGCTTCAGCTAAACCCGACTCCCCAGCGTCCATGCTGATGGTCGAGCCTGCTGCTCTTTGAAGGCATTCCCCCATGAGCTGGTGAAAGGATGAAGCAAATCTTCAACAACAGCAGGTGTGGGGAAATGAAATCCCCTCCCTCCCCGCCCAAGCGCAGCTATGAGAAAACAGGACTGACTGTCGAGTCCAAATTTCTGTTGATACGTGTACAATTTGCTGCTGTTGCTAAAACTTTAGTTATTTTGTAGTTAATATGCCACATTTTCTACAGCTAGAGAAAAAAATCATTTTGTACTTCTCTAAAATCTAATTTTCTGCAAATGTCATTAGCTGTGGATTTCCCCTGTTACCTCTTTCTATTGTAGCGAAGGTGAAGAAGAAATCCTTTTGGTCCTTTGGGTCCATCACCAGGGATGTTAATAAATGAATGGGATCTCTTCAAGAAATGTCATGGTCAGGAGTTATGTTCGCATGCAACAGACAGTAAAGAAAACAAAACCAGTGGCAGGTCATTACTGCTGATCCTCTTTTTCTTTCCCAGCATACCCCCCAGGAAGTGATGGAGATAATGAAACATGTTTAGAAATAATAACTCACCATGATGACAAGAAAACCCTTAAGCCTCATTTAACATCTGACTTTATTGGCCCACTACCTTCACCATTTACTATACAGTGAAAATTTTGGAAGGCAGCCCCAAAAGGAAAGTCACAGTTGTATTCTTAAAATAACAGAAACATGAGCCGAGTGGTTTGATATTCACCAGGCGGTGAAATGAAACTGAAGAAAATGGGTTATTAGCAGACCACTGCTGCTACACACCAGAATCTCTTGTGGAGGCTATTTGGAGGTGGGAGCAGAGAGGTAAGTCTTTTGAGAGAGCCCTTCTGCCCACAGACTGATCTTCCGCTGGGAGAATAAAAACTCCGTGGCTTCAGGGACGGTGCTCTGCGGCTACGCCATCGCTCCACTTGAAATCACTCAGGAGGGCATCAGTTAGAGACACCCACGTTTGCTCTCAGATAGTTCCTGTGTCTACCTGGCAGTGGAAAAACCCATGCAGAGATACCCAGGCTGGCTCTGGGGAAAAACAGTAGCACTCACAAGAATGGCATGTTTCAAGACGGAACAGTAGTACAACCATTTCATTGCTGCAGGGCTCCTTACTCAGTTTTTACTCCCGCTGTGGTTTAGTGGCTGGTGTACCTGCTGGACACCTGTGGCCCGAAACCAACTCTTCACCTCCGCAGGGCTTCAGGGGGGCCTTGTGCTGCAGGGATTTCGGTGAGGAGGCGGACTTCTTCGTGCTGGTGGGGCAGAGCGAGGAGAAGAGCCTTGTCGTCACCCTGTGCCTTTTCAGGAAGCCAAACCAATGTGTGCAGTTACGGATTTGTGTTTTTCACCACACATGAAATAACGTACAAGACGACGAAACCTGTGAAACGCTGGCTGCAGTGAAAGAATAATACAGTTTATGGAGGAGTACAGATAAATTTACTTTTCACTGATTTGCGGAGGGGCTATTTTTAGTGTTTTCCTTGGGGGAGGGGAGATGGCAACCCCGATAACTTTCCTGATGACTTTACTCATCTGTCAGTGCTTTGCTCTGGGTCTCGCAGGAAAATTTTCCACTACTTACATTTCAATAGCAGTTTAGTGTTGTTGATGGTGCTCGCTCTTTCTCACTGGTCTCCCTCAGGCAGCTGGAGTGACTGCAGCCCTCTCTGAATGACGGGCAGGGGAGGATGCTCTGACGTTTTGTGCTATGCAACGGTGCGTTTGAGTGTGCTGGAGTGACGGAGGGGGAAAAAGGGGTCAGCAGCCTGAGTAGTGCTGTACTAAAACTGCTTTGATAGGTTTCTTAGAGATACCATACAGCCAATATAAGTTAACTGACCCATCGACTGCGTAGCAGCAGCAGGATATTCATGCGCCTTATCAATAAGAACTGGGCAAAGCCATGCTCAGGGAGAGCATGTCATGTATGGGGAAAAAAATCTTTCTTCTTGTTTCTCAAGTGTTTCTCCAAGGAGGTGCTGATGGTTTGCTTAAATACTGGAGAAACAAATATTTTATTAACTGTGGCGTTCTTTCCGTGAGTGAGTTTTCCGATTTTGCTTTCCATCCCCAGAAAACCCCACTAAACAGGGATTATGTGCAGCAGGGAGATGGGATTCCATCCTGTGAAAGCTGCTGTAAATAGGAATTATGTGAGTGAATTATGCAGAATGTAAAAACAGAGGAAATAGAACAAAGTAGTAATAGTCACTTTGGAAGGCTTTAATTGTCTTTAGACAGCAAAAACAGTTGTTGTTACAGTTTATGGCTCAAGCTGAGCCAAATCCCTTTTGCACCATTTGTCCAAAGTGGTAGGAGTGAGAAAATGAGAGCGCAGAATAGCCTCTAAAGGCATTTTCTTTCCATGTAGTTGTCAGAGAATGTACGAGTCACTAACAGTGAATCTATAGAAAATACATTTGAATTCCTTTCCCTAAAAATAAATTGGATGTGTTCACATATTTGTTCCCAAATCATATATTTAAACATTAGTGCTTCATCAACAAAATTGTCCTCTGTACTACATAGAAAGAAAAACATGTATGTATAGATGAAATGAAAGTAGAACTCCATCCTAATGCACTATAATGACCAATGCATATGTGTATCCACAAAGTGATAGATTAAGGTGTACTAAACATTTGCAGTTTCTTCCGATGAAGTTTAAACTGGTTCCAGATCTTATTAAAGTCTTTCATGTTCTTCTCTAGGCCATAAATTACTTCTTCACATGAAGACGTGACTGCAAAATTCATATAGGTATTCTAACGCTCCCAAGATGAACGCAACAGCAGCAATGTCATAAAATATATTCATTACTTATATTTGTTGTTGGTTATTGCTAGGAAGTAGTAATCTAATGTTTACTAGTTTTTCTGCAACTGCAAATATATCTGTAGATGAAAGTCGGATTTTTTTCATTGGGGGGGCCCGGAATTTCTAGCAATAAAATATTCCCACTCACATGTATATTTTAAATTTCCTCTATTGACTCGGTTGCATGCGTTGGAAGTTACGAATATTCTGCAGTTAGATGCAGGAAATATATATTATCTCAAGCTCAGAAAGTCTGAATGTAGAACTTCTTTGTTCATGACTTTTGGTCTGTGCTTTCTGGTCACAGGTGAAGACAGACTTGGGGGAGAAAAAGATATAGCTCAGGTGTCTTCAGGTTGCAAGGAAGCAGCTCTCTGATGTGGGAAGAGAAAAAATGTGGCTCTGGTTTGTGTGGATAACCCTGTGTTGACTGTAAATATCAGTATAGACATCAAGGTGCGAGTGAGTGAGGAAAAAGAAGTAATTGAGGCTTGTCAAATTCTTTTCGGTTGTTTTACCCCTGGAAAGACAAATGAACACACACCACCACCCCTGCACAAAAAAACCCCAACCAACCGAAAACCAAACTGAAAAATCAAAACCAAAAAAACTTCATGGAAACCAAAAGTTAAATTGTGATTTCACAAGTCTAAAGCGATTTGTAGGGAAAGACCTCTAATGAGGGAATTATAATTTTTTTCCTGTTAATTTTGGTTTTCCCTTTTTTATCTTCTCGTTTCAGTCTTTTGTAGCCTTTGCCATGTTTCCTTGCTTAGAAATGACTGAGGATAAATGAGATGAATTAAAGTTTGGACTGACAAAACCAAAATGCTTGTTTCTGTATCTTCAAATGCATAAAACAATTATCATCTTTAATGAAAATATTTTAAAATTTGCAGTTTCTGTTTTCATGAATCAATATAGCATTTCCTTAGGATTTCTTTCAAAAGGTTTTTCATTAGATGCTTCCTTCTCAAGATAGCTTTATATCTTTCTCAAGATCTTTTATGAAAATATTTTGACTGATAACTTAAAAATACTGAATATTTAGTTTTAAATTGTTTCTCTAGCTTGCTGTAGAACAGCTTACCACTATTTTTCACATTAAAGCAGGTTCTAAGTTCATAGTGCATGTATACAACATCCCATGCAAGGATTTAATATCTCTGAAATCACATTGCAACGTACCTCTTCATTTATTTGTATATAAAATACTTTTAAGTCTCGTTTTCACCAGCACGACAATCACAACCACACTTAGACAAGCTGTGATTTTTCTGACTGCTCGTATGTACTTTTCTGACAGAAAAGACCGGCATGATATTGGCCCTGGGTAAGAGGTGGTGTTCACCAGCTGGCCAAGTTTCGCAGAGGACAAGCAGGGAGAGGCCGTGACTCGCTGCCTGAGAACGGGAATACAGATGCCACAGAAGGACTTTAGACCTCACAGAAAGAAAGAGAAGTGCGCTCACACTTAAGGCAGTTTTAAGGATTCCTCATGTCATCTGCTTGCGTCTCCCGGGGACTTTGGATATGTAAGTACTGCTGGCCAGGACAGTATTCTAAGACCTCTCCAACTGCATGTTGGTCTCATGAAATAATTTTTGCTTACGTTATAAAAACTTCCTTACTGAATGCAGGTTTTCAATAGCAAACACAGACTTATCAACTAGACCTTTTGTTCAGTAGCTTATTCCTGTCTCATGCCTTCATGTTTGTTCTATGTATCTATCTTTTATTTATATTAGACATGGCTGGCCAGACCCCTGAGAATAATTTATTTGACTGAATTTGTGTTAAGAAACTGTCTTTTACAGAAAGAATAGATTCTTTACGGGTAGGACTGTTCTAATTTCCTTATTCCCGAGTAGATGGTACTTAAATCAGACCCCTTTTCTCATCCTAAAACGAGGCAGGGAATAGGCACAGACAAGCATTTATATAGTCGAGAGCTGAAGTGACGTAGCTGAGGATCTGGGTGAGAAGCCTGTGAAGAAGGTGTATTGTGGGTCTGGCAACGCTCCCTATAATCCTTTTCAAAATTCCTTGAAGTACCGACTTCATCTTACTCTGCTTTGTTCTAGTGTCATTTAGCACGTAGCTTTTTTCATAGGCAATTTCTTCTCTAACCCACTTCTATATACATGAAACTACCAGATTTATGACAGGAGTCCAGCAGTTTTAGCATTCAGAAATTGTGTTGTAATACAAATGGTTCTCCCCGAATACAGCGGCAAAGCAAGACGTTTGTTTTTCATGGCTCTGAGCAAACTGAGAAACTAATATTGGCAAAAAAGGGAGCTGTGTTAGGGCTTACATAGGAACAAAAATGAGGTATGGGAAGATTTCAGCAGAACAGAAGTGGCATCACTTACTGCTTAATGTAGATCGGTCTGGAGGAAATAGTCTGATTTTTGTCAAGTTGACCAGTCTTACTGAAAACAGTCCACACTGTAATGTAAACTAAGGTTGTCACGGGTAAGAATATCTGTGAAAGATCCAAGAGAAAAATTCTGATTCGTACTGTAACGTCAAAGGGAACGGTACCTTCTAATTCAGCATACAGAATTATTTCCCCTGAATTTCAGACCACTGTCACTTGAGAGTCTCGCAGAGCGGCAGAATCCCTGAGGTGGGGAGGGACATCTGTGCCCCATCCAACCCCGTGCTCGGAGCCCGGGGGCTTTAGGGCTGTCTCCTGTTGGGGTCTGAATATCCCCAAGGATGGAGACTCAGCAGCAGAGCCTCTCTGTGCTTGACCACCCTCAGAGTAGAAAAGCTCTTTCCTTATGGTCAAACAAAATTTAGTGTATTCCAGTTTATGCCCGTTGCCTCTTGTGCTGTCGGTGGACGCCACTGAGAAGAGCCTGGCTCTGTCGTCTTGCTGAGATCCCCCTGAGCTTTCCTTTGGCCAGGCTAAATGGTCTCAGGTCTCCCCTCACGCGACAGGTGCTTTAATTCCTTAACAGTCTTCACGGTGTTTCGCTGGACTCTGTGTCCGTGGTTTTACTGCTTACGCTGGGCTTCTCATCTAAATTAAGCTCCAGGTATAACTTACTTTGCTGCTTACACCAAGAGGGGCTTTGTTTCAGAACCTGAAGTATTTTTAAGTGTTTTTTTTTTGTTTTACTGTGTGTAGCAATGCTCTGTGGATCAAGTACCTGGTCATAAATTATATTAGCAAGCCCTGAGCTGTTGGTTTCCAACATTCCCAAAACCCTGCAGTACAGCCGACTATCGGCATCACCTCCGAGCTGTTTCAGGGAAGAGGCCACCTTTGTAAACCCCTGTGTGGCTCCTCACTGTACAGAGCGCCTTCATCGAGGAGGGTTTGTCTAGGTAAAGCCCAGGCTTGCTCTGTACTCGCACCAGAACTGTGCTGTTCTGGCCACTGTGGGCAATTGTTGGCATCAACACCGTCCACCATGCTGCTGTCCTGCCCTCATCCTCAGCAAGGACACTTCCTAATCATTTTGGTAGCCTCTGTGGTTTCAGAATAAATTGAAGGCCAGCATAGACATTTCCCGTGTGACTTTCTACAGACACTTTGAATAAACTAGGAGTAAATTTCCTTTCACCTATTTTTTTTTTTTTACTTCTATTAAATACCTAGGAGTGTACTTATCTCACCGAACCTCTGATCCTTTAAAATTAAATTACCCTCTCTTGGTGAACCAGATCAAAACAAAAAAAAAAAAAAAAAAAAAAAAAAAAAGACCTTGTAAAGCAGAAGAATCTTAGCTTGTCCTGTTTTTTCTGATTAAGCACTATTAAGATGAATGCCCTCCCCCATGTGAATTATTTCTTTGAGGTCCTCCCTGTTCTGCTGCCCTTCACTTATCTGTAAAAGCCGCAAAGTGATTTGTTAACATTTTTGTGTGTTTCAGAGCTTGGAAAGAATTATTTCAAATGTTAATAGAGCCCTGCCGCTAAACTCGTCAAAACTTTTCCCCCATAAGCTTATCTTAAAATGCAAATGGGAGACTAGTGGCCGCAAACCCCTAACAAAACAAAAGCAAAAAGAGCGCCTTTTTTTTTTTTTTTTTTTGTAAAAAGATACTAAATTTGGGAATTCTGAAAAGTAGAATAAAAGTTCATTTTATCGAGCTTTAGCGCAAAAGTAAAAGTCTTGCTGACCAGCATCTTAATGCCCAGGCAGAGGACAATACCTGACTATGTAGCTGTGTATCCCATTTAAGTATGCGACAATGAGGCACGGGATCCTTATGGGACACTTGATCCTTATGAGACAGACCCAAACATCAGCTATACACACACAGGTATTAGCCAGTCCCTCTGATCCTTGGGTTTCCAATACGCCGCTAATTTTTTTACGCATTTCATGCTCCAAATCCCACAGTGAAATTCCAGTTCATACCTTCCCTGTATGTATAATGAATACAACTGCTTAAGTACACTTTCATGCAACCCTTTGTATATTGCGTCATAGTGCAGGCATTTGGCACTCTCTCAGTTACAGTTAAATAGCAGGGCATTTTCCCTTTCAGGATGATATAGAAAGTGGTTGCTAATTGCTATTAGAGATGATATTAAATCTACTAATAGTAAGGTTAGCCCTCATGTGAGGCTCTCCAGTTTTATCAGTGAGGACACTGCGTTAGACTGAGGATAAAAGCTAGGCAGCACTCAGAACTAGCCCTCTGACCAGCACTGTAATTGTACATGCCAGGTTAAATTTCGGAGTCCTGTTTCACTGTCTAATCAAACGCTGTGGCTTAACCTCCCTCAAATAGGTGCCTAGCTTGAGATCTCTGAACTGCATGTTAGCCTGCTTCTGTCTTCGTAGAAACTTTCAGACTGAAAGCTCTCTCCTCTATTTCTATTTATATAGAAATATATAAATACAGCTTTTTACCTCACTCTTGAGACCCATGCGTAAACCTTACATACAAAAATGCTTCTGTCACTGTTTATGCTCTTTAGCCATCATTGGTGCAACCCCTTTTCAGAGGGGAACGTGCACCACAAGCAGCAGCGGCAGCTCTGGCACTTCTGCTCAGATCCTGAGAGCAGACAATGCTCTTCTGTGCTTGTCGCAGCTTGGTTATTTCATTCCAAGTTTAAAGATCCAACCCACGCCAAGTAAATTATTAAGAAGGAGTTTGGTCAGCTGAGGCCCAGCGACCTATTTAGGGAACTCATCATTATCACCCTGAAGTAATGTCTCTGCAAATTGAAAAGTAAGTTCGGCGGTTAAGGAGTTGAACAGTTTTTTGCTTTGGATGTAATTATTCCAGCTCGCAATAGTCTTCGGGTTTTTTTAAGTCATTAATATAGGACAGAACTTTTGACTAGCGACAACTCTTTGATAACTGGAAATCTTTTCCGTCATTAGGAAAAGTCCGTAACTTGACCTACTCTTTCTGTTTTGCATTCTGCTCCAGGGGCAGTAAAAGCAAAGTAGCATCTCAGGCACAGTCTGTGTCTGAGACAATGCCCTCAATTAAAATTGCAGAAAAATCCAGAAATTCTTAATGCTGGTTTTAATGGATAAGTTGTGGGAAGTCCTATTGCCTGCTTTCAAGAAATAGAGAAGATAACCCGGATACTTTACAGAAACCTTTCCTAAAAGTTCGTAGTAATATTGGACTACCTCCCACGAGCAGGAGGACCTGCAGGTTTAGCTCTGTCGTTTTACACAGTATTTCTAAATAAGAGACAGCTTATCATAGAAGAGCAGTTTGATCTTTTTCCTGTAAGCAGAATACATGGCATAAGTATTAGGTTTTCTTATTATTATTGTGTTGTTAGAGATATATTTATTTTGATAAGAACACAGTTAAAATATGGTTATATAATCCAAGCAAGTGCTGGATAGCAAGCCTCTTGATTATCTTTTTTTACAGGGTAATGTAATGTAGCAGGCTACATTTTTAGAAATCAAAGTAATTTGTGAGAACCTATGAAATCTAGAATAGCACAAAATTGTTTAAAAAAAGGTGAGAGCTGTTTTTGTTGTGCAGAATGTCTTGTTTGATTCTGCAAGTTTAACAGACGCCTGATGGATTAAATTCTCTTCAGTTTCATTGTACTTGGAATAGTAGTACTGGGGGTACGTCTCAGAAGCTTCTCTGTGGGCTTAGCTGCACAAAGAAGTAGTTGAAGACAGAAGAGTAATAAATCTGCAACTGTTCCTCCTGAGTCTCCATTCTGTTTCACTAGATATAATTTTTCTTCCTAAGATTATGAATAAAATAAAATCTTAAATTACTGAGGTACATCAGACTTTAGAATAACAGATTTTTCAACACCGAGAGCAAGACAAATAGGTGAAACTTTAATTGCAACATCTATATAATCAAGCTGCTAATAATGATCTTCTGAGGTTGATCAATTTGGAATATTTTCAGTAAAGATCACTGGAAAAACAGAGCTACACCTATGTGTGTTAAAATGCTAATAAAAATAGAAGTCTCAATTTTCTGAAGAGGTTTAAAAAAAATTAAAAAAAAAATCCTGAGTTGCACAGTTAGTTAAAAATAAATCATTGTTTCTAGTCTTCTGATCTTTACACCATAAATCACAGCATCATCCAATGTTTTACCTTCCAGTGTGTAAAGCTTAACACACAGAATATTGCTTAATCCTGCCCAAAACAGAAGTTTGCTAGTGAGGGTTGAATAAAAAAGTAGATTGTTGTCTGGTTTAACTCGGAAAACCTCTATGCTAAATAAAGGTTTATCCTGGCCTTTTCTCTGGCAGCTTTTCTTCTAGGAACACTCTTAACTGATTGAAAGTACAAAATATGAATCTCGTCCTTGCAAATTCATCCCAAAGTTACTGCCGATAACAGCTAAATATTTTTCCAAGTTCAACAGCAATGTAACCAAGAGTGGCAGGTACATCAAACTAGTAGGGCGTCCTTTTTGTTGGATACTTTACCTTCTTTCCTTCGTATGAAGAGCAAGGTCAGTCGTGACACCCTTACGTGGTAGTTTTTGGTCTTGTGTTTCTTAATGCAGTACCTTCTACAGAAGCAGCGTGCAATATCCAAAGACTCTATCTAGGTCTCTTAGATCTTATGGCGGATGCTTGCTGTCAAGCAAATACATCCTAACTGGTATCAATGGCTGTAACAGGTGTGATCTGTGGCAGGTTTTTTACATATTGAGCCTGTACACAGAGTTTGCATGGAATGGCAGAAGGCGAAAAGAGAAAAATGAGGCCCAAAGAAGAGTTTACACAGGTGCAAGGCTAGCAGCTGACAAAGTGATGTTAAGAAAACCCAGAGTTATAATGGTAGATATTAAAGCAGTAAACAGGACCTTTGAAAGAAAATTAGATTTTCCTTGCTCTAGGGCATGAGTTATAACTATTGGATGTTCTGAGAAAACAGTAGAGGAGAGTAATTTCTGGAAAAGAATTTTCTTTTTTGCCAGAACCTGATTCAGTGAGACCATTGCTGGCTCTTCCAAACAGCGGGTTTTCTGTGGTGTCCAGTTCTAAACACAGCATAGATTTTGGTTGGCAACGTGCTGCTGAACAGGGAGAGTAGCTAAAGGAATTTCAAGGGATTAGTAATTTCCTTCTTCATTCCTATCAGACTGAGAGCTCTTCTAAACAGCAATGGTGTTTTGCAGTATCTCCAAATAATACCGAGCATAGTCCAGGTTTTACGCTAATAAATATACATAACGTACAAAGTAATGTGGCATGGTATGAATATTTAAGGATTTTTTTTTTTTCCCCCCCTGCAGTGCTGTTTCAGAAGAAGCCTAACCCAGTAACTTATGACCTAAATCCAACTGTAGTAATTTGGGAAGTTTTTTAGGAAATAGTTTTCCAAACTAACTGTGATTCTAGATCCAAGTCGTGTTAAGGCGCTCTGGTTTCAGACAAGTGTAGTTCTGCAAATTAATACTGTGATTTCGTGAGCGCTCCAGCCAGTGTTTGCAACCTGCTTTTGCCAAAGAGCATCTGATTGTTGAGACAAACAGAAATCAATGAAAAGAGCGACCTCCACCTTCCAGAACTGGGTTAACATGGTGATGAAAAGCCTCCTCTCCCGGGAATTTGACTTGCTCCAGGTTCCATTTTCTGTGTGTGCCTTCTGTCCCATCGTCTGTGCTGTGCCAAAAGCAATAACTAGCTTTGACATTATCTCCACCACTTATGTTTCTCTAAAATTACATTCTGCTTCTGGGTGTTTTTTCCCAGACTTTATCAATTAGGTTGTTCTTTTAACCTTTCATTCCTCCTTCCCTTCTGTCCTCTCTGATTCCAGTTGGTGTATCACAAAGTCTTTGCTGATGGTTTCCTAATAAAATACTTTGGTGAATTTTAAATTTATAGTGAGAGCACTGCAGGCCTCACCCAGACTACACTACCTGCTAGATGATAGCATGCCTGGGGATTATGTGTATACATTCTATTCGGCATATGCGGTTGTATATTATTTTTAAGGCAGAAAGGATGACCAGAAAGTTGCATTTTCACTTCTATCAATTTTATCTTCCTCAGAAATCACCCAACAATTAAACCAATAACTTAGGATAAGTGAAATACTATTTCACTTACCTGAGGGTAAAAACATCTTTTCTTGTCTTCATTAGACACAATGTAGATAAAATAAGAAAATTTCTGATTCTGAAAAATAATGATCTCCATAGTGATGGGAAAGGTACTTTGGAAGGAATATTTTATTTCTTCCCAAATAATTCAGAGAGGGAAATGGTCTCTATTTACACAGAGAAAAATTGCCAGCAGAGAGTTATTGTAATTAGTGCTTCCCGCACTACATTCATGCCATCCTGTCATGGCCTTTTGACAAATGCTGCTGATTTGGAAGCCTGAATAAGAAATGTTGCTTTAGATTTTCAAAGTAGGAGTTTAGCAGTTGTCTCATCCCACATTTATTGGGAATCCGTATATAATCTAAATACAATGTATATAAAACACGCAAGGCACCGTTTTTACCACCTCTAAGAATGCTCATTCCAAGGAATTTAAATACTCTATGGTGCAATAGGATCGGCTATTTAATCACTGAAAGGTGAGGGAGGTCCAGAAACAATACTTAATGACTCATTAATGTTGAAAAAGTAGGCACAGTTGCAAATGATCATTCGTCTCTTAGGACTAGATCGATGAGTCCGCTGTACGTACATAGGCTCTCGTTTGTTCGTTTCCACTAAGCAGTATTCGTGAAGGCACAACAGTTAGAGACTGAAGTCAAATGCCGTCTTCCACTTGCTCACGCTCGCTCTTGCTGTATCTCCCTGCCCCATGCAACAGCAGCCTCGGTGTGTCTAACATGTATTTTCAGTTCATGCTGCCGTGGTGAATCCGAGAGGGACAACCGAGTTCCAAACATTTTTAAAAATCACTGAATTTCAGATGCAGGGACTGACTGAGAAACTTTTTATTTGTTCCCATGTATATTCTCGTTTCTTTGTGTACGTTGTTGGAAATTAGAACACAGTAATATTCCTGTTATGAAAAAAACCCACCCTAAACTCTTGTGCCCCACTAAACAAAGACCGCACCAGTTTGGTGACATGAAAAGAGAGCAAAAGACAAGACGCGGATCCCAACTATGCTTTTGCATATTCAAGGTCTGCGTACGGGTAGTTCATAGACAGAAGAAATGAGCGAATATTTCACTTATGCTCATATAAACATGTTTGGGACACCTGAATCTTTTTTTCGTCAGAAAGACAAAAGCTAAATGCTTGGGATTTGACTCCTTTGGGATTGTCAAGGTTTCTTCTCCCTGAATGTCCTTGAATTTAGAAGATCTATTTTCTTGCCTTCAGCAGCTGTTTTCTTTCTCTTACAAACAGACTTACTCAAGCGAACCATCCTTTGAGCTACTTCATGACCAGTTAACTCAAAATGTCTTTTCAAGTTTGTTTGTGAGTTTGTTTGTCAGTGACACTGACCGGATAAATGAAAACTGAAAATTATTACTTTGAAGGCAGTGTTAAATGTTGCTTATGAAAACAGTATCTATGATAAATTAATAGAAAGGAGTTCCAAATATGAGTAAAGCAGTTTTGATTATTTTGTTAAAGTGGCTGTTAGCAGAAATTGATTTGAGATACTTACTCAGCTCTTATTATCTTGCTTGCTGTAAAGTATATGATTCTGGCCTTAATTACATCTTGCCATGTTTGTTATTGACATAGTCAGGGCTAGACTTGGTCAATAATCACAGCTGACTGTCATCACTAAAAATAATTGTACATCGTTAATTCATCTAGTATATAAATCATCGAACTGAGTCTTGGTGCAATTTCAGTAGAAAATGGATGACGAAGTTAGATTAAAGAAGCAAGGTTCTATAAGTGAAGATAATGACAAACAGTATGTATTATATCACTGAAAGGTGTTTTAAGGAAAGTGGTCAATGTTAGATTATTGGGCTTGCAATAATTAACAATAATAAAAATAATAATAATAAATAATGTGGTTGCTGTTTTATATGTGATGCACAAGTAAATAAATATGTAAAATCTAAAAGCACTTGCTTTTTTGCCTTAATGGAGAAAAGTGCTGCTTACCTTTCCCTAACATGGTACCCGTAACAGCAGCCATTGCCTTATTCTTCGGCAAGGAAGGCGTTAGTATGTACAGGGTAACAACTTCGTAATAAGAAATGTTTTATTAATTCTAGTCATAAACCCATGTTAATCTTGTCTCTCAATTTCTGTCGGATAAAGCCCTATAAACATATATAGTCTCCATAATAGTTCTATAGTGAATGTTGGAGTTGTTTAGCAAGGCCGTAGGTGTACTGCTATATTATTTCAGTCTCCTTTGGCTGTTGCAGTGTATTCAGCTGACCTAATTTTAGGTATTTGGAATGTAAATGTATGCATCTGGGCAAGTTGCTTAGACCCTGCTTACGTGAATGTAGAGAAATATGCTTCTAGAATACTGTCCACATTGCACTGGTGCTGTCACCAAAAACAAGGCATTGAATCATGTTTTGCAAGACACTATTTCTCGCTGCAAGAGAGGGCATTTAGCAGACTGTGTTACAGACGTTTACATATTTAATGTTACAACAGTTTAACTCCGCTTTCCATGTCAACAGATAAGGGGCATCCTAGTAACTATGGTTTTATTCTCTGCCTTTGAAAGAGCACTTGTTCTAATTAAGCCATGTAGATAATCTTGAGAAAAGATCTAGGGGGGGGGGAAAAACCAAACCCCAAATTTTGATGGAGCACTGAAACAAATTGTTCACAGAGGTTTTGGAGTCTCCACCCTTGGAGATACTCAAAAGCCGCCTAGACATGGTCCTGAGAAACTGGCTTTAGTTGGCCCTGCTATAGCAGGGGGACTGGACAAGATGACCTCCAGAGGTCCCTTCTAACCTCAACCATTCTATGATTTTGTGAAATTTTAATTAAAATACTCTTAATGTTACGTGTCTGAACAATTTACTGGTAGTTCGGAAAGCGTCTCTCACCAGTAAGGTTTATTCTGCCTGTCTCTTATTCGTTCTGAATGCAAGAATTGAATAGCTTTTTCGGAGACTTACTAATACACACTCACCTTTGTGCAAAAACCCACAGCAGCTCTTTTCAATGAACAGATGACTCCCTTAAGAAGTTACGATTAACGAGGTAGCGATACTTACACATCTCATCAACGTTAAGCCTGTAAATAGTAAAGATATTTAATCCAACAAATTGCTTTGAAAATTAGGTGTGTGAGGTTTCTGGTGCTTTTTGGTTTTGTACTAGATTGTATTTGTTTCTTTCCTCCTTCCCTCTCCCTGCCTGTTTTTGCTAAATACAGAAGGGATGAAGCAAAAAAAAAGAGTTTTAAAAGAGTTTTCCAGAGAAATCAAGGCTATGTCATATGTTACACTATGATGCATAACCTCCAATGCTATTTATCAAAGCAACGTTCAGTCTGAGATAAAGATATTTATGCTTTTATGTAGAGGCACTCAGCCTTGCCGTATGAGAATCTGAGCACAAAGAAAATTTGCTCTGGTACTTTCATTTCCTATTTGGGTTAATTCTTAACAAATAAACTGTTCTTTATGATTTGAGCAGTCAGTTTGATCTGAGTTTCCTGAAAGAACCAATAATTTACATGCTGGTTTTCCTCTTCTCTAGATTAGTGTTTAATCATAGTAAGAGTCATGTTCACAGAAGTTCATTCATTTCTTCTCTGCTCAAAAGCAGACCTGTAAAACTCTAAATAGTTGCCCCAGTTAGCAGAACACTGCCACTGGGATGAGAAGGATCTGAAAGAAATGACAACATTAATTTAAATGACAAAATGTTTTTATTTTGCTTTCCACAGCCATCCCTAGATGTTCAAACTGCAGATGTTCCGTGAACGTCTTCCAAGAACTCACTGCGTGCTCAGGTCACCACCGTGTGATTCCTGTCACGTAGTTACTTCGTTAATCGCATTGTTCTTCCTCTCATGCTGTGTGGAGGGGTTGGGTTCTTTGGTGTGTTTTTGTTTTATTTCTTTGTATGACACTATTCATCACGGGACTGCAAAGATAAAACAAACATCAAGTTGAACTTAAAAGCCAAACTATGCCAAGTATTGACTTTAACACTCGTAGTGACAAACCATCATTTTCAAGTTATCACAAAGCACATATATGATACTGCTTGCAATCCATACACTACACAGTTATGTCTAGGACTAGATTCTAACACTCCCCAGGTTACTTTAGGCATGTTAGTAAATGGTATGATTTATCATGCCCAGACAGACTTGTATTTTTAATCCCAGCATTTCAGCGAACACTTAGGTCAGACTTCACTTTAAATTTGTTTGTATTAGGTAGATACATTATTACGTTATTACTTCCCTTTCCTGAATATAATTATTTTCCATAAATGAATCTTGTCCTGAAAGACAAAATGAATTGGGTAATACAGCTTGGGGAGAGAGCCTACTTAGGTTTTCCATGTGCCCATTACTAAAGATATGATATTCATTTAGAAAGGAAAAATAAGTCGTACCCTGAGGAAGCTCAAGAATCAGATTAAGGGATAATGGATCATTATCAGGACTATATAAACAGCTTTTGTATTGATTAATCCATGTTACAACTCTTTTAAAGGAGCTAATAATTTTAGTGCCAAATAAAGAAGAGATTGCAGTTTCCAGTGAGGAAATGGCTGTAATTGCCATTCGGGTAGCGGGTAAGAGATGATTATTAGACATCATCCATTATTATGATCCAGCAGTGAAGCTGCTGACCACAGAGGCCATTATTATACGGACAAACACTAAATTGCAGAGCACGTGCTGGTCTCTCACACCCACTCCACGTGCTAAAATAACAATAAAAAAAGGATTACTATTCAGTGTGCGTTTCAGTATGGACACACCTAATTTTGAGCATTCTCCTTGTCTCTTGACCACCTCTAATCACAACACACATAAACTAGGCAGGGATGTTACTTCAGAATGTTCTGTTTATGATGCGACTATACGCCCAATCACACAGAAAAACTTAGGATTTAGTAATAATTTAATACTGCTTTCCAAAATCAAAATTTATAGACTAAAAAGGTATTCTCACTGGCAGATGTGACTTCTAAAGACACTCGTGAGGAGACATGACCCTTTGGTTCTAAAAAGCTTTTTTCTTTTTTAAGGCAGAGTTCGCTTTTACATCTTTGTAGCTTCGTGTCCTCATCAGACACAAAATGTTATCGATCCCTCTTACCATGAAGAGAGAAACTTGATTAGAATTATTACTCCTCTGTGCTTGAGACCTGTGTAAGACCTTACAGTATAACCAGGATTTCTTAGTAGATAATCTCTATTTTTATCTGTAATTAAGGAAAGAGAATCAGAATGTGGAAAAAGTTCAATTTTTAGTTAAGTTTCAAGTCGATAGCTCAAATCCCTTTAATTTCGTTAGTCTTCATAACACCATTTGTAGAAGAGTAAAATCAAAACAACATATATCTACCATAGCAGTTAACTTTTAACATTTACCTTTTAATAATGTTAAAAGTGTTGCCCCTTTTCTTCATTCTAACAGAAATATGTGAGACTGAACACAGTTTGAAGGCTGCAGTGTGTTAGGCACTGAGTCAGCCATTTGTAACTGAATTCCTAACAGTAAATGGTGGGATTACTGCAATTACTGGCAATTTACAGTTATCAAGCTAAAAGCATTCTTAAGTGGATCTAGCCAGTTCAGGGGTGATGGCTTCTTAAGGCAGCAAAAAGCTACTTGTTTAGTCTTTATCATTCCTTGTTGTCTTGTTTACTGGAGAACACTTTAAGTGCCCCATAACTTTGAATTCAATTATTTTAAAATTGTTTTTACAAGTTTCCATAAGAATCCCGTTACAGGTTAGTATTAATGAGGACTCGTAATAAGCAGTGACCTGTAAAACACTTCCATCTGAGACCTACTTCAGTATAGTGCATCTCGACTGTAAAATTTTCGCCTACAGTAGCTGTCATATGTCAGCCTACAGTGTGCATTATACTACTTGTATAAATGCAGAATTGGAATGCGTAAGATCTTCAGAGATTATTCTGTAGTTCAGTGAGCTGTTCTGGAAGCTAAAAGCAATTATCTAGATGACGTTGATCAGAATATCTATAAATCAGATGTGCTTACACAATTGCTGTTAACAAAATGGCCAACATAGAAGTCTTTAAAATTTCTGTTTCACTAACAGATACAGCGAATTACTGTCCTTTTTTACCCAACTTTTCCTCACCTTCCTCTGCAGTTGAAGAATTAGATACTTTGAGAGGGTAAGAAAACTAGACTGGAGTTTAAACTGAAAGATAACCTTTTTAAAAGATACACTGTATTCTTGAATAAAGGACTTATTTTTTTAATTGTGTCTGTTTATGTTAGATTGCAAACTAAAAACATTTTGGTGCTTATTGTGTCCGGGGATACTTGTAAAAGGTATATTTTCAAAAATGACACCACAACATAAAGCATTATGATGTACCATTGACTAATGGTATTAAAATAACAATAGAGCTAAGTATTCAGCAACGGAACTTTGATACGGATGGGACTTGATAGGTACCTTCACTTAAAGGGAATTTTTCATTATACTTTATTTTCAGACCTACTTTTAAAAGCTTCATTGCTGTGGGGTTTCCGTCACTCTCCCCTTCCTTCCCCTAGAAGATTATGGCATGAGTGAGACCACTCTGCTATTTTTTTCACCGTGTTCTCCCTCAACCTTTTTGTTGGATTTTTCTCATTACTACTAGATTCAGCTGCTTTAAATACTTCGTTGACCTCCTTGCTATCTTACACTCTCCAAGGACTGCTATTGAAAAGTTACACTACCATTATAACCCCTAAATTATTGCTCAGTAGAGCTCTGTGTTCGCTGGTTCTTTTAATCTTTCATTGTGAGTAGAAGTGTTGGTCACCTTTGTTACTCTGCTGTGAACTCAAACATTTTATTTATTTCTTTCTGAAATGTTAATCCCAGAACTGAATATTATTTTTAATGCACATTTCCACCAAACTAGATTAAGAATTCACTAGTAAAACCACTTGAAATCAGTTCAGTTGCAGAAGCACTGGTCTGAGCATTCTCAGCACTCATTGAAGCCAAAGCAAAAAGCCTTACTGTCTTGAAGTCTGCTACATCAAGCCACTGTCCGTGATATATAACAGAAGGCTGAGGTACACAAAAGAGAATTGACTTGAATATTTATGATTTAACATGTATTTATTGTCCTTTAGCATTTAAGTAATTTCGGATGTATAAAATTAAGACTGACAACTAATACAGAAATAGAAGGAAGGTTTTAAAATGCAGACTTCTGGAGAGTAAAGGTCTGTTTTGTTATTTCTTCCAGATAAACCATCAAATAAAATGAGCAGCATTCCTGTTCCACCAGTAAAAATTTGGTTATCACAAAAGCAAGTTGGGTTCTGACTTTGTTGTTACTCTGACTTAAACGTGACAAATACTTCATCTGAAAGCTGTCAGCCATGTACAGCATCTTCCAGTTGAAAATGAAAGGGGAGAAAGAAAGAAAGAATGCCACTCCTTTTTGTTACGCTATTCTTGCTAAAATAAAGTGGCAGATAGTCATAAAACTGGAAGAAAACAAGTTGGTGATGCTTGTACCCAGTCAAGTGCAGCTCTCCTTTCATCTGGATAATGAATCATTCACACATTCACAGTCAAGTTTGTACTTTCTCTGACATGTGGGTTTTAATCAACAGATTGACATTGTCTACAGAAAATTGCCTATAATCAGGGCTGCCCTAAACTGGGGAAAGGTATGTCAGCATGCCAGAGCTCCAGAAATTTGTGGGTTTCTGGCATTCTGCTGGTAGTTTTGGTGACAAGTAACCTATCGGCCTCCTTTTCCTACTAGCTCTCATGCAAGTGTCATCTATAGTGGCACCATTATCTTGCTGTACAGGCAGCGGTTAGATGGTTAAATTTATTCTACAGATGTGGGTGGTTATCACTTGCCTGACAAGTCTTGCTAGTTTGCCCCCAGTACATGACCCATATTAAGGGTACTGTTACATTGATTTTGTATTTTTGTTACCACAGAAATTCCTGTTGAGTTACGTTAATCTAAAGTCCGCATAGACTATCATTTTATAAAGATAATAGAAAACTTGAAATCCCGAGGAAATACATCTCAAGATAAATAAGCATTCAGAAACGTGTGCCTTGTTTTGCTTGGTAAGTTCTCCGGTGGGACAGAAGAGTTGTCCTACAAGGTGACATTCATTGTTTCGTTCTTGAACTGCATCTGCCCAAGGTTTCTGTGTTCACGAATGTGACCCAGCGTGTTCCCACTTGCAAACAACCTACCGTCCCCACTTGAATTTGACCTCGAGCTGACTTTGACATGATAATTGCTAGAACAGAGCCAAAGCTTGCCATGGTGATTTACTTAACTGTATACATATTTTACTGTGTGTTGTTTAAACTAGCACATTGCACTGTTTACAACGCTTCACTAATATATTTGAAAAAGTAATTGGATAGTTCTAACTATGTAAAATTGCTTCTACGAGTGTGACAATGCGCTACACTGCTGCTAAGCAGGTTTTAATCAACTCAACATTGGGTTCATTTGGTTACTAATCTCAGATGTCTATGCTTCATTTTTATATTATAGGAAGGAAGTTTCCATAAATATTCAAGACATACTAAGTAAAAGTAATTATTTAGGGCTTAGCTGGGAGAGTAAGCAATAGAGTGAAAAGCCATATGAGCTGAAATAGTGGTTTGTTTTTTTTTTTAAAGTAATTCTTTGAATATAAGCTAGATTTACAGGAATGCTGTGGATCATCAATGTTCGGATGAAAGCAATACAGTAGACTTGTTTACTTGGAGTATATGCGTGCTCCAAGAGTCACCTTGCACAAAAAAGATGAGCTTTAATTACAATAAAACATCTGTTCCTCTTATAAAATGGAAGTGAGCTTCTAACTAATCGTGGTTTTTCTCTTGCGTTCTTTTGATATGCTTACAGTTTTACAAATAAGTGTTTTCAGAAAAAAGTTTTCAGGAACTTCTTTTGTTGGCGCAGTCCATACCCTCCGTGGGGTTTAGCTGAGGGGTCGGTTTGTGGCGGGACTTTGCTGCAGCGACCCTAGGCTTCCCCGGGGCGGGGGTGGGCACCCCGGCTGCGCTGGTTTGGGTTGGCCTGGCCCTGATTCTTCTCCTCGGTTTCTTGAGCAGCGTGTGTGGGTTTGGCTCCTCTGATGAGCGTATCCTCTGTTTTCCGCGGGAACAGGTGTTGCTGTACGGCAGGCTTTTAAAACCGGTCCCGGACGGAGGGGTCAGCTCTGGGCTTGCCCACAGCTCTGCCTCTGGCCTTGCCTTCCCCTCACGCAGTCGTGGGCACATCGGGGCCCTGGGGGCACTCCTGGGCCTGGCCGCCCCTGCCTGGCCTCCCCCACCTGCCCCCGGGGCACAGGACCCCCTTTCAGGCCAGCCCGGGGCCCTCTGTCCCAGCCCCACCGATCGTGACCCCTGCCTGCAGGCTGGCAGGCCGCCCCGTTCCCCGCAGCCCTGCCTGGCCATCCCGGGCTGTGGCTGACCCCCGTGCCCCACACCGGGCCTGATCCTGACCCCATCTGCCGTGGGACAGCCCAGCCCAGCCTCGGCCCCTCTCCATGGAGGTGCCTGTGGATCATAACTGCGGGCCGTCCCCGGCTGCCATCGTCCCCTGCGGACCCTGCTCCCTTGCTCAGGTACTGTGGGGCAGGCCCTGCCCTGCGGCCATGTTGTGGCTTCTGGCTCCCCTCCCTCAGGGAGCAGCCAGCCTACGCTGAGCAACGGCAGGAGTTTGCTTGCGGCCGCATCTTCCTATTTCTTCTTCTTAAAATACGATCTTAAGGTCTTTTCAAATATAAAAACAACAACAACAACAACAACAAAAAAAACAACCAACTGCCTGAAAGGAACTGAGAGGCAAAAATAAGTTATTTTCTCCACTTTGTGTGCAGAAAGATTTTGTACTGGTCTGATTAGTAATAGTGAAGCCATTTACAGTACCAGTTTGTTTTAACACAAGAATAAAGTTTAATTTAGCATGCCCTTATTCTTGTTTTGTTTTGTTTATTCCTCAAGGTGCTTTCCGACAGCCAGCAGTGGCATAGCATTACGTTCCTGTCCCGAGCAGCCCGAGGCGGAGGTTGATCTCCCACAGGGTGAGTCACGGCTTGCACAGCCTTTTCTGGGGAGTTTTTTCCTCTTTTTGGGGGGCTCTGCCACCACTTTGACAGTTTTGCTGCCTTTGCCTTTTGCTCTGTTCTTGTTTGAGGATTTTTTTTCATCTGGCATCATGGTAATTAAAGACAAGTGAGTCAAGTCTTACCTTGGATGAGAGAAGATGAGAGCAGAGGAAAAAGAGGCTCAGATGTAACTCTTTTCTTTGTTCTCATCTATCAAAGAAGAAATTGCCGTACGTTTTCTACTCTTCTGCTGCTTGTTGCATTCGTAAATGTGACATCCGTTAATTACATGTTGCGTTATAAGAGTTTTTCCCTTTTTAAAGCTATTCATGTTTTCTTCTGTGTTTCCTTTGCGGTGTTACTTTTTGATTTCATAATTGCAGACTTGGATGTTTTCATGTTTTTACATGAAGTCTGGGTTGAATATTTTTATCTGAAAAGCAGATAGGAGACATATCATGCATGATAAGTGTATTAACTATATTCGATCCCAGTAATGAAAGCTGAAGTTTCTCCTTTAAAGTTAATGGAAACGTAATGATTTATGCCAGCTGTGAAGATCTGTTTGGTTATATTTGCTATAGGAAATCCATTTGTTTGGTGAAATGACATGGTTCTTTTTTCTGAATAATTTAAAAATATTTATTAGACTGGTTATTAATTCTTAATATCTAAACATTTGTATTTGGAAGATTATTCATAGTGAGGCTCCTTCGCAGCTCCAGAGAGACTGCTATTTCTGCAGGCTTACAGTTTGTCTAGGTATATCTGGTTTAGTTCTACAATTGCTCCAGTTTATTGAGAGGTGATGGACACTGTTAGGTTCAGGGTCAAGCATTTGCTGTGTACGCAGGGAGTGGTGGTGATGGAAAGGAGCTACAAAATGCGGGGTCTGGTTTGGTCACTTTGAGAGGAGGGGCCAGCAAACGTGAGCCTGCTTTTCCGTATGTCTCGTTCCAGAACAGCTGTTGTTTGTTATTGACGGAGATCTGACCTTTTACTGGTAACTTTAAACTAGTGTTGGCATACGTACCTGTAAAGATCACCAGTCTCAAGTGAACAGAGCAGTCCTTTGCTGTGTTGAATATTGTCGTACTTTGCAATGACCTCCTACTCACAACTTAGTGATCCTTAGTTAAGGCTTCCAGGTGAAAGTGTTTGCCTTCTTTATTACTTTTCTTCCGTAGTTAAATCCGTTGCTGCTGAAACTTTACAAAATGGCGTTTCTGTCCAGGGTTCTGCTCTATACAAAGGAATAGCGTGTGTTTTGCTGTCCGTGCTGTTTTAACACTTGATCTTTCGTTTCTGCCTTTATAGTATGGTGTGACCTCTCTTCCTGTGCTACGTTGTGTCTGTCCTTGTGGACTCCTTTCCTTTCAATTTGGCAATATTTCACTTTAATTTCTTCTCAGTCTGTATCTAGTCTACTGCCTATTTCCAGTGGAATTCAGGTTTCTTATCTGCAGGCCAGGCGCTATTCAAACTATACATTTCATTTCCCTTAGTATTTTCTGCTAAGGTACTGCATTTTTGAGAGTTACTTTTTGCTCTGGCTTCCCACAGTTTTAATTTTTAGCCTTTTAAAGAAATGATCTCAGTGTTCACACAAGCAAATTGCTAAGCTTCATTTGAATCTATTGTAACAAACCTCTTTATCTGATAAAACTGAGCTAGAAAAGTAGATTCCCTCAAGTGTGGGCTTTCCAAAGTGTGCAAAACCCGTCTTTGTTTATGTATGGAGAAAAAATACTGGCTGTTCAGGCAATCAAAGCACTTTAAAAGTGATTATGTAGTTCTTTAACAGTGATTCTACTCGTGCTTCTCATTTCTTCCCAAGTTGTTGGGTTTTTTTCCGGGCACAGAAGATTAGTTTAACAGGCAGATACGCTTTTTGTGTGAAAGAAAAGAAAATAATACTGGTTTCTTTAGGATTCTTTTACTTAATTAGTTTTGTATATTAATATCAAGAAGTACAAATCAGTTAATCTTATCACTTGATTGTAATTCAAAATGTAAGAAAACCTGTGCATAAGGGTTGTCTTCTGAAGCTGACTACTCTTAACGGTTAATAAAATGACACTGTAGGAGTTATGAAATAATTTAATTATTGGAGAAAAAGGTAACACTTTAAAAATAAGAAATCTAGTAAAGCTTAGGCTTTATTAACGTATAATTACCAATGGAGAACTCGGCACCAGGGTGAATGTGCTTTTTAAATATTTATGAAGAGACCTGGTAGTGAGAAAGGGTCACTGGTATACGTGTACACAGGTATCGATGTTCTTTTCCCAACACTGAAGAAGTTCAAGAGAAATGTATGTCATATCTTAAACAGGTATTCTGTCAAATACTTCAAAAAAAAAAACCAAACCCACAACAGTTCTCTGGAGTCTGGAATTAGAAATAGAAAGCCATACACAGTTACAAGGACAGCTCTTTAAGAATATAGGTATATATTAGTACGTGCACACACATATACCTGCAGAGTTATTCTATACGGAAATTGGAAGGGAAAAATTTATTTTGGCAGTCAGCAAATCCTATTTCACTGGTCTTTATTTTCAGTCAAGGAAAACTACAGATTTACATGTGGAGTGAAAAAGCTATACTGACAAGATATGAACACTTGTTTGGCTTTAATTGTTTATGTTTACCTACCCCCTTAATCTTCCTCTGATGGTCTCATTTTCTACTTGAGTGAATCAATTATCAGTCCTCTTTCCTGGTTCTTCTTTTGTCTGCAGAGGCAAGGCACCTAGTTAGGGAACAAGTGTATTGCTTTGGGATGAAATGACTGTTGTATCATAGAGGTACAATAAAAATCCTCAAATACTCTATAGTAATTATTACACTTAGACATTTTTGAAGATTATGATTCACTAAATAAACAGGAAAGAAATTTACCAATGCCCTTGTGTCGGTAATTTCTTTCCTAGTGAAAATACAAAACCAGTAAAATGTACTAAATTTTGTAATATTTTTTTGCTTTTCACTCGGTGAATTCTTAATTTCTACTTTCATTTCAAAGAAGAACCAAGGGTGGGAAGGCTGCAGAAGATTTTTTTTCAAGAGCATTTCAGATCCCTAAATAATGGCTTAGGTTAATCTTCTGTATGACCAGGATGCTTTTTAGTACAGTCCGTTCTGTAAGCTCTCTAGTGTGTTATACACATGCTCTTTAGCCAGGATGTGGGATTAAATTAAAACCAATATAATATTTCAGGACTCAAATAATATGAAATCTACATAGGATATGTTTTGATTTTACTAATATAGTGATATCATGGATTATAAAGCCTTTGAAATTAAACCTATTTCTCTTGATTAAACATTTTGCATCCAAATATTAGATGTTGCTCCTTCCAGATAATGGTATTTTAACTGATTTTTTTGTGTGTGTGGTTTTAGTGTGTCTATGAAGGTGAGATCCTCCAGGATATATTAAATTAAAAAGAGGAAAGTCATCTGTTTCCTCACTGGACAGTGTGTGATTATGTAAAGAGAAGTAATTAATAAATTAATCTTACTGCAGAACTTTATCTGTGATAGCCTGGTTTCAGAAGATACTGAGTATCTTGGTCCTCAAAAAGGATACAGTGCACGTTTAGGTCTAAGCAGTGTCACTAGCCTCAAAAGAACAAAATGTTAAAAACTTTGACGTAAGAGAATGCTCATCAGTCTGCAGGATTTAGGTCTGCTCAGAGGCTTCATAAACCCTGACTTAACGTTGCTTATTGAGTCTCTGAATCTGAGGGTGATCCTTGCATCCAGTTGAAGCTGGTGAGCTTCTACACAGAGGCCGCATGGCTCACCAGTCAGAGTTGGTTTCCAGGAAAGGGCTTAATTCTGTGGTCTGCCCAATTCACTCCCTTTTCCAAACAAAGGCTTAGGAAGGCTTACAGCAATCAGCACAAATCAGTACAAACCAAAACAGTCACTTAGAACTGCATTTCCCCCCCCCTTATGTTTAGAACTTTGTATGCCTAAGAGTAAACCTGAGACCTTCTAAAAATGCATTTCCTTTCTTCTAGATAAGCGTCTAAATGAAAATAACCTGTTACTTTTAAAGAAAGGAGTCATGAACTTAAATACCTGCTTGAAGGATTGCTTAGATTTCTTTTAGCTGGCTATTCATCCATAATACATTATCTTTTTCCCCACTAATGACTGAGATTTGCAGTAAGTGACATATAGCTCTCGGTTCACAGTGCCAGTTTGTTCAGTTTTCATTACATTTGAGAGATACTGTACATGCAGTCATATTAAAAAATGGATTTGCTCAGAACTGATGGCAGGTTCTACTGTTAATCATTGCGCTATTCTTTACTTTTTGTTCTTTTAAAAGTTTAAGTATTGCATTATAAGCCAACTTACTTTACAAGAAGCAATGTTAGGTAACGATGAACTGTTTAAAATTATTCCAGATTCAACTGAGTTAGGCACTGGGTAACTCCACACATCTTTCTACCAGTGGATGCTGGCCCTGAGACCAGCTGACTCAAGGAGCATCAAAATGTAGATGCTGGAAAGCAAAGGTGGTAAGGTTGTTTGGCCATTTCATGTATACACCATTATTAAACGACGAAAGACCTTTAATTTTACAGATAAAAGAAACTTTGGGGTAAGGATTATGAAGTTATGTCCTTGGAATCCTCATACCTGTAATATATTCTAGAGGCTAGGTATGAAAAGAGCTGATTGCAATGGTCAGGGTGAGTCTAAATATTCATAGATAGGCATTTACTAATTAGTTCCTAGGCATGAGCTTAACTGCAGTACATATTTGTGCATATGCTCGTAGTACACAGCAAATGTGATATTAAATATATTCACCTAAGAGGTTTAAATTAATTCATCTTACCTCACATTTTGTAATGCACAAGTACATACAAAGCTTTGTTACTATGGCTTAGCTTGTTAAGCTGCAGTAACATGACCATATTTCTAATCCTTGGAGTGTCAATATCAAGATTTAATACTGTTTAATGAGTGCAGTTTAAATTGATACCTCTTCTTAATTTGGATTAACTTTCAAGGTATCCCTATGACAAATGTGGAGAATATGATAATATTTGTTTCACTGTCCTCTAAACTAGCAGGAGCCATTATACCTTCAACTTACTGTTCCCTAAAAGCATCGTTTGCAAGCATTATTTTCATGGCCATACAGTCTCTCATGAATCATATAAAGCAGCGTTAACTGCTGTGTTTTATACAGGCAAGCATATTTTTGGGAGATCAATGAGTATCATCTCTCCTGAGTATCCAGCTACATTTTTATACAGGCTTTGTTTTCCATTTGGCACAGCCTTTTTTATTAGGTTAGTAATAGCTATATTTACAAAATCATTAATGTTTTGTAAGACATAGGACAAAGAGATTATGGCAGAATAATTAAATGCTTAAGTAAATTTTACTTTCCTGTTCTGAACTTTCTATCTTAAATTGTTTATAAGAGACAATATTTTAAAACTGCGGTAGTTGATAGTAATAGGTGGAAACTATTTTTTTTTCTACTTTAATGTGTGTAGACAACTGGTAGAAAAAATAGTAAATGCATTTGAAAATGAGTGCTGCAAACCATATGTAGTACCTACATTAGTGCAGAGGTTTTGGAGTACCTTTTAAACAATGTCATATGCTTTTGTATGGTAGTTTAGCTAGAATCCCATTGTTTTTTCTTTGCGAAAAACAATGCAATGTGGTCTGGCTAAATTCACAGGGGTTTCTTAAGTTTACAGCAAGGGTGTTGCAGCACGCAAGCCTGCATTATTGAATGCAGTGATATAACCTGTACAAAGCTGTTACAAAGAGTCACTATGGATATTTTCACGTGCATTGGTTTCATTTAAGAAGCTATGGAAATGCTCAGAGGTCTCATTTATTTACCTAATGCATGGAACCTACTAAGGCTTTAATCAGCTGATACTGAAATCTTGTACCGGAGGCACTAGTCCTCATTAATATAGCTAGTTTCTCCTAAAGAAAGGGATTGAAGAATGATTTCCCAAAACTGTAGCAGAAATGCTTCCCTCTCTCCCAATATTTGCAGTCATTCTATTGCCATTTATGTGTTTTTCTGCCTAGATCTGTCTCTGTGAAACTCCCCTTGGAAGACAAATGCTTTGAACATTCTACATAGTTTCATACTCAAAAGAAAATATTTACAATGGAGTGCAAACCTCGGGGTTTTTTTTTTTTTTCCCCTTTCAAAAGAACTACACTATTATGAGGAAAGTTTATTGTTGGAAGTGATCAAAGGGACAAGACTTTTCCAGCTCTTAGGCTGGCTGACACTTGCCAGTGTTACAAGACAGGGTTTTTTTTATTTTTGCAAGTCTTAATGAACTCACTGGGCTTGTTCTGAAAAGCAAATAGACACAGAAGATGCGTGCTGAAGTTCCAACACTTGGACTTTAGAGCGTTATCTGTAGTTAAGCTGCTAAATTCTGCAGCTGGTCAAGGTGGAGTTCAGAATGAAGTCAGATGAGTATGACTTAATGGGGAATGTATTGAAGACAGGAATCTTATGTAATTGAAGACAGGCCAGAACAGCGACTGTCAGAAAAAAGAATGTAACCACGGAAATTAGAAATTACTATCCAAACAGCAGTTTGGGAATCATTTATTGAAAACGGTGCTCTCTTTGAGGAAAAGGTAGGGAGGAGCAGACGGAATGGGTTGAATGAACTCAGATTAATGACCAGAGCTTGAAATACTGAAGCGCTGAACTGATATCTAATGACTGAAAGTGGATGTAAATTGTATCACTGTTAACGAACCAAAACCAAAGTGAAACATATTAGGGTAAAAATAGTGCGTGCGCGTGTGGGGTCTTTTTTAAAAAAAAACCTATTTTTAAAAACATTTTCTGCCTTCAGAATCCTTGCTATTCATAAAAGCACTTGACGTTTCTAATTGTTTAAAATCTCATCAGGGCTTCCTATATCAATGGGAATGTTCACTCTTCCTGGATATGATTTAATGGTTTAATCACTATGGTTTCTTACCGTGAACCCTGCTAATAGGGATCCTACACAGATTACGTAAATTGTATTCACTCAGGTACTGTAAATGGTGAAGCACTTAATTCTATTTTTTTTCCCTCAATTTAGTTGAAATGGAACCATTTAAATAGAGCAATTAGAGAGCTCTCTGGCAGCTCAAGAATGGTTAAGATTACCTTATTTTATTGTGATTGCTTTTAGAGACAGTACTGTAGACAGCTAGTTTGGAGTTATTTCTTATATTACGTTGACTATTAGTACCATGTAAAATACACGTATACACGCATGAACGGCGTTTCTTACAAATTCCATTCTGCCCCCTGTCTCGTGGCTGACGTTTTCCATGAACTGTTTTACTTGAGGCAGGCTTTCTGTGTGCCTTTAGTACTGTGGCTGCTTGGAATAAGCTGACTTCACCCTACCACCTTTTTTGCCTTTCCTCCTGAAGCTGTTTATGATAATGCCAGATGAGTACTCAGAACATGTGAATGGTATTGTTGCCTGTCACACAGGCTGTTTGGCATGAAAGCTTTCTCTGATCTACTTCTCCTGTTAATAGGCTATTTAAGGTGCCATGGAGTCACATTTATTAAAGCTCTTGAGGCTAAGCTTACATGAAGAAAACTTGCTGTATTTTCTAACAATTTACTGTAAAGGAAGCACACAAGGCATTGTGGCTCCGTTTGCACAGTCTGTTAATTTCTGTCAGGCTTGCTAGCACTCTAGCTACTGCATGGAACTTAAAAATGTCTGATTACAGGCCATGGCTTATAAATACAGAAGGTTTTCCTCAGTAACGTGCATGTGTAAGTATACACCATTGTAATAACAGGTGTCTAGATACAGTTACAGTGTATTTTATTGGTATTTCCATCAGCTGGCTCCTTTCTCTTTTGAACCTCCCTTATAGGCGTATCTGTTTAGATTCTAAGGTTGTGCGTCCAGGACAGCTCGTAAAAGGAGTCAGGATTTGGACTGTATTCTGAAGTTCACCAAGTTCATTCAGACTAATTTTCAAAATAAATTAAATTTTTTATCAGATGTCTATTTCTCCAAGGCAGTTTGATCCTCAGTTGTTGATCCTGCCAATGGAGCTGGCAGGAGTTGTTGTGGCCAACAGAGATTATCTTCCAATTTCACTTCTATTAACATTTTAAACTAATTTTTAAGGTATGTCTCCATAGTACCTCTCTAGAAACAAGAGAAGAGATGGTGACAGCTTCTTCTAGGGAAAAGATTTTTAATGTTTCAGCTACTCCTGCCCCCCCGCCCCTTTTTTTTCTTCATTCGCTGGCAATACATGTATATTTGTTAAAGTGAGTTATATCTGAACATTCTAGTTTGAAATACAACTGTGACTGAACATATCAGGGTATGCTAAGTGGGAAAATCTATGTATCCTCTGGTGTAAAACTATTTATGAGAAAACATATGACTGTAAGCCTTTCAGGAATCTAATCATCTGTCTCATAAAACCACTCATATCCCTTTGTGTACTAGCAAATTTTTAGGCTTCATTGAACGCGCCTGCATTAGTGTTTCCCTTTGGATCAGGAGGGCAGTTCTGAAGAACGGGGCTTTTTATCTTGCAGCTGGGGCTTTTACCTTACTGTTCCCCTTGCTATGGTCCATGGAGCAGTCTCAGAGCTCCCTTCAGATAAGCTGGGAGATGTGCCCCACAAAATGCACAGAATGGGCTTGTCCTACTTGCTAGGATGAGCTACAAAAGTCGGTTGGGAACATACTGGTATAACTAGGGTGGATAATTTGGATAACTTGAGATTGGACAGCTTCAGGTCATCACACCAACTTTGGATCATTAAATAAAAATAGAAAAGACCTGAGATACTCTGACTACAAAAGACTTACCTTACAGAATTTTTATAGTATTCCTACGGTTAGAATTGTCTAAATTCTATATGCTTTTTTGAACAGGTAATTATGGTTGTGCAATTGTTCCTCATAAAAACTTCAGAGTATGAACAAGGCAGCTGAGGATTCTAATTTTAATTTCCTCAGGTCAGTTCCCTGGTTTTTGGGGGGGAAAAAAGAGAAGCAACCTTCTACAAATATCTAGAGATATTTTACAAAAAGCATTTCCTGTAAGCCTTGGTAACCATGTCTTTGTATGTGATCTAAAATAAATATTTTTTTTTTCTTGATTCAGTCTGTCCATTAATATAACTTACCTTCACATCTGAAATGCAATTTACACCAGAAACCAGTTTCCTGTACAAACTAATATCTGAGATTTAGAGTTAATATGTCCGTTCTCCTTGAAGGTTTGTAAGTAGTTTGAGTCTTATCATGAAAATGATTGCTAAGTTGCAGATCAGTAAGAGGTTTTAGAAACTTCTGTGAAAGCCGATGTATGTTAAGCTATGGTAGTGTATTCTCATAGGTCATATATTGAGCAGATTTACTCTGATTTGTATACTTAACGTTTGCAAATTCACAAATGTGTATTTCACAGATTTAATTGATATTTTCTATTATTTCTGCATAAAATTACCCATCCTCTTCTGGCAATCTTAAAAGGATTAAGTTGCATCTATAAGGCAGATAAACTGTAGATGTAATTAGTTGCTGAATCATTGTGATCTGACATTGAAAGTTCATTGGTGCTCTACATATTGAGCTTTGTCTTATAGCTTCATGTTAAACGGTCAAACCTGGAGATAAAAATGTTAAGTTAATACACATGATTATTGCATCGTTTATACTGGATATCATTAACATTGTGTTGATTGGGTTAGAAAATTTGTGTTTACAGTAAAATAATTTGCACAGCACCTGACCTTTGCCTGGGAATAGAAGGACCAATGACCATTAAAATTCAAGCTGGTTTTTTTTTTAATATTCAGACCTTAAAATACAATCAAAGGAGTTAGAGAAATGTAATGCCTTCATATTGAGGAGAGCTGAATCTCCATAGCTTTCTGGACGATCACCTGCTAAATAGGAGCATGAAGACATCAGCCATTGCCAAGGCTGTTTTCCATGAGTTGTTTCCTATTTGGCATTAATTTTTTTTTTTCTTAAACGCTGATAATACATTTGCCGTTCTTCATGTTTTAAAGAAAGATCCTATTTAACACCATCAGCAACCTATGTAAAATCTTGGAAACACAGAAATAACAAAGGTGAAGTTAAATACAAAAAACCCTGCATCATAATGTTGAACTATGTGTATTTTAAGTACTATTTCTTGTCTCGCCATTGAAAACATAGAGGAAATTTGTAATAGATTTGAGATAACATAAATACCTCAAAAGGAGGGAAGTAGAGAGACTTTTTATAAATTTCATCTTGTGAATTCAAATTTTATCAAATAAGAGCAGCCTGGCTCTTAAGATATATGGGCACGGTCTTGTGTCTTTTCTCATCATGAAAAACAAATCCATAGCTGTAATGTCTTCACGATCACTTAGTCCCTTTTCTCCAAAATAAAATTTACTATTCTGAGTAATGCGATTCCTCAGCTATTTTCATCATATTTTACACTGACAGATGAAGTGAAAATTTTTCTCAGCTCCATCTAATCCTTCCAAATATGTTCTAAAGTTCTTCTAGTTGTAGTAAGTCCAACAAGGATTGTGCCACAGCTGTCCTCATCTACTTCTTTTTTTTTTCAGTCTCAGAGGTCAGATGTGTACCAAAATCTGTGAAGACTGCATAAAGGGAAAGATTTTGTTTTAGGATCCCCATCCCTTTGATAGTCCAGGACAAAGGATAACTTGTATTACACCAAGTAGTTGGTGTGTTGGTCTGTTGGCTTAACAGCTGTCCTCTGGGACTAACGTCAGAGAGCAGATCATTAAAATCAGGAACCTGACAGACACACAGGAGACTTTGCACCTCAGAGTAAAGGTGAAAAAAAAGACACAGAACCTGTATCTATCATAGCAGCTTAAATGTGAACTAAACATTTCTTTAACTGAAAATAATATTGCCATATAAACCCCGTAACTAAAATAAGAGCCACGTAGGATGTCTTAAGTCATCAAGAAAAAAAAGGCACTTGAACTGTTCATCCAGTCCCCCACTAAACAAACAGTTGTGTGAATTATATAGGTACTTTTGAGCCCCCATTCCCACAGGGAGAGTTTGGTACAAAGATTATTTCCTGATCTGACAAGAACCTTTGTCCGTGTGCTGTAGCAGGCTGTGTTCTCTGTCTTCTCTTCATTTTTTTGTTTCATTTTATCTGTCAGATTCCCTGACTGTACCTTTTTTTCTCACGCCTATCATGCTGAATGGGGAGAATTTATGTTTTAACTTTTGGTTCATGAAGACCCTGGTGAGGACCAGGTTCTCAAGCAGACTATGTGAACTGCTAGGTTGTAAAGGGGTTTTTTGTTCCTATTTGTTACATCTGCCTGTGGTTCTCTGCTCCCAGTTGGTTGTATCAATGGAAATATTTCTGAAAGAACTCCTGAGTATTCTAAAATAGGTATCTTTCCACTTCCCAGTTCTTGCAGTTTATCAGAAAGGTTTAAGACCATCTGGCTTAATATGCTCCCCACCCCCCACCCCCCAAATGTGCTGTGTCCTTTGTTCTTGGCAGTTTGTTTGGGATTTAAGCACACTGATGCGCCTAGCACTGCCAAGGTGAAAACAAAGAAATACAAGGCCAGACAATTCCAGGCTTGAAGACTTTGTAACTCTTCCCTCACAGTAAGGTCCCCATGCCCGCAGAGGCTTCTCAATTCCTTCTCTGGTCTTCTGAGTGTAGAAAATATGCAAACTCATCATTAGGAAAATTCTTATATACAAATCATTCGCAGAAGCATGCATTTTTGCCTTCTTTTCACTGTGGTATATCCAGGCTATATCCATGTTGAAGCACTATATCAGAATTGAAATAAGCAGCAGCAGGACAATCCATATTAGGTCCTTTCATGTCCACCACTGTAGCAACGATAGCAGATACCTACTGCTGATGGTGCCAGTTACAGTTTTGCCATTGATCTCAAAAACACAAGGTCAGGATCAATGTAAAGCACATGCAGCTGAAAACTCACAAAACAGAAAAGAGACTACATTCTCTGAGCCACCACTATTTAAATCGATGTAAGGCTGTTTTAGCACATATCCATTGCCTTTATTCATAGACTTCCTACCTGGATCCCTCCTGATTGCACAGAGGAGGTTAAATTTACTTTACTTCAAAGGTAAAGGCTTTATTATGAACAGAAAGTGAGAAGGTGGGAAAACGCAGAAGAAAGATCAGCAAATATTGTGTTTACCATGTTAAAGAAGCAGCAAACCCCTGCTTTCATGTGCAGCATTATTCTTATCAGGCACTCCAGGCTATTTTCAATTCTATATCCTAATGCTGTGCCATGTTGTAACTCAGTAATGTTGTTTTCATAATCTTAAGAGAATGAATGCTCACATTTTTATTAAATGTGAAATTAAATCAATGGCACCTTTTTTCTTTTTTAAATTCCTTTACGGATAGCTGTCAAACTACTTGTACAACAAAGATAATTCCTTGTTTAAATAGACATCTAGGGTGAATTTGACTATATTGCAGGGTATTTCTGTGTTGCAGAAAGTTCTGAAAAGCACAATAAAAACATTATGTTACAAACATCAAAGTTACAGTGCTGCACCCTGCTTTTGTTTTCTATTCCCCCATGGACAGGTATCCGTATGTTAAGTATCTGGTAAACTCAGCTCCAAACAAACAGCCTTGAATTCTTTATACAGCTTACATACAACCTAGAAATCTAGGGGAGTGACATACCACAATAGTATAAAGCGGGGTATTTTTTGGGGGGGGGGGGCACGGGGGGGGCGGCACTGAGGAGCTTATGGGGCTTTAAAAGTGTACAAGACAAGAGTCGCACGTTTGGGGCAGATGTTGGATAAACTTGTTCCCAGAGCAGAAAGGAAAAGACGTGGAAGAGATGAATTTGGAAGTTAGCTTACCTTGTGGAAATCAAAGAAGCCAAAACCACAAAGCTCAGTTTTCAGCTTTTATTATGATACTTTTTTTTTAAGTTAGGGAAGTGTGGTATATATGGAATTACTGGAAACTGGGAAACTACTTTGAAAACTAACAGAGCATAGTCACCTGTGGTTCACTCTCAGATCAGGATGTGAATTGGGAAGCATAGGTTCCAGTGAGGTCATTAGCAGCTTCATTCACACCATGAGCGATGGGGATGAGAGCACAAACTTAAATTCACATACGACAAAAGCTGGTAAAAGGTGCAGGCAGGCTGGAAGGCAGATTCAAAATTCAAATATCTTAAAAAATTAGGAAGATGAAAAAATACTGGATGCAGTTCATTAAGATCAAACACAAACACATTGTCAAAAGAATCGGCTACGTGATGGAAGAAAATCGACATTTTGTTCCACAGCAGAAAATCTGGGGCTTGCTGTAGAGGTTAGGTATGAGCCATGCTTCTATAGAATCTCTGAATTTCGCAGTGTGATGTGAAGGGGTTTGTATGGCTATTGAGGTGTATCCAGCAGAGTGGAAGGGTCACCACTTAGAAGTAATATGACCTGGCCTTCTCTGGAGTATAATGTCTGTGTTGGACACTATACTTTAAATGGGTATGGATCCGTCTGGGAGAACCAAGAAAAGAATCACAAAGAATGACGAGAGATCCAGAAAATACTGCTTTTGTAGATGTTAGAACAAATCGTATTGAACTGAATGTATTTCTAATTTAGAGAAAAGGAAGAAACAACCATCAAATATGCAAGAAGGAAATAAACTATTTTGTCCAGTGGATTGGAGAAGAATTACCCTGTAAAAAGGAAATTTAGGCTAGACATTGTGAATAGAAGCATTATACTGATAAGGACAGTTAGACCTAGAATGCACTAGAAAAATTTCTCTCCTTGAACGCTTTTGTATCTTAATCTTATTGTATGACAAAGCTGTGTGAACATGCATACTGCGATCATTTTACACAGCTGGACGTCTCCGCTTATCTGCATCCAGTTAAAGTAGAATTCACCTCCTCTAGCAGTAGACATTGCATTATTGAAGCTGGTTTATCTTGAATGAAGGTAAACACTTAGATTGAAACAAACACTTAATGAGTTGTGCTGTAGTTTTTAAAAAGCCAAGGTTCACCAACAAAAAAGTCTACATTTTGTCAGAGGAACTCCCTTTGTATTTTGCATGAATCTTAGGCTGCCTACTAACATCTGGAAATGCGCAAGCTATGAAATTCATGCCAGTGTCTCTCACTCACCAACCATTAATGTGCACTGGCTGTGTAAATTCTAAGCAGACAGATTTCAAATAACCATTAATATATTTTAGAAACTGCTTTTGGAAATACCTGTTGCTGCGACAGGAAGAAAATAAATTACAAGAGCACTGAAAATTACTCAGCTATTACTTCTGCTATAGTTTGAGCTTAAATGTGTGTTGTGAAGCGATTCAGAGAATTTGTTCTTCTCGTGCTGCGATGTGTGCGTGCAGTCTGAAACTATAAAATTTGCAAAAGAGTATTCTAGAGATACCAGAGAGCAGCTCAGAATTTACATCTAAGTCAGCAGTCAACAGGCCAGGCTGATCTGTGTGTAGCTTGTGGTAGGTCATTGGTGGCTTAGTTGTCATATATCACCCTTTCAAGAAAATGTAGTTGTGTATGAATGTGGATTCTGACAGCCAACTATGGGCTGTTACAAACATCTTCATCTTTGAGAATACTGCAGAAAAGAAAAATCGTTCCCTTTGTTTAACTTTCCAGTGTTTTACGGACCCAAGGGAACAGTTTCTCTTCAGCAGCAACTTTGTAAGAATTCTTTTAAAGAGAATCCTCCCAGAGCTGTTTGTCTTTCATGGAAATGTTGATACCAGCATGTTCAGAAGATGCTTTCCCCAGTGTGGAAATCTAAAACGCAACAGGAGAGATCTTGTTACTCTTACATAAAAGAGCCAAAAAGAATAAAGCTTGTTACTGTGGGATGTAAGTCATCTCTTGGAAAACATTCATTCCTAAATCCTTCATAAGTATGAATATTATTCCCAGTGAATCGTTACCTTGTTACCTGTTTCCGGTCTGCTCTGTCTGGTTTATCTGATCTGTGCTGATAAATTCTGAGTTCCACTAACAACAGAAACATATATTTTTCCATACCACAAGCTACAGGAAAACTAACGTCAACCCACTGAGTGTTCCCTGTTCCCACTAACTAAATCTCTTACAACAAAATCCTAATGACATGTCAGAATTCAAAGTCTTTTTTAGGAAAAAGAAATACGAAAGGAAATACAGTTTATTTGTAAAGTGGCATTTAAACACTCTGTGTCCCTATGTGCTGTTTCAAATATTAAACAAGTTCCATGGTAAACCAGGGAGCCAAGCTTAGAAGTGATATTCTGTATTGTTTTTAAGTAATTTCCTATACTGAAGTATCCTGGTGTCGGCTGGGACAGAGTTACTTGTCTTCCCAGTAGCTGGTACAGCGCGGTGGTTTGGGTTTAGTACGAGAAGAACGTTGGTAACGCCCTGAGGTTTTCGGCTGTCGCCAAGTCGTGTTTAGACCAAGTCAAGGACTTTTCAGCTTCTCCTGCCCAGCCAGCGAGAAGGCTGGAGGGGCACAGGGA
>JAVKLA010000001.1:20592834-20619140 GCA_034782735.1 Sagittarius serpentarius
ATGACAGCTGGCCCCAGCTGGCCAGAGGGGTATGCCATACTGTGGGACGTCATGCCCAGTATAGAAACTGGGGGGAGTTGGCCCGGGGGGGGGCGGCAGAGGGGAGGCCAGGTTGCTGCTCGAGCGCTAACTGGGCATTGGTTAGCGAGTGGTGAGCAATTGCACTGTGCATCACTTGGTTTATGCTTTCCAATCCTTTTATTGTTATTATTGTCATTTTATTATTTTTGTTATTATCATTACTATTTTCTTCCTTTCTGTTCTATTAAACTGTTCTTATCTCAACCCACAAGTTTTACTTTTTTTTTTTTCCCCCAATTCTCTCCCCCATCCCTCTGGGTGGGAGGGGAAGTGAGTAAGCGGCTGCGTGGGGCTGAGTTCCTGGCTGGGGTTAAACCATGACATGAAGACAAACTGTAATTCCCTACCCTATTACCCACTTGTGAATTTGTCCATAAATTAATATAATCAAAGAAATAAGTATATGTAGGTGAGCTTGTTTGTGAAAAACTAAGTAGAGTGCTTTCAAAGATAGCTTGAAAATTCAGATAACCTTTGATTCTGGCCAGAAATATGACTAAAAGATGAGAGAATTTTCTTTTGAATTGTTTTTCATTGCTCAAGCTGAAAGGAAGGTGGTTCTTTCTACATCAGAAAGTGAAAAATGTGGTATTTGGAAAGAGGTTAGGTTTAAAAATAGACATGAGACCTTAAGGAAAGAGGAGTGCTTGCTCTGTAACCTAGAAACTGAAATCCCTAAAGAAGTATCCACTACACTAAGACCTGAAAAGAAACAGAATTTTAAAAATCCTGTGAAATAAGGAGAACAAATCTCCTAAAAAGGAAAAATAAATAAATAAAAATCATTACAAATGATATGGTAATCACAGGTAGTGACTTTGGTCTATAGCTCTTACTCATGTGGTCCTTCATAGTGAGGTGTTCTGCTTGGAGATAATTTTTTCATAACTGAAAATAACTGTCTCTCTGAAAACTGTAGGAAACGGGGTTTATAAATGCTTAATGTACAATTAAATTGCTTGTGTACCAGAATTTCGTGGTAAGAATTCTAACTGTATGGTTCTGGGGCTTTCTCTCTGTCAGAAAATAGGTCATCTTGCTACTGTTCTTTATTTAAAATGTTATAGAGGGCATATGATTTTAGTTAACAACGTAAAAATCAGATCATCCCTTCCTGTGCTTCCAGTAATGCCAAAGGGAGCTTGGTATGTAGAATTTGTCAGTAAAATTTGGCTGGCATACCTGGCACTTTCAAGGCTGTACAGCAGCGTAACGAAGTGAAGAAACCCTCCTTTCCCTTGCACAGCATGTGTAGTGGCCAACTCAAACTTGCAATCTGTGCACTCGCCTCTGAGTGAATGAAGGCTGTTGACAGATGATGCTAAGAAAGTAAAAGTGTTTAGTGCCTCTTTTTTTTTGCATCAACCTTTACTAAAAAGTAAACTGAAGAGAAGAAAGTAGAGGAGGAGGGAAAGAACAACAAGCAGAATACCTTTCAGCCTTGATCAAGGAAAGAACAGAAAACAGAGTACTTAAATGCTCTTAAATCAGAGCGTGATGAACTTCATCTGTGGATACTCCAGATCTGCAGTTGTGGTTTTTGAGAATATGTGGAGGATTGGCAAGGGATCAGAAAAATGAAAAATACATCTGTGATGCCTGCCTCTAAATAGGGGAAAAAGGACAAAGTGAGCAGTTGTGTACTGCTCCGTTTAATTTCAGACTACGGTCCAGGAAAGGACTGTGCTGTTGGATTAAAAGCAAACCTGAAGGGAGAGACCTACCTTGCAAAGACACAAAGGATTTAGGAGAGATTTGTTGCAAGCCTCTTCTTTTAAGTTGTCTCTGTCTAAAGGCTTACATTGTTCCAGGCAATAACAGTAACAACCAAAACCACTTGGAGTATAAATTGGAAATAATTTTCCAGATGGCATGCTGTCTTTAATGGAAAGCAAGACAGTCTGACCTGAAGACTCTAATTTTGGCTTGGGGCCACTTCACATCAACACTAGAGGTCTTTACAGGCAGGTAGAATAAACTTCTATCTGGAACAATATAAATACAGTTAATCCTGTGCTGGGGCAGGGAAAGGGCCAACAAGCCTCCTTGATATTCTTTCCAATTCACTTTTCAGTGTTAAAATAGGCTTTGAGTTCCTTCAAAAGTATATTGATTTAGTATAAGTTTCAGATACTGAACATACACAGTAAGCTGAACAGTAACAACTCACAGACAAAAGATTAATTGTTCACATTCACCAGCAAATTACATCATTTTAAATACATTTGAAATTATGGAGAAATGCATGGGTTGTCATTAGATCAGTGTTACAAACTGCGCATCCGTGTGCTGAATATGCAATTTCATGGTGAATAAATGTTGTACGTAACTCTGCTGTGCTCCTGAAACAAGAAGTTATTACATGTCTTTATTTACAGTTAAGCAGTATTCCAGCTGACTTGCATTCAGCAAACAAATTACAGGAAGGAGGTAACAGTTGAACCTGTATGGATGGTCTTCAATAGGAAGTGAAGAAATTACTTAGGCAGATCAAAAATTAATCTTACAGTAGCTGACATCATTGTTGCCAATAAGGTTTTCTGTAAAGCCTTACAGTATTAGTTGTTTTTCTGTATTAGTCCAATACATGGGGTAACTTTGAAATGAAAAAGTCTTTCATTTTTACTTTATATTTGCTGTAAGTTTCTAGTAGTCATGCTGGCAATCTGTTAGCATCAAGCGAAATAGCTCCAGAGCCAGTCAATAATTAGTATGGTTCAGTCCTTATCTAGGATGGTCTATAAATGTATAACTATTTCTAAAAATTCTCTTGATGCTTTGATTTTGAAGCACTCTATGACTGAGGCTTTCTTCATAACAGATAGTAATTGGGGTAAACTTTGTTTCCATTGAGAAAATATATCTTTATTCTGCTTACTGAAATTAGTGCTCTGATTTGAAGAATATTGTGATGTTTTATCTGATGGTGGCTATTGGCATGGCTTGACTTTCACAATGAAATATTTCTGAAGATTTAATTGCGAACAAAAGTCTTTTTTGTTTGTTCTTTTCAAAATATATTTCTTAGTATCTTTTTTCCTCTAATAAGTTTATTTAAGTTCTGTAATGGTTAAGAGTTGGGAAACTACTTGGACTTACAATTTAATGTACTGAGCAGAAGTAGGAATATGATGCAGTTGAGTTTTAGACATTCAGCTTTTATTCCCTTACATTTTCACTCCTCCTTGCATGCAAATATGCTGCCTCAGAATCCTGTAGTTGCTGTAGTTAACCTACAACTACGATAAAAATAATGTTCTCTACTACCATACCTTTTGCTAAACCCCTCAATATATACTTCATGTTGTGCACAATTTCTAAGTTGTTCAACTTCCTTTTCTGTGTCAAGCTGTGTATTGACAGTTCAAAGTTACAAAACCAGGTCATATCGTTACACAGGTTTACCTTCCCTAGCAACATCGGCTCTAGGTATTTATTTTAGCAATCTGCAAAGGGTTCTGTTCTCACTGTTTTTTGCTGGGCTTTTTTGTTTAGAAATTCTGGGTTTTCCCGGTATGGGATAAGAAATATTTTGGACTATGTCAAACTTCACATATTGGAAAATGAATTTAAAAAAAACAAAAACTACTCCCCCCCAAAAAACCCTAAAACAACACAACTGTTTCCTTTCGGGTATTTTTGGCACTGAGAGTTCAACTACCAACACATGAGAAGAAAAAAAATAAAAATAAAAAAATCCACAACTGCCAAACCAGCTCCATAGCTCCGTTTCTCTTGAATAGGTTGCCAGGTGGATGCCTGTTTTATTCGGTGGACACAACTGCAGGGTAAGGACACACTGCAGCCGATTCTGGTTGTTTGCCGAAGTTGTAGTCGTTCAGACTTGCGCGTTGGTTATCCTGCATTTCCACAAAACACAACTGCAGGGCACAAAAAATAGATATCGGTATTGAAAGAGGTACTGCTTGCTAGCATTTTTTTCCTGAACTTCAGCACACTTACATTTGCTTTCCTTGTTGAATTAAGTGTGGGGTAAGTGTAGAACCTTTGTCAAACACAACCCAGCTCCGTAGGTCAATAGAAATAAATAAATAAATGCAGGCAAAGAGAAGATCCTGATTTTTATGTCAAGGTAGCAGAAGTCTGGATTCAGGTTCTGTGTAAATGACGTTTATCCAATAGTGGAGACCAGGCAGAATGATGAATGTGCTTCAGTGTGTCTGTGCTGAAATAGGTTTATAAACAAGCACCTGCTATAAATCACAAAAACGGCTTTGTCAAAAGTAAGTAGGGACCAGATGCATCTTTATAATTACCTGTGACACCCATTGTCCTGCTTTCATATCCTCTGTTCCTCACTTAGATAATCTGTTTTATTTTACTTGTGGTTTCAATGATTTGCATTCCATTTTGCAACACGGGCTTACGTCTGGGAAGCTTCTCAAGAAAGTCTCTAACAATTGCATTAGGGACAGTAAAATGTGCGAGGTTCAGTGGCTAAATGCTGCAAAACCTTTATTCAGGAGAGAAGATGAAACTACTCACTAGTACTTTCACAAGAACTTTGACAACTATTTTCCCAATTTGAGTATTTTTATTTGCTTGGTTTCTGGAGCTTGTTCATCAGGTAGGGGAAACTTCGTAGTTGTTTTCCTTGGCTGCATCTCATATTCATATTTGGTGTTATGATGATAGTCTCAACTCATAATGCTAGTTTTCATCTGTAATCAATAACAAATTGTAGCACTCATGAAGATTTTTATTCCTTGCATTTCCTCTTGAGTTAATCTTGCAATTTGAGACTAATCGGCTGTTTGTGGTTCCAGCTAAACAGTTATTTCTGGTTTAGCTTAGAAAGGGCTAGAATATGAGTTCTGTCTCCCTCTTAGTTTTTGCTAATTTTTCTACCTTATTGTGTTATCAGGCATCTAGAAATAGCATTAATGCAAACAATGTTAAGCTTAAAGCAGGCATCATGCAGGAAAACAGATTAAGAGAAAAGGGAATATAAAAGCTTGGAGGTACAAGCTGATCGAATTTGACTTTTTAAAATGTTTTTTATTTCCTACTGTGGCTGCTGTGCTTAGCTGATGCACAGTCACAGTAATGTGTTCCTTCATATTGGTTTACAAGAGAGCTTTGCAGTAATCATGGAATAGAAAGCACAGAGCTAGACAATAAATGCCCCTGCTCTTAGGTCAGCCCATTTAATTTCCCTTTCAAATCCAATTGTTCACCTGCCGTGACTATTCAATATAAGCATATTGTCTCTATTTGAATACACTGTCTGTGCCACTTCAGCACCCTGTACCTGTTGCTTTGCCATTGCTGATGTATGTTGCCTCTGAGGATGATTGTAAGAATATGAATATATGGTCTTTTACTTGCACTACTGCCCAGTTATTTTCTGTTTCTCTCTTTATTTTTTTACTGCTGTGGTCTGCGCCAGTCCATTTAATCTGGTAGGTTTACGTTTTAACTAGAGGTTCAACCTCACAGAGCTTACCACCCATCGCATATTAAAACATGTTTTTAATAAATCTGTAACTTCTGGTCACCTTAAGAGTCCAGCTTCACATAGAGGAATTCATTATCCTCTCCGACCCTTCTTGAGCGATTACATATTATATGATAATGGCATTATGGATATTTGATTCTTCCTATTTGCAACAGGAATGAAAGAATCTCAAGTACTGATAACTGTAAACATGATCACATGTAAACTAACAAGTGTCGCTGCCATGAAAGAGGCTGACCAAATCCTGTATCTCATCTGTAATGAAAGTAGCACTCACACAGACAGCCATTTCGCATGACAGATTATTCCTGTCCAGTAGTTTTTTCCGTTAAAAAAAATTGTTTCAGTTCTTTAAAAAGATAATTTATCTCCAGGGAAATTATATGAGATCCCCCCCCCACCTTGAACAAGGCACACAGAGAAGAAATAGAGCACTTTCTTCCGCAAATTCAGTCAAATTACCGGGGAGAGAGCCCAAACAGGCACAGTAGCAAAGAGCCATGATCTGGCCAGGGTAGAAGGATTCATCCCAGCCGTGAGTGTGAGCCCATCTTTACAAATTCAGTACAGGCAAAGAAGAACTGCTTAGTTCCCTGTCTTTTGTGGAAGTTCCTCTCAGATGCCTCCCTACCAATAGCAAAAATACAGTCTTTTTAATCTCCCTCGAAAGAAATCATCTTTAAGTACAGAAGATAAGACAAGTTAGCAGTTAATCCAATCAACAATCAGTATTAATTCACTTTCAGGATGGGCCTCTTGCTGATGTAGTAAAACCACAAGGACTAGCAGCCCTTTTGTTTCCATCCTTCCCGAATTACTGTTCATTTGGAATTGACCTTAATTGAGTGTCTATCATCGAGACACATCCAAAGCTTAAAGTTGCATTGCATTACCTTCTTGCTTCAAAATTTCGATGAGGGATTGCAAGATAGGAATAGATAAGTAAAATGAATGCTGCCTGACCATTAGCTACAACTCATCCTTGAGCTCGTCTGAGAAGTAATATTAATATGTAATTTTAAAAGTTGAACACTGAGTAGCATTCCATTTTGATTTCGGCTTATTCAGGTGCAGGCTATTTTTAAAATTTGTATATGCTTCTATTTACAGTTCTGAAATCTTGACTATAACTAATTTAACACGCAGTGTGCATATCCTGAACTTTCATTTCCACCACAATGAAACAACATGATGATCTCACTTTTAACTGCTATTTAGAGCAAGCGATGAGCTACTTGGTGAAAGATCGTCTATTGTCTTCCACCAGGATCGACAGTACTTTATTCAGTGCTGCCACCAGTCTTGTCACACCAGTTCGTGTCTATAAAGCCCTTGCTAGTCTTTATGATGAAGATTCAGCTGCTGTTACGTGAATATAAGCACTTCTGATCACTAAAATTTTATCCTGTATTTGTGACACTATAGCTGAACATGGAATATGGCCATGTTTCATCATGTGGCTTCTTTAGACTATGTATTTCTGTTGTTTTAAAGGGAGTATTTCTTCTTTCTTGGAGGTGAAGAACTAATGGTTAATATCTTTAAAATACATATTTACACCCCCATTAGGGACATGACATAGCAATATTGATGAAGTCATTCAAATGCAACTGTCTGTGCACACAAAATTGTTTTCTCTTGTCTAATTCTGAGTATATGCCGGTAAAATAATACTAAAGCAAATAATCTATACATACATTCTTAACTTTGCTATTCTGTGATTATCTGCATTATGTATTTATGCTAGCATTCATTGCAGTTTATTCCTGACAGTAAAGCCAATCTGTTTTCTATAGATAGTTAACAGAAGTACAAATAATTTTGCAGTAACTGGTTAATGGGAGTGTGCAGAAATAACATGCTTGTGTAGATCTGGTGCACTTGCAAGCGATTTCTGTGATGTTGCTAGGTGAACTCCATACAAAGTTTCTGGAAAAGGTAGGATATTTATCTGGGAGAGTTCTTTGTTGGTTGGTCTTTAAACACAACTGTTATTGCAAAACAGATGACAAATTATTCCTGACCAAAGATACTATTTGTTAATAAAATTAGACCTTTAATGGGCAATAGAGATGAGACCTTCCTTTCAATCAGCTCTTGCCTGAGGGTGCTGGGGGGGGGGGAAATTGTGCTTCAACTTCTACTTAGTTAATGTACTTAATTTTGTACCTTCTTCAGCAAATTCCTATCCAAGTTCAACACCATGCCCATACTGAATTGTTTGTTTTGACTCTCCTATCCATATAGGTGTTCTCATGGTATTGTGTATATGTAACTCCCACAGCAAGGGCAGCATCTTGGTGCAGTTGGTAGTTCTGCCAATTGCTAATGGAAGCATGGATACGGTATTTTAATTTCGTACCTCAAAACTGTGCATGTCCCACACCTGAACAGGTTTTATGGAAAGATGTGATGCAAAACTGAACTTATAACACGGAATGAATAAAAAAGAATATAATTTGCAGAAAAGGGGAAATATCAAACCAAAGTCAAAGACAACCTCCAGTACTCTTAGAGACCATATTTACTTAGTACATTTTTAGAACACGGGTTTTTCTTCATGTTTTTGCTGCTGCTGCAATGTGAGTTTCTCATTTAGTAACTGTGTTCACCAGAAACATTTTTTGAAAGTTAATCCTTGGCCAAATATTTATGAGGATTGGCAGAGACTTGGTGAGCTGAACTCTCTAAGCTAAGTTATAAACTTACTACATTGTGTGCAAACACACAGGAGCCACGGGAGCCTTGCAGGAACTGTACAAGAGGATAATGATACTTGCAGTATTTTTATGGCATATGAAGAATAAAATAAAAGAAGAAACAAAAGTATTTTTAGGATTATTACGTTCTTTTATATCATCTCTTGTATATAGTGCATATTGCTGGGAGAGATCACTAGGATAATTCATAATTTGGAATTCTCCTTTGTGTACCGGTTGCCAACAGCATCAAAATTCTCTGGAACAGACTGCAGTAGGAAAGAGCTTTCTAGTGCAAGCGAAAAATTAGGGCAGGTTTGTAAGTAACAGTAGTTTCACTGGTGAAGTTGGAGTTTACAAAGGAATTTTAATGATCAGTCTGACAGTTTTAAATACTCGTAAGTCTGAAAATATATAGTCCACATACAGCTTTTAAAAATTAGTATTTCAGCTTCATTAAATATGCAAAGTAGTGGGGAAAGGAATTGACAGAAACAAATCTAATAGTGATCTGTAATCAACACAATCCCATGAACTTCCTGAGTTTTTTGGAAAGGGAATACAGAGCACATGTTGTTCTCATTGCTGATATGCTGAGAAGCCTATTGGTCTTACGGAAAATCTTATTTGGGGTACATGCTTTTAAAGGAAGAGCATGTTTGTGCTAAGAGGGTATGATTTGTGAAATCAAGCATCAGTATTCTCTACCTGGAGAAACAGGTCTACTCTTTAAACTCTTTCTTTTCCTGGCAAGAAACTACAGAGGTTTTGATTCATTTTATATGCTACAAAGTCAAAATGTCATAATAGGACAGAGACTTTCCTTTGAATGGCAGCTTTGTCAGTACAGACATCTGCATAGCACCACCTACATTCCAAGGCCTTTCACTTACAACTTTCTGTAATGAGGATATATATTATGTTTGGGTATATATATGCACACACGTATCTTTATATAGGACAACTAGTTGTTTGTAAAACGTCTGTCATCATCAAATCCATAGATTTCCTTTAAAAACGCTTCAGCTGTTCTTTGTACCCAAGTGCCCTTGCACATACACATGCTCTGCTAACAAATGATATTGTCATTCTCTTTAACCTTGCTCTGTCTTCCTTGAGGCAAGTAACTGGTACAGTTCTTTCTTGAATTTTACCTGAGCTGGCATTACCTTATTCACCTGACCCTAACTGAGCTCAGAACAAGAGACACCAATGCAGAAAAGATCTGCAGAAGCCTGACAGATATTTTTGCAAATTGTCAGGCTAGGTTTTGTTCTTTGTAACGTCTTGTTCACATGACAAGCTTAGCAAAGGCAAGTTTTATATAAAAAATGTTTGAAATATTCAAGTTGGAAAATTTCAGTTTACGTCTTTCAATGTACATGCAGACCTCAGGACAATAATTTCTCCCACAGGGCAAGTTCTTCCAAATCCTGCACTACATAAGCTTTACACTTACTTTAGTGGATATTTTGTGTGCATAGTGCTCTTAGACCCCAAGAAATTGTCTCTGTAGTTTAGCATAGGCCACTAATACTTTCTTCAACCCACTCATAGCTATTAAATATCACTGTGTTATGAGCAGAAGGTTTGACTATAGCCCCATCTTTCCCCCTTTGGTCTTTCACATTTTAAACAAACACAGATTGGTTTGGCTCTGGATTTTGTTAGCGCTTGCATATTTATTACTTCTCTTTTAACTGTGTTTCAAAGCTTATTTTGAAGTGGGAGACTGCCAATTAAGAATTTTCTTATTGATCGTAAAGGAAGTAAAGGGTGTTTCTTTGCTAACTCAGTTGCAAACCTTCCGCCAGAATTTTCAAGTAGCCTTTAAGCAACTGTCAGCCGTTCGCCTGTGAAGAAAGATTTCAAGTTTTGTCATGCAATTAGTGAGTGTTCAAAAGGCCACAGCATTCACAGGCTGAGCGCTGGCATGGAAGTCTCTGTACAGGCAATTCTCTTTCTTCTAAGGATACCTGCAAACAATCTCCCAAAGATGGAAGGACTCAGAATAGAATTGGAGAGGAGATACAATAATAAAAATGCTACCTCAAGGGGAATAGTCAGTGCTTTGAATTAGGAACTCGCTTAAATACCTGAATAAGGGACTTGGTTTTAAAATGCAGCCTTACTTTTATGGGAATGTTCCCAAGCATGTATACACACATGCACACACAAACATTCATTTGGTACTATTCTTTCAGCCCTGTCTAAATATACATCTGATTTACCTCAGTTAATGAGGAAAGATCTTCTCTGAGTGTAGATCGCTATGGAAAATTTTGGTTCTAGTCTTATCTCATTCAAACTTTGTTTTCCCAGTATTTGCCCAGCAGAACTCCATTCTGGAAGCACTGTAAGTGACTGTCATTTAGAAGGCACCTGGCAATTTGTTCATCTAGCCCTTATGTGTTCCCTTAAAACTGTTCTTTAAAATTAAAGATGCTTGTTTAGTAATGATATGTCCATCAACTCCTGCTGACTTACTGTTCCATGAAAAATAAATTCAGAGACAAATGAGAGAAAATCTGGTAAACATTTTTGCAGCTGTTAAATTCCTGAGCTTTGGTGTTCTGGTAAAACAGTGTCCCTAGTCACAAGCAAATACTATCATAGGTTGCAGCGGAAGCATTCTAGATGGGAAAAACTCCTGGCCTAAAAGGAAGGCAAATATATTGTTTATTCAGGCATGAAAGTTGTCGTGTTTTCAGGCATGAAAACAATAGGTGGCTAAGGTTTCAAGCCTGTGTTCTATATCAAGAGCTTTTTTAAATACTCCTACCTGTTTTATTGTTATTGCTTCATGTTTTAAGACATTTTTTAATAAACATTTATCTAAAATTGGCCTACATATTTGGTACTGTGGTATTTGGTATATAAAATAAGGCAATTTGTCCTCATTTTGGGGATCTTCAAAAGAAGCGTATTACCTTCCTGACAGGCAGCAGAACTCTGTGGTTTACAATAAATTGGTCTCCTGTAAGAACCTCTTAATTAAGCCATTTAATCATCTTAACGTAACAGAGATACATATTAGAGAACTTGGTACTGTTTTCCAGGCTGGTGTGTCTTTCAGGCATAGTCTAGACGTAACTTCCCTGTCCTCTGTCTTTTCTTTAAGAGCCAGGTACATGCATACACACAGGTATCCACATCCCCATGCAATCCTGCTGACCATTTTGGAAACTATTTTCTTTCTAATTTTTTGTAAAGACGGAAAGGAATGATACATAAATAACTTTTCTTTGCCTTTTTAAGAACTTAAGGCATTATATTTTCCTAATTTGTAGGTTTATAGAGTTGGTTATAATCAGGGAAAAAACAACACAAATGGACTTTGGGATCTGTTATGTCAAATAAATGAATGGGAGGATTTCTATGAATAATTCCTGTTATCACTAATGGCCATTTTAATTATTATATGCCTTAAAGAGGTAAAATGCCCCTATGAAGCTGAAGTATCTGTGATCTTCTAGTGACTTACCTATATGCAAACTTGCTAAATGATTTTTAATTGGTGCATCTCATCATTCAGTTATTTTAACAAGTAAGGTAGCTAATTTTCCTGAAGTCCTGCTGCTGGTATTTATCTCTCCATTCAGTAAAGAGCAGTTCATTGACACCAGCATTCTGAATCCTATTTGTCATAAATAGCTGCAAATCAAGATTAATTCCCCTGGCAACCTGCAATTTAATTTTACTGTTTGAATATGAATGCGTTCATTTTGCATCTGTGAAGAACCTAACTCTGATTAGGAACTCTTCATTGCACTTCTTCCGTATCATGCTGAGGACTGAGATCATTTAACTGTATTAACTATGTAACTCCATTAACTATGGAGTCCGTATTATATTGAATAACAATAATAACAACAGATGCTATAGATTCAACGCAATCTTTTTAAACAGCGAAAGATCAGATTAAAAATCCTCAGATCTCAAGACAATTACATATATTGTCACTAAGCACTGTCTAGACTGATATTTCTTTATTTTCCGCTGTAGACAGTAGAAATCTAAGAAGTAATCACAGTAGACAGAAAAAAGAGAATTCTCGTTGTTCTTAATTTAAAGTTGCCACAAATTATTACAACTTTTGTTCCAGGCCTCTACTTACAAGATAGAGAGTATATTACCTCTGCAGAAACTGCTTTGTGTACTTTGAGTGGCAAGATCACATGGGCTTGACCTGGCTATTTTAGCTGAGTTTGGGTTATGAAAAGTGTCAGTATCCAGTGAGCTGCTCTAACCCAGGGAGGTGCAAAGGAAGCATGCCCAACCATCACGATTCATGCTTGGGAATGGAATGGCTCTGAATTTTCTCTTCAACTGTTCATCTCCTGTTACAAAGATTTGCTTGATGACTAATAATAACCTCCTGTATTTGAACTGTAATGCATACTGGACCGGTTTTTATGCAGATTTGGGGGGTTTCTTCTGTTGTTTCAGTTCAGAAATGAAGCTCCAAATCTTGTAAGGGCAAAGAGGCTTAGTTTTGTTCATCATTATCAAAGAAAGCAGGGTATCAACTACTAAGTATTAAGATTGATAGTAAAACGTTTCCAAGCTGTAAGTTTATTTTGCAAGTTAAATTATTTGCCTTTACAACTATGGCTCCTTTTAATTCTTTTTGAAACCTGAAACCATTTTAATTACTTTTTATTCCTGTCTCAGTTTCTTTGTCTAAAGGCCTTGAAGACTCCATAGGCTAAAAGCCTAGGCTCCGTATTTCAGGGAGATAATGAACCATCACCTATGGTCAAACTGGACTTAATTCAACTACAAGATCTCTTGAAGACGTTTGTTCCTCTTCAGAAATAAAGTGCAGTTTCTCTTATTTTAAAAACACCTTTTCTGAATAAAGGTAATATAGTGTTTAGAGTAGTAGAAAGATGATCTATGTCACAAGACAAAGCTATTTTCCCTTTTTTCCCCTTTAAGTAATCAACCATGAAGACATGGTGTTTCTAACATAGCCATTGTATGTTACAGGTCTCAAACTAAAAAAAGAACCCAATGAACATAACCAACCAACCAAAAAAAACCCCACCCATTGAAATAAATAAGGTATTTCATAACTCAGGCTTCTGTCTGCAAAGTAGACAGATAACATTACAAGGTGTACATGCAGATCAACTTTCTCAAGGTTAGCTTCAGAAACATGAAGACAAGGGATATAATTAAGAAATAAATCAACTGAGAAAAATATGACTTCGGTAAATTTTCATATTTTCATATGAATGGTTGTACAGTTCAGAGTCTAAAAGAACAATGTAGTATTTAGATTATGTCGGTTCTGCCCTTTCAACTCTCCTTCTTTCCTTCCAGACCTTTGTTAAGCAATAAAAGTCTTTTTATTCCTTTCCGATTGGAAATGAAAATGAGAGCCTGGGCTCTAGAAGGCCCAGCATTGCTTAATTTACATATATAGTTAGTTAATCTTTCTTTCATTTCTTAAAGGTGTCATAACGACATGAAAAAATGACCTGTTTTCTGTCATTTCCTCAGAGATAAAAATGCAGATACCTTCATTAGTGTACCTGCTTACCAGGGAGCTTGAGCATCACAAGAAAGGTTCAAATAAGGTGCCAGCAGTCTATTTCTTGAATGTAAGTCTGTGTCAGGCCTGCCTGGTGGCACGGTGCAACATACGGTTTGGTGCGTTCAGAACCTAGCAACTATGGATAAATGAACAACTTAGTTCTAGATTGCAGATGGTGTTATTATGGAATTAAAGGGAAGGAGGACGTAACAGTTGCATCCTTTGGGCAGCACTGGGCCATAGGAAAAGACCAGATTTGTTTAATAAGAAACCAGAATGAAATTCGTTAGGGACGACCCCCCTCTACTGAGCTGGACTTTTTTGCATGACTTCTGCCATGGAGATCATAAATCAAAAGGAGTACCTCTACGATTGAGCCTAACAAGAAGAGATTTTGAAAGTGATGGATAACACAGCTGCTTAGCATCCTGCCTTTGGTTCACGACTTTCACATCTTCCTCTGTCTTTTTTTGAGAGCGGCACAACATGAAGTCTTAGAAGTAAAGCATTCTGTGTAAAGCTGCTTTACGTTAAATCAAAGCCCCTCATTCATCATTCATGCCTTTAGGATGAATTAAGGAGCCAATCTACCAAGTAAGTCACTGTTGCCTTTAATTACATACGGACGTGCAGACATATATGCACCCTTCCACACATCTGCAAGATTCAGATTGGTGTTCTGCTGGTGACTGTGAGAAATGCTATTTCTCATTCTGTGTGTCATCTGGGACTAGATAACATAAGCAGGTAGTCTAGAAATGACAACTGAATCCAAATATAGAAGGTATCTATCTCTGTTCTATCGGTTTCCCCTACACATTCTGCATATATGAGATTTTTTTTTTCTGTATGTATATACACCCATCCATGAATGCACAGAGGAGTGGCAAAGGTGTATGAATTTGAGAAGCTCTAATTTTTAAACTGTTACGTCAAATTTTTCTTTTTGCTTCATCCTTAAAACTTTAGACATCTTATGCTTTTAAAATCTTTTACTAGTACATTAACATAAGAATATTAACTTAATTAACATAAGTAACACCTTTTTCATTATTACTAGTATTGCTAGTTTTTGTATTATGATATCGGCTAGAAGTCCTGCTTAGTAACCAAGGTATCATTAGGCAAGGTGTACTAGAAACTCAAAATAGAAGATAGTCCAATTCAAACCTTATCAAAAGAAAAAACTTTTCATTTCTGGAAAATAATCACCAGTTATTCCTAACATATCTTAGACCTCTACTGATCCTTGTTGAAGCTTGAGCTATGCTGATAAAATGTATTTCATAAGCTATAAAATACAGGTTTATTTCTCTTTCCTAACAAGGTAAATGCGACAGTTCTCAATTGGAGGGCTTGAAGAAACTTGAGGTATCTCAGAAAAGCAACACATTTCAATAGAGAGGAAGAAACCTGTAAGAAATACAGGGTTTAGATACTTCAAATTTCTCCTTTTCTAGTACCTTCATATTCTAATCTAATTAATTAATCCTAACCAAAACCATTGTTGTTTAGGTATTTCCTAGTACAGACTTGCTGTATCTACATCATCCCACTTACACAAGGTGCAATTATCCATTAATGATGTTATATGTAAAGGTTATTTTGACTTCCTCTCTGAAATTGTCTCCCTCCGTACCAGTACTACCGCTGTTGCTGTGGGAATGCACAAATCGAGCTGTAACCATCTCTGTTCCAAATAGCTGTTGCGTATCGCCAACAAGGAACTAAAAATAACATCTTTTTTTGTGGAGAAGCAGTGCAAAGGGGACGTGAGCAAAAGGTAAACATAAATAAATACATTGAACTAAATACATACAAAAAGTTTTTGGGGGTATTCACCCAGCTCTGTGCTCGGAAGCCTTAAACCAAAATCAAGAACTACCTTGGATTGGCTTGACCTAAGACCTAGATTAATATCTAGCAGACAGTGTAGCTGAAATAGGCAAAACACTCCTAGCAGAGAGTATTTTAGCAAAACAGTGCTTTGCGGTGTATAATTAATTCCAGCTGTTCCCTCCAGCCTTCCAAGAGGTCTGTAAAGAAGCAAGAAATGTAGCTACAGGGTTTTTCTGCCTGCAGAATAATATTATTCAGAGAACACCCTTCTGTAGCTCTAACTTGGATATCTAGACCAACAGGACTTTGTATTATAGACATTGTGTAAGAAAGAGCTTCCTAGCAGTTCTGCCACTCAAACACTTAGGACTTTGATTCTGTGATTCTATGACTTTTTAACCCTTTCTCAAGAAAATACTGGTTTCTCTTTAAAGTAGCTTCAAAGGAATAGGTAATTTGTAACATTCAAATGGAAAAACTCGTCCTTTTGAGAGTATATAAGAGCTTCCTATTGACTTTTCTTTCTTTTGATTCCACAAAAAGGATCAGTCTTTTCTTCATTTTCTTTGTCTTTGAAAGAGACCCTCACAGATTGCAGGGAAACCATACTGCCTACAGTTTGCCCAATGGGATCACAGCAAATAAAAGACTTACAAAGCCCAGCTTAGCATTCTTATAACAAGCTTTTTCACAGCATTAAAGCCTCTGGATCTGTTTTCCTGCTCAAAGAAGAGCTCCAAGAAGCTATTGCTTGTTCTGTGTGCTAGGGGCTAGTGCATAATGTGAGAGAAAAAAAAATTTCACGAGACGTTATGCTACAAAGGAACATAGGGAACTCTCTCTCTGTTACTTTGTTTTGCCTCTTCCCCAGTACATGGAAAGTTAATACTCATAGACAGTATTGAGTGGACGGCAGTAATAATGTTTTTAAAAAGAAGAAACTCAAAACATGCCGAAGTGTGTTTTACTCTGCAGCAAAGCCCATGTTTTCTCATGTTACCCAGAAACTATTTGATGTGAGATGTAGGTAGCATAAGATAAGGGCCCTGAATGACTTTTCCTAGGTTAGGGTCCTACCCGATAGAAAGGACTACACAATCACACTCTTTCTCCTGTTTTCCCTCTCTTTCCCAAAGTGTCTTTCATTCCAGCTTGCATAGATACTAAGGCTCAGCAACAGGAATGAAAAGAAACTGTGGGGTTTTATATATATATATTTTTATATATATATATGTCTTTTGTGCTACCTTAGTGGACTTCAGTACTGTCTAAAACTTCAGTGTATAATTCTTGGGACTTGGAATACATGTATAAATCGAGTCCTTCCAAGGTACGTTAAGTGAAGCAATACATTATCCTTAGGCTAATATATAAACTACTCTATACAATGCATATAGAAATGCATGCATTTTTGTGTATTTGAGTAAGCATATACATGTGATAAAAGGAACAGTGGCATACTTCTAACCATAACAGATATATATTGAAATATATATGTTTATTCTTATATTTGTCTATTGTAATTGCTTGAAGACATACAGAAAACTGTTTCAATTACTAATGCCATCTCTTATTCTTCTTTTTGTTCACCAGTCATTAATAAAAAGGAGTGAACCATAAAAGTAGATTTTTTTTTTTTTTAATTGCCTAACTAGCCCTACTTAGTAGGTAACTAAATACAAGCTGGCACAGGAAAACCACTAAGTAACGCATTTTGGAAATGTCTACAAATGACCTAAACTTAGTTTCTGAAATCAAAAGCATTTTAGCTTCAACCTACCTATAAAAGAGTAGGAACAAGTGCCTGCTTTTACAGGTTTTCTAATAACATACATTTCCTTTTCCAGTAAGGGAATATGAGATTAAATTAATACTTAGAATCTCAGAACTGTGAATAATACGTTTTCAAGTAGAAGGAGGGAACATTTATTTGGATATTTTCCAGCTAGAAAATGGTGAATACTTAAAGGTTTGTAAAATTGAGATGTTGGACTGGCTTGGTGTATAGTAAATGCTTGTTACTTCTCAAGGCTGAATGATATCTTCTAGATTGAGCTATTGTACAAGATTGTTAGCACAAATATATTTTGTGGGTTTGGCATAAGAAATTAGGTTGGTGCCTTGCTACACTTGATTTGCATCAGAGAAATTGAGAAATTGCTCTGCATGCTTAAAAACAAGCCACAGCAAGAAGAAAATAAAATCTGCATTTCTTTAAACCTCCTGTAAGGAACAGAGATGTTATTGTGAAACAAAGACTTGAAGCACCTGCTCATTTAGCCCTTCCATTTTAAGCTGCATTTGATGCTGTAGTTTCCAATAGTTATCTTGACAGTGCAAACAATCGCTCAGATGAAAAAGATAATGATAGCAACAGTAACTAATGCATAACTGGTAACGTACATAATGGAATAATTAGGGATTAACAGACAATCCCTTAATATTTGCCGTCTAATCCTGTAAGAGCATGCCAAACTCACACTTTATCTCCATTTCCCTGATATCACTCATTTTTACCCTTAGGCCTCCATATTCATTTATTTCCTATAGTTCTGCTCCATTAAGTAGATAATCCTGAAATAGCCAGTCCCATTTGTCAGTCTTTTGTTCTGGTCCCCAAGCTATCTGGTACCAGGGTAATGTTTCTCACGCCCTTCTTCCTTTTGTGTCTTCAGTGACGTTTATCATTCAGTATCTTACATTGGGTCCAGAGTCAGATGTATAATTAAATAGTAAAACATAACTAGTTCTGAGCACTGAATTAGACTCTTGTTTCATCTTCCTTTCTGGACCAGGTTGGGAGTTATACTCATCCCAGTCAGGCTTGTGCTTACAAAAGTTTCTCATTTGTCTTTTGTAGCATATCACGTATTATTTTCAATTTTTTCACAGGCTGATATATGAAGGATTAGACATAATAAGGGACCTAAGCACTGCAATGTTTAGCGTAAAGCTTTCAGGCTCCAAGTTAAATTTAATCCAGGAATTTTAGGACTCTGGGAACACTGGGATTAAGTTTTATTTTGAGAACAAAGCTGGGAAGAGCACTGGAGAAGCGGGAAGTTGCTGCTTTTTCCCCTCTGAAATGCAGCCAGAGGAAGCATTGCCGCTGCTGTGTTTTTGTACAATAACTCATTGGCTGAGTACTTCCCCAGGATGTGTGGAATTTAATTACCACTTGTCTTTGAGGAGAATCACAGTCAGTTCTTCACCTGTAGCAGATCTTTTAACCTCCAGCTGATTCCAGGCTCTGGGGAAAGGAGCTGTGCTGCCTGGACCTTCTGCTGTCTCACAAAAAGTTTGTGGAGAGATAGTGAGAGACCTTCAACTTACTGCCTAGTGATTGCCGAGCAAGAGAAAGTCCCAGGTTCTCCTCCCTACTCAGTAGACTGTTTCATGTGTTTTGGACACATGTAGTCACTAGATAAAATATATAAATAAACGTCTCAGAGGATAGGTACCCATGGAGGAAGTTTCCAAATCTCTGATCTTTAGCTACCCTTTGGTAAACTGCATTGTTTTATTTAGGATATAGGTATTGGTCTATTAGAAGACAAATAGGTCTTAACTTTTTTGTTGCCGTTTAATTTGCCCTTTAGCCAACGCGCTGAGGAGGCATGTACTGCTAATGAAATGCTTATGTGGAACTATCTTTTCAAAAACAGCTCCCTAGGCATCTCTGAGCTGGTAGACTGAGGAGTAGTCTGGTATGGCAGCAATAAATTTGCGCTATACTGCTTCACTGATCTACCCTTTGTAGAACACTTCTCTAGGGCTCTCTTAAAAGCCATCACACGTGTTTCTGCATCCCCATTACATTCTGAATGATATGCTGCAAATCGGATATGCTGTAGCACATCCGATTAAGAAGTAATTCAAAATGTGGAGATGTAAATGCAAACTCATTGTCTGAGTTTCTGGGAAGACACTGACACACCTGAAACATATCATTCAATTACAATTACTTTATTAGTCACATTAGCTTTCATTTGAATTAGTTCTGGAAAAGGAAAGGGGGAATAATTATTCGTTAATGTAGTCACTTTTTTTTTTTCCCAAAGAATGAAGGGAGAGATTTCTGTGGGTAGATTGATTTTTTTTTTTTTTTTTTTTGATTCTGCATTTACCTACAATCACACTGTAAGTCATAGGAGTTTTGCAATACAAATATTCAGGGATAGTAAAAATATTAGCAATAACAATTTCCAGGAGCGTGAACATAATGTGGATTACCATATATTTCTAGATCATTTATTATAAATCAGAACTAACTTGGTGCATGTTCATGGTGTGCTAGTGGTCTTCATGTGATTTTTCAAGACCGTGCTAGCTGCTGAGAGTTAAACTTGCGAGGTAACCTCTCAGAGCAAGCAGTATTCTCAAAGCATATTTCTTTACACAGTTTCTCCTTCAAAGAGATATGAGTGCACAAGCAGAGCAGTTGCCAGGGGATGAGCTGCTGATTCTGTGAGTGCTACCAACATCGTCCTCTGAGACCTGCTTCTGCTGCTCAGGGCCCTGGAGGTGCAAGGGAGTCCGACTGCTGCTGTGGTACCTGCTGCGGGAAGGAGCCTCCCGGCCCCAGAGCAGAGCTTGGGCCAAACCGCTGGCTCACATGAGAACACACGCGGTCAATTTGGCAGGCGGTACGCATTCTTTTCAAACAAAATATGTTCATTCAATCCAGCAGTTATTTCCACGATTAAACAACAGTTGCCTGGTTAAGTAATAATCCAAAAAAACCCATGGTACTGTTTGGAAACTCTTTCCAAATCGAAGAGGCACGTTGTCCTTCAGCACATAGTCCCTTAGCACCTTTGTAAAATACGTTCTTTGATCTTAAAGTGAGTTAAGGATCAGGGGCATTTTCAGGCATTTTCAGGCTCCTGATTTGAAATTGGTGATAAAAATGGTATGTCATCAGACATTTATCAGAACATTTAAAATCCTTCCTTGAGGCCAGGATGCAGACGCACAATTAATGTATCACAAGGGCAGAACGCAAAGAAGAAAACAGTCCCACAGATGGTTATGTGCTTTAATACAGGTCTCACTCTCCTAAGCTCCTCGGCTTCAGTTACATTTCCTAAGACTGCATTAGATGAGCAAGCTGTTGCTTCTTTTACCCCAACTGCTATCACTGCTGTTTTGTCGCCAGATTTTGCCAGTATCAGTTTAGTATTTCCTGGGAAAACAACACATTAAAGTACGACTGATGTATCGATTAAGCAATATTGCATAAAATACATTATTTACACTAGTTGCGCTCTCTCTTTTTTCTATTCCGTTATGCAAAATTATAAAATGCTAAAGGACTATTGTCATTGCTTTGGTTTTACAGTGGTGAGAGACGTTAATCCTGCAATGACAATGAATGGCGCAGTCAATTTAGTTCATTCTAATTTAGACCAATTTAACTGAAAAGAGAATTTGGAATATATAGTATAGTTGTTAGTATAATATTTGCAAGAAGCAAATGGTTTACATGGGTATTCATTCAGATGAGTATGGCATACTGATGGCTGTAATATAGATCATAGTCTAGTTCTGGCCAAGACAATATTTTAGTCTCAGATTAAATCATGGAAAAAGATTGATGAGGTTTATTGTTTCTGAAGGACAAAATGGCATCTGGTAGCAACCCACTGGTAAGAGAAAGTTCTCAAAAAATACTGAAGGGCTAGCAAAAGAATAGTAATGTGCGTTCATAAGGAAGGAACATTATCCATTTTAGAAGTAGTGAGAACTCTCTCAATTATTTACCAAAACAGTCTGCAGTAGTTAAAATGCAGATCAAAAATGGAAGCCAGGTGTGGAATGACATATATATGTGAATGCCATATGTGCACTTCAGACTGTCAAACTATGAAATCACAAGGGCTGACAGGGAACATTTAAAAACATCTCAAAAATATTGAAAGCTTTAAAAAAGATACTTAAAATTATCAGTTTCCTACTACTATACTGGCCACAATACACAAAATAATAACTAAAACAGTAACTTCACAGAAAACGTGGTAATACCGCTCCAGCAAATTTCACGCGTTATCTAGGAGGTCACTGGCTTTTATGTCAGCTGAGTCAGAGAGCTTAAATGTGTCAAAATTTTTATAAATGGAACTATTTTCTTTTGTTGGAAGTCTTCAACTTATTGGTAGCTAATAGGTTATTCAAGCTATGACCCAAATTTGAACTTTTTCATTTCAGGGTTAAGAAAACCCAAAGGTTGGGCTGGCTCTGGAGTTAGTGAACTATGTATGACAAGGAAGGATATTTCTGGCATGATATCTTAGACTTACTTGTAAAAATGTCCTTGTAAAAAATAGGGCTGTTGTTCATGTTATCATTTTTCTTTGTGCAATCTGGCCACGTAAATCTCCTGAAACAGAATGCTTTTCTGGATTGGATCCCAGAGCATAAAAGACACTAAGGGAACAGTAATAATCACAGTGACGCCTCACGGCAGTAGCAGAAACACTTCTATCAGCGGCAACAGGGTGAGCTGGGAAAAAATGAGATGTTATTAGTACAATTGAGAATATATATCATCAGAGCCATCTTTTATTCCTCTCAGCACATCACTGCAGAAGAGGACATATTTTTCACGCTCTAATAAAACTGGATTCACATCCTGGAGAGGGGGTAAGGGGAGGATACTCTTATAATGGAAAATCCAAATGCATCAGTGAAACATTGCTGATGTATTAGAAATAGTTAATGGTCCAGATTACAGTTCTCCTGAATTTCTTCATTCAGCTAAGATAGCTGCTTTCTTGTGCCCTTGAGAAACCTTGCAGTTTCCCAGAGCACAGCTTTCTCTTGAAGATGAGAAGATCATGGTTGAAATACATAAGCCAAGCTTTGGTTATTTGGAGTAGCAACACACTATTACAGGTTTTCTAAATTCTCCATATCGGGTCTTTTGGCCCTGAGTGCACTTGCCAGCCCCTTCTAGGGCATCCTCCTACCCCCTGCCCATGGGCCCCAGAGGTCCGTTTCAGCTCAGCCTGGGGTGGTCAGTCCCTGCCTGAGCAACACCGTAGGAGAGCCGGTCTCCTGCCCTGCATTCTGGGTGGACCAACACTCCAGCACGGTCTTCAGCCTGTCTCTTGCCGTATCTCCTGCTGCCCCTGGCTGGGCTGGAGGCACCCTGGACCTCCTTCACCGCTTGCGGTGTCTGTGGCCATTACCTGTCCCCCTCTCTGCTCACCGTGTTCGTACCCTGCAGGACTGTATCCAGTACGTGAGAGCGCAGCCTGCACTGGCGGCAGGCTTGGTCCTGGCTTCTCCCCTGCTCATGGAGCTGCCCCACTCTTGCTGTGCCATGGTCATGTAGAACCCCAAAGAGCATTGTAGGCAAACTAGGCTTCTTTTTTAAAAGACAGTGTTATCAGAAGACTTTCCGTTTTCCTTTTTTCCTCCCTCAGTAGTGACTTCAATGGAAGCAAAAATGTTCTGAACATTCTTGAAAATCCCATCCTAAATAACTGCCTAACTTCTAGTTTGGGAGGAGGAAGGCTAATAGGCTCTGAGTACGGAAGGATGGTAATAATAATTACAGTTAGCTATTGTCAATGGTTTGCCCTTTTTTTTTTTTTTTTTTTTTGCCTTTCAGCAGGACATCCTGTAGTCTTTGAGGTACTTGTTATCGCATTCCATACAGCGCACATACAGTGTGCAAACTGATACACACATAAGCGAAGTAATTTAACAAAGTCATTGAAAAGAGCAGATTCAAAACTGGGAATAGAAATGCCCTAGTTCTGTCTCCTGAAAAGAAAATTTCATGAAGGAAGTTACAGCGGTTCTTGAAAATTTCTTCTTCAAAAGTTTTATGAAGAAAACTTTCCTTAGCAGGAAATGCACTGTTGATGTTAGTAAAGCTTCCAGTAGGTTAAAGAAACCAACAAGACCTAAGCAAAACATTGATTTCCTTATTAATTCTGTCCTTCAGCTCCTCTCTTGTGTTCAGCTCTTGTTTTCACTCTGCTTTTGTACTGAATGACAAGGACATAAGGGCAAAGAAGCAACGCATCATGCAGGCCTGTGTGTTTATTATTCGATGCAATAGAAGAGTACTCTGTTGCTTTGCTAAAGAATTGCAAATGTCTGTATTCTCCATCTTCTAAGTGTTCTCAGAACAAATTAAGAAATGGGGGCATCCTCTTACTTGAAGTCATGAATCTGAGTGTGGAATGATTAGCAGTACCATACTGCAGATATTATCAAAATTAAGGTTGAGAGTCTCAGGAAATCAACTACTTAATTCTCCCCAAATTAATCTAAGCAATGTAAATCCTGAAAGGTTTAACTTGTAATTTGAAATTTCCTGTGATTAAAATTCCTAGCTCTTTCTATCTGCTGCTCAGATGTCCTTACAAGAGAAAGCAGTTTCCTAAAGTCCAGTCTATACTTTTATTTCTTGCCTGACATGCTATGAAGAGTAGCTCATTCCACTTTTTCTTAGTAGCAGCAGTTTACAGTTCTATTCCTTTTTTTATATTGATGAATCTCATGGCTTTTAATCTCCAAAAATTAAAAATCTCCATAATTAAAAAGTGATGGTCACTTCTCATGACTCCTTCCTGAACTTGCCTTTTATTCCTTGCCTCTAAATTACAGTGTCCCAAATCAGCCATGATATTCCAGCTGAGGTCTTCCCAGCGCTGTCTGATGCACTTAGCTGCTTTTCATGGGACACTCCTCTCCACAGCCCTGCTGAAATCGCATTGAGATGTTCTTTTTGGATAAGATGAAGATGGCAACAGCTTATAAACCAGCATTGTTGAATGTACTACCAAACATTATGCCAAAGCATAGAAGAAATCAAAGTTACCTGCTTCAGGCATGGTTCCAGAAGCTATCCCTTCCCTGTAATAGTTGTCGTGGTACCAGCAATGAAATGAAGGTCTCTGCTCAATTTTCTTGCAAATGCTAACCCCATCCTTCCCAAATCTCTGCAGTCAAGCCCACTCAAATCCAGTCTATTAGATCAATTGCAAGTCTAAGTGGTTATGCCACTATGTCCCTTTGCATGGTTTGAAAATTCATGGAGTTCTTTAAGCACTCTATGGCTGTGTGAAGGTTTGCAGCGAAGGTCTATGGAATATTACTAAACACTTAAATGTTTCTGGTAAAAAATCATTAGGTTTGTAAGCATAAAAACCCCCTAGTGCTCAGAGAGCATGAGAACAAATGTCACACAACTCCCTGGTAAGCAAGCTTCTGTTATGATAAAACGAAGGAGTTGATCTTATTTCACTTTTAATAAAAACTTGTCATCTAATGTGACAGCACCAATAGCTAGCAGTGAACGGTCAAAAGAGAACAGCTCCCAGATGACTCATAGTATTTAGACAAACAGTTTGGCTGATTCTGTAAGTAAAAAGGAAAACTAGAGTTAAGTCACAGACAGTTTTGTAGAAAAAAGGGCTAGCAGAATTTAAAAGGAATCTAAAAAGAATCTAAATGGATTGTTCAAGCTTTTCTACTCGGTAGGTTCCACTGTATTAAAGAAAGGGATAGCCGCCTTCATCTTTCAGAAATCTGATAGTAGCTATCACAAAACCCAAGCATCTTAAAAGTGTTCAAGTAGAAGGCTTACCAACTCTATAAGGAGAATTTTGGAAGGAGGAGTTTAGAAAATGAATAACCACTTAGTAAGTTTGAGACAACATCTGGAGCTTGAGACAACATCTGGACTTATGTGATAATATCAGCCCTACTGCATAAAGCCTGCTGGATTTAGAGTTCTCCTGAACAATGAATAGGAATGGAAAGGAACATGGTAATGCAAGGAACAAGCTCTTTCCAATAAAGAAGCAGAGGTCGCTTTCTCTTTTGATTTGACCCTAAATAGGGCAAGGATTTGGCAAGGGAAATTTACAAGTTATTCTAGTGGAAAAGGTGTGATAGTTTTTTATTCCCTTGTATCTCAAGAGCTAAAAATAAGGCTGAAGTTATTGATGTTACTCAAGTTGCTACAAAGATGTTAATTTAATCATTTAGTTTTACTTTTTTACTTACAATTAACCTGACTCACAGAGGTCCTCTGTGTACAACTCCACCCTTCCCCATGTAAGCCCTTGCTGCACTTCACTAACTTGCGTTTCCAGCTCTGTGAGCTGAGTTCGTACACTTTCACGGGGTGGTTGAGCAATTAATAAAACCAGGTTTCTCTGAAAGGTCTGTTCAAGTAGCTTTAAATGACTGGACAAAAACAAAAGTGTTGAAAGCAAGATAGTGACTTCAGGCTCAACCTTCAACAGGAGCTAGTGATAAAGTTGCTCTCATCTCAAGAAAGTAAAAAGGTCAGATTACACTTTTGGTATTGCTTTTGATGGAATTTGCCAGTTTATACTCAAGTTCCTTCTCTCTCTCTCACCTGACCTGTATCAGCAAAATGATGTGATGGTTTTATGAACCTTTAAAGTTATTATGTGACTGTCTTGCTTGGATGGTTGCTTCAGCATTAGCTGGAAGGGTAGGGTCCTGGTTTCAGCTGAAATAGAGTTACTTGTCTTCCCAGTAGCTGGTACAGCGCTGTGGTTTGGGATTAGCATGAGAAGAACGTTGGTAACACCCTGATGGTTTTCGGTTGTTGCCGAGTCGTGTTTAGACCAAGCCAAGGACTCTTCAGCTTCTCCTGCCCAGCCAGCGAGAAGGC
>JAVKLA010000001.1:20619240-20640018 GCA_034782735.1 Sagittarius serpentarius
ATCTCAACCCACGAGCTTTACCTTTTTTTTTTTTCCCCCCAATTCTCTCCCTCTGTCCCACTGGGTGGGTGGGAAGTGAGTGAGCGGCTGAGTTGCTGGCTGGGGTTAAACCAGGACAGGTGGATCCAATCTCTTCCACCCCTCGTGTAGTCCTTGGGGCTGTGGTAGGTTTGATATGTAAAGAAATGAAGCTGTGAAGAAGGTGGTAGATCAGGTAAACCTATCAAGTGTTATACCTGTTCTTAGATGCTCTATCTCTTTTTGAAGAATTATACAGATTATTGAGAATCAAATAGATAAATGAAATGGCCATGAACTGTCCAGAGATCACTCAGTAGTTTGACTGTTGAATGCATGTGCTATGTAGCTTGCAATTAAATTAATCTGCTTTGCTTTAATTTTGTTTTGCTGTAAATAAAGTCACATACAATTGCAAAATCACCAAAATTCATATTCTTACCTAAAGCTACTAGAATACAATACCAGAAAACTCTTGGAGCTGTCAGAAATCTGCCTTTAAAGTACTCCAGAAATAAGCTTGACTTTAATTCTTTCTTTTTTTTTTAATAGTTTGTTAGTGCCAGCATGAAAATGTGTATTTCTTTTCTTTCTGACATTCCTGTAAAGGACATACAACTCAGCATAAAATGTTTTGTCATTTTTCTACATTTGTGCTTCCCAAATATTAACATACTAATGTTCAAGATACTGACATGCTAGTTCCAGGTCTGCTTTTCTTTCTCAGATGCACAAAGAGCTGTAGTACTCAAAGAGTCTTAGTGAGTTTAAATCAACAGAGCTCCACTGGTTTTAATGAAGTTATGCTAATTTACACTAGCAGAGGATGTACTAAATCTCTCAAGAGCAAATGTTGCCTTTGATTACATTTTGCTGTTAGGTATAAGCATTGTTCCATTCCAACACAATCACTGCCTATTGTTCTTTCTATATACATACATTCCCTTTAACGTAAGCAGTCATTACATGGTTTTGAATGTTCCTTGCCTGTGTAAGTCCTTATAAAGGCACTTCTGAAATCACTTATGTTTAATAGGGCTTGAAAAGATACAAAGGATCTAAAGAAATTCCAAGATTGCATTGAACTATTTCAGATTTTTCCAATCTTACAGTTGGGCTAAGTCTCTATGAGCACAAGTTAAGCTTGATAAGACAATGGAAACATACTCCAGTCATACTGGGAGCAAGAGCTGGAGCTGAATGTTGAACACCAGAGTACAATTGCTACTTTTCAATGCTGGTTAAAAATGTCTCAGCTAATAACAGTGACAAAAATAAAGCTACAGTAAATTTCTCAGCAGAATTACAAATAAGTCTCTAGAAGCTCACATTTCTGTTCATTAGCTATGTTTGGCATCAATTAAAGTAGCAAAAAGCATTTAGCTGTATGGTATGAAATGAAGGAAGCAGCATGACTAATATTATAGAAAGACACTTACGAGTAGGGAAATAGTCAAGATAAAGAACTCCCAAAACTTAAGATAATATCAAGCAGTAATGACCCATATATCACTTCCCTTATTAAAGTAGTGCTATGTGGGGCAAGAGGGGGTTGAGGAAGACTGAGAAAGATCGAGTCTACTTACACAAAAGTTTTGCATTCCAAACGGACAACACAGAAGAGAGAAGTACTGAAGGAGAGGCAGTAGAGATACACTGCTTCCCCCAGCTTGTAAGGAGGGGAAAGGTGAGGCAGGAGTGTGACGTGCTGAAAGTGGTCCAAGACATTTGTGGAAGAAAGAGAAAACTAAACAAAATTTCAGTGCCGGACCCTCAGCAGAAAGCTGTACCTTGCCTTCTGATGTTATACCCGAGTCAGTCTCTGGTGTCCTTGAGGGCAGCCTGAATTAATCTTTATTCTTCATTGATCCTAAAGCATCTAAAACCCGGCCACTGATATAATTTGCTATTGCCTCAGGTTTGCTTTATATTGTGTCTCGCCATAACCTAGATGGCAAGAAATCATTGATCAAGAGCAGTATTTGGGGCATGCCCCCTTCCTCTTTTTTTTTGCCCTTGGTATGCTCTCTAAAATAGGGTTTAAATAGGAGTTGTTATCAAGAGAATTCCGTGTGCTTACTTTGAAATATTCATGCAAGGAAATTTCCATCCTGTCTGCCTGTTTTCTCAGAGAGGTAGAAGAAAAAGAAAGCACTATTCAATGTAAAAATCAAGGTTTCAAAATCAGGTTCAAAAAATGTCTGCAAGAAAGGGGGGGGGAGAAAAGAGAAAAAAGCTGGAGTAAAGCTATTGAACGGTACTTGTATGGAATGTGGTTTTAGAGGATGAAGGAATAAGAACCTGAAAAGGAGAGCAGACATTTTCCTGAAATATGAGAAAGTGTAATCCTAACATTTTCCAATTCAATAACTGGATGTAGAAGCTTATTTAGAATTTTTTTCTTCCTCCCAGAGTTACACTGCAGGCCCAGTTTCCTTCAGCAGCTTTTCAACTGTATTGTGCTGTGCAAAAAAAAAAAAAAAAAAAAATCTAACAAGAAATTAAGATGAAATAACCTAATAATAGAATATACTTCCACTCTCACAGATCTCTCTAACGTCTGTATGCAGGGATAGTTTCACCCACCACTGAAATGGACTGAAAGGAAGTGAGACAGACCATATCAAATTGAAATCCCAAGGATTTTTAGGTAGTGAAGAGGTAATCACCTTCATTGGAATTTGGCCAGGACACAGAGGCTATTATAGACAATCATTTCACAAGTGCTATGGGATTGTCAGTGACAAAAGAAACCCTTTTTTTGCATCATCCAAAGGATGACACTGTTAGTAGAACAGTGACTCAAATCTGTCATCTTCTCTTATTTAAGTAATGACCTGGTGTAACCTCTTTTAACACAGCAGATCTAACAGGCTCGCAGCCTTAGGTGAACTAGTATGGCTGTAGGCTTGCTGCCAGGCAAGAGATACTGAACCTTGCAAAGAAATCTAGCTGGAATAATTGGAAGCCACACTTTTCACGGAGAATTATTAGAGCGTATTTTGGTCTGCATTTAAGTAGTTTGGTCAGATCGGCATTCCTCAAAGAGCAAAAGACAAAGAAACACAGTTATATGCATGACAATTGTCATTGGAAAAAACCTCCAGAAACCCAGGCTTTGTCTTACAAGAGTCAATACTTTGCAGAGAGCGTATCATTTAATGCCTGTTGCGCAGTTATCCAGGTGACTAGTATATTCTGCGTAATATACGCAGAACCCTGTGAAATTTGCACTAGAGAGTCCTAACTTCCCGTGGTATCTCTCCCTTTGTTTCGGAGTGTTTGAGTGCATGAGAAAATGCAAACTAGCTCGTTCTGAATCACAGAAACGGAAGGCTATTGATCTTACTGGCTCTCCTTCTGCCAACATGCCGCTGCACCTTACATTAGAATCCAAATCCTTTTTTCTATTCCTCCTTTACATATCTGAAAAGTTTCCTGTAGCAGCACATTTGCAAAACAATGGATTGGGCTGTCAGTGAACTTTCCTAAGAGCCTTCTTTAATTTTCCTTTTTTCTTTCAAGCCCATGTTTCCTAGTCACAACGCTTTAGACAATCCTAAACAACACTGGTCGTCTCTTTATTTGCCATTTCTTTTCCCAGAACATTTGTAAACGATAATCACATTACCTTATTCAATTTCCTGTACTGTAGTTGGTAATATCCGATTCAAAACTTAATGGATTTTGTTGGTCTTAGGTTATATATGAACTTATTATCACTTCCCAAAACTGCAGAGATCAAATCAGATCCTTTCACATAGACTCATCAGAGATGGCCTTCTTCCTCACTTTTGAAAGCTGGACCATGAGCTTGGCACCACTTACTTCCAGAGGGTTGTAATTAGTATAATTTGTAGTTGATCATTAATTGGATCCTGTATCAGTGGGGAACCATTAGAAAGTGGCAGAACCACGGCATGTCCCTTCTTGCTTTTCTTTACTAACGTGGCCTGAAATTTCTGGTGCCAGTTTGCACAGGAAAACCTGAAGGTTTCAACAAGTGGCATTCGTTTCATTAAAATACCTGTAGGCCTCCCCATATCTGTTGCACCCAGCCTTCCTAGCTAGAGCTTAGATAGCTAAAATAAACAGCATACTTTTCTCAGCATAATACAGTGCTGGGAACAAGCAGGGAAAACTAGTGAAAGGGGAGGAAGTATGTGAGCCTGAGGAGAGCATTCTAGGAAGCTGCAGGCGTGCACAGGTAAGCTTATTTTGCCCAGCTAAAACTCAGTAGACCCTGACCAAGGGAATTATGTGTGTATGTTGTGTGCGTGAGGCCCTCTACACCAAATACAAGAAACCCCAGAAACCGTAAAGTATACAAATCCAGAACAAAATGGAGAACGCTGTGCAATAGGGACAGCTTTGCTCTGTTAGCAATGGTAATTGGGGAAGAGACTTTAAAATTATAATAATATGAAGATAAAGAAGATCTATGAAGTGAGAAAAACTTGATAAAGCGTCCTCTTCAAAAGAATTTCCAAGCATTCACTGTCTTTTACTTTAGTTGATTGATTTCTCTCATAAAATAAAATTGTCCGACTTGGAATATATTTGCCATTTTAAAACTGCACTGTGCATTGTAGTAAGCACACTAACAACCTAGTTCTGTAGCAACTGACTTCCATACAGCTAAAGATTTAAGTATGTGCTTAATTTTCAGCATGTTAGAAATCCTACTGAAGCTGAGGGGGATTATTCACCTACTTAAATTTTGTACAACTTTACGTATTTTGCTGAATTAGAGCCAACAAGATACTAAATTCATCCCGAAGCAGCCCAAAGTGCTTTCAGAAACATAAAGTATATACATTCAACCCACTGTAACAAACGAGAATTAGTGGTGGAATGCAGCAGTCCATTACTATATTGCTAATCTAGCTAGCACGACTGATGGGTTTATCATTTTTTGGTGTGATCTAGCACAATTCAAATCAGAATTTTTCTTGCTAGCAAATTTAAGCCAGGCTTTAGCTGAAACATATGTTAATAGAGCAGTAAGTAAATTTAAGTAGTTATTTAATGATCTTTGAAACAAGGACTTCTTTTTATTACGTGTATGTCAGTGTAGTGCCTAACACCATGACATTTTATTTTCGGTAATGATTTCAGGTTCTGTTAATATTATACCTGAAACATGAATTGCTGATGTGAAATTATAATTTGTATGAGCAATAGAATAGCAGCACTGCCAGGTTTACAGCCCTCCCTAGGAAAACATTAGGAATTTGTTTAGCATCAGCTCTATAGAGAAATACGCTTTATTAAATGCATTCTTCCAGAATTTTTTTTCTTCTTCTAAGCAATGGTAATCATGTCTTAGACTGCCAAGCCTAAGCCCAGTAGGCTGCAAGTGATTTGGCGCCTGTAGGTCCGTACAATAAAAATGAAGCAATAGTGGCCATTTAAATGCGTACTACAGCATGGCTAGCTAGACTGTCTTTCAAAGAGAAAAATGTAAGGTAACGTAAATGAAATATCCTATTCAGTCATTTATGAAGAACAAACAGGGCAAAATTTCCTTTTTGCTCTCCATGTGTCCTCAGCGTGCTCTTGTGAGTTGCAGCATTTCATTTACAAAAAAATGAAGTGAAATATCAAAATAATTGTTTGCCTTCTTTGGAAGGCCTCAAAGTATGCTGGATATATTTTCAAAACCCTGTACTTCCCAGGAGAAGGGAGCAATTGAGTAAGAGATTTCAAAAGAACGTAAAGCAGAAAAATGATTTGTGTAAGTGCAACGTGATACCTCATTGCACTGCATGTAATAATAATGCATCAGCGTGTGGGCAGCAGTCCTCTGTATTTACCATGACTCCATTGTTTGTATATTTGATGAAGTCAACAGTCTGGTTTGATTCCGGTGAACTCGTGTGGCTGTGAGGTGCGGTGTGCTGGAGTAATTTTCCTATGTGAAAAATCGGGTAAATAAAATAAAGTCAGGTGCACAGCTTTACAGGAAATAAAATAAGGATCTTCGCTTGTCCTCACAATGAATCCCAGCTAATCTTTCCTAAGGCCTGAGGCAGTCTGATAAAATTCATTCTCTTTTCTCCTCCTTTCTCGCTCATAACTCACCTCGTTCTTCAGGCTCCCTGCTTCAAGCTTGAAAAGGGTAGTGCCGAGCTGTGATGAGAGGCAGTTCTTGTTTTCAAACTTCAACGGAAACAGCAAATACTGGAAATTTGCCTCTCCTCCAAAAAAAGGTAACACTGTTGAATCTTGTATCAAAAGGTAATGTGCTAAAAGCTAAATCACAGCAAGGTTTACTTAATAACAAGAAAATATGTTAATCACACACATCAAATGATTACTGTACAACATGATAACACTGATACACAGAGTTTTAAACCTACCTTGTGGGAACCAAACTACAGAAAGTGCTGCATCGAAATGCAGGAAGTATCACTTTCTGCAGGCTTACACTCCTTAGCCTGGTAGGCTTATAGGCTGCAGTCATCAGCATATATCTTAATCCTGACAGAAGCAGGGTGTATATTCCAGATTCTTCCTGTGTGAAGAGGTTGTGTCAGTTCTTAACCTTTCATAAACCCTGGTGCCCAGCCATTCATTAAAGAGGGAGTACATCACTTGACGAGACAACTGGGTCTGAAGTCTAAAGCCGTACAATGGCTTTTGAATTCCAAGGCACCGTGAAGCATACGTATCCTACAGATTTTGCTTTGTTTATTAACCAGCAGATCAGGCAAGTCAGAAGAAGCATGACTTTGTAGAGCTGTGGTTATGACTGATTGACACATCGCTAGTAGGTATGTTATTTATGTCACATAGCTGACTCTGTTTTTCAGCTAACCCTTAGTTCTGAGTACTTTCATAAAACCAGAAATATGTGAATCCTTCAGGTGAAAGGTAGTGCTCCATAATAATGAGATCATATTCTATTATTTAATTTTCCTTCAGTCAACAAATAATATCTCAACTATACTCTCAATCTTCCTAACTTGAGAAAATCTCCATACCCAAAGAGCTTTCATATGCAGGAGGGTAAACCTCAGCTCATATTAATGTTACTGTTACTTAGGGGCAACCCTTCTTTTTTGAAATAGTTCCATATTACTATCAACTTTTTCTAAACTATTACATGAAAGCAATAATGTAGTTATTGGTTATTATCGTGCAGATAAGTCTTTGTTAGACAACTGAGTCTTCAGATCTCAGCAAGGCTGAGTTACTTAACTTCTGGAAGGATTGTAATATATACTGTTTAAAGTTATAATGGGGAACTTCCAGTGACTTTCAGACTAATTTCTGACCAAATAATTTCATCTTTTTTCCTTCTGCTGATGAGGATAAGAAGAGGTTTTATTCTTGACTGAAACAGCTGTGACAGAAGAAAGCCACGATAATGTCAGTTACACTATGTTTTCAGCAGTTCAGTTTCCTCCGCTCCTGGGAAGCGATTCTGTTGTATCAACTGTTCATACAACTATTTCCAAAGAAAATTTAAATTGTTTAAACTGTTTTTCTTTAATTTAATATTCAGTTCAACTCCTTTATAAAAAAATACAGATTTTGAGGGACTGAAACTTTTTTTGAAAATTGGATTTATTTTTTTTTTAAACATCAAATCCTTCTCTTAAATTGAAGTAAACCTAAGGGCTTATATTCAGACCGTGAGGTCCTGGTCTAAAGAATCACACAAGCCTTTAGAAAACTTTCAATTTATTCTGTAGACTTCGGTTCAAGGCTTTGTGTGAGCCTACAAACACAAAAGGAAATTCTGGGCATGTGATTGATTCTGTTTTCAGTTATACTGATTTTGCATGAAAGCAATTTCACTGAAGCCGTACATTAAAAGGCAAAAATGTGTTCGTTTTTGCAGTGAAAAAGGGTTTATCCACAGTAACACAGCAAGTCAGTAGCAGAACTAGTAGTAGGTGAAAGCGTTGTGAGCTTTTTATACTGGAAGATTCAGTTGCAAATGAAATCAGGATATAACATCTTAGAGCCTTTGATTTCAGTTACACTATTAACTTGTATTTCAGTGAACCCAGATTTCATTTCAAACTCCTAAGGCAGTATCTGTTTATTTCCGTATGACGATTTCCTCAGCTACTGGATGACTAGCCTATGGATGGGATCTCTAGCTATGGAATTTGGTCTCAATGTTTCTAAGCACACAAACAGGCACGCACTGTTGAATAAGTAAGAGCCTCACAGTCAGAGACTAATAGCCACTGTTTATCTACGGGAACCTTCATGGCAGCCTCTGTTTAAATTTCCTTGAGCCTTTAGTATTAATCCTGCTAAATTACCGGTCCCCTGTATCAGAGGGGTGAAAGTAGTTCCGTTCCTGTGCCTTTGGTCGGAGGTATCTTTGAAGAAACTGCTAATAAAGAGGGTCGCTAATATGAACTGATATTTTTCACCTTAGTGTTTGGTGAGGCATCCAATAGCTACTGGCCCCAGGACAGGCAACTTGTTTCAGGAATGGGATTCCTGAAAAAATGAGGATTTATAGGTGATGAACTGTTACGGATTTCAGTCTGTGCAAAAGGTGTTAACAGCCCATCGCTGAGTCTGATCAGGACCAGAGGTGGTGTTTACATTTGTGAAATTAAACTGCACTGAGATTTCAGTGACTGATAGTTGTGAGAATTTATGGCCAGTAAACAGAACCTCTGAAAAAAACCTGGAACTGAGTGCCAGGCAGCTTCAGCTGTTACAAATACAAATTTCCTTTAACTTTACGTTATGTTTCTGTTTCCTCTTCTCATCAGACTTGCACAAAGCAGTTGACTCTTTATGGAAGATTAATTGAGATAGATCTATAAGGGATTCCAGCTTAGTAATGCCGAAGCTCAGCAGTTAAGAGAGAGGGTAAATCTGATGAAAACAAATGAAAGAGGCTTCCAGGAGACTGTAGTCTTCTCCACCCACTGTAAAACTCCCATCTCGTATAAGTCAGACTGTAGCCGAGTCTTTTCTTCTTTAGTAACCTGAGTAGGGTGGGGTGTCTTTTTTCAGGGCCTTTGAGCCCTCTGTGCAGCAGCTGTCTCCAACCATCTTTTATAATAAAAAAGTATCACTTACCAAATTGGTCATGGAATATTTAATAATCCTTCCTGGTCAAGGCTTTGGTTGTATAACGTACTCAAAAGATGGATTAATTTAATATAAAAAGTGTGACTTCATTGTGTCTTCAATATTTTATAAATTGGGACTCTTGGAGCTATATTCATCAAGAATTCTTAGAGACGACAAATGAAAAGGGGCGCTCTCACTCGCTTTTTCTCCATTATTTTATTTATTCATTATTTGTACACAGACTTCAAAATGTTACTTCATTATCATACTTCTGACTTTTCCAGACTAGCACGTGCACGGAGAGACACACACTTCAATCAAAGCGCTTTATCACATTTTTTAACAGGAAATTACCTTCCAGTTATGCAAATTATCCAAATCAAGTAGATAAATGCAAGTGTGAACAAGGAAGAATTCTTTGGAACTCATTTGTATTCAGGTTATCATATTCATCATCCTCACTATTAGTTTGTGGTCCATTGGAGGTCCTAGTAGTGTTTGTGCTGTTTCCTTTATTTTATGTTTCTTGTTGTTTATCTTTTCTTTATTGTTTTATCTTTGTTACTGTCAATCAGCCGGACAATAACGTATATAAAAGCATTAAAGAAACAAATAGTTTTAAGGGCATCTCTTGGCTGATAACTAGCAAAAGAGAGGTTGTATCTTTCTACAACAATTTACGGTTTAACTGACAGCATAATTCACTGTAACTTCACGGTTCCTAGCTAGGAGAGAAGAAATAATCTGGTTAACATTACTAGAAATTGAGAAAGAGACCAAATTATTTAGGGAAAATCAGAAAAGGTACAAGAAATCTAGATTTCATAAGGTTGCACATGGTGTGAGGTAAATCCTCAGTATATAAACTATAAGTATGCTGATTTATATTAGGAAAGAGGATGGCCTTGTAAACACAGCACCAATTATGATAAATCAAGTGAGCCCATGGTAACTACTAAATCATACAAATATTTTTATTCATAATTTTGCCCTAAATGTCTGGAGTTTTGGTTAGCTTATTCAAGTCCTTTGTAAGGTCTAATACTTAGAGCGTGAGCTCTTATAACAATAATTGTGTCTTTCTATTTAATGAGTGTCCAGAAGCTGTTGCATCTCTGTCCTGGTTTTTCATTATGATCCTTAGCCAGGACCAAGGTATGACAGAAGTTATTCACGTGTCCACTGCTCTCAAGTTATTTAGGTAGGCTATAGCTTTTCTTTCCTCTGGCATAGTTTTTCCTTATCTAAAACCATATATCCAGAGATACATGCAAACTTGCAGTCACTTGCAAAAGTAATGTGTACAATTAAAAAACCATAATTTTGTAGGTTTAATCTACGTTTCTGTTGACAGTGGTTGCTCAGATCAGTTTGTTATTAAAAATTTCTGATAAACACCTTATTTGAAATTTTACATCTGTGGGTAGATCTGAAATTGTAAATACTGAACTGACGTGTAAGTCAGATCATACGCCGTCACGTACCTTAGGTGTGGAAGCCCCCTTAGCATGAGGTTTTTGTATATGTGAAGATTCAAAAATATACCTTTTTCTTGGATTCTTGTGCAACTGCAAAGGAAAGTACAAAAACTTCACGTCTTACATAAAATGGTATTTTGGTACAAAGTAATTTGTGACTTGAATTTGTGTGATTAAAGCAGCTTAACCGACTTGTTTTCTTGCAGCGGTAGATTAAGTTGTTCCATTTCTCTTATGAGCCAAGTCTAAAAATCTGCAGACCTTTGAGCTGGTTTTGCTGTAACAGTTTGCAGACCAAATTCAAATATAATTGTTAGGTTTGCTTGTGTAAAGAGGTCCTGACTTTCTCAGGAGAGTTTCCTAAGAATATATTTTTTCATGACCAGAAAAGCCTGAATTGTCCATAGTTTCTATAAAACAAAGTCAGAAAACTCAAGAAAGCCACACAATTAAGAATTTGAAAATGTGAAGGTATGTTTGCGGACAGATCTGTAGAACTTGAGTCCCTGGCCCTCATCTTGTCATCAGCTTTACCACTGCATCCTGCAATAACGACCTTTTCTAGATGTTTATTACAGTAACTTCTGAGATACCTTCCCTTCTGCACATGTTGATATTCTTTGCACTGCTGAGGAGGCAAGGCTGCGTGGAGTAAGTTTGTAAGAAGCTCTATGACTGTGCTGGTCAGAAATATAATACAGAAACAACTTAGGGTGGGACGGTTGGTTTGGAGGATGAAAAAAATGCTATATAGCAAAAGCTCTCTCTAGAGAGAAATGGTATCATAAAAAATTGTTTATGTGTGAAGAGTAAGGAAGGGCATAAATACCAAGTTCTTTGCTTTTTACTATTGAGAGTGTCTTCCCAAAAGATGAAGAATAGGGTTGGTTGATAGGACGTTAGTCTAGGATATTCAGACTGTATTCACAGAAAGCATGCCTGAACAAATGGCACTGCCACTTCAGAGTCACTGCTCTGCATGTCAAGTACTTCATACATAAGGACTGGAAGTAGCCGTTCTTGGACAGATCTTTCAACTATGCCCACCACGGGAAAACACTAATGAGCAATCAATTCTGCTGCTGTCCAAGAGACCCTTTCAAGAACATTACAATCTATTTTAAAATGGAAGTAGACCTATCCAGCGGCTCTGTCTTTGCTTTCCGTTACCCGTGTTCTCAGACGGCAAGCTCACGTGCAGGAGAAGGCTGAGCATTAGTAAGGTATCAGGGCCAGTGTCAGAAAATCCCTTTTCCACTAATCTTACTGCCAGTGTTCCAGTGGTCCTCTTGAGGCTCTCACTGGAGACCCCTGAGGGACAGAGGGCATGGCTGAACCAGGGGAGGAGTTTATATGACAGATTGGTGGCTTTTGTTTTCTGATCCCACTGTGGGACACATATCAGGGCCGCGGGCATTCAGTGGCTGTCAGGATTCAGGGGCTCCTAGTGCAGTCGTGGGACCATGTGTAAACACCAGTAGGGACCTAGTATATCATAATTCTTGATTTTGGAAACTAAAAATAAGCTTTTTATGAAAAAGTGCTAGCAGCATCATAACAGAAGTTGAAATTAGCTCACCGCTATGAGCTTCTGTTTGTGTACACATATTTTTAAGCAACTGAGAACGAAATCTATCAGATATCCTTATAGCTGCCACAGTGGAGATGCACATTCCCATTCAGACATATGCAGCCGCTCTGAGGCCCATATGTCCTTAAAACTGACAAAAAGGGTGACAGGATGCTTTGGAAAAAGCCACATTGGCACTGTCACCTTTGTAACAATGTGCAATGTCTCCATAAGCTGAGACATGTTAGAAAACTGCGAGTTCATGAAACGTCTGTAGAAATGATTGCTTTGGATCATTGCATTTGCCGAAGATTTTAAGGTCTTAGTTGCGTTTAGAAACCCAAAAATGCTCTTAAAACAAAAAGGTAACGAGCTTGCCGAAGACAGCCCATGAATTTCTCTTAAAAATTGTCGTCTTACTGCATTACCATTGAGAGAGTTAAATGGGCCAGGTTTGGAAAAATTGTTGAAGAACATGCAATTTGTTTTGAACAGACTTGGAAAGAAACTGAATAGTCATAGCCACAGTGACCCTCAAACTCTGAAATGTAATGCACTGCAGCTTCATGCATCCAGACCTTAAGCTGTGAACGTGTGGGGCTTACTGATGCATGCAGAATATGCACGCATTCCTCTGCTGCTGTTGAATTTACCACTGATTTTTGTGGAAGTATCAGAACGCTTTACGCTAAAAAAATCTTTTCCAGCAGTAGACGTCACCCAGACATACCCAGGAGAGAAGGCTATAAGAGACAGTGTACGTCCAAGTTTTAGCTCACAGAGTTCTCTTCTAATAGCAGGAAAGCCATCTCAGAGTCAGGGAGGAAATACCAAGTTTCCTGCAATTTTAAGTTACTCCTCCTCAGCCCACAGGTTCAAAAGTCTTCAGTATGGAAATCAGGGCACAGGGGAAGGGACCTGATACACAAAGGGGTGTGGGGAGAAATGCGCCTGAACTTGAGAGCTTAGAAGTCACCTTGGGTCACCCGAGCTTTCCTGTAACTTGAGATCCTCTGAGCAAAAACTGAACAAGAGTGTCAGTTCAGTTACTAAACCTTTTGTGGAAACCAATCTCTTCACTTAAATTTCCCATCTTTTCCCTTTAGAATGTATAAATGAAAAGCGCCAAAGTTAATCTCCTTTTTTAGCAATTCTGCAAGACTTAAGACTTGAATAGACATCCGCACCTATGAACATGCCCTAAACAGTCTGCCTAGCTTTCAAAAATGTCTTTTTAGAGGCCAGAGTCAGAGAAAGTGCTTAAAACTGCTGTCTCCCCAGCTGTCTCCAGATCAGATCCATGACATCTGATTTTTCTCTGCTTACAGAAGCAGAAAAGATAACTTATGTTTGTTTTTAGCAAATTAATTGTTCCATGGTTTTTTTTTAAAGGTTGACTCAAGCAAGGAAGGAATAAATTACCAAATGTAGAGGGAACATGATTTTGAAACGGGATTGAAGACCACAGCTGCACAGCAATGAGACAGGGTGCTTTGTGGCTGCCCGCTGTTGTTTTCACACAGAAACAACTTCTTCCAGTTTGTAGGTGTAAGTGCCTTAGTAGACGCTGACTGTAATGGACCACAGTAACCGGTGGATAAGCCTTGTGGGTTTGGTTGCCATAGAGACCAGTTTGATTCAGTGCATTAAAATTCCCTAAGACAAGAGTGCATCACAGATTGCATTAAATTAAGACGAGTTCTGGTATGCTTCCTAACCTGTATTATAATTTCTTAGAATGACGAATCAGTAGACCGTCAAAGTTCAAGGTGCACAGGAGAGCCGAAGAGTTGTATCAAGTTAGCATATTAATTACCAGTCTTCTATTCAGTAACGCTTCCCCACGAGCACTGTCGTACTTTAGCCTTTCATAAAGCTTTAATTGGTACCTCAGGTGATCTTAGTACTAGTTTTTGTTACTGCAAGGTAAGGAGGCAACGCAATAAAAACCTGCTAAAAGAAACCGGTAAAATGAATTTATGGAATAACAGTATAGGCTGCTTCAACGGAATTAGTAAATCAATCTGAAGGAAATCACTATGAGCAATGCACTCAGAACTAAGGCCATATTCCCACAAAAAGATTTGAGTCAGATTCATTACGTTGATCTATGAGGTATGGCTTTGGTCTGTAAACTCACCCCGTAACTCCTTAGTTGCACTTAATGTCGTATGTGAGGTGAAAAACCCAGGTACAGGTTTCAGGAACGCAGAACTGATCTACAGCATGAAAGGAATGTGATTAAAACCAACATGCACTTATAATGATAATTGTTATGAAAAGGAGAAATCAACTTATTATTTAGCTTGCCAGAAGATCCTCCCCTCTCCCCACCGCCACCCCCCAAAAAAACCCACCCCAAAAAACAAACCCAGAAGAAAACTGTACTCTTTTTTTGAGACCACAGTTGTGAGCAACTGGTGCAGTTATGATGTCAGGACACATACAAAAAATATTTCAGACAGTGTAAAGATAAGTGCGGATACGCTACAATTACTGGTACGTATCTGCATTGTGTGACATTAAAAGGTGAAATGCACCACTCACTGAGGAGACAAACGTGATAAGTGTTATGGTTTCCCCAGCGTGCAGAACTGGGAAAATATGTCAAGTTTTGCTAAACTCTGCACATTCTGCTTGACTTCAGTTTTACGATGCCACCTTACACTGGCTGGGAATCTGGGCTTGGATAATTAATGCAGTATATTCAGACACAATAAAAACGTTTAACTCGGTTTTTTTCTGTTCATTTTCTTGCAGATGCACGCATGCGTGAGTACAAGTATACATATGTTCCCCTTCTGCCTGTAACACCCAGTGACCCCCCTGTTAACAGACATGGATCAGGGCTGATGTTGGATGTGGAGAGTTACCACCTGCACAAAGAGATCTTTACCTTTAGCATTGTTTGCCACATATATCACACAGATGTAAATAGCTACAAAATGACCAGAACAATACAGACCAGGGATTTATCACTTTTTTCCCCGCTTATTTTCTACCAAAATCAGTAGTAAGCTGCTCTGGGCAGAGATTGGCATGCAGCCTTTCAGTTTGTCACATACGTGATTTGGATGACAAATGAGATGATTCGAATAGCAAAATTGAATATTCTGGTAAATATATATGTTTCCAACAGGTTTCCAAGGACTATTACCAACTGGTGGTTTGGCCCCAAACCGTCAAAAACATAATCATAAGGGTAATTTTAAGTGCTTTGGCTGCGCTTGTGCTGCTTCTCGAAGGCTGCCCTGATGTCGGTCTCAAGAGCAGACTCACCGTTGCCTGTCTGTACTTGTGGGACAGCACTCGCCTGGGAACACGCGGCAGCTCCGCTTCCTCTCAGCACTGCGCCGAGGGCAGCTTGGGTCCGCTCTGTTCAACAGCCTGGAGCTGTTGAAGGCATTTCCAGAGCCCCTGCTAGAAACCTCCTTGCAGGGGTGCATGGGAGCAAGCGCTGCAGCTGGACCGTCAGCCCTTGCAGGGCATACCCTGCTCACCAGAAGCTTAAGCTAACCTTCGGCAGGAGGCAGTGAGATGCGGAGGGGTAGCACCTTAGAGCACCATGAATAAATCCAGCATCGGCCGTCTGTGAGACTGCAGCATGACTGCAAGCCTCGCCGGTAGCGTGCCACGGCTCTTACGGAGCAGGTTATCCACCGACTGCAGCTACTATAGTGGGAGAGCATGCTCCTCTGAGAAGCTGCGAGCGTAAATGAAAATCAGTGGTCATTCTCACAGAAGTTCAGATCAAAGTGGAGATTAGGAACTGCTTGGTTTTGTAAACGCCGACAGAAATGAAGGGGAGGAATAAGTTTTGGGAAGAAAATACTTTGAGAAAAAAGGAGATGCAGACTAACCACAGTATTGAAAGGCGGTGAGCAGATTTAGCTGCGTCACTGCACTGTCCTCTAATTTGATTACAAGGAACCATCTTTCCAAGGTTTAAGAGTACTTTCTTTGAGCCACCCTTGTTTCCTGAGCTGTAGTGACACATTGTGTTGGCGACTGTGTAATGCTTTCTGTTCAGCAGACACTGGATGTGTACAGCTGCCAGCATTAGGTTGCAGTGGTGGTTTTTTTAACAAAAAATACAGCGACGACTTAGAAAATTGGAAATAAGAAGCCACCCTGAAAAGTCTGCCCAGGCTGTGTGCCAGTCCACTTGGTCACCATGCACGCAGGGAGGCTGGGTGGGCGATGGGACTCTCATAAGTATGTGCAACTAGGGCCGTAGTTTTAAGATCCATGCGTTTTGATCCTGGGTCCCTTTAAGCAGTGCCTATGCTGGCTATTTCCTTCTTCTGCCAGGTACTGGAATTCATTGACTTCGGCATTGTTTAATACAGTAATTTGGGATACTGCACAGTATGTCAGACAAATAAATTGATTCCAGTTCAGAAATAATCTTTACTTTCCTTCTCTCCTTCCAAAAAGAAAGGGAGAGATATATTTGGGTTTAAGGTGAATCTGTTCAGTGAGAAGTTCTACACAACAGCTATGTACACCATTGTGTACACAAAGAAGGGAATTAATTCTTTTCTATGTTACTTTTGCAACCAAAAAAAGCGTTTTGTGACTTTTCTGCCTAGGACAGCACTGAATTTGGAGTCTGTTGTGGCAGCATCCAGACACAGGTACATGCTGAAAACGTTAGGGTGCTCTTCCAAGTGTTTGTCTAACAATGTACAAAAGAAAGAAAGTGAAATAATTGCAATTCTTTTGCTTTTTGAAGAAATCCCCTGTCATTGGACCACTGCAAATATTGTGGTGGCTCCAGAGCTTTCAGTTACAATTACCTGCTGACCGTTTCTCTTTGATTTTACTCTAGGAGCGGCTGTTAGTGGTACATACCCACTCAGTTGATCTTTCTGTATGTATATAATGCTATTGCTTGGAAATTCAGGTTCAGCAGCAGGTGTTGCATTTAGAAACACAGCTCTTTCAGCATCTGCTGCTCAGTGACTCATAAAGAGCACTGACAACAGCTGGGCTTGCTGGCTTGCCGTTTTACTTCAAAGAAAGATGCCGTGGTAGATGCAACACAAGGAGGAGAGGGAAGATTTGAGTCAATCCTTGAGCTTTGCAACTTTATTTAATGAGGGTATGCCACGTTCTTCAATTTCTTCCATTTGAGAGGGTTTGGTGGGAAGGGGGAGGCGCAGGCAGACTAATACGGCTACTCATCATACTTACTCATAGGCTGTCACATAGACAGCATAGGGATGGTAGCGTCCAGCAGGCTCTGATCTCAGGAAACAGGCAATACTCTATCTTAGCAGCAAGCGAGCTGATTTCAGCTATCAGTAGCAAGGGATTTTTGCTGTAGTTGGTGTCAGGGAGAATGAGAAATTAAGAAGTCTTTTTGTTTCCTTAGATAATAATATAGATACCTTTTACTAATTTCTGTAGGCTGTAGGAGAGTAGACGCAGAGCTATGTTCTTTTATGGAGCCTTATCTCCTGGTAACCTTTTAGCTAATGCGTCATAGCTAGTTAAATGCAAGGTGATGGGCTTCTCTTTCTTTAACTTTTCAGTTGTATATTTCCTAAACCCAGCGCCACACTGTCTGTGTATCTCTATAAAATCAGTTCATGAAGATGAGGAGCATCCCAAAAGGTTTTTTTGGTCTCCTTTTAGTTTGTTGATATTGGTAATACAATAAGCGCAGATGTGTAAAAACAAACACGGTGGTCACGTTGTTTGTGTTTCACCAGAATTCTGGCAGGTAGTTGAACATTAGCTGTGTTTCAGAGACAGACTGAGGCAAATATCCTCTACAAAGATAGTCTGTCAAGGTTTATTGTTTTAGCTGCAGCACCATACTGCTGAGAGTGACCATAACTGGTGATCTGGGAAAAGGGGTGGCTTGCGAGCACGCATAGAAGCTGGCTCTCTCTAGCTGAAGGCAGCCTGTAGTTCGTGCCTGTTTGTAAAAGAAGTAATAACTGCTGTTTAGAGAGGATTAAGCTATGCTGCACACAGCTGAAGAGGTACAACTCTGTCAGCTACTAACTGCTCTGCAGAAACCAAGGAGCTTTCCTGCCTGCCTTGCAGCAATTTGCAAGGGCTAATTCCAGTTGATTAAATGATATAAAGCGATGGGGGAAACAGCAACAGCAGTTGCTACTCACAAGCAGTTAAGTGTTTCTGTCTCTTAAAGGGCAGGATAATATATTTATATCAGAACATAGGCTCAGTCCGAAGTTATAGTCTGAACCCTAGGATGTACCATGAGGGCATTCTCTGGCGCACAGTTTTTCAGTGCGATGGTACTGCTGGTTAACCAGGTAAGTTAGTGGAAGGACTCCCTCTGTTTTGGCCTCAGTGGCAGTGGAACACTTACCATGGCAGCAAACTGCATTATATCTAAAGCAAAGGAGCTACTACAGAAGGGCATGCATCTGTTCTCTGAGAGTTTTCCTATAAAAAGTGACCTTCCTGTTTTTCATAAACTGTATGTACGGTGAGAACACTTCCTTCCTTGCACTATTCGCAGCAATTCCAAAATGAACCTCAGAAATACATTTGCACTTTCCCCATGCGGATGTCCAATAGACAGGGACCTTTGTACAAGACACAATATTAACTGCTTTTATTCATCCACAATATTATCGAAATAAAATTAGTTAAAATGGAAGGTGTGAAAAATTAAATGCTGACATTGTTTTGACAATGTGGTATGGGTACCTAGTTCGTTTTTTAGTTTTTCAGCTGGTAATTTGGAATCTGATCCTTTCCCAGCTCCTGCTGGAGTGATTAAAGTTCCGGGCGTGCACTAACTGCTTCTGAAAACCAAGATTTCGATGAAATGTTCACAGCCAGTGAATTGTTTTTCTTAATAGTATTTTCAAAACATGAATATAGAAATAGGCCTGCAAACACTGGCAAAATTAAAAATTACTTGGCTCAGCCAACACAGCACAAAGAACGAAATGTGTTTAAACTTGTGGAGAATTTTTTGTTTGCTTTTCATTTTCACAAGTTTCACTTGTTTTCAGGCAGGATCGAGATAAGCTGCCAAATAATAACAACAGCTCACATGAGAAACCAAATAAACAGGAACAAATCCTTCCTCAACATAAAATATAGCTTCCCCTGCTCTCTGTCTGTTGGCTCTAGCACACCTTAATATTCTACTTCAACCAGGTATTGCTGGGGAGAGAACAGTAAATAAGTAGTGTCTTCTGAGTAGTCTCCCTGTCTCGATACAGAGTGTTTGCATGTATAATTACATTTATACGAGCATGTATGCGTAGATGTACATGTATACACACATGTATGTAGATAAATATAACACTATAGCATTCCAAACAACATAATTGAGCACCAGCTTAAGTAGTAGGCATCTTTGTATCTGGAAGTTTTGAAAGGCAACATTTTTTACCTTTTTTTTCTTCTTATTTTGCCCTGATGGTTGGCTGTAAAAGTTGAAAGAGTGGTGAAGTAGGTCATAAGGATTTACTGTTTGAAAACAGAAATTCAACAAGTCCAAGTTTGGATTTAGACGTGGATCAAACCCAAAACATCCTGAAAGGTGGTGGTGCAAAAATCTGTCCCGGTCTTGATTCCTACTGTCTGCAACTCAGGACTCAAGTCTGCCTGACCTCTAGCAGCTTCAGTCACTGGGGTTTGCACGTATTTCTCATAAATGTATTCGTAATGGACCCAACAATGCTGTGTGGCTTCAGCAGTATTTAAAGGAAGGGAAAACTTTCTAGACCCCAGAAAGGTAAATTTGCTATTGCAGTGCATCCCATAGGAACCTCCACAGAGCGTTTTTGGGGATAAGCAACCATCTGATGATGTTTTGGGAAAAAAAAAGAGACTTGAAAGTCTCCTCTCTGAAGAGAGGGAGGTGTGAATATCACTAGGGGAAGGGGGCGGAGGAGACTGGAACAGCTGCACTGGCCTTTTCTTTTTCTGTCTTCCCACTTTCAGCACTTGCTGGAGGAGGAATCACAGAATGTGTCTGAGAAATTTAGATAATAATGAGGACATTATGAAAAAGCACCCAGACTTCTAAAAACTGAGAGGGAAAGCCATAAAAATGTAGAGGGTTGAGAAGCAGATGAACAGCAACTTTGGGGAATAGCTCCATGGCAGTGAGATATAAATGTAGTTTTAAAAAAGTCGTATCTGGCACTGTTTGGGACTTGAAAATTGGGAGTAAAGGGGAGTTTTTCAGGCAAAAAATGGTTGTTTTTCTTTTAGAGAGGGAAGCTTAAAAAAGAAAAAAGGCAATTAAAAAAAAAAAGCATATAAAAAACATTTCCAGGTCCTATCTGGAGAGTAAGTGGAAGATGGAGCAGTAAGGTGGGTAAGATGGAGATTAGTGTGGTGGATTTAGCCTGCTTCTGAAGCAAAACAGATTCTTAAATGTCAAGAGTCAAGATTATTAAGTGTTCAGGAAGCTGTTGAAGAAGAGAGCCGTGAGAGCAATATGAAGAGCGCGTGGTGAATTGCATGACAATATGAGTACGCTTTAAAGAACAAATCTGTTGGGAGAGGCTGAGTTACAATTAATATGGAGGACAAAGTGTTGCCTGAAATACATACTCTCTTCTTTTTTCCTTATGTAACACGTTGTCCTGGTTTCGGCTGGGATAGAGTTAATTGTCTTCCTAGCAGCTGGTACAGCGCTGTGTTTTCAGTTCA
>JAVKLA010000001.1:20647807-20686964 GCA_034782735.1 Sagittarius serpentarius
CAGGGGCACAGCCTGCCTCACCGGGGTCTTCCCCACGGGCCGCAGGGGAATCTCTGCTCCGGCGCCTGGAGCACCTCGTGCCCCTCCTTCTGCACTGGCCTGGGGGGGCTGCGGAGATGTTTCTCTTACGTGTTCTCACTCCTCTCTCCCGGCTGCAGCTTCTGAGCCCCAGCAGCATTTTTTTTCCTTCTCAAATCCGTTATCCCAGAGGCGCTGCCACCGTCGCTGATGGGCTCGGCCTTGGCCAGCAGCGGGGCTGTCTTAAAGCCGGCTGGCGTTGGCTCCACCAGACACAGGGGAAGCTTCTAGCAGCTTCTCACAGAAGCCGCCCCTGTAGCCCCCCCGCTTCCAAAACCTTGCCATGTAAACCCATTACACTATGTCACCCTGTAGGATCTTTGTCCTAAACCACAAATATCCTATGCTATACATTTGCCCTGTTACGATATGAGTTTAAAAGCCAAGGATTTTGTGAACAAGAGCTACAGCTTCATTACAGCATCAATATATCACAACCATTGTATGAATAAATTTTGCTCTGGTATTAGCCTTATTGAAGTGATTTTCCCGCTGACTTCCCACAGTTATGTTGGAATATTCCCGTAGTCCGGCCAGTCTCTTCTGGCATCCTCTCTCGGCCGAAGCTGTGAAAGTCTGTTCTCAACTTCCATCTGGGTCCTAGAAGTCAAGAGGTCAAATATACCTAACCCAAATGTAGGGTTTTCTTTAATTATTATTATTTTCTTTAAGAAACTGCTTGTGAACCTTTGACCAGACTAAGATATTCTACTTGTATCAGTGCAAAATAAGTTGGTTTATAACTGTCAATTGCTAGTTGCTTCTTTTGAGCCCATCACCTTCCCTTGTGGCCAGGACACCTCACAATAGCAAGAGCTAACGTTCACTGTTGGGGTGACATGGCCAGCCTGTAATTATCCCTGCAGAACTGAGAGCTGAACGTTAAGAGACTGCTTAACGTTCTTCAGGTCTTCAGTTCTCAGTGGAAATGGTCTGAATATACCTGCTAATTGTTTGCTTGGCCTTTGCATTCCGGTGTTGTAATTCTACTCTATGCTAACTGTTTTTTCTCCTGTTTAAGAGTTGTTTTTACAGAGTTGAGGTTCTCTTTTAGTGTATACAATGAGGGTCTTTGGGAAGAAGCTATTTTGGCTTCTCACTGAGAGCTGACAAACTGTGATTTACTGACACCTGTATAGTTGCAAAGTCCGGTCTCAAGACATCCATAAGCGTCATCCCCAGCAAGTCTGGAAAGAATAGCTTCCAGCTGCTCTGAAAGGCAGGCAGAAAGGATTCCTGTGAGTTACAGCTCACTGCAGAGTCCTTTCGTCTTAATGATGGCTTTGTGTTTACCTCGTACTCCAAAGTTCAGGAATTCTAACTAATAGTAAAAAATGAGACCGGTTAAGCATTGTTAGGAAAATCATAGGAAAAAAATGATTTTCAGCATAAAAACCTGTAGTATTAATTGCAGAATTTGTGGTCTCTTTGCAAGGGTGGGGAGAGTTGTCTGATTGAGGTATCCAGCTAGAGCTCAACACATCCTGAGCACATGAATTTGTTTGTGTCCTAACGTGGAACTGGGTGACCTCTTTTAAGCTGAGACTTGGAGTAGCTCTCCTGGCACCTGAGTTTACTACCACACTTTTCATGAGATTAGGACAGCAATCTCCGATCTTACAGAAAATTTCAACCTGGGAAATGACTTTGGCCTATCCATCTTCCCCCCGTTCCGTTGAAGAGAAACAGTATCTTTCACTTTCTTTTCTGAACCGTCCTGATATAAGCTGTTGCTGTGCATTGATATAAGGCCTTTACTCCCTGATGCATCAACAGAAACTGAGGTTCTAGCAATAAAGAAAATGACTACTGGAAAGATAAAATGCCCAAAAGCACAGGCTGAGAGCCAGACCTGGAATATCTAGAAGACTGAAGGGGCCTCCCAGTCTCCCCAGTGACTTGTGAGCTTGTCTAGTAGGCTAGCATTGCTAAAAGATGTTTGCTTAGTTTTAACAAGGAAATTCTCCAGGAACTTTTCTGCATAAGCTACCACACCTGGTTATTTTCCTTTATTCTTTCTTCTGTAAATAAGAAACATACAATTTTGAACGAGTATTTCTGTGTGTCTTACAGTAAGTTGGGGGGGGGGGCATTTTAGAGCCATAAGAACATTCTAGAGGTTTTGTAAACAAGAACGTAGGTGACACCTCTATCTTAATGGGCCATCTTTATTCTCATCTGGTACATTTTCCCTTCCTGTGTGAACTACAGTCTTCACCGTATTTGCTTCATTCTGAATGTCACCATGTACCACTAACACTCCTTGAGTGTTGCTCTATAGGGGTCATGTAATTAGACTGTAATTGAGCAGCTGCAAATCCACGGGAGGCTGTAGAAATACTATCTGAAAATGGATCAGAACAAACCAATGTACAATTGTTTCCCTTGATTGGAAATTGCTTTGTATTGATTGGAGCAATAATCCATGCTATGACACATACCAAGGACATTGGAGCTGACGCCAATCACTATTAAGCTCCAGATTCCTGGTAAGATTATTTTGCATATCCTGTGAGACTATAGAAAAATAATCTTAGTTCTCTTTGAGATTTGTAGATTTTAATTATCAGCTCAGTGCTTCTGTGAGACTATTGCACATAATTCTCTCTCCTCCTGAGGTGATAAACCTGAAATATGTTGTCCTGTGTATTTATGTACATACATACACCACACACACACACAAAATGCAGAGACTGACAGGGAGGTGCAAGTGCTTGATTTGGATCCTTCCGGATAAAAAGCATAACAAAGGACTTCTGAATCCAGTCTCAGTACAAATTAGAGTTTGCCTGAATGATCCTTTTGTATTTTTAAATGAGAAAAACACTTCTGTTGAAATTTTGCCTGAAATTCAGAGCTTTTTTTTTAAAGAACAAGGACTAGTTTTGTCAAAATTATTTTTTCCCTACCCAGAAAAATAGTTTCAGTGGAAAGTTTTCAATTATCCATACACTTTAATGGTATTACACTGAATTTGCAAGGATTTAAACAAAGTCAGAAAGTTGCCAAAATAACAACTCATGGACTTTGCTTTCAGAGCTTGCTTTAAGGGTGTTGACAGTGGCATGTAAGAAGGAAAACAATGACAGTTAAATTAATGAAGCCATGATAACTGTTTTCATTTCCCCAGCCGTATTTTTAATGATCAGAAAGCACCTTATGGGTATTTCTTGAGTCAGAAACTACTGATGTGAAATAAAATAGTCATAATCCCAAACTACAGAAGGAAGCACAGTTATTTCAGCAAATCAACAGCAAATAAGTTTGTACTGTTAGCGGCAAACGCAGCCTTGTGAAGTGAAATATTGCTCCAGGACAATTCTAGGTGACTGTAATCAATGGCGAACTTGCTCTGGTGTTTGCAAAAGCAACATCTCAGTTATTAAAGTATTTGCCAATTGTGGCTCAACATAGAAACTCAACATGGAGAGAAAAATGTAGTCCTTGCATTAAAGTTTTCAGTCTCAGAATAGTTTACTCATTGCTGAATATCTTTTCATGTCTAAATTAAGCAGGTTAGCTAGAAATGCAATAACGTGATGGTACAAATAGAGAATTAGTATGAGAGCAGACCGCATTTGAACGCAATGACAGACAACACCTCACCAAAAAATCTGGAAGGTTTAGGTCGAGTTGGCTAAAATCAGCCAGCAAGGGAAATATCTTATAAATTACCTGGGGAAAAAGGTAGTTTTGCTTTGATAAAATGAGGGCAATCTGAATTTCAGGCTCCACTTCTTCCAGCTGCCTCAGGCGTTCATTGCAGGGCCTCTCTGTTGAAGGGAACGGTATTTTCCTAGGACCAGAATATTTTCTCCGAAAGTCTGTCCACAATGATGCAGAAGCAATCTAAGGCTCTACTTCCATGGCTATGTCAATTAACTATGAGAACAAACTATTACAAGAGAGAATTGCTAAGGCTTGCTATTTCATTACTGCAGGCACCTACAGTAATAGTAATGTAGGACGGGACATCTGGAATACCCTGATCACTACAATACAGAGGCACTGTATCAGGAAAATAGCAACAACTAGAAATAGTGAACAAGTGAAAGGAAAGGCTTGATAATCTTGACCTATCAGTCTTAGAAATAATAAAGGTAATTTCTGAGAAATGCATTTTTCCCGTTTTACTACAGCGTGCAAAACTGCCACAGATAACAGCTTACATCTTTGAAAGGTCTTCACATGTTATGCAAGTCCTAATTAGAGCTCACTGAAGGAAAGGGTAAAGTTAAAATACTTTCTTCAAAATTCTATTACTATTTTATTTACAGAACTTGTGCTTAACAGAGTATGTTTTCTGTTAAGTCTACAGTGTTGTTTAGGAGGCCAGTCTTCCAGAGTATCTACATACACATACTGAGGGACAATTTTACCAAAGGAATAATCTAAAGTCGTATTGTCCAAAGCCAGACGTATTTATTTCTTATGCTATGGAGTAGCTTCAAATGGGTGAGCCTTTGCCAGGTCAAGACTCTAGTAAAAAAATGAAGGAAGGAAGGAATGAAATAATCCCCTTGTACACGGGAAGGTAAGTGGCAACAGCAATTATCTGACTTTTTAACCTCTTACCGCAGACAGGGAAAGCGACACTTATCTCTGGAGTCACGGATCATACTAGGTCATAATTTCACCTCTTGTCTAAAACTCTGAAGCCAAGATCAAGATAAGCCAGTGTTATTCAAACCTTACCCATAACAACGTTGCGAAGAGTTTGCCAGGACTGTGCTTCAAAACGAATGTTTCCAACGTATTTCTGCCTAGCATAGCTTCCTCTCTCCCATTTGTCTGTTTAACGTACTCTGCTAATTTCTTTCCCATCCGATCCTGAGAAGCCTTTACCATTCTTGTGGTAGCAGGATCTGGACATCAGTTTCCATGCAACTTAAAGATTTAAATAATGACTGTCCCTTTCTGCAGGTCTGTTCGTACCTTTGGTGCTGTCGTGGTTTAACCCCAGCCAGCGACTCAGCCCCACGTAGCCGCCCACTCACTTCCCCCCCACCCAGTGGGATGGGGGAGAGAATCGGAAAATAAAGTCAAGCTCCTGGGTTGAGATAAGAACGGTTTAATAGAACAGAAAGCAAGAAACTAGCAATGACACTAATAACAACAAGAAAGTGACAATAATAATAATAATAATAATAATAATAATGATAATAAAAGGATTGGAACACACAAAACAAGTGATGCACAATGCAGTTGCTCACCACTTGCTGACCAATGTTCTTCTCCCACTGAACCCAAACCACAGCGCTGTACCAGCTACTGGGAAGACAAGTAACTGTCCCAGCCGACACCAGGACAGGTGCCTAGTTAACAACATATTACCTGTTATTGGGCCATCTTCTTGTTTTAATTAAACTTGCAGGGAGGTTTTATTCCTCTGCCTGTGATGATCTTTGGTGTCCTAAATTTAATTTCTTTTTATAATCCTTACTGTAGTAAATAGCAAGGAGAAGTTTTACCTAATAAAAAAGTGTTTGAACATTGGAAGGAACAAGAACTTGGCAGAAATATATATGGAAGAAAGTAAATTAACATATTTAAAAACAAACAGACACTAGAAACTGTAGCCCTTAGTAAGTGTGTGAACGGGGGTGGCTTTCTAATGCAGAACCTTGCTGGCTTTTAGGAGAGGGTGAGGGGTGGAAAGGCAGAAGTAAAAGCAGTGTGGCTGCTTCTGTCTGTTCTCTCTCCTCTTTTTAAGTGATCTAAGCCATCAGGTGGTGGTACAGAGACCCCACTGGGGTCAGCCCTTCATGCAGGGGCAGGCGTAGGCGAGCAGGACTATTCTTTCTGTCTTCTTTGGGCTCTATAATCTGGGGGTTGGAGCCCTGAACGAGCCTGTAGAACCAAGTGGTTATGGAAAAGGGAATGCAGATTCATCTCTGTTTCTGATTTCAAGCTTAATTCTTCCATCTGCAAACCAGGATAGAATATAATTTAAAAATATGCAAAGCTGTTGCTTTATGACTGTGCCTTCACAGCCCCATTTGGACTAGGAAACTCAGTAAACAAATCTGAGGATAGAAATGAAAAATGAGGGTCCCTAATTCAGCCACTCTTAGCTTTGCTGCTGTGCTTTAACAATGCAAAAGACTTAGGAAATATGACTGCATATTCAGCATGAAATTTATCCTGGTGTTCAGGGTCATAGCGGTTTTTCACAACACTGAATTTTACTTAAATATCTCAGTTAATGTTGTATCCCTCTCCTTTCACCCAAAGGGGTCCATTGAACTAAGGTGCTGCCACTTTTTTAGCATTGCCTTTTAGAAGCTGAATGTACTTTGAAACCAGCTTTTTATTTTCTCACAGAAGCAAAACAGTGGTGACATCCTAAAATTTTAAACCACTTACAATTATTTCATAAACAACCCCCTCATTTTTTATCTTCCGTATTAGTTAGGTATATCATATAGTACAACTGAGTGAGCATGGATCTAGGAAAAATCTGCATTCCTGTCATAAAAATATTTTCTAAGCTCAGGAAAAGATTCACAGCAGAAGAAAGCTGTTGTGTTTATCAGGTAACACTTCTAAATTTAAAAGCAAACATCACTTTCTGTAGAAGCAAGGTGCATGACTGCCTTTGAGAGAAAGATCATCCTACACTCACAGCAAGATGTTCTTTTTTTGGTAATTCACAGTAAAAACAAATGCTGAAGTACCTGGTGGCATGAAATAAGGGGGCTGACATTGGTAGGAGGGAATGGTGGTTGTTTACTCGGGATAGAAACGCTTATATGAGGTGCAAACCTCATCTAACAGTAGGAATACTTGTTACATTAACAAGATTTACTGACAGACTCCATCTGTGCCTTCCCACCAAACAAGGTCACTCAGTTAGATCCTAAGGAGCCTAATGAGCAAAGTGCCAAGTCTCCGGAGTGATAATGGAGGTTTGCTCTGACTTACGCCTCAGGCGCTTGCAATATTTTTAGTACTGGAAAATAAAATAGGGTAGAGGAAAAAAGGTCATAATTTTTATCAGACCAATCCACCTTGAGAAATATCAGTGTGTATGCCTGGGCATGAACATACCTGGATTTTCTTTTCTCTCTTTTCCTGGTAATTCACAGTTTACTTTTCTCTTTTACTTCAGAGTGGCCCTTGAGGCACTTCAGTGCCTTCATCTTGGCCATTCATTTCCCATCTGCATCGTGGTTACAGAAACTTCAGCGTGGTGGCAACATGCCCGTTCCTTTCGAAAGGCGGTAACATCAACAGCATGTGTGGTGGTTTTATAATTGAGGGAGAAGCCTTATCCTTGGATTTTTGCTGTTTATCCATTTGCTGTCTGCAGTTTCTGAGGTAGAGTCTGGTCAATTTGTAGCAAATATTAGGGTAAGTGCAAAGGAGAAAGGGACATAGCTCAACTTCAAGCATTGCAGGCTGCTCAAAAACCCTCTGCTAAGCACCTTCAGTATTTACAATTCTCCGTATTGATTTGTTGGTATAGACTAGCTGGTAGTTCAACAAAAATTATATTTTTTAATTATTTCTCAGAATTTACAGCAGAACTACAGGTTATCTAAAATTATTAAGCTGTAAATTAAGGGAAAGAAGAAGAGAGTACTTTCCCTACACCCTGGAGCGTGATGAAACTGTGGAACTCATTGCTGTCAGGTGTTATTGAGGCCCAGTTATAAATTGTTCATCTTTTAACCTGGTAGCAGAATGGTCTGAATGTGACCTCTGGTTCGCGTTCCTATCATCCTGTACGTGCCTAATTTCTTATTCTCTTTCCAAAAGCATTCTCTGGAGTCATCTGCAACAGAACCCCAGGTCCTGTAAACCCCTGGTTTGATCTGGTATCTACTAAGGTTTATCCACTATTGTGAATGAATATCTGGTCTAGCGAATGTTTGTAATTCAAATGCCTGCAGAAAACTAGTGCCCTGTTTAACTGCTCTAGTGAATAAAAGAATACTTGTCTAAATCTGTGGGATAGGATTAGGGAGACTCAAACTTCTTTATTTTCCGTACCGTAAAATAAAATTTCTTAGCAATCATTAGAAAAACAGCATGGTGAAGCAATGGAATAAAAAGAAAAATTTAGAAGCATCTTCAGTGAAGTTTCTCTCAGTCCCATTCTTTAATGTTCTCGAGTGTTTCTGGAATAAAACAGTGCTTCTCACGAGGAGGGATTTATTGGGTTATGTATAGCTGCTATAAGCGGCATAGTATGGAAAAGGTGTGGCAGCAGATTTGGTTGAAACGACTCCACTCTGCAGAATCTGTTCTGCTCCGCCTTCTGATAGGTTTCTGTTCTGTCTCAGCGTAGACTAGCTCGAGTCCTAGCATATCGCACACAGAACACTTGTTCACAGGATGAAGATTTACATTTTCATTTGCGTGCCTTCGTGCTTACTGTATACAATGGGACATTATAAAATTGTACGCTTGGAGATCAGAATAGAGCATTGATTTAAAAGTTCTTGGGGAGAAGCTTCCAGGAAAACGCATGTGTACAAATGAATATTTCAGTACTCTGGAGGAAAATGTTTCTACAGTTGTCAGGGGGCTTTGCACATGAACGCCAGCACTCCGTTGCCTTGTAAAATTCCATTGCAAAAGATGCCTTTATATAGTGATATGACGTCACTGACTGTGGTAGAAGTAGTCTGTGCCAGTGGAAATGATGTGAGAATTTTAATTCTGAGTTGAAGCATCCACAAAAATTAAAAATCACATATTTATTTATTGTTTAATTTGTAAAGAGGCTATTGTTCAGGCTCTGCAAATACCCATCCATCAGCAGTCAGCGCGGACTGGGAATCCAGAACTTGGTGTTTAGCCTAGAGCTGTTCGGGGTCTTGGTTCGGCCTCCGCCTGTCGCCACAGCACAGTGCGGGTGTCCTGGATTGGCCAGGGCTTCTCAAATGGCAGCTGAAGTCTGTTTTAAAACAGTGCCATGAATATGCATAATTTAATTCCACTCTTATTTAAAGAGATCCCTCTTTTTCAGTCATTGTAAACGATGAGCAGTACATCTCATAAAAAGCAACAATTTGGCAGTGGCTGAACCTGTCTGGTCCTAGTTTAATTGCTCTCACTTGCAAACCCTCACGTTCTTTTTGGTGTGTAAATAAAAATTCTCTACTGCATAGAATACGCTTATAATCACGGCCTCCTCATACTGCAAGGCTTTTTTAGTGATACTCAGAGTTTTTCTAAATTCTCCAGTTTCAAGTGGTGGGTAGTTAGTTCAGCAATATGAGCTATACTGAGGTAGAAACTGTTATTTTTCCCCTTACGCACTGTTGTTTCTGTCATCTGACGAATCAAGCTTACAAAATGAAAACTACGCTCATAGATTCAAAAACATATCCAATAATATAATCGCATATCTAATAACCCTAAATAGTCCTCTTTATTAACTGATAGACATAATTAAATATTCTGAAAGATAGAGGTGAAACTTTGCAAAATCTTGAGATTAAGCGGCAAGAATGTCATTAATTCACATACCTTACACAGAACAGCACATCACACTGCATACACCCATAAGGAGAAACGAAGGTTTAAGTTTCAGTGCCTCTCAACTCTTCGCAATAAGGAGCAGCTAGTCGTTTACTGACATCCCCGTTCCTCCATTCACCAGCTTACTCAGGCACACTGCGCAGTATCTCACAGCTGATATTCAGAGCAGACTCTGTCCTGGCTGGCACACAGGTCATGAAGTACACTGAGGCTCTTACCCTTAGGTCGCTGCGGTCAGAATTTCCGAGAACCTGGAGCAACTTGTTTTCTCTCCGGTTCCATTACATGTCTGTTAGTAACGGTTTCTATTTTTTCCCTTCTAACCTTCCCCACAGTCACACTTACCTCAAGACCGTATGTATCTGTGCTCCTTCCCAGTAAGCCCTTCTGTCACTATCCCCATGCCCTCACATGTGGCCTAGGTCAGCCCTAGTCCCGGTTTTACATCTTGCTCCTTTGCAGAAACAGGACAGAGCAACTGCACCTTGAGTGCAGCCTTCCAGGCACTTCTCATAGCTGTCTTACCAAAACTTGCTGTCTGGTCTTTAAAACCACCTGTTTCTTTGTCCTTACTTGAAACAGAATGATTTTTTTTAAAAAATTATGAGTTTTGGCTTGCTCTAAATCGTAACTTGTGTTGGGTTTTCCTTTATTTCTCAGGTTTCTTCAGCTTTTATAGTTTTGCATGGCAAAAAGGAATGGACTCATATGGCTGCTTTCATTCTGGATAGAGAGAAAAGCATTTTTCTGTAAAATGTGTTTCAGCTCCTCACCTGACCTGTATTATTTAGTTACTCATTAAAAATAAAAGAGTATGTATGCATGTGTTTCTTTAGAAAAAAAGGAAGATCTTTTTTTTTGAGGAGAACCAGTTTTAAAAAAAAAAAGGAAATAGTTGATACAATATAATTTGCAATCCTTGTTATAAACTGAAGGGAAAATTAGTGCTTGAAAAAAAGAGTTCAAAACATGTTTTGCTATAGAACCTCTTTACAACAGAAGAGTTGACTTAAAGAGATTATATGCATAATCAACAACAAATCTTTTGTGTACATCTTACAATGCTAGCATGCAAAACCCACAAAGATCAGTAGATGAAGCAATTAGGAAGCACGTATGCGAATGTTGTCTTGAACAGTTGCGTGAATGAAAGAAAGTAATGGTTACAGTAAGCTTTAAGTACTCACTGTGAATAAATTGCATTTAGAAAGACTTACAATTGGGTAACAAACTCATATGACATAACTATACAGAGGAATAAACAATTTCTTGGGATCTTTCTGTGTTGACTCCTTTAACCTTTCAATAAAAGATGATGTAAGCTTGAGCAGCTTTAAAAGCAACATTAATGTGTGAAAGAAACAAAAATGAAACACTTTCAACTTCTTGCAGAGGCAGCAATTTATCAGCTGTTTCCTCTCAGGCTTTCAGGGTATGGTGCCCAGGTCGGTGTCGTGCCCTCAGATCTCGCTGCCGTGCTCACCGACGGGTGCGTTTTCACCAAGTTTTATCACAGCCTGAATCCCTTGGCAATTCTTGGTATGTTTCGGCTGGAGATGGCCACGGAACTGGAGAGAAGCGTGCGCAAGAGTGGCCAGGGAAAGGTAAAGACGTTTTTGTACGTAACGCTAGTCATAGGGCAAGTACTCCATTTCGCTGGAGTTATGCCAGCTCACCCCTGCTAAAGTCTAAAGAGAAGGTGTTTAATGTTTAATTACTTCCGTATAGACCTTTCCTAGCAATTCAGGGAACACCTCACCCAATGACTGAGACCATCACAGGATCTGAGATTGCGCTTCCATGGAAGATACTGGAGTATTAAAAACCACCTGTCTGCTTGTTGCACCTTAGTTTGAAAAGTCACCTTCATGAAACAGTACTCTTCCATTTACTAGCTGGGGATCAGACGTTCCAGAGGATTTAACCAAATAAGAGGGCCCCCCATCTGCTGATTTTTGACTCGTTTATGCTTCCCATCTCCCACCAAAAACAAAGCACAAACTGAAGCCTCTGTCGAGATTACCATGCTTGTATCCCTCTAAAAGGCAGTGACTGACAATTCTCGTGCCTCAAACAGTGTTCGATACCATGTCAGTGTGCTGTTTGCATGCAGGGAAAAGGTAATAATTATAACAGTTACTCTTTCTACGAGTGGATAATATGCACAGTGTTTATGATCCATTTTTCTAATAACCACTTTGAAGTGGGGGCATCTGCGGTGAAACTTACTTTAACTAGTTCTCTTAAGAATTCCAGATGTCACTTGACAACTTGAACAAAAGTGCTTTCTTTTCCATCCGTCTTTGTACCAAATAAACATTTAACAGCCGCAAAACTACTCAAGGTGCACAAGTGGCTTTGAGATATTTCTGCAGCCAACCTCTGTCCTAGGCACCGTGGAACCAGACCCCACATATGTGAGAACTTTTGTGGAGCTTATCTACCGGGAGTAATACGTAAAGAAATTAAAGCCCTTCTAGAAGTACTATTGATTAGGGATATAGCTATAGCTGAAAAAAACCAAACAACCAAACAAGAAACTATTGTATCTAAAAGCCTGTCTGTTTTTTTTCCAACTGCAGTTATTTATATTATATAAGCCTTACTTACAAGTAAACCTCTGCTCTGTGCCGCCTACCATAACACAGTATCAGGCCCAGTCTTCTCATTAACAGATGATAAATCAAAGAAATTGAGTGGGAATGTGTCAAAGAGAACTGAAAATATTTCTCACCTACTCCGTTTCACCCAGTGGCATAGGCTCTTTGGGACAGATTCCTGTATATTTCTGCTTCTGCTTTATGTTTCTGAGTGCGGGGTTTTAAAAAAAAAAAAAAATTTTCTCGGAGGAGAAGACTACTAAAACGCTAAGCTGTGTGACCTAAGTGACAGCCTAAACTATGTGCTATAAAGTCTCAGACTGGTGCCTCGTCTGGTTTTCTGGTGACGTCAAACAAGAAATTCCCAGAGCTTCTCTTTTCACATTATAACAGCGTGGAAAAGACCAAAAAACCTGGTTGTGTCCTCTGATGGTGACAACAAATAGAGCTACAAAGCCTCATACTCGCTGAGGATCTAGCTCTCTGCGGGCAGGGTGAGAGCAGGAGGTAAGAGCAAATGTTTGCACTCAGGAAGAAGTCTCCAAGGTCTTGAGAATATTTGGACGTCTTTTGTTTTGTATTGTGGATTTTCTAAGCTGTCAAGAAGCAAAACCAACACATATTAATTTAGGGTATAAGAATATAAACAAAAATGACACCAATGTCCTTACAAGGCCGTAGCGCTCTCACGACTTTGGAGATACCTGCATGCAAATCGGTCCTTCAGTCGGTGGCAGAGCCACGTCCGAGCCGCCTGGGCATTACAGTGTGAAGGGCTAGGAACCTGCCAGCAGCCAGCAAATTGCTGCTACCTTCTGTGTGGAAATACTCTCCTTGTTTGGCTTCTGCACGTCGATGCTCAAGCCGGAAACAGTCACACCTGAGAAGTCTCTTGAATCATGGGCTATGAGACTATGACTTTGCTCCTATTAAGCACAAGCAAGTGGCCAACGTTTTTGATACGGCATTAAGGCTTCTAGGCTAAAATCTGTGAACTGGCAGCTTGATATATTTTGAATGACTGTCCGACAGAGGCTCCAATATGTCCCAGTCTACAGTAGATGTAAATTTTATACAGAAGTCCCACTATGCAATAATGACTGTTTGCAACCTGAAGCCCAAAGACTCTTTTTTCTGTTTTGTTTCTGGCAATTTAAAACAGCTTGGAGAGGTGGAGGGAGGAACGTCAGCAATCAAAATTATTTTCTTTTTAGTGTGACTGTCAAATGAACATAGACCCAGCTCCTGACAAAAACTCTTTAAGAATACAGAAAGAAGAACGAAAAGATTGCATGTTGCTGAACAAGCTGCTTGGCATTTATTTGGTACAACAGAAACCCTAAAAGTGCTTCAAAACCAAGTCTTTTCAAAGTTAAGAGTGTGGGCATAGATAAAAACGTACCTTTCAGAAAAAGTTACTGCAGCTCGGACAGGACAAACCTCGAAGTTCAAAATTTTGTTAGGTATCTGAAATCTTATTTCAGTTCTAGAACAGACCTAAGTTTAAAAATCAAATTTCTCCTATAATTTAGTTCTCTGTCTTTCCACAGCAATTAAAATAATTGCACTCTGTCAAGTTACATCTTTTACCCTGATTAAAGATATAGCTGTATTCAGCAAACACACCGACTAGTCTGTTGACAGATGAAGGAAGATTGCAGAGCATGTTTGAAATTGTTCTGATGGCTTCACATTATGTAGTACATAGGCAAAATTTCCTCCAGTATACCTTCTTATACTCAGAAAAGAAATACTCTATTAAACAGTGATTCATTCTGTATATCATGTTCTTAAACCCAGATAGTTTTAGTTATAAATCAAAGCTAATGATACGGATTCTGCCTCAAAGTTAATTATTGATGTGTTCTCTTGTACCTGGTTGTATTTGAAAGCAAGTGTCTAAAATCACAGGGAATAAAATTAGATGAAAAAAATCTTTGATCATTAAAAGTATGTACAGTTACGTTTAAGTTATTAGTGCAGATAATTTGGCTGTTTACAACATAATTACCGATTTGACTATGAAAAAAAAGTACTGCAAATTGTTTCGCTTCAATTAGCAGTGCATAAATAATTCTGGCATGCATAAATATTTTACTGTTGAAAACTCTAGCACATAACTTTTTATGGTGCTCTTAAAACAGGTCTAATGCAAAGTTAGTAACACACAAAAAACCCTGTCTATGGGGGAAAAAGCCATCTGTCGCAAAGAGGAGTAGAAATGCTGTTGCACCGGAACCTGCTAAGGGCCTAACAATTACACATGATGTGAGTAGTGAAATGTTGCAAAACTGCACAGCATTACAATGCAACAACATAGCTACAACAAAATATGTGGATTTATCCTGACTCTTGTCAGCTCTTGACTTGATGGCACTGCGTATCACCTGCGGAAATTTAGGAAGGTTCTCCAAACCAGTGCTTTCACTTCTGTGACACACTGCGTCTCAAAATGTAAAGGGTAGGCAAAATTCACAATTGCAAAATATCAACTAAGATTTTCAAGTAAACCTTTCCTTTTAGGTTTTAAAGGCAAAGATGAGCGCTGAAGGGGTCTCACATTGGAAAATACTTGGATAGCGTATAGTAGTCTGACTGAGGTGTGGTTAAATATCAGGCTTTTCAGCTGAGCGGTATAAAAATTATAATATCAGTAATTTGCAGTGGGTGATTGGAAGGTTAACACCATACAGTAATTCAAACATAGATGCATAAGCAAATCAATTAAAATGTATGAATTTATTCCAGTGGCCTGTCATCTTTTTAGATTGCCTTCAGTAACCGCCAGGGCCGTAAAGGCTAACTTTCATGCCTTTGCTCAGCCCACATTTATGTTTTGTTAAATCTGGTAGTTGAAGAAAACACCTGTACATCTTAGACCTTATACAGCAGAGCTAGTGCCATTTATACTGGGTGAGCATCTGCTCCTTCATTTTCTTAAAAATTCGTAACTTTAACAGCAGCAACTTTTGCAAATAGAAAAAAAAAAATCTTGATAGCTTAGTTTAACAAATCGTTGAATCTTGTCTATGCTATGAGGTGCTGACTTGTAAAATATTTGTGCTTTTCTGAGTCAGGCTGGTAGAGGAGACTGTGTAAGTGATCTACTTGATATAAGGCCCAGGACCTTGTCTACTGAGTATTTATTTACATGCTTGTTTGTCACAAAGCGAAGCATTCTTCTGTTCTGGAGGAGGCAAGCTGAGGCGGAGTTGGCTGAGCAAGGGACACTTAGCAGAGATTAGCAAACATTTTCCTTTTCTCAAATTCATTTACTTCACCCTAGAAGGAATAATAGTTTCAGATGTGTAAACAAAGCAAAGTTTTCTATAGCATCTGTAAATGTGGCATTATTTACCACCCTCTCTTTTCTTATTTAAAACGTTTACCTTCAGTTTATGTGTACTGCCCTTTATGTGATTCTTTTAAGCATCTCATTGTAATTCTATAGAGTCCCATAGAATTATGCCAGAAGCCCAACAAAGCACTCTGGAGGAAACCTTGTTCCCTGCTACCAGGCCAGCTGGATTGCAGAAAGAAAGAGGAAATATTAAAGCTTTTCATTTATCTATGTGAAAACTGAAATGCCAGAACCAGCAGCCAGATCCTCCAGACCTGTGTCTCCTGATCTCGTAGCACAAAGGTCAAATGTTTGCAGTACACCTTATTAACCTTGGTAAAATCACTTTTCCATACCTTTTATAAAGCCACACCTGGAATTCTAAATTCAAAACAGCTACTTAGGAAAAAACTAAAAATCCTGACTATTGCTGCAAGTAGCATAGTCAATGTAAGGGAAGGCAAAGAAAGAAAAAAAAGTGTTAGGATGCAGCAAACAAGGAACAACTTAGAGAATGTCTGTGATGTAAATGATTATAATAAAAGGCTTTTCTTGGCATGACTCACTCACTCCTGATCTACCTGTTTCAAAGGCAGGACAGAGGCAGTGCCATTAAGAAACTGGTGTTAAAAACTTTAAAGTTATGATGAGTTTGGGCCTATTTCAAGCACACCGAAAAAGGAAAAAGCTGAGATCAATGTATGAATTGCATGTTGTAGAGCTATGCTTCTATATAAATTTTCCTGCAACAGAAGAAGAAAAGGGTATTCCAAAGTATTAAAAAGCAACGGATTTAAAATGTATTAAGACATTTTTACAAAGCATATAATTAACCTGTGGGACTTCTTGCTGTAGGGTAGCACTGAGGCCAAGAATGTAGCGGGATTTAGAAAGAGTAGACACTTTTATCTATAATCAGAAGTTACCACGTTACATTAGAGAGCATAAAGTGCTTTTATAGATGACATAAAGTCCAATACTTCAGGCCATGAGGCAACCGCTAACTCGCAGGGGTTAGCAGGAAATGTTTTCAGCTGGCGGGTTGTTCTCTGGCAGCCACTCCAGGGCCCCTTGGAGCTCCTGCCGTGCTTTGGCTACGGGCAAGGGAAGAGGAGGTAGGCTGCCAGCCCGGCATGGCATCGTAGGTCCGCATGTTTCGTCAAGGCTCTTACTCCTCCCTTTATTTGTATTCATTTATTTCTTTGTGACAATGTTTTGCTAAGAACACAGATTTACTACAGGTAAAGCCTATCTGGCAATCTTGTCTATCTTTCTGCTCAGTAAAGGGAAACAACCGTGATTTCCTATGTAACATATCTGCTGCCCCTTCCTCGTTTCCAAGCAAACGAGTTGTTAATGCAAGGCAGATGTTAGAGTGTTTGTTTCACTCTTTGCTGACGGAGCCGGCATGTTTCCTTTTAGGGAAATCCTTTAAAATCACCTCATTCGTCTATTAATTCAGCGCAACCGATTGTAAGAACTATGTCAGTAAAATTAATATTTCAGAGCAGCACTGCGACCGCTATTTTTAACATGCAGTACCACAGCTCCTGTCTCCTGTCACTTGTGTCGTCCTGTCATCATGTACGCCTTCGGACATAGGCATAGGCAGGCTGATACTAATGAGCTCACCACGCCATGTTCCTCTATCACGAAGTTCAGTACTAACGAGAAAAATTCCCAGACTGCACTCACACTCTAAATCAATTTGGCAAGATTGATCAAAATATTCATTAAAACAGTTTGTTCTTCAACTCAGCCTGAACCCTGCGGGCATATCTGTCTTGCTTCTGTATGGTTTTGTGTGTGAGGTTGTGTGCACGTATGTAAGCGTGTGAAATTAAAAAAAAGTCAGTTGTTTTTCCTCCTCATGTGATTCAAGCAGTACTTTCAGAAGAAAAAAAGCCAAGGCTGAATTCTCATTACTCTTTTCTCCTTGGGAAGTGCCTAGGAGTCTAGAAATGCTAAGAAAAATATTCTGCACCCCTCTTCTCGTGTCTGCCTGTCGGCAGAAAGCCTGAGAATGACCGACGTGAAGCAGCAAATTACCGTCAAAAGGGCAACAAGCAAAACAACAAATGGGAATCTGTCAGAAAAAGAGAGACATCACTGGCCACACAACCCTGGGAATTTAATGTATCTTCTTGTCTGTCATCTGCATGCTAAATTTCCATGTCTTCCTTCAACATAATTTCCTCTTGCTATGTCAGCCTTGATAAGTATAGGTTAGCTCACGCTGTCTACTTTTTCACACGCATTTCAAGATAAAACACAGCCCGCAGAGCCGAGGATGACATTAGCTGACTAATGCTCAATGAGGTGGACTCTGTGCTCAGAAGGGTCTGGACACAAAATCAGAGCGGCACAAATTGCAGTGAGGGACGAGCAGGGGATAGATTTACAAATCTCAGCTATGATGTTATCTGTCCCTCCAAAGGAACAAGAATAATTCATGTTGGTACCAGTTTAAAAGCCAGACACCCTGACTAGTCACATCTTACGTACTTCTGGTTCATTTCAGCAATGGAGAAGGTTGCCGTTGATCACCTGACTTCACCATTCATTGCCTAGAAACTGGGAGGTTTTTTCAAAGGGCTAAGAGGAAAACTCAGGCAAACTTAAGCCAGACATGGTTTTAAAATACTTCACGTGCATTTGTTCACAACACTGCAAACCCACTTTAGTTTACAATGTTAAATACATAGACTGCATTCCTAACAGCCTATTTCTTAGATCTACTACGTGCTACAAAATGAGATAATGCTATTCCGGGAAGTTTTCAGCCGGATTATGAACCCAGTTGTTCAGAAACTCCAGAATAAACTCCACAGACAGTGTCCTGTTGTGTTGAAGCAGCAGGCTATTGATGGGGCTCCCACGCTGAGGGGCAGGGGGGCTCCGCCGGGGCTCCGGGTACAGATTCGCAGCAGTTCAAACCAAAACAGATGTTAAGTATTCTTCTGAAATTCGGCAGTGACACACAAGGCAGTGGTCCACGTTTCTTTGGGTAAGTCATTTCCGTGGCTTTGTATTCAAAAGGTGCCAAACTAAAAATAGCTGCATAACTGGGCAGGGAGATAGGTAGCTCTTTGACCACGTGCAGAGCGGTATGAGATTTTCTTCCCATTTAAACACTGTTGGCTATTCAGAAATCGCTGCTGTGGTCTGCCTCCATTGCTGAACATCAGTGTCTGCCTCAGCATCACTGGGTTTCCAGAGCAGTGTACCAGCAGCCAGCTAGGCTTCAGCCAGCAAGTACGCATCCAAGTTGGGTGAGTTTGCCTGAAGAAGCAGCAACTAACTCCCATATATGCAAGCCCCTAAAAACGAAACCACTATTTAAATGCAATGACGCAAACCTCTCTCTGACGAGCAGCCCAGGCTCTGCCAGTGCAGAAAACTGTTTTTTTCTTCACAACACAAAATAACGCTGCTATGAAGGAAAAAAAAAAAAAAAATATCATATTGTCCAGACAGGTTCTCTGGAGATGAGATAAGGTGTTATTAACCAAATGCTCGTTTACAGTTATGTCATCTGCCATAGAAAGCAAGGATCAGCTCTTATCACTTTCCTTTCACAGTGCAAGATGCTGGCTTTAATGTGCTTCCTGCTTGCCCACTTTTATCTGGCTGGTGAGTTTTTTTTTTTCTCTTGACAGAAGCTGTCCCCAGGCTTCTATTTCCACAAACAGAGGGAAAAGCAGATACTGGACCTGTTTGAGTCTGCTCAGTGGTTAGACTCTACTGAGGGCCATTGACATTTTCATGAAAAGAGAAGTTTTAGAGAATCCAGAGGCTAACATGCTTTTAAAATTTTTTTTCCACATCTATGCAAGACAATGGCTTTCAGGAATGCGTTAAAATTTCAATTATTCAAAATGTTGCTGCTAAAATCTTTAATCAAAAGAAAAAAAAAATCAAAACATAGTGTTGCCTAATAACTGGTGTGTGTCTCAGGTAGTTTATGTGAAGATTTTATTTTCTACACTGGATTAATAATTGCATAGACAGCAGAGAGAGTTAAACATACAGTACTTCCTTTCCCTTGTTTAATCTTAATAGGCTGACTCATTCATTTTAAAATCATGTCGGAAAAAAATTAATGAAAGTTGTCTATTCAGAAGAGTGAGACCTTTGATTTGCAAGAGACTTCTGAAACCTTCCGTACTCCTTTTTTAGCTTGTTTTAAATTACCATGTTTCTTTTTCTGTAGCTTTGCAGCATCTCAGACATTTTCAGCATCAGCTGAAGGTTCCTTTCCTTAGTGCAGGTTTTTATTTATAACTTTTTTTTCCTTAGGCAGTAAGTACAGGAGGAGGTACAGAAGTTTGGTACAGTAACAGAAAATCCCATGGGATTCTTTGGCATAGGTATGGAGATGCTTTGCAATGTTCTCTCTCATTTTTCCCCCTCTCACCTCCCACCAGTGCCAGATGGTTCTAGGAGAGCTGCCTATCGGAAGCAAAATGCCTCCCCCCGACCCAAAGAAAGTAAAAAAATAAAAGACATCGTAGCATGCGGTGCATTTTCAGCTGCCTTCATCTCAAGTTCTGTGTATAAACTGAAATAAGGCAGTTACTCTTTTCGGAGCCCTAACAGATGTTTCCAATGCACAACCCCCCACATCCAGATATTTCTGTTCATGTATAGCGGAGAAGACGGGTCAGGTTTAAGTCTGCTATTAGTATTGGGGTTTTTCGGGATTTCTGTCTTCAGGTGAATTTTGGATTCAACTGCGGCTTTGGTATGACAGGAGTTATTTTATAATTTCTTGGTCAACACACAAAATGGATGAATTGTCACTGGACAAGCATTTGGTTTGACATTGTAGCCAGGGCTGATTTTTTAAGCTGAAAGACTCTCTAACTGCCAGCCGCCAGAATAGGTGGTCCAGCTCCCATCTCTTCAGCCACCTCTTTCTCTTGTGCCAGCGTCAGGGTTTTTCTGAGGCTGTGTGAGACAGATCTGCAAGTTTTCTTCCACTCCTGAAATCTCATGGTAGGGTCAGGAGAGCTGCAGTGCAAAGGAAGGGACAAGAACTCGTGTGCAGAGACGAGAAGAGTTAAACCACCTTTCAGGTTGCGGCAAGTTGCACTTGAGTGATTTTTCCGTAAAACTTTTCTCTGGCTCCCCATCTGTTTGAAATTGAAAACCCTTCTATCACTCAGATATCTCAGAACTTTAATTCATTGACATTTGTGAAATGCTTTGAATTTACAATACAGGATATCACTGTCATCGGTACAGATGATGTATTTACCAAAACAGATCCGTATTAAAAACAAGCCAGTATACTAAGATTGTGCATCCTTTTCTTATTTGCTCCTTGAGGAATAACTGTCGGTCCCAAGTTTTTCAATGGATATCTAGCATGCCAAAGGAAAGCATAGTTGTTATTGAAATATACTGTAAGACTGTGATTGCATTTGATTAAAGTAGTTTTCAGCAAAGTATGTGCTCCTTGTCCAGAGGAAGCCAGACCATGAGATGAAAATACCAAAAGCAGTCATGTTAGTTTGGAAAAGCCTAAAAATTCACCAGACCAAGCCCAGTAAGTGGTATCCTGGTCGTTTCTTACATTTTCTTCTTTTATCTGATCAGTAATGCGTGCTGCTCTCTCCTGATGTTAGGGAATGCTTATGGGACTGGGAACTGCTAGGGAATGCTTTGTGTTTTCTCCGTGTGAGAGAGAGAAATTCAAGGAACTCTGTGTATGTAAAAACACCATTGCATTGGTCAAATAAGTATAGTCGTATCTCTGAAAAATTCATTCTAGGACCTTAAATTGTCTGTATGCCCTGGAAAGAGGTGGCACATTTTCCAAAAGAAGGAGGTGTGGGCTCTCGCCTGCTTTCTGAGGCACCGCTCCACACTCAGCGTGATGCGGAGCTGTGCAGGGCTTGCAGGGGGAAGCAGAGTTTCTAGATTAGGCATGCATCTCTCAGCTAGCCAGTGATTCTCTTCCCTAAACGCTCATTTTGCGCAAACTAACAAGAGGACACGTTAGGGATTGGTTTATTCATACACAATTATTTCCACTGCACTTTGTTTCCGAGAGTCTGTTCCGTAGTTTGTTACATCTCCTCCATACTAATCTTTCAAGATAAAGATGCTGTGTAGTCTGAGACATTGCTACTCTTAACAGCTGTCACAGGGTTGTAATTGCACTTATAATTGTGTGATGTATTAATGTATGGTCGTAACAATAATTATTGACAACAACTCTAGCCCATCACATGTTTTTGTTATTGGTCTTATTTCAAGCAGCATCTCCCTTTCCAGCAGCTTTTCAATATAGTAGACTTGATAAATCCTCCTCTCGATATTTAGCTTGAACAACCACAGGCAAGCTCGTTCGTTAATTAAATAACACTTTCAATCGGATGCTTTTTTGATAGGAACAACCAACAGAGGTAGGAGAGAATATTGGGTTTGAATGACAATGATGAATAATATTAATATTTACCTGCTATTGGAATCTGGAGCTGCTCCAATGAGCTAGAGAGTCTTAAAATCTTAATTAAAGGTTAATGAAAGAAAAATATTGAAAAATCTACTCAAGAAACAAGAAGTGAGGAAACAGGGTATTCTGACTCATCCACAGTACTGCCATTCTCAAGCACAGAAACTGCATGGATCAGGCTTCCATGAGACTGATCTATACACAGTGTGGGTAGCTTTGAATTCACCTTTTGGCTTTCAGACCTCCTAGGCTGCAGGTATGGTCCCATATGCCATTTTCCTTTTTGCAGAAACGTCCTTCTGTTCTAGGCAAAGATAGGTTTGTGATATATTCATGTATCTCCAGGAGTTCCGTTAGAAAATACTACTGAGACTCACCGGAAAGACTGGCAACGTTATGATCGGATCTACAAAACAAAATATTCAAGAAGTACTGATTCTATTCCATTTGAACTTTTAAGAAAATTCAGGCAAATTTGCAGCATGAAACAGTGGAATGATATAATTGGTTTAAAGTCAGAGACTGCATCTTCATTACTTTCCTAATATATGATACTTATTATGTATTAATAACACCTTATTATCTCTTGTCATGTATAATAAATATAGCGTCTGAATATTAACTGGGTGTTTTATGCCAGCTCATAAGGTTTGAAAACAGAAGCTCTGATTTCTTGCACAGCTCAGATGTTCTTTCAGGGTTAGATACCGCACTTAGGGAATAGTAAATTTGTAGACCTCAGTGTATGTAAGCTTGGACACGTGTAGAAATACCAGTTTATCATTAAATACTTTGTAATTAAAACTGAATTTAGGATAAAGTTTATGTTTTTGTAAATATTAGAGGAGCGTACATTTACTGCTTCGGTTTGTGTTAGACCCTCAGCTTAAATGCTGCTGCTGCATTTGAAATAACTCAAGAATAATCTCATTTGAATCTGCAGAAATACCACTAATGATGCAGACATAAAACACTTGGGAAGTTCATCCTTATGACTATACATTTTTCCCTCTGGCTCTTGTATCATGACTAATCAGATGCAGAAATTGTGTCGTTATCAATTCAGGTATTGTACATGAATATGTACGCAGCAAAATTACGCAGTAAAATTTACAAAGTGTCACTGCTTCTTACCTTTCAGACTTTTCAAGAGGCTCAGGAATTTCATATTTGTAGCGTATTGTCAGCTGTGATGATATCTACCCTGCAGTCGCAAGCGGGTCAAGATTTTTTTTAAAAAAGAGTAAGAATTATGAGTGCTTCTTTGGATGCTTAATTTAGTAATCTTTCATACGGCCCTGCTTCTCAAGAGTTAAATGTTAACCCTTTGATGGACACACCTCTTTAAAGCTTCTTGAAATCACAAAATGTACTTTACCAATCACTTTGGAAGACCTTGGTTTATTCCCTAATTGCAGAAGGAGTAATAGGTATAATCGTTACAGTGGTGCCATCGATACTAGTATCAGTAAACATTAAATTATTAGTATACATATATATGAGAGGCAAAGGTCAGGGGAAATTACGCTGACAACATAACGTGTGATTAGAAATTATTCTGTATAGGGGAGTGCTTCAAAATACTTTCACCTGCTTCTTCTTAAAGTCTAGTAGTCTCCCTGGTGTAGTGGGAATGTATCTGTGAGTCAAATCTTCTAATTCCTTGTAGGCAAGCAATAGAATTTTTTCAGTGTCCCAGAAACACAGACTGTATAAGCTTCCTAACAGAACTAGTCTGTGGTGTCCAGCACTAACAAGTGCAGCTGGCTTAGGCAAAGTTGATCTCATGGATAAAACTACTGGCAAACAAAAAGTAACTCACTCACGACTAGTTCCTCTTCTTTCTCTTAAATGGAAGTCATTGGGGTTCGTAAAAGATATATCTTCCACTTTTATTCTGAAAACTCTTATTATCTGAAGAATGGTCCAGTCCAGTGGAAATGCAGTTAGCTAAGGACAGAATGACTTGATTACCTGAGATCTTGGATATAAAGGTATGAGTACAATTGGCCAAATTATTCAATACTCTACATTTCATAGACAAAGAGCTTGACCTAAGGCAGTCCTTGTCAAATGTGGCATAGTTAGTTGTCATCAAATGTTATTACCCTTTAAAACTTGCGGTTGTATTGGAGAGTTAGTTATTGATGTATCTTGGAGGATATTGCACCAGAGGCCATTTTGATCATGATAAACAATTTGTTATAAGATTCTTGCCGGGTCTACTTACTTTAAAATGTGATATTATGGTGAGAGGGAAGGTGTGAGCTGCTGCCAAAGGCCAAGAGTATCTTCGGATTCTCTCAGTAATGTTCACTGCCTGGCCACACCACTAAGCAAATACTTCTTCCTCTGTAATCATAGTTCTTCAGAGGAGGCATACCCCACAGGTCCTCTCTGACACGTTAGTCAGCTTTTAAATCCGTGACTCACCCGAGACAAAAACTTTCTCTGTTTCAAAACAACTGGCCTGAAAATAGCATGTCATGTACTTCTGGGAACAGCCTCTGTTTCTAATCAGTTCTGAATGTCCCTGAGCCTTGCTGCTCAGACTTGGGTCAGAAATACAATGGCACGAACTGCCTTTCAAGTGATTTTCCTTGGTGGGATAAGCTGAATGGATTGTGGGAATTCTTGATTTTTTTCTGCTGAATTTGGTAGATTTGTTAAATTGTTGGCATGATATTTCTCTTTAAGGAGTTGACTGGATCAAGGTGACTGTCTTGAATTTCTTGAACTTACTTATTAGAAGTGAAACTGACTTTCAGCCTCACGGTAAAAAGCTGTGTGAACTTCAGTCTTAACAAATGTAAGACAAAAATTGCAAACCACTTGTTTCCTTCATTAGAGTTGATAAAAATATTACAATAACATGAGATCAGACCTTGACACAAACAAAGAAATCAACATTACGGATATTATTGAAAATTCTTCAATCTTTTAACTTAAAAATCACTAAAAGGGGTTCCACTTATTCCAGAGAAAATATCCGCCTATTAAAAAATGGAAAAGAATCTAGTAACTGCCAAATTCCTAAGTGTGGTTATATTAAAATACCCTAATTAGTTTTATTTTTTCTTTAACCTGTCTGCCCCCCTCCAGTAGGGGCAATGATAGAAGATTAAACTGTGAAGTGGAGATCACCCATTATATGAATGTCTGGAAAGTGACAACTTTACGTTTTAAGTAGACAGATAACAAAGCCATCCTTACCATCTAAGTGGTGTACGCTGATGGCATATATAACACAAACTCAATCTGTTACACTGAACATCTAATTTTAGCTGGCCAGGTTGTGTTCTTTAACAATTCGCTTCCCAGTTAGACGGGAACAGAAAAGGTCGGCTGGAATTCAGAGAAGTTTATGCAGTGGGTGAAAGTTCTGGTTGAATACTTACCACATGACACTGCTGTGGTCTACACGTACTGGGGTGGCGGGTAACCTAACGCGAAGTAAACAGCTCACCTATCCCAGAGGGTATATGGCATTCCTGTCCATTATGGACAGTCAACTTTATGCATGATTACACTTACTGATCTACACACATCCATTCAAATCCACAGTGATTTCCTTCAGCTATAAAATATAGTCCACCAGAAACACTTTTCAACAAAGCCCTGCCTTGAAGTATGTTTGTAGACTACAAACAAAAAAACCCCACGTGAGTACCGCCAGCTTAGACCCGGCAGCTGTCGGTGCTGTGTAGGCAGTTCACAGGGCACACAGACCTCAGATGAGTGCAGCAGTAGTACAGTAGTGGTAAAAATAAATTTTAAAGTCAGCAAGACATTTCTCTCTGGATTATTTCTAACTGGTTGTTAGTCTGCCTACTGTGAAAAAGCTCTGTATTTTTATTTGTGAAAACCTATGCCCATTTTGAGATATGAAGCAGAAATGTAATAGAAAACTCAGAACTCTACAACAGCAGATACAGAATATTTCTCATTTTTTTTGGTAGCAGTAATAATAACAACAATGTATTTTCTAACAGCTCTGGAAGTCCCCAGCTATGAGATAGGTAAACCGTTATGATTAGCTTGCAATTAATGCGTTAAACCTGTGCAATTTCATTATACGCTCCTGTTATCCTGGAACATCCTTTTCAGCTTGTTCTAGAACTAAGCTAATCACAGTAGCATTTGAATATTCTTGCCATTGGAGACTTATCATATTTACCAAGATTTTTCTAGTAGACTCATACTTCCTGCAAAATTCAGGTTAACCCCTGTCCTATTTGAGGAGCAAGCTAATGAGCCAAATGTTAAATCATGGCTGTAGCTTTTTGTCTTACTTATTTTTATTCGTGTTATTAAACACCTAAAATATTTGTGCTGCGTATCTCTGAAAGTAACAAAAATCCCCCAAATCAAACCTATGTGGTGCTTTTTTTTTTGTAGAAAACTGGTCAACAGTTGTCCTGGTTTTGGCTGGGATAGAGTTAATTTTCTTTCTAGGAGCTGATACAGTGCTGTTTTGGGTTTAGGATGAGAAGAACGTTGGTAACACCCTGATGTTTTCAGTTGTTGCTCAGTCGTGTTTAGACTAAGTCAAGGACTTTTCAGCTTGGGTAGTGGGGGAAAGTGAGTGAGCGGCTGTGTGGTGCTTGGCTGCCAGCTGGGGTTAAACCACAACATCAGTCCATTAAGATGAAGTGGTCAGGACCCAATAAAGCATTCATACACCCTTCTAAGGTACTTCTACATCCTTCTGTATGTTTTCATCAACTTCTTTTTTGTTTGTTTGGGTTTTTTTGTTATGGGCTTAAGTAGTGTGGAAATTAAAACCTACTCAACAATACAATTACAATTCCTTGAAAAATAATCTAAGCAGATTTAACTGTGATTTTATCATTGACTTATGTTCTTAGAGTTCCCATCAGTAAGTATATAACACTATATATAATTTCTCATAAATTGTTCACCACCACATGTCTTTATAGACAGAAGAGACCTTTTTGTTTGTCCAATTCCCTCATATATCCCATCAGATAAATATATTTCTGTATGCATTTAGCAGACTTAAAAACTTCATTTTATGCAAGTTCATTTTTCATTTTCTTGGCATTATCAGACATTTATTTAAAAGCAACTTGCTATGAAAACAAGATCCATGTAGGCTGGTGTATTCCAAATTAGTTTTTGAGAGCCCCATTATAATATAACTATTCATTGAAAAGGACTCTGATAAACGTCCACTTTGATCTGCAAGGCTGGTGTGATACTCTAAATGGAAATATGAGTCCATGGGAAGGGGCCTGATTGAACCAGATATACCAGAAGGAAATTAAGATGCAAGAGATGTGGTTTAATCAGGCTGCAATTGTACTAATTTAACTCATCTGGGAAGTGTAGGGCCATAACTTGGACAGTGCAGATCACGATATTTCTTTAATCATTTCCACCTGGTAGGAGGTAATGACTATCTACCCTCTGCAGCTGGTCCTGTGCCTGTTTGCAGAAGAGAAATTTAGGCTGTAGCCTAAGTAGAAGCTCTTCTTCTAAAACTCGTAGGCTGCCAAAGGGTGTGACTGCCCCTGGACAAGGCATGTGTCATACCAGTGCCAGAAAGCGTACTGGAGAGAGCAAATCGTGGAAGTATATAGGAGTATAAAACGTGAAGTTCCTAAGCTACCATGCTAAATCCACAACATGGAAAAGGGATTATCTGCTTGCTATTGCAGCTCAGCTATCTAGGCTCTTGAAGGTGTGCCTCCCCCCAAGGCTAATTTCAAGCATGATTTATCAGGGACCCAAAACCCAATGGGTGAAGAACTCCACTAGATAGCTGACATCTGCCAACTGCAGCAGCATGAACCCAGCTCTATTCCAATAACTCTCTAAAATGCCATGGTTAAAAAAATAAAACACTTTGCCCATGTCAGTGTTATTTTAAAAGATTTCTGATCTTTTGTTAGATAACTCTTGCATAAGAACTGATGCCGTATTAGTTCTGGGACTGGGATGTTGAAAGTTGCTGTTCTGAGTGTGAGGGGCCTCATACTTCAGGACTCAAGGATTCATTATACTTAATACGACTTATATAGGCAAACTATGTAAGTCAGTGATTTACACATAAATGATTCTTCTCTCTGTACTTTGCAGTATGTCTCCACAAATAAATCTGCTTTAGATATTCTCTATCTCCTCTGGCATCTTAGAAGTTCCCTGTTTGTTCCCATCTCTGAGTGACACTGTACCTAACAGCCCCACAAAAAAAGCGTACCAGCACAACTGAGGGAAAAATGAACAGTGACATGGGCCAAAACAGGGTTAGGACTTGGGTGCCGGCTTTGTTGTGGAAAAAATATATGCCATTGCAACCCCAGGCTCCATTTTTTCCACTGTTTAGAGTACCTACTAACATATTTTCCACCCCAGTCCCATTGAACATCCGACCACCGGTTTTGCGTTGATGGGAAGTGCATTGTATGCGTCAGTCCTGCATCTTTTCCTTTTTCATGTCTGACATGGAAGAATTAATTGTCCTACTGATGTTCGTCCTTATCCACACCACAGTAGGGTCATTGTTCATAAACTTTTTCCTTCTGTGGAAAAGGAAATATGTGCATACAGAAAGCAAGATGTTATAAATACATTATTGTTCTGTGAAATAGCGCGGGAAACAACATACTGAAACCTACTTTCCATAAATCTGTCAGTTTTCTGGAATAAATTCAGGGACGTGCTGAAGCCAGTAGCAAAACTCCCATGGTATTTTGGAATGCATAGTAACAGAAATTCTTGTAAAATTGTTTCATTTCATTTGACAATTATCTCATTTCAAATGACAAACCTACGCATTATGAAAGTAGGTATCTCTACTGGGTTTGCGTGGCAAGGTTTTGGTAGCGGGGGGGCTACAGGGGCAGCTTCTGTGAGAAGCTGCTAGAAGCTTCCCCTGTGTCTGATGGAGCCAACGCCAGCCGGCTCCAAGACGGCCCCGCCGCTGGCCAAGGCTGAGCCCATCAGCGACAGTGGCAGCGCCTCTGGGGTAACGGACTTAAGAAAGGGGAAGAAGTTGCTGCGCAGCAGCAATTGCAGCCGGGAGAGAGGAGTGAGAACACGTAAGAGAAACATCTCCGCAGCCCCCCAGGTCAGTGCAGAAGGAGGGGCAGGAGGTGCTCAAGGCGCCGGAGCAGAGATTCCCCTGCGGCCCATGGGGAAGACCCCGGTGAGGCAGGCTGTGCCCCTGCAGCCCAGGGAGGCCATTTTGGAGCAGGGGGATGCCCGAAGGAGGCTGTGACCCCGTGGGAAGCCCGTGCCGGAGCAGGGTCCTGGCAGGACCTGCGGCCCCGTGGAGAGAGGAGCCCAGGCCGGAGCAGGTTTGCTGGCAGGAGTTGTGACCCCGCGGGGGACACGCGCTGGAGCAGTCGGTGCCTGAGGGACTGCAGCCCGTGGGAGGGACTCTAGGTTGGAGCAGTTTATGAAGAACTGCGGCCCGTGGCAAGGACCCACGTTGGAGATGTTTGTGGAGGACTGTTTCCCGTGGGAGGGACCCCACACTGGAGCAGGGGAAGAGTGTGAGGAGTCCTGCCCCTGAGGAGGAAGGAGCAGGAGAAACAACGTGTGATGAACTGACCACAACCCCCGTTCCCCATCCCCCTGTGCTGCTCAGGGGGAGGAGGTAGAGAACTTAGGAGTAAAGTTGAGCGTGGGAAGAAGGGAGGAAGGTGTTTTTAAGATTTGGTTTTATTTCTCATTATCTTACTCTGATTTGACTGGTACTAAATTAAACTAATTTCCCCAGGTTGAGTCTGTTTTGCCCATGACAGTAAATGCCGAGTGATCTCTCCCTGTCCTTATCTCAACCCATGAGCCTTTTGTTACATTTTCTCTCCCCTGTCCAGCTGAGGAGGGGGAGTGATAGAGTGGGTTTGGTGGGCACCTGGCATCCAGCCAGGGTCAACCTACCCCAGTATCTTTTTAGTGTACAATGTTGAAAAAGTTTGAAATTGAAGCCTGTGTGGCAAAATGCAAGGCATCTTTAACTCCCAGTGTCTCCCCACGAATACTCATCATCTTTCAGCAGTGTCTAGGTATTAGCAATTTATTTGATATGAGTACGGTAAAAGCTTGTTCTTTAAAGCTTTATCCTGTGCTATTTGAAGTCAATAGGAGTTTTGTCATTGGCTTTAAAGGAAGTGGGGTCAAAATCCTAATTAACAGTGTCAGCTCCACCTATCAATCAAAGGTGGACTATTCATAATGAAACATAATTACCAGAACAGGTTAAAATACAAAGTAAGTATTAAAAGAGAGTATGTGCAGATGAAGTGTAAGACCTACACTTTGAGATGCTGAATACTTTCTGACGCTGGTTGATGAGAAGCTCCACATCACCTGGCAATGTCCACTTGCAGCCCAGAAAGGGAACTGTATCCTGGGCTGCAGCAACAGAAGTGTCTTGAGAAGTGATTCTCCCCCTCTGCTCCGCTCTTGTGAGACCCCACTGGGTTCAGCTCTGGGGCCCCCAGTGTAAGAAGGACATGGACCTGTCGGAGTGAGCCCAGCGGAGGGTCACGAAGATGACCAGGGGGCTGGAGCACCTCTGCTATGGAGACAGGCTGAGAGAGTTGGGGTTGTTCAGCCTGGAGAAGAGAAGGCTCCAGGGAGACCTTATAGCAGCCTGCCAGTACCTAAAGGGGGCCTACAGGAAAGCTGGGGAGGGACTCTTTAACAAGGCAGGTAGTGATAGGACAAAGGGTAATGGCTTTAAACTGAAAGAGGGTAGATCTGGATTAGGTATTAGGAATAAATTCTTTACTGTGAGGGTGGTGAGGCCCTGGCACAGGTTGCCCAGAGAGGCTGTGGATGCCCCATCCCTGGGAGAAACAAAATGCATCATATATAATCATCTCCCTATAAAAATCTAAGTGTAATTCCTCAAAACTTTATGTATAATTAAATAAGCAAAGGAATCCCAACATGGGTTTTAGGATTATTTAGGAACATGAAATTGGTAAGAGCATTAATCAAAACCCGTAGGAGATAATCCTAAGAAATGTACAAAAAACCTCTTTGGACCTTGCAGTATAAAATGTTTCATAGGAATTTGCTCGAAGCATTATCAGCTGACTGAGGTGTACAACAACAGATCAGCGTACGCAATGTAACAAGAGGTATGCATAACATTTCTTCAGAATAGGTGTTTTCAGCATACGTATGCTCAAGCAATTAAGTGGAAACCTGATATTTAAGACTGAAAATAGACAAACCTGGGGGAATAATATTTTATAGTTAACAAGAAAGGTCTGGCCTTCCGTTTCATTTAAAAGAGATTAACCTCTATAGGCCAATAGCTGTCAGCGTCATTTGCTTTCCTTGTCTCTACATATGGTAAAAGGAATCCTTAAAAAATTTGCAGGGAAAAACCTGAAAAAAATATTTTGTATCAACAATTATGCTTCTGAATAGCAGCCAAGAGAAAATGGATGTCTGGTTCAATATGCATCATTCTTTACTACCAAAAATCTCTGGAAAACAAACTACATTGGTAGGGCGTTCAAAATAACCTAACTGAATTAGGATACTGCATCTTACTGGAAACCAGAGTAAGAAAACCAGTTCCCTAGGGCCATACAGGTTTCTTTGAAAGTGCCGCATGTCTGCAGCCTTCTTGTCCTTGGGAAATGAAGAGAGAAAATGGCCCAGCCAGGCTCTCAGAGCAGACACAGTCTCCAACCAGCCGTCCCTATGCGGAGGTGCAGGTGCACAGGCTTTGCACCTCCCTGGTACGCAGAGCTTTGGGGGGAGTTTCGTCAGCAGAACAGGCTGAGCAGCAGGGAGAGAATTCACAGACATTTTACGCTCCTTTTTGCTACCGGGGAAGTGACTCTAACTGAATTGTAGTGTCTCCATGTGGGTCTTGTATTGGTCACTGGGAAGCTGCACTTCCCAGAAAGATGTCTACTCCTGAGACAAAGAGAAGAAGTGTTGTAGCTTTTTACCATAGTCCACTGTAAATCCTGATGATTAGGCGCCCAGCTTCCAAAAACTTAAAATAGGTACATGTAAAAATGCTAACATTTCCTGGTAATTTTGGATTTCCTTTGTCTTCTTCAACAATACATTTTCCCAAAATGCAATTAATTGGTGATTAATTTTTATAAAAATTAATCTTGTTTAACTTAAGCTTCCGAAGTCTTTTTGGAAAGGAAAAAGGCTTTGGCTTCACAGAACCAGAAGGTTACAATTGCCTAGGAAATGTAGAAGAAAAAAAATTTTAAATTCCTAACTGGCTTATGAGGAGCCCGTTAAATTGAGATACTGCCCATTGAAGACCTAAGACAACAGCAATGGCATTTGCCAGAACAGTTAAGCAGCACTACTTTAATAAAATATTAGACTAAAATTCTAATTATGATTTATTATGTCTCATAATAATGTGCTTGGAAAAGCAAATCCAGCCTCCTGAGTGTTTAGCATTTGAAGGAGATGCTGAACATTTATAATGTAATTTTTAAAAATGATAACATTTCTGATGCACAAAACTGAAATGCATTGAAGATCTCTTAATAATGTTAACACATCAGCAACGAAAACCAAACAAAACTCTTTGCAAAAGCAAATCAGATGTAGTAAATAAAATCAATGCAAAAACCTAATTAATCACTAAAATATAATTTAAAGTAAGATTTAATGTACAATACTAATTTATGAAAAGTAGTAGTTATGTTAGTAGAGGGTAAAAAAATACTTGAAATTTAATCAAATCCCAAACAATAGCTAGTTACCTTCTTATCTGATTGGTTTTAAAATGCTACTAGACCTCCTGGTGAAAGTCCTCCAAAAAGTGCGTTGGTTTCTAGGGCTTCCTTTATGATCATTACTGACTTCTGTATGTTCATCTTTTGACGCAAGCCCTAGAGATGAGTGAAAAGTGCCTGAAGGTAGCCTTTGCCCAATATTTCTTCTGAGACAATAACATGAAGATCCTCCAGAGATTAAGCCAAGGTTTTGAGGACTGTGGTTCTGGATTTCAACACCTAAATCATACCTGTGTCACACGTCGGGCACCAATCCCTTTTGTAGATCCTGATATAAATAAAGCAGAAGTCAGCAAACTGAACCTACGTCTCTTCAAGGCTTAAATTAACACCGTCATCATGGGTCCACTCTTCCCCTCATACAAATGCTCTAAATATATATTTAAACATAGACCGCTCTAAAAATTGTTCTCTGTATAAAGAATCATTGTGGATAATATAAAATATACCAGTTCCTTGCCCTGGAAAATAGAGCCTTTTTTAACAATGGAGACAGAGCCAATGTTGCCTAGGGCGATGGCAAAATGAGTTAGCAACAATCCTACCAAGCGACTATCTTCATTAAAGCATATTATTTAATATAAAGCTTGTGTAAATTAATCCAGATCATATATAGGAAAAGAAGGATGGCTAATTTCTATTTTTAAAGTAAAAAATTGACATTTTAATTCAGAACCCTTATGTTTCTAAGAGTCCTTGACTTATAATGATAGGTTGCATTTTGAATAAATCAATTGCAATGTTCTCCACTTGGAATATATAATCTACCTCCAATCTCAGATTTCATTGCACGCCACTACTCTACAATTGCAATTATTTAAAGAAAATGGAAAAATCAAAAATAACTCCATTTTCAGGATTATATCTGGAGGTGTAAAATAACAGCTATTCAAAGCAGTATATCTACTTCATTTGACAGAGTTGAGGACTGATGGCAATATTATTTCACGAGAAAATATCTTGGAATTTTGCCTAGCTTTTCCCTGCCCATACTTCATTTTTGTTCTGTTTCGTAGTTGTCTTGTGTGCATTCAGCCTGAAATTCTGCTCCTTGAATGGGCAAGGCCAATAAACATCTCCCAGTCTACTTGACATGATGAGTTAAGAGATGAGACTGACCTGAGGATTAAGAGATGAGGAATGACTAAGATGGCGGGAGCTAGCGTTTGCTGGGTCACAACTTTGTATTATTTGAAATCGCAAACATTTTTTGATTGTCCTTTTTTTCCTCAGTAAATTCCACACTGCCTCCCAGGAGCCTGCGAAAGCCAAATTCAAGGTGTTACAGTGGAACGCTGGTTTTAGAGGAGAAAACATTTGTGTTTGTAAGTTATGTTCCTTTTGGCATCGTATGACTTACAGCAAAACAAGGAAGAAGCATTTCTTTCACTCTCCCCAGTGGAAGTCTTGTATCTGCTTTTCTCACGGAGAAGTAGGGTTTTTGTAAGGGGAGGTTTGGAGTCAATTTAACAAATCACTGTTTTGTTGGGGTTTTAGGCCAATGACGTGTTAGGTTTTGGGGTCTGTTTGGTTCTGACGACTTTTGCCTTTCTGCTGGTTGACCTCTCATAAACACTCTGCTTTCGTTATGTTTTTTCAATGGCCGTCCCTCCTCTTCCCAGCTTGAGAAGATGTAGATTTAAGTGAACTGAAAAGAAGAAAAAACAGCTGAATGATCTTATTATTTTCAGTGCTTTTCTCATGTTCTGAACTTCTCTTACTTTTGTGTCTCTAGCTTTTGTGTTCAGTCTCTCTTTGTTTCTTACTTTTCTCATTTTTTTTCCTACTGATCTCTATTTCACAGAAGCAATAGCAATGGAGTAATTGCAAGATCTTTATGTAGGCAGTAGCGTGACAGCTGAACTTCTTGAGTGATCTCTTCGCCCAGCACTACCTCTGTCTCAGCCAGGCTCACTATCAGGTTTTACAAACTGCGTCTTATTTACTAAATCACACAGATGAAACAAAACCTTTTCACCTTTTCCCTGCATGTTTGCAACATGCAATCAGTGTGGAATTTTACCAACAGCAAGCTTTTTGCAGTATTGTTCCATTTCTCTCTCGTGCTTTCAGTACTAGGCGCTCAAAATACCTTGTGAAAAGCGAGGACTGGATTTTGATGCGCTCGTATGTTAATGCCCAGAGCATAGCTGAAGGAGTGCAGCAAGGCCAGGAGAATAAGCTGTGCACAGCCTTCGTAAAGGCTGGCCGTAGCAGACAGTCCCGTAGCTGATGAGGTGGAGCAGTTTCTCCCTCCCAAGACAAGTAAAGCAGAAGCCCAGCCTGGCCCAGCAGATCCCTGTGCTGGCTCGCAGGGGCCCTCCCAGCAGGCACACTTCCCACCTGCGGCCTCCTCGCCTCAGGCTGAAACAGGAGGCACCAAACGCCCGCCTAACGCTACGTTCAGCGTGGGATGAAGTGCGAAGCACAGCAAACCAGGAGTGAATTAATATGAGGGCGAGGCCTTGACTGCAAAGACAGGAATGTTGACCCTGTCATGAGTTAGTAAAAGGATCTGGAAACATTTCTAAAATACCCAGGCAGACCTCTGTGCTCTGAGGCGACTGATATGCTCTACGGAGGTCCTTGTTGTGATTCATTTTCTCTTGTGATACAGGAAGAGTGATAACCACTCTTCCACAGAGAAAAATGCAGTTCACCTGACCAAGCACAACATCTGCAATGCTTACACTGAAAGAGTTATCCAAACTTTATCCAAAGTGGAGAGAAATAGACCTTCTAGGGCCTGGTATGTATCACCCTAATGGAGCTGCATAAATCAGGCCGTGTGAATTACTCTGTAGAAGCGCCGTTAGGTGTGAAAAGAGCCCAGGATGACTATCTGACTGCCTCCCCTGCTGCCCTGAGCAGCAGTCCAGAGCAGGAGGAATAATTCTCTGATTGTTAAGATTAGGTCCATCTCCCCTTTCCGTTCCTTCAGTTTTAATATTTTCTATTCAAATCAAATAGCAGTGTCTTATTTTTAAAGGGGGAATTTATAAATTAAATCAGTGCTCTAAAGTCATGTTGCTAGGTGAGTTTTGTCCCATCCTCAGCTTCACCAAACAAATACACTCGAACACAGCTCCCTGTTTGTGAACTCCCACCAGCGCTGGAACACGGGAAGGCATGTCTTGTCCGAGCGTCTGGCTTTGGGTTTAAACTGCACTAATTGCTTTCACCTCCTGCCAAACATAGGCAGATAGAGTACTGTGTTCACTGAAAAATGCCACTTCCAGCAAGCGGTTGGCATAATGTTTCATAAAATCTACTTTAAAAATGTATTTCTGACCAGAAACAGAACACCAAAATATTTTGAGCAACTCTCCCTGCCCTCCCTGTGACTCATTCTTGCTCTTAGAGATTGGAAGCTATTTTAGATAAATAGGATAAAGAGAAAAGAACTACCAGATCAGGATAATTTCACATATGAATGTTTGTATATAAATACATTCCTAGTCTGACTATGTGATGTGAACAGATCCATTAGCTTCAAAGTGAACTGCACCTGTAACTATATTTACAAGAATATAACATTAATTGAAAATATACGTATGCCGTGGGGTATTTTGCGTGAAAGAATCCTTTCCACTTCTCCAATTTTGTTCTAACAGTTATTAATTCTGTGCAAAATGATTAAGAGTTTTGGACTAAAATGCATTAAAGAAATCTCTTTCATGGCAAGCTAAAGTATGCATAGCGAGTGTACTGCAGTTTTGTCTGCAGTAATCGCAGATCACAGTTTTTGAAGACATCTATTTCAGTTGATCAGGTAATCACATAAATCAGGCCATGTTTGCAGTTCATCATGAGACTAATTATGAAAATATATGCCCCGTGATGTATTTTTTTTCTCTTTTTGAACCTTAATATAAGACCTTGCCACTGACTTTATTTGTAGAAGAAAAAAGCCATTAGATTATATTATGAGCTATTGCTGTTTATTACTTGTATTACAGTGGCACCAGGCTGCCTCACATTAGATGACATTTCCATTATATGACACATTATAAACTTTAGGTAGATTACAGTCCAAAGTGGAAAGACACATTAGGGAATTACTCAGAGTTCCTCTTTTCCAGTGGAAAGAAAAACAAAAAACCTGATTGATAATACGCATTCCTGAACTGAAGCAATACAACTAACCGTAGAAATAGAAAGAGTCCCTTTCCTGCTCAGAAAGTATAAAGGCGCTAGTTTAATATTAAGCACATTACTCCTTTTGAATAAACAGGGACATACTTTAAAGATTACGCATGTTCTCCAGGGCTTTCTTAGTTGGCAGCCAAAATGACCTGTAGACAGTCACACACAGAGTTTATGACATACAGGATACAGGACTTCTTAAATCACGGTGAAGTGTATCAGCTCTCAGATTTCTCTGTCTTCCATGAAAACAACTGAAAAATAACATTTTTAGTTGTTAGATACTCCTGTTAATGTCCATAATAACTAAGTACATAGTTACATGTAAAATAGTATCTGACAAAATCCCTTCCATTTTATTTTCTACCACCAGACAGAAATTGTATTTTCCAGAATCCAATAATCCAAAAACATATAGCAGAGCCTTTCTGAGAGGGTGCCTAGGGCTGAGAATCTTACAGCTTGACTGGGACATGAAAGATGTCAGCTAAGGCAGATGGCAGCAGATGAAAAGATAGTGTTTGCTTTTAGTTTGATAATAAGAGGGTGAGTGCTCCAAAGTTCACTCACAATTCTCCTATAGCTTGCAATAACTAAAAAGTCTTTTCACAGCAACACAATAACACATTTTATATAAAAGTTACAATATGGTAACCTTTCACAATTTCATGGCCTCCATTTCATTGCATAGGACCATGATGGGGTCCCTTTGAAATGCTGAGAGAAAAGACACCAAAAAAAGACAGACAGAAAGTGTGGGAGGGAAAAAAAGGTAAAAAGTTTCTGCTCAGGGATCTAAATTAATGCATTATTGATCAAAACTCGAATCAGCAAAGTTCAATTATTTGGTCACAACTGGCCTTTATTCTTTCCATCAATTCATATACAGTCAATATCCTATTATATTGCTACTTTGAAAAGCTGTCTAGAGGAATAATGTGCTGGAACAATGCATTCCAGTTAACATATCTGACTGTAACTAAGGGATTCTTTTTTTTCCGGTTATCAAAGAAATAAATAGGACCTATAAAACACACGAATGGCACAGGTACTACTGCAACAGTTTGGGCACTAATACGTAGCTGACGTTGGTGAAATCTGTACCAACCTCTAGCTTGAAGCATGAAAGAATGATTTCTTTTTCTCTTTTAAATATATATTGCTGGAGTCAATGCTTCTACTTCTTATTGATTCCCAAGGAAATAGTATCTTCTGAGTACCTTAAGCCAGCTTTAACGTGCGATGTAACTTGACATTCACCGTATCATGCTGAAATTAGCATTAGGCGACTACAGCTCAGTGTCATTAGCTGCATATATTAGATGCACAGAAATGTACCCTGTAGTTGATAATACTAATTTTCAGGCAGCAGTGGCTGACGTGCTTACATCTACACAGTGCTCAGTGCACCGATCCTGGCCGAGTTCCCTGGGTCTGTGGTATTCCCCCTCCGGGGCAGGCCGTGCCGGGGAGGCACAAGCACGTTGCAGGCCAGATGCACCCCGTGGCCCGGCTCGGTTTAATGGGAGCCTTCCACATTAATCACTGGGGCTCCAGTGCCATACAGAATCTATAGGATCACTGCCAGTGGAACTGCTAGCGTACTGAGTGCTTCTGGGATTCAGAGTAATTTGCCCAATAAGGTACAAAATAGCCAAAAAGAAGGTGTTAGTGATAATACAACCGAAAAAATATGTCAGAAAGAGGGACTTTGAAGTTAGAAACCAGTTTTTGACAGTAGTTAAGAATGTGTAATGTAGATAACATAGAAATAACCTGTATATTATACAGATGGCAGTTAACAGCATAATAGTGAGTGTTAGATGTGGTTTTTGTCTGTTCAGTGACGAGGAAAGGTTACTTAATCTTTTGATCCCTTGGAAAATGCTTATTTGAAGACAGCTGGACTGGGAACAAAGTACTAGGGAAACTATTTCATTTTGTGTTTTCTATTCTGTGTGCAATTAAATAAAAAAGATAGCTGTGCTGTTGATTAGCTATGGAGTTGTGCAACACCTGCTAACTTGCAGCAGATCTGGCTGTATAGAGAAATGGAAGTGTTCAGAGAAAACGTGTTTCCTTTTCCTTTCCCTTTTTGACTTTTCCTTTCCTTTTCTTTTTCCTTTCCTTTTTCCTTTCCCTTTTTATTTTCCCATTTTATTTTTGCTTTTTCTTTTTCCCTGTCTCCTTTTTCTTTTCTTCTTCTTCTTCTTCTTCTTCTTCTTCTTCTTCTTCTTCTTCTTCTTCTTCTTCTTCTTCTTCTTCTTCTTCT
>JAVKLA010000001.1:20698951-20724840 GCA_034782735.1 Sagittarius serpentarius
AAAGATATTAAACAGAACTGGCCCCAATACTGAGCCCTGGGGAACACCACTTGTGACTGGCCACCAACTGGATTTAAGTCCATTCACTACATCTCTTCAGGCTCAGCCGTCCAGCTAATTGTTTACCCAGCAAAGTGTACACCTGTCCAAGCCATGAGCAGCCAGTTTCTCCAGGAGAATGCTGTGGAAAACAATGTCAAAGGCTTTACTAATGTCTAGGTAGACAACATCCACAGCCTTTCCCTCCTCCACTAAGCAGGTCACCTTGTCATAGAAGATGATCAGGTTAGTCAGGCAGGACCTGCCTTTCATAAACCCACGCTGACTGGGCCTGATCACCTGGTTGTGCTCTACATGCAGCATGATGGCACTCAAGATGAGTTGCTCCATAACCTCCCCTGGCACCGAAGTCAGACTGACAGGCTGTAGTTCCCTGGATCCTCCTTCCGGCCCTTCTTGTAGACGGGCGTCACATTTGCTAACCTCCAGTCAACTGGGACCTCCCCGGTTAGCCAGGAGTGCTGATAATGATGGAAAGTGGCTTGGTGAGCACTTCCGCCAGCTCCCTCAGTACCCTGGGGTGGATCCCATCCACCCCCCATAGGCTTGTGTGTGTCTAAGTGGTGTAGCAGGTTGGTAACCATTTCCCCTTGGTTTATGGGGGCTTCATTCTGCTCCCCGTCCCTGTCCTCCAGCTCAGGGGGCTGGGTACCTGGAGAACAACTGGTCTTACTATTAAAGACTGAGGCAAAGAAGGCATTAAGTACCTCAGCCTTTTCCTCATCCTTTGTCGCTGTGTTTCCCCCTGCATCCAATAAAGGGTGAAGATAGTCCTTAGCCCTTCTTTTGTTGCTAATGTATTTATGGAAACATTTTTTATTGTCTTTTACAGCAGTAGCCAGATTAAGTTCTAGCTAGGCTTTGGCCCTTCTAATTTTCTCCCTGCATAACCTTGTGAGATCCTTGTAGTCCTCCTGAGTTGGCTGCTGCTTCTTCCAAAAGTCATAGACTTTCCTTTTTTTCCTGAGTTCCAGCCAAAGCTCTCTGTTCAGCCAGGCCGGTCTCCTTCCCCATCAGCTTGTCTTTTGGCACAGGGGGACAGCCTGCTCCTGTGCCTTTAGGATGTCCTTCCTGAAGAATGCCCAGCATTCCTGAACATCTTTGCTTTTCAGGACTGCCTCCCAAGGGACTCTGTCAACCAGTCTCCTAAACAGGCCAAAATCTGCCCTCCGGAAGCCCAAGTTCTGCTGACCACCCTCCTTACTTCTCTGAGAACTGAAAACTCATTTCATGTTCACTGTGCCCAAGATGGCCTCCAACCATCACATCACCCACAAGTCCTTCTCTGTTCACAAACAAGAGGTCCAGCGGGACGCCTTCCCTAGTTGGCTCACTCACCACCTGTGTCAGGAAGGTCTCTTCCACACACCCCAGGAACCTCCTGGACTGTTTCCTCTCTGCTGTTTTGCATTTCCAGCAGACATCTGGTAAGTTGAAGTCCCCCACGAGAACAAGGGCTGGCGATTGTGAGACTTCTCCCAGCTGCTTATAGAATATTTCATCTGCCTCTTCATCCCCGTCGGGTGGTCTCTAACAGACTCCCACCATGGTATCTTCCTTGTTGGCCTTCCCCCTGATTCTTAACACATGAACACTCAACCCTGTCATCACCGTCATTAAGCCCTAGACAATCAAATCACTTGCTAACGTACAGGGCTACCCCACCGCCTCTCCTTCCTTGCTTATCCCTTCTGAAGTGTTTATAGCCATCCTTTGCAGTGCTCCAGTTGTGCGAGTCATCCCACCATGTTTCTGTGGTGCATGCATATGCTATGTGTACGTACCGTACGGCTGAAATACACGGTTGTTATTAGTAGTCTCATTAATGACAAGGGGTCTCACTGAGGACAGATGCCAAGGAGAGAGACCTCAGCTAACAGGAGAGAGGTGAGAAGTCATCTTCCCTGAGGTGCAGGAGAGCTAGCCCAGCAATGGGCTCTGTAACCCTTTATCTAGAGCGATTCTGAGTGGGGCAAAGGAACTAGAAAAGGACAGAAAAAGTGCCCCAAAGCAGCGGCTGGGACCAGTCCACCCCTATGCAGATGAATAAGCTGTTTTCTCTCCGTCCTCTCTGAAACAGGCTTGAGAGTTTTTAAAAAGCCTCCTTGAATGTTCAGATCCTACACCAAGGAGTAGTGAAGTCAATGACCAACCTCATTTTAGTCATTTGCACTTTCTAAAAGGTCTTTTGTCACGTTTTCCATCCATTTGTCCTTCTGAAGATTTTCCACAAAACAATGTGGGGACTTTTCATCCAACAGCTCCAGAGAGGGAAGACAGAAGAAAAGTTCGTTCCCACAGAGGCCTTAAGATTATTATTGATAATCAGTTTCAAGTCTTCGTCTGCTCTAGACTTCAAGATGATCTTGAATATTATATAATATATTCCTGTTATAAGTGGGAACAGCAATATTTACCTTCTTCACAGAGTGTTTGAGACAGAAAATGTAAAAAGCTGTATTTCTAGAGCCAAGGAGCCAAGCAAGTACCTCAAGTACTGTGTGTGAAACAGGTATATGGTTCCATGCATTTAAAAAAACAAGAAACGGTGCTGTAAAGAAAAACATATTCTTTTTTCTGTTGTGTGCATCTTGTTTAATGCTTGTACATAAATACTGCGTATGTCCCCTCAAGTTCTCTTTTTTGTTTATCATGACTTAAATCACATTGCATTTGTACAACTCTTCTCCAGCAAAGGACTTAATATAGTCAGTTTGAGAAATGTAATTTCAACATCAGTAGAACATGTTTCTATTATAAGCTTTTTCAACAAAGTGCAACATAACATTTGTGAATTGAAAAAAAAAAAGCTAATGTTTATTCACTACATGGTATTTGCTGGATGTTCTGGAAATTCAGTAATCGAGTGTCTCCCTAGGAGTATGATAAGCGTAACGCCAAAATCATCGCATTGCAGCATTCAGTCTGTTCCTCACTGTAACTCTTTCGTGGCTAGTTGAATTTCTTCTTGTCCCAATGCTTCGTAAAACATACAGAATGATACCAGAAATGTACAAAAGATACTTGTGTGTGCACAGAGAACTGCGCACCAAGAGTAGTGTAATCAGGGCAAATATATGATTGTGTGTGTATATATGCATACACATCCATACATGCGTATACGCACGTATGTATGAGTAAATACAGTAGAATTGATGTTTAGGTATAGTTTATTCAAAGCAGCGCTTTTGTTTATGAAGGTTTGTTATTGTTCTTTATGGAGCCCTCATTATATTGCTGTTCTATGTAGTACTTGATATATTTTTAATGTTAATTCTCTTGAAGACATTAGCTACAATAATAATACGTACACTGGTTTATATGAAAACTGTGTGTGCGTGTGTATGTGTGTGCATGTATGCGCGTGTGTGCGCTGCTGTTTTGCGACTGCGTGTATTGCTTCCTTCTACTTTGGGTTTGGATTATTTAGTACAATATTTTAATTGTTCGCTTGCAAAACAATGCAACAAACGTATCAGGGTTATTTTACTGCTTGCCATGGAACCGATCGTTCAAGGAAGACAGAAACATGACATTCAGTATCAGGACATTTTTATCTACTATGCTTACCTGTTTCTTAGGGAAACTAAGCCAACAGTATGCTTAAAATCAAGATGAATTTGGAATGAAAAACTAGAAATACCAGCAATACCTTAAATGTCAGATCTTTGGTTATTGTTTGCGCTATTAATTCCATTTGAATTTATTTTCTGTGAAGGATCCGATAGCTAGTATCCATTACCTAATAATTTTACCCAATAACTTGAATGTTTGTGACTTTCAGAGCTGCTTACCGTATATGCAGCAAGCCAAGAATGTGCCCTAGTGCAGACCAGTAGAGACCTGTAAGGGTTAGTGTGAGGTTAATATTGACCCTCCAGTGGCAACCTCATGTTGCTGGTGTTTAGCGGCATAACCCGGAGCCCTTTGCTGTCGTCATCTCTTGTAGGGCCATTCACTACCCATTTCTGCTTTCACTTGCAGACATTAATGGATGTCCTAGTGGCTCAATGGGATTTGCAGGGCCAAGACATTCACATTTAAAAGTATGGTTTGTGATTTCTTATTTAGGATTCATATTTTACAAGAAATGAAAAATAATTGAATATAGATCAGTATAATAACGAATAACTAGCTAAAAGTTGGGACTAGTATACCAAGTGATTGTTACGGATCTATTTCATAACCAGATATAAAACCCGATCTGTCTGACTTCAGTTTTGTAACATTTCCTCACAGTTCCTTATAAAAAGAGAGCTAGTGAAACTACCATGAAGCTCTTGTACCATTTCAAATATAAACCAAAAATGCATTAAACACAAAAAACTGATAACAGTTTGATATATTAACAATCTACACTGATGACTCCAATCAAGTAAATGGCAAAAATTATCAATCAGTCAGCACTCCGCAGTGCAAGGCCAATGTAAATCAGGCATTACAACAACGAAGTATGTGATTAACAAGTGCAGAATTATCGTCCAATCAAATAGCCAGCAGCTAAGTAATTATTTGCTTTTGTGTGATATACTTCAACTCTTTCCAGAATTAGGATATATTATTTTTTGTTTTTAGTAAGGAGTCCGGTCATCGATTTTCTTTTTTCTTGGTTTTTTTTTTTTTTTTAAATAATAAAGATGTAGTCCTGATAACCAACTCCAGTTTTCACTTAGTGATACAAATAATCTTGATCTTAAATGAACAGTTGGCAAATGTTGACACTGCCAAAGACAGCAGAAGAAATGCCTTTGGTGTCAGCAAGTCAGGTTCTCACACACCACTTTGAAAAGCGTTAAGTGGTGTGTAATGTGCCATGGTTTTAGAAGGAGGTTTTTATAGGTTTACCTTTTCTATGAGACTATGTGTTTCACACTTTCTGTGTAAGATGTTATGCTAAACATATAATTTATTCTTTGGCTTCCAGAATTATTATTATTCAATTTCCAGTACAACCAATAAACACTAGTTAACATCTGTACTTCTTCCTAACCTGTACAGCTCAGATTATCAAAGATATATGACTTGGATTAAAATTACAATATCTAATATTCAGAATTCATCAGGAGAAGATGAATGTAAAAGTAATATATATTGTGCTTATTTATTCACTGTGCAGAAGTAGAAAAAAAAAAAGGGAGTTCGATATTCTGCTGCTCTTCAGGTGTTCTGAGAATTCTTAATATTGAAACCAGAATAAATGATGCACAGTGAATAAAGAAGACATCCACTAATTTTCATGGTGTCAAAGTAAAGGCAATAAAAGGAAATAGGTTTGAGCAAATGAAAGAACAAGCCTTTTCATGCAACTTGCAGATAAACTCTGGAACTTGTTACCATAAATGATAGAATCTAAAAATGTCTCCAGAAAGGCATATTGGACAAATTCATGGAGGACAGTTCCCCTGGTATCTGTTTCAGCTGATGATCCAGATGGAAGTTGTTTAAACTGCTGATTTCTGGACTGTTGAGAGGATGTATACGAGAAAAGCACTGAATGAATGCCGTGGGCTCCATCAGTCTGACCAAATCTACTTTACATTCTTAGGACAAAGCCAGCATCAATCAATCATTTTCCATACCTTATAATTGAGACAATTTATTTAGGGAAAATAAACCAATTTCTGGAAATGCAGAAGGAGCAAAACTCGAGCTCTTTGGGTGCTTCCAAAGCAGTGCTAAGTAACATAATTCATGATTTTATAATTCAGGCATAGGCATCTTCCTGTAATACATACGCAGTGTTTTTCACGTGGGGGGAGAAAAAGCTGCAGTGATGTATTCAGATGTACAATGGCAGAGGGATGTACAGCAATGAGAAAGCTCTGAAAAAATAGCAAGTTCTTGATAACTTGTATAATTAAAAGATCATGAAAGTGTTCTGTTAAATACATAAGAAAGAACCATTGTCAGCTCTAGTGTCTTTCAGCTCACAGAGATTTCAACAGAAAATTTTGCAGTAGATGTGTGTGTGTGTGTGTATGTGTTTAAAAGAGCAACACTGTACAAAGCAAGTGTGGGTTGCGCATTATCAGGATATGGTGGAAACGGTCATTACCGTTTAAGGGACCTCATAACTGTTTCCCACACACTGTCAGCGCTCAGGCCAAGTTTCTGCCTGTCCACCTCTGTGAGCTTGGTGTTAGGAAGCAAAATCCCCTCCGAGGACTCCTGTGCAGGCAGACAGGTATACCAGTACTCTGTCAAGCAGTCAAGCATCAATAAAAAAACCTGCTGTGGAAACGTTACGTGTTGCCTTCATTGCACTGTGTTTCCACTGCACATCACTGTTACGACAGAAGAACGAAGAAAGATTTTAAGAAGGTGTGTATTGTTCTGGTGGGGGTGGACCAATGTCCCCAGAAGGAGCCCTCGTTCCGGAGCATCTCCTCGGCTCACAAAACGAAGTGTTCTGTCGGGATTAAGTTTCTAATGGCACTGACAGGCAAACAGGCACAAAATGGACTGAATTCAGCCTCTTGCTTGGAGACACAGGGTGAAATTATGATTCCTAAACCTCATCAACACAAAGCACATCTTCGGCCAATAGAGAAAATAAAATATTTGAGCTGAATTTCTCAACATCAAAAACATCTTCAAGCCTAAAATATTGTAAAAGTGCCTTTTTTATCGTGGCCTCCACATCAGGGGGTATTATTTTGTGGAATGGATACTACAGTCAAAAATAATGTTAAAGTCTTTGCAAAGACTTTTCATCCTTTTTCCGTTCACTAACAATATGCCAGTAAAAAAAAGTACAGCACAACAAAATGTAGATGGGAGTCAGTTCAAGGTTAAAATATACAGCAAGATAAAACAAGAATTGATCTGAGGCGCAAAATATAGAGGACAGCTTGAATCATTCGGAGTTTAAAAATACGTCTGTCTTCAGTGTCTGACTCTGCTTTTTCACATCATCAGAAGCTAGAAGTGAAAATAAAAGATACTTGTATGGTATAAAAATCTCTTCCTGATGTATTTCCAAACTCCCCTTAAAAATTCTTAAAAATGCTTGACCTTACACTGTTTGTCACTGTTTCAGTCAATGGCCTAAGTCCATCTGAATGACGCAGGTGGACAAAAGAGAGGAAACCCGCTTAAGAAAAACATTGTTCTGAGCGAGCCAGGTTCAGAAAAGACAGTTACATGAGCTGATGTCTTTGCGAGTCATGGACCGTAACTGAATGGGAAAAGACTCAAGCCACTGAACCTTTGTAAACTTCTTTCAGGTTGTCTTGCTCAAAAAATTGGAGTCTGGGGCTAGCTGAACGCTGCATGGGGGAGTGCTGCAGGTATTCACAGCTTAGCTGCTTCCTTAGTTTTTTGGGTTTCTGGTTTACCTTCCCCCCTGCCCCCCCACCTTCTAATGCAAGTGGAACGAGTTTGCTTTCTAAAAAAAAAAAATCCCAGTTCTGTCAATTTAGTTTCACAGATGTTTCCATTTACAAGCAGAAGCCCTTGATGGTGCTGAAAGTTACTCAGCATTGTTGTAATTTGCATAACATTAGCCATGATGTTTTTATTTTGAAAAGTTGAAATGTTTGCAGCTCATCATAACCCAATCCTAATGATGTTCAGTACATCTGTTTAAAAAGTTGTGTCTAGGCAATGTTCTACACCACAAACATTTTTTACGACTTTTACTGACTTTCAAGTTTTTCAGTTCAGATATACTTAAAAGACTCTGCTTTATGTACACACAAATTGGGCAATAACAACTGGGTAGCAAAGTTGGGTTGTATGCTGTATACTGCATCTGTATTCTTGCATCTGTCACAAGAGCTTCCTGCAGCATTACGCAGACACCTCACAGTTTTTGTTTGGGTAGGCTCATAAAATTAATGCCTCTTTTTGTAGATGGCACAGGGAGTTAAACAGGTGTATCAGGAAATTAAAATAGGAAGGAGTAGAAGCAATGATGGCAAGTAAAAGACATCAGTAAAGGAATAATTTCTTCAGCTGTTTATTCTTGCTGTTTCCATCCCTTAACTTCCCTGCAAACAGGTGACTACTCTTGATCCAAAGTTAAACCAAATCCTAGTTAAAAGCAACAAGAAGAAAAGATTAACCCATTCTTCAGCGATGTGATTTTGCTAGCAGAGATCGAATATAATGTTCATCTGCAGCTTTCTCCCCTGGCTTGGTTGCTCCTCTGCTTTCTAATTTGGGACCTCTCAAAGGCAACTTAAATCTTCTGTATCTATCAAGGTGCATCACCCTCCCTTTTATCTAAGCAGAAAAGCAAGCAACCCATTTCTGTGAACAAGCAGAAAGCTCAACACTCGATATCATACGGGGGTTTTCCTGGCAAACATCTTTGTACGCTTGCCTTCAAAACCCTGATCAAATTCTCCCCCATCTTCATTTCTGCTCTCGTTCCTTCCAATTTTTCATTTTTTCCCAGTCCACTTTTTTAATTGCTTCCTTCATCTCCTTGCCCTGCACTTGACAGGGCAACTTCTTCAGTGCTTCCTCCTACACTTAAAACAGCCTTTCATTTCTCACCTGCCACACTCCTCAACGTGCCTCCAAGTTCCTACTTGAGCACACAGCACCAGCTTCTGTAGTATCTTACTGTTTCCAGTTGCGTTTGGTTATCGGCTCCTAAGGCAGAAAATTACTGTGTGCTTGCAATGCATACACTTGAAGTGCCGCACAAGTAAAATTCAAAATGCAAAATAAACATATCTACCTCCTCAAAAAACCACACATCTATGTATGTTTAAAAGAGAGTAACCAGAAGTGGATCAGTGTAGTATTTGTCTGTGCACTCATTTTTATGCTCACGATGAAATTATTAGATAAATAACAGATGATTAAACCAAACCAAATTTCAATCATTGTTTTCAAAATCTAAAATCACTCCCATTAACCCAGAAGAATTTCATTCACAGCTCCCCTCGAATGAGAAGTGAATACAGAAATGTACCCATTCAACTTTTTGCTATATCAGCCATGTATCTTAATATTCTCTAGTTTTCCAGGCATTCCATAGCAGTAAAAATATAAGCAGAGTTATACAAGAAAGAGCTGTATTTTTTTAATGACGGTATTTGCTCGCAGCTAGATACCAATTAGGCAGTCCCTGGACACTCAAACCCCAACTAACTGTCAGGGAAGCGCTGGCTTACCGTCAGGCAGTCTAAACCACAGATGTACCTATAAGATCCAAGGCAATACTGAACACACAGCACAACACTTTTCAACTGTTCCTCAGTATATGCTCTACTAATAGCATGCTAATAACAAAATGTGAGTTTGTTGGCAGCTGAATAAGGGACTTCCTGTACTGCTGGAAAATGTCAATTAAAAAGAAGTGGATTAGGTGGTATTGTTGTTGGTTTAATGCATCTGTTACAGTAAACTTGCTAGGGAAGGTGGTTGAAGAGTGAATATTGAAGCAACCATGTGAAAGACAAAGTGCTTGCTCTGAAGATCCAATGTTAAGGAGCTGCTTTCCTTGCCGCCCCATGACAGGCAGACTGCTGAGGAAGGACGTACAGCACTTTTTGGTATGCAGATGTTAATGCACTGCTCAGCAGGACCATGCCACTCATACTAATAGTCAGTTTGAATCCAGTTGCAACACTGCCTGGCTGCAGCTAATTAAGGGCTTTAGCAGCTTTTAAGAGTAAATGTTGTCCCAAGGCCAGTACGTGAAAGGAGATTAAATTGGTCCTTTTTACAGATGTAACCACTTTATTACAGGTATCATATTGTCCAGTAGTTGGATGCCGTAGAGTCTGGAGGATAAAAAATTCTCTTTTTTGCCTACTGATGCATTTTTATATCCTGCTTGGTAGATAAGAGTCATTGTGTGAAACGTGAGATGCACAAAAAATAACAGTGCCTAGCAGTGTTGGCTATGATGAGAAAAATGGGTAGCTCAGTGAATAGCTTCATTTCCTATGGATCTGTATTAAATTGTTTTCTGAAGACGCAAGGCTTTTATAATCTCTCTCTAACGTGAATTAATTCACTCTTCCTCAATAACAGTGCTAATAGGTTCTGGCTACTCTATTTTCATTAAGCTAATAGGAATTTGATATGCTTGAAAATGCTCTCTCTTTGCCAAATTTTACTGAAATTATCCAAGTAGTTCAAAAGTTATTAGGGCAGAACACGCAATATGCAAATGTTGAAAAAAAAAGTCCACAGTCACAGCTAAGTACTCTGGAAAAACTCTTTCGTGATCAGTATCAATAATACGGAAAATCCTAACTGTTCTGCATATATCATAATCAACTCAGGAGACTGAAAGCTAGCAGCAGCACAGAAATATAAAATCAAATAATGGTGCCATAATATTGGCAATTAAAAAAAAGTAGATGTCCAAGCCAAGGGAGACTAGGAAGAACACAATGGCTACACAGCCGTGGAACAAACACCCAACCACTTCCAATAAGAAATCAATTAAAATTTAAACAACACCAAAAATTAAACCTGGCATTTTTTAGGAGGAACGTTATTTATAAATGAATGCAAAATCTACGATCCAGATAAGGTGCTTGGTCAACCAAGCTGGCCACACGGTTGTGCCTAGGCAAGGTACATGGTTGTCAGTAGACCACTTTTTAGAGAGGTCTGTTTTTCACAGAGTCCCGTTCGTTATTGCCTAGCTGCTGACAGAGGTCCTCTTTGTTAGAGAGATGGGGAGAAAGGAATGGTGGGTTAGTAAACATTTGAAAAATATATCAGACAACTGTGAAAACCTCCTGGGTATGTGGCTTTGGGGTTTTTTTAAGTCAAGTTGGTTTTCAAGTCACAGCTTTCACTCTGAGAAAACATATTTTACTGTGTGAAGATTAATTTCTTTCCATCCCGCTGTGTCTGCCAGCATCAGCACTAGAGAAAAGCAAAGGAAAGATAAAGAAGCAACAGATGGGAGTGGGAGAATAGAAGGGTCATTTTTTGTTTGACGTTTCATTCTTGTGTTCTTCTTTACTTTGAGCAGGGAAGAGGTTTATTCTGCTGAGCCGCATGACCTGTAACACCGGGGGCCAGGCATGGTGCCCCTGCCATCCCTTTGTCCCCGCTGGCACAGGGTCTCATGTATCCGCACTCCCACGGATATCTTTCGATAAGTCAGTAAAGAAACATGGATATATGTTTCCCCCCTGTGCTGAAGCACTAACTGCCCTAGGGATAATATACTCACAGAATGGAGCTTTAATTGCCCAGATGTGTGCAAATTAAAAAAAAAAAAAAAAAAAAGGCAGGAAAAAGAAACTAAGGAAAAAAAAAAGCCCCGGGAAGGGGTCTACAAAAATTACTAGTTTTTAGAAGTTCTCTGCCTCTTACTAACCAAAGTACAGGGCTCTTGCCATGAATCTAAAACAAGGGGAAAAAAACAACGCAGGAAAGGCCACATTCTCCACTGATGCAGATTTTTTCCCCTTTCCATATTTCTTCCTCCATTCCAGTCCCTCCTTTCAGTCTCCATTCTCTCTTCCTCAGGCTTGGCATTTCTATTTTCATAATTAGTCCTTTTCATTTATTAAAAGCTTTGTCTGTCCCCTTTTTTTCACAGTGCATTGAGCTGCACTACAGCAATACTTAAAGATTATTAAGATTAATAATCTGAGTTTTGTGAAGATTAAAGATCAAGCGAGGTTGAATAAGAAGGCTGTGGTGACTGATAGTCGTTGCACAGGCAACATGACCCAGACCCAGGAGAAGACCCAATACGCTGAGTCTAACCAGGGAAGTAAACCAGCGCCCTCCCATCCCCCTTTTGTGCTTGCTCTACATTCGTCATATATGAAGTGTGGGGAAGTTCTAGATTTATCAAAATAACTTCTCAGTCCACCAGGAGCCAAGTTTTTTCCAAAACTGGGGCTTGTCAAAAATGGTGAAAAGTTACCTGCTGGTCTTTAAAGTGTGTCGGTAGCGATACAGATTGCAGGAGCTGAATAGCACTGGAATCCGTTCAGCAGGATGCCTGAGATTTTATGAATTCATTTGGCTTCTCTCCTGGGAGGCTGGCATCACCTTTTGTTTTAAACAGAAATCTCCCTAACGGGAGAAGATACCAAGGGAAGTGTCAGGTAATTAAAGAGAAAAAATACAGATCCGTGGATCTGCTCACTATATCACTTATATTAGAAGATAATTTGTCCAAGCCTGCACAGCAGGTTGAAGCTGAGGAGGAAGCCCCCAGTAAGTTAGCATAAAACCAGAAACTTTATTGCATGGGTGAATGTAGTGCCAGCAAAACACAAGGTGTAGCTAAACAGCTCCTGCCCTTCTCTCCCCAGCCCCTCCTGAGGGAATTTTTGGCTCTAGCCTTCCCTGTCAAACAATGGAAACCCCACAATAGCATTTGCCTCTCGTTTGAACCCACCTACCACGTCCCACAGAAAGCCATGTTGGAGATGGGCTGTTCGCAGAAGCTGTGGGAATTCAAGTGCCCCATTCTCACCCATTTTTAACCCATAAACATAGAATTAAAACCTCTCTGAATCTGAATTATTCCTCACGCTTGCTAACTTCAGGGGAGGCAGGTCTATCTTCTCTGCTTCACAGTAAGGCACCAAGCTTCTCGATGCAGCTGAGCTTCCACGGTCTCATAATGTAATTCCTCAGGACAAAGCCTGCTTGCAAAGCCAGTCTGCCCAGTTACGCCGCAGTCAGGTACGATGAACCACATGTGTGTGCTTTGAAAATCCCACCTCTCCAGATCTATGTACAAAGACTTCCACTGCGCTGCTGGTGGCCATCAGAGCTGAGGAGCTACTGTTTGAATAGGAATCCACACGAGAGAAAAGATGACGAAGGAAAGATTTATGCAGCTCAGTAAAGAGCTTAGCAAGGTGATTTATAAGAGAAGAGAGCAGCTTAGAGAAAATTAAAAATGGGAAGCAGAATAGACAGGGTATACAATGATAGAAGCTAAACCCGTGTAAAAACCTGATAAGGAACTAAGGTAGAAAAAGTGCATAAATACAGCAAAGGAAATACAAAAGGCAGGCAACAAGGAGCATGTTAGCAGCGTAAGAGGCAAAGATCCAGGCCCACATCAGTGAGGACGGGGGGCCAAGAGATCATGAAAAGCATGTTAATGACAGAGATAAGGTTGATATCACTGGAAGCCTGGGTTCATGTCTTTGTTTCGTACTTCATGGAAGAAGCTGAGGGGGTCATGACTCAGGGACAGATTACTAGTGGGGCTGGTGGCAGGGACAGGGAGTGAAATGAAAAGGCAGCGTTAAAAGGCTTTGAAATAACTCTTGAGTAGATAAGCTGTCAAAGAAAATTAAAATTCACCTGGTGCCAATGGATTTATGACAGAATGGTTAAGTGGAACCAGCAAGGTAAAATAGTAAGGAGCCTTTGGAAAATATAATTAGATATTCCGTGTGGCCCTGGAAATGAGGAGAGGGTATCTAACCCAAGGGGATTCAGGAAGCTACATAATCAGTACTTCCTTTGTTTTTTGCTAGCTAGGTATGTAGTCAATAGATTTAGCCCGTTCATAGCATAAACTGGTATGAGGTCACTAAACTAGTCTGATTGCATTATTATTATAAAGAAATTACATTAACTTGTAGAAGAGCAAAACGTTAAAGGGTTTTCTCAAATATTCCAACATTGCAGCCAAAAGTAATACATGGGTGTGAATTCTTTAAAAAAGTCTAAATATCAGAAATCTATAGTAGCAATGTCAAGCCAGTGTGAAGTGTTTCTGAAAATCCTACTGTTCATACATATCAATGAAGAATGCATTTAGATCACAAAACAAAACTCAGAAAAATATGTGGCAGAACTCCCTCTTATTGAGGGTGAAATGGGAAAAAAATTATCTAAAAAAATTGAGCCCTTAAGTAGAAAGAGATTCAACTTCAACTTTCCCGAAACAACCAACCAACCCTCCCCAAAGAAACGTAAATGTTTTTTTTCTTTTTTAATCACCGGTGAAAAACATAGCAGTAGACATACAAAATGTCAGCAGTTGTCTTCATATAGGCTGTTTGCCATGTGCTAAAGCATATCAAGATGGATGTAGAGATGAGAGAAGGAAGTCGACGTTTACTGTGGTCCAAATGTATCTTGGCTTTGTTTGAGGCCTTTAGGGCTAATACTCACATACAGAGAATCCATATACGGACTCTGCCAAGCGAAGGTTTTGGTGATAAAATTTTTGTATTATTAGAAAAGGAACATGATAACGCAAATGCACTTATAGTTAGACCTGCAGGTACATTTAAATATTCCTAGCATATATTCATATTTCTATCATCCCTTGCAAGTTCTCATGTAGTTTAACAAATAGAACAAATTTATAAAGCTACACTCGAAGGTAATAATCATTTTCTCTTTAGAAAACTAACAGAAAATGAATGGGCAGGCATATTTTGTGTGACAAATATAAAGAAGGAAAATTTCCTCCAACTCTCAAATGTGAGATTGTTTCAGGAAAAGAAGAGAAGTCTGTTACTAGGTACAGACTGAAGTTCAAAGACTTTGTGTCTATTCTCAGCTGTACTTTGACTCAGCGTATGACCTCTGACAACTGATTTCAAGGGAGCCTGCAAAGCAGAAGGAAAGGTATCATTCATACTGTGATGAAGAACAGGTCGGCGCTCCAACTGACAGAGGAATGGCCATCCTGGCCCATCTGGCCCAGTACCTTTTCTTTTAAGTGGCCCTGAAGAAGAATCAGTGGGTGCCTCAAGAAGGGCGAAACAGCATGTTAAGTGTAAGGTGCACTTCTCTCTGAATCCTCTACAGCTTCCTGAAATCTGCAGTTTAGGGACTTCCTACACTTAGTACATTGGATTGCATCCCATGGGAAAACAATAGTTATATGCAAATAACAGCGGTACGAAAATCAACCTGCTAAATGTACTTGGAAATCTGCGGGAATTAATTTCCCCTGCTGAGAAGCTGGCTCTAAGCTAACTTGCTTAAGATTAGTGCAGGTTAGTTCAAGTAAATGACACTGCAGCCTGTATATGTTGCAGAAAACAGGGCAAAAGATGCACTGAGGCACTGGGAACTGTTTTTTGCCGGAGGTAGATGCTAAGGAAGGATTCTAGGGGCGTCCTTTATTGGATTCAGAACAACATACATGGGAGCAGGTTAGACCTGCAAGGCTTAATAAGACTTTACTTTCTGACTAGAAGCTAATCCCTCACTAAGAGGTCCCAGCCCACCAGAATCTTACTGCTGCACGCTCCCTAATGTCGTATGCAGTGGCTCTGCCCCTACCACTCCTCTCCTCTGCACCTTCTCACTCGATCACACCATCTGTGCCAGGTGGCATGGACCGGTTCAGGCAACAATCTCTTGCTGCTTTGCTCCACTGCTGCTTCAAGGGCATCCTCTCCATTGGGGGCTGGCATTTTTAGAGTACTTGTGCACTATGCTGGCCTTCTACCTGGAAAAAAGCGCTCAGACGAACACAGATGCCTTGTTCAGTCCAATTAGATGAGCAATGGATCTTGGGCTCTGTTTTGTGATAAGACAAGGTTGCTAGCACAGTGGTATCCAGACAGGGACACCCGTCTGCTACCCGGTGGGTTCTGGAGTTGGTAACAAATAAATCATCAGGTATAGCCTGTTGTGATGAATTGCAGAATTTTGTGAGCCATTGGTTGAAGAAAAGGGATGTAAAGTGCACAGAGTCGGGAAGATATGAATAACTAATACAAAAAGTGTAAATTGCGTATCTTGATCTTCAGGATCTTGAGAGGAAAAAAAAAAGAAAAGGAAACCTAGCGTGCTCCTCACCTAGCTGTGTTGGTGTCAGTGAGAGAAACGTATTTCAAAACAAATTCCATCCACTCCTGAATCACAGAAAAACAACACAGAAACCCACAGCATCTTTTTCTTTTGAACAATTTATTGGAGCTCACAGAAGTGCACTTACATTACTTTTCGTGAAGGCTGCCACTATAGCACTGAGGAACTTACAGCTACTCCTGTTAGGTAATTAGCAGTGAAAATCATTGGCTTGGAGAACCGTTCAGAGAGGGGTAAGATAAAGTCCATTTCTCACTCATCCCTGGTTATTAATGGCAATTTTAGCAAAATGTATGAAGAGTATATCTGATCTCTGCTGTCATGCACCAGACAGATTTTAACTCAATTACTCCCCTCTCACCTTATCTGAATGCATTTATTTTCCTGCAGGAAATTAGATCAGCCGTTATCTCTGAACACACACCCTCTGAATTGTGGACGGAAATATCCACAAGGAAAAGCAGATGCTCTTGTGATTGACAGAAAACCCTGAAACACTGTCTGCTCCGCAGAAACAAAGCCAGAGTTGTCATAGGGATGATTTACTAGGCTATATTGCACTGGCAGAGAGAGATTTTTGTATGACTAAAGGTCTGGTCTTATTGCAGAATAAGTAAATATACTTGCCTCAAATTCAATCTAATCTAATTTGCTGCATAAAATTAGAAATATTAGTATAGCAACTAATAAATCAAGTGATTTAAACACAGTGTAAGATGGAATGAAAAAACGTTGCTGCCATTTCACAGTAGGAAATCCCATACTGCATGTTTTGGATAAAATCAGAGAGAGAAATAAAACTAAATAACACCTAGACGACTGCAACCACTGGAGAGATGATATTTTGCTCTATGTAGAGATTATTCTAAATCCCGTATTCATACGTATCTCCTCTCTACCATTCATTCATAACTCTTAATGTCAGTGGTGTAAAGTACACGTAGTAAAACCAGAAAAGGCTGCCATTTTCCAGCATTACAGTTTCAGTTTTCTTAAAAAGACAAGTAGAAGACCCCTAAAGGCTGTAGGAAACGATGGATGTTTTTTGCATAAATCAATAGGATTTTGTTCCTAGCTGTAGTGAGGACTAATGAAACTCTTGTCTTTTAATACTGGCCTGTGGCAGGTCGCTTTGTCTGTGATAGTAATGCCCGAACCAGAGGGGCTGATGATCTGTGGTGAATTCCCAGTTACTTGCAGGCTGGTGGACCTAAAAGGTCAAATTTCTTATCAGTTCATTAGCAGTTCTGTGCAAAGAGAGATCTGACCTGCGTGTTACAGTGAGTTAAAATGAATGAGAAAGTCTTGGAGTACTTAGACATCTTATTTTACTTTGGAGACTTGCTGCTTCCCCAGGGAAGCTTGCAAGGGCGGGGATGGTACCAGGAAGGCGGGAGACTGAGACCCCAGAAGGGTTCGGGCAGCAGAGAATGAAAAGTCAACAGCAGCAAAAGAAGCACCTAAGCGGGCAGAAGAAAGGGAAGGGATGTCTAAGATTTGGATTTGGACGCATTCTGTCTCTCCCATCTCCCCAAAACACTTAGCTGAAAGCAACAGCTCTCCGCAAAATCCTTTTGCTTCAGCAAAAGAGCCTGTTTCCAGAAGAGGTAATTTAATCACTGGGTTTGCACCATCCTTCATGTTAAGTGTAAGCACTCCAAATGATAGCAAGTGCTGTCACTTCCTGCAATGGCAGCTGCTTGAAAACTCGGTGTGCTCGATTTCTCTGCTCTGAAATGGGAAGCTTTGTGGCCCCTCCAGGCTCAGTATACAGCACACAAATGAGTACGTGATATTTTCTTTTTTTGCTTGGATAGCACGAAGACATCACAATGGTGTCTATGCTAGTGAGTGTGCAAGGTGTATCACTGAGTTGTTCCTTCCACAGATATAAGCAGCTATGAAGGGGATAAAGAACTTTATGGAATTATACATTTGAAATAGCTGTGTGTGCCCATATGAAAAACAAAGAATGAACTGAGGAAAGGTGATGGGTGAATTTTAGTGAGCCGGAAGATGGGAAAAATGGGAACAGAAATTTACGTATAATGGTTGGTTGCGAAAGCGCCAAGGACTGAGAAGGTCCGAACTCCTTTGTCATTTTTTTGCAAATCCAAAGTTCTCAGAAGTGTTCTCTCACAGGCAGCCACAACGCCTCCCCGAGGCAAAAAGTTTCCATACAATGCGCTAAGTCTGCACAACCATCTTTCCATTTATTTAGAAATTCTTCTGTGTATGTGCCAAATAAAATGCCAACGTGCTGCTTTTCAGTCATTCGCCTATCCACCTTTGATCCATCCATGTGAATGCAGGCAGGACATCTCCAACTCTGATTTTTATGAAGGCAAAAATAATCTTCAGCAAATCTTTAAATAAAACCTTGTCAATGTGTGGCAGTGGGAGTTTCTTGGAAATCACCTGCAAAGCCTGAAGCAAAATAATGGCTTGGTCATATAGCAAACTGTGTATTATGTAAAGAGTAGCATTTTCATTACGCTGGATTATTCTCAAAAGCCTTTTCATTAAATGACTTCACAGATTTGATCATTTGTATAAATGTATCCCGAGCTGCCTGGGGTGAGCTAGCTCAGCTTGCAGTCCCACAATGAGAACTGAATATCCTGTCATGGAGAAGGAACAGAAGAGCGATTTTAGGAGATGAGCTTCCTTCAGAGGGTCACATGTGGAAAGCGGTAGCTCTCCCAAAGATTCTTCTGTCCCTCAGCAGTGGTGTACTATGCACCGCGTGCTAGAAGGAAAAAGTTGGATTTATATGGAAGGCTGACTTCCATTGCTGGAAAACCCCCCAGAAATTTGAAATAGAGGAAAATGCACAATGCTGATAGACTCATTACTTAGTAGTACAACGCCAGTTAAACCAAGCAACCTTGCCTAGGCGTATGCATTGTAATAATTCTCTCTGGTATTATGATAAATAATACAACCTGTGCACAGGCTGTACATTTACACGCTAGTGTAATCCACTTGGCAGGTGATTGGAGACCAATATACTCAAGGTATTTAAATGACCTAATGTTCTGAAGTTTTACGTAAGAATTAATGAAGAGAACCATGAGGCTGAGAAAAACATACACTGTGTGTATAGATACTTTATCATTTGATATATGAATGCCCTTTTTTGAGATTCATTGATGAAGTCAATTTTATTTTAAAGGCCTAGTGAAAGTGAAAAGCATATGCGGAAAATGACTTTTTAATGTTCTTTACCATGTTGGAATTATTAAAATTAACACAGAGTGTTAAAAACCCAAACTGACGCCAACTAATCACCTTACAGGCACTGGCTAGAAGACACAACAGCATGCTAAGTGCCTCTTTCATTGTAACTCCAACATCTTGTCAGAAAGCATTTAGTCAAGTCAAATTGCTGAGCTGTATTTAGTTGGATTCATCAAATAAATAGAGCTGTGGATATAGTGTTTTCTGTTAGCAAGCAGAACTCATTAATTTAATTCTGTAAAAACTCTGCAAAGAAACTCCAGGAAATTACACCGTGGGGACAAAACATATTTTAACTGATGAGGTATAAAGACTGATAGTAAAATGACTGATAATGCAATTGTTGAACGGTTGCAACAAAGCCCGGTCTAGCAGTAATCAAAAACATTTGTCTTGATAAGCGTGAGAAGTGAAAACAAGAAATGCTGCTATTCCAGAATTTCTTAATAAGAATTTAGCAAAGAGAAAGGAACCTACTTGTAAGACAGTGACTTGCATGGTAAAAAGTTTCAGACAGCTCCGTCAAGTCTTGCGAAACAAACAAGGGAAGTATTCATAACACTTCTGACTTCAGAAAGAGGAGATATGAAATAGATTTGAAAAATTAAAAACATAAATCAATCAGGAGTAAAACCCTCTGTAAAATATTGATATGCCATTTCCTGCACTTTATCTGATCCCAGATTTTTTTTAAAATTTCATATTTTCTTTTCACCTCTAGGCTATTATTACAGGCTGCTTACTGTCCACTGTTGTTTTCAGGTGACAGTCTAAACTTCTTTTCTTTTTAACATACATTATTATCCTATCCATAAAAAACAAAGGGGAAGACAGGAATGCTTTCTTTTTCTTATCTAATTAATATTTTTAACAATAAAAGCAATTCAGGATGTCAGTAATTGGGCATATCAGAAATTACTTTGCTGTAATTTAATCTCTTCAACGTCTTATATAGCCTTCCTAAAACAACTACATTATCTAGCCATCTTTTGGAAACACATTAAGCCAGATAACCATCATAGATCTTTCTTCCATCTTTGTGACAAGTAAAATCATGTGGTACATGCCGTTCTTTCATCTATAAAGACATTTCCATACAAAACTCTACAGCGTTATTTGTGATGGTTGTTAAAAGGAAGGGCACAAAAGTGTATGTTCCTTTTAAAAAAGACACTAGCGCAAGTTGTGGCTTTAATTTGTACTTAGTCTACGTGGCATTTTGTTCCGCAGTCTTGGGCCAGTCCTTCAACCGTCCAATTTTAAATTCTCTCCAAAGTTCACACTGACCTCACTTCTGTTCCGGCCTATCTACCGATCTTGTGTCCACAGTGTGTTAGTTCTTAAACAAAAACGACTGGTGGGTTTCGGGAAAGAGGAAGACGACTGACTGGTCAGTGTCTGAAACGATTAAAATGAGAAGGTAGTTATTTCTCAAATTGTCTGAGGTACTTTAGTCGTGAAGGCCTTCTCACCTGCCTGGTAGATACGGCAGGTGAAAGCCACAGGGAGGAGGGCCAGCCCGGGGGGGAGCCGGGCGAGGGGGAGCCACCCCTGCTTACGGCAGGGACCTTGCCGCCGCTTCTCAGAGCCGGCGTGTCCTCCAAGGGTCTTTCCCATCAGTGAGCGTACCTGGATGAACAAACATCTTCTGGGATGAGGGGCAAAAAAGGAAAGGAATGCAATAGCAGAGAATCAGTATTCAGAATAACAAATAACCTGTAAGGTTCGAGACTGCCAGTGCCTTGGCACCAAGGAAGGAGAAACAAGCGTGAGTGCCCTGCCTGTTTGTACGTGCTGCCCCCGTGGAAAGCAAGGCCCCCTTCAAAAGCAAGCACGGCTCACTGCTTCTCTTTCCCCAGCGCTTCGTGTGCTTGCTTTCGGCCCTCCGTTTCACCCAAGTTTTTGAGAAGCTCCGCCTTGGCCGTGTTTAATTGGCACTGACTTCATGACAGAAAACGTGCCACAAGATTTGGAGCCCTTAAGACTCTTTCAGAACATTCTGGTGCGTTATACAGGCTGGATCGAGTTACAAACAATTTTTGTGCCGGGCATCGTCTTTCAGGCCCTACTTTCTCCTTAAAAATCTCTGAAGTTTAAAAAGGGGCTTTCTGAAGCTTTCTTTTGAGCATCTACAAGGGGAGCATCTTTGAGAAGGACTTGAGAGAGCTATTTATCAACCTTACCTGTAATATGAAGCTTTGATATATTATAGCCCATGAACTTGGGACTTTGTATTCTCTTTGTTTCTGGCAGCACAAGCTTATTTGGAAATAATTTTGCATGTCATGAAAGCTTAGTAGACAAGTGACGGCCCTGCTTGTAGAGCTTGTAAATTTGAGAAAGTTAAGCCTTACGATTGAAGGATAATTTATTTTTCAAAGAGAAATTCCACATTACAAATCAAAAAGCGCTCACGTGAGATCTTGAAGACAAAAAAATCAGCACAGAAAAATGGATACTTGACATGACTGCACCCATAATTCACCAGTGCTCGGCTTTTAGTAATATAAACTCTCTTACCAGTCTACTAGAAATTACAAAAAAAAACCCCAACAAACCAACAAACCACAAACCAGAGCACCAACAATAAAGATCCATCTCTGCAGATAAAAAGCTTTCAAAAAAGTTTTTTAACAATGTACTTTCCTGAATGGCCTCCATTTGCATTAGAAATACACAGATTGGGTTGGACTGAATCATAAAGCACCTTTTTGTCATTCTTCTTTTTTGTTCAGTCATGGTTAAATGCAGCTGTTCCAGGTACCCTGACACACTGTGACTTTCAGAAGAAAAGAATAAGGAGTCTTTCAACACACATGCCCATTTATGAAAATTATGATCCTTAGAGGAAGAAACCTTTTCTAGTTTGTGAACTGATGTCACTACTTTGTTCCCACGTACTGCTCTGTCGTGATTAATTAACAGAAGCAGCATTTCAAAAGATTTAAACAATGTTAAATATTTTTGTCAGGCCGTAGTGTCTTTAATATGTCTGTTAGTTCATCTGAGCAATGAGGACTCAAACCCAAGAGCACGGGAGACTTAAGGAGAACAGAAAGAGTAAGTTCAGATCAACCAAAAAAAGCACATTTATTACTCATTCATTAATTTCTTAAATTTCATGCTTTTTAATCTGGGTTCATCATGAGGTACAGGGGCAATAAATAGTCAAGCAAATACCTGATCTTCCGTGATGAATTCATACCTGTTTCTTTCCTCTGGGAATTGGAGGTTAAACATTTCCTACAGGGTACAGGAAGAAGTTAGTGTCTCTCCAAACCACTTCCATGCAAGTAGGTGTTGACCCTATTCTGTGTTTTAGAAGGAATCAGAAAATAATGATCACAGTGCTAAGAATATAACTTAGCCTTTCACGATGTTAATATATACAGAAAATTAGGATCTGAAAGTGCCTGCATAGTTTTTATGTCCTGGCTTTGTGCCAGAAGAAGTAAAAGTGGGAATGTTTGGCAATAAATGAGCATAAATCCCAAATGCGGCGACACACCCAGCGAAAATCCTACTGAAAGAAGAGGGGAAAACAGTGAGGGGATTAAAAAATGCCTGTTGTAGAGGGGAAATGGACCTGCCTGGTAGTTCAGTAATATTCTCGGTGAAAAGCCTGAACCACCTGTAATAGCATTGCCGATGAGATAAAGGTGGTATTTTTCCTGAGTGCAATGGGGGCAAAAAACCTACAACCTGCTGTGCAGACTAAAAGCCTTGTTAAACCGGCAGACAAAACATTTACTGGTAACGTGGAAAAAAACCCTCCAAAGTCACCTGTCTCCAAAGTCACTAGTGATTTGAAGAGCATTTCTGTTTTTATAAGCAGAATAAAAAGAAGATGAACATTTCTGAGTATGTGGCTGAATTAGGAAAATTAACAGAGCCTTGCCAGCTTGGAGAGAGTTTAAATGATGCATGAAGAGCCTCGGTAGTGTGGTGTATGCAGAAGGAAGTGATCCAAAAATGCCTGTTTACTGGGGCCTTTTATACCCTAAAGTGGTCCCTAGAATTTGATATTTAAGTGAAGACAGCTTCTTATGATGCTGTAGAGCTGCAACAACATCATATGATCTGCTCAGCGAATTAACCAGAGGTCATGCCAAAAGCACAAGACTCCATACTTTACTTCGGAAATGCGGAAATTTGATGAAGTAAAGCTTTCTTACGAAATTTTCCATAGGACCACTTTTTCTTGCGGTATTTTAGTACTTGCATTTCTCTCCCAGGTGGAGTAAGATGCAACCACTCAAATAAAATTAACAAGCAGTTTCGTTAACCAAACGTTTGTTTTATTTTAACCTAAAAAGTTTTTTTCTTCATAGTGATACTTGCTAAGAGCCAAATGATTCCGTCCTGGGATAAGCAATTGATTTAATTGACAGCTGTGCCTCTGTAAGGCCTCAGACACCAAGCTCTTTATCTGAACAGGTTTCAATGTGCCTCTTACATGCAGCAGAGCCAGAAACAGGTCCAAGCACCGTCGTACCTCGGTGTTAGGACAGCCGTTAACAAAATTGATCTTTTCAGCTGGGCCCGATGTTCTTAATAATGTTTCATGAGTGTGTTGCTAAAGGATTACCAGCTTGTTTTGCTTATCGGAGCATCTTCTGTTCATTAACTGCAGGAGAGGGAGGGGTTGAGGATGACAGTGAGGAGGAATGAAAGCACAGAGCCACCTTCTTATTGTACAAAAAGAACTAAAATTAATCTTATTAAAAATAATACAGTCTTCCATAGCAAGATTTGGTGCAAAGGCCCGAATTATCCGTTCAGCGCTCCATCAACGTCTCAGTGAGAAATCCGGAAAGTCTCCACCTTCGTATTCACATGTTTGGTCCTTTCCATAGCGCCGGCTCTCCAGGCGACCGGCAGCTGCCAAGGCAGACATCTCACGCTGCCGCTCCGGCGAGTGCCGCTTCTCGCCCCTGCTGCCGGCACCCGCTCCCTTCCCTTTATCCTGCCCATGCGCTTTGAGACCGAGAGGTCCCCTAGCCTGCGGTCACTCCAAAATCAGGCATTACTCATATGATGCGATAACCTTACTCAAGAAACTGTCCCCTGTACTTCTGCTAAGAGCCGTCTGGATGTGTTTACCTATCCTACCCACCCTTACCATCCTTGTTACTTGTGAACTTCTTCTGGTCCACTCTGGCATCAGACAGGGAAATGCAATAGATAACTTCTTAGGGTCTATGTGCTCTGCTTCTGGTACCATCTGTAGTTTAGATGTCTGCCAGAGTTGCATATAGGGGAAGGATATATAAATAGGCCTAAAACGTAACCGCAGAGGAAGGAGTAATTCACCTCCTCAGTCCTTCCAGCGAATGCATTTACAGTAACATACTGTAGCAGGAAATCCCTGCTGTTGCTTCTCAGAAGAAGATTGTCTCTCTCTTACTGTGATGCCACTTACATTCCTTTTTCCTGATGTTTATTATCACAAGAACAAAGATGCAAGGGGGAATTCAGTATGGAGCTGAACTGAATACTGTATAGACTGTACACATCATCTGTATCATTATACATACGTATATATCTGCATTTGTGTATATAAATACATACACATACATGTGTAATTATATGTAGGGAGACTACATGTATGTATATATTTTAGGCATTGTATAGAGAGAGTCCATATGTCCTAGTTCATTGCAGTAGGACACCGTGAATAAGGATTGCCTAGTGACACCTAACTTTTCTTCTGGGATTGATTCAAAATACAATTTTTTTGCATTAATTTGTTATTAATCTTCTCCCTATCGTTTACTTTTACATTTAGCTTTCTATTTAGCTCTGCCTCTGATTAATTTTCATATAGACGCAGCGATGACAAGCTTTTTTTTTTTTAAACAGAATTTATTTGCCAGATTGGCTTTCTTCCACAAAGCCTCGCAACTCCAATGCTCAGAGCTTGTTAGGACTGATTCTTTTCTAACTATATCCATGCATTCAGGGATGTGATTAATTCGCCTAGAAAAAAACCTATGCAGTTGATATCTTTAAAAAATGTATAACATGGATAAGTGTCACACAGCTGGCTATGAAAAGAGAAGGGTATTAATCACAACATTTAGATTAGATTATAGATGCAGCTGAACTTTTTTCTCCCTCGCTGCAACCGTTCTTTTTGGAACAGTCACTGTTCTGCTATTCTAACAGGGAGAAAAAGACGTTTAATTTATACAGCTGAAAAGGCTTGGCCTTACTTTCAAGATCATGTCATGAATTTGATAAACATGGCTCATTGAAGAATATAAACTCAAAGACAAGAATTAGCCTTAGTTTCAGATTCAACAAACCTCTAGAAGAAGAAAAATCTGAGAGAGAAAAGACAGTAAACATGTTTGATGGAGGCAACGGTACTATGTTAATGAAAATCTCAAGACTGCCTTTATGAAGCACGGAAATTGTGCCCCTTAAAAGCATCACTGTGAAGTTGGTGCTTTGGCTCAAGCCTACCCCTACTCCCTTAGCAGCCAAAGGTAACACTTCTGATGTCTTCAAAAGAAGTCAGAGCAATCCCCCATTTCTGCTTTTGGTTCTCCATTTCTAACAGCCCATCAGTCCCAGTTGACTGGAGGTTAGCAAAAGTGGCGCCCATCTACAAGAAGGGCCAGAAGGTGGATCCAGGGAACTACAGCCTGTCAGTCTGACTTGGGTGCGAGGGAAGGTTATGGAGCAACTCATCTTGAGTGCCATCATGCTGTACAGAGGGATATGGACAGGCCGGATCCATGGGGTGAGGCCAACTGTATAAAGTTCAACAAGGTTAAGTGCTTGGGTCCTGCACTTGGGTGACAACAACCCCACGCAAGGCTACAGGCTTGGGGAAGAGGGGC
>JAVKLA010000001.1:20725865-20743703 GCA_034782735.1 Sagittarius serpentarius
AGGACCTGGGGGTGTTGGTCAACAGCCGGCTGAGTATGAGTCGGCAGGGTGGCCAGGTGGCCAAGAAGGCCAGCAGCGTCCTGGCTTCTGTCAGAAACAGTGTGGCCAGCAGGACGAGGGAAATGATCGTCCCCCTCTAGAGGTGGGGCCGCACCTCGAATACTGTGTTCAGTTTTGGGCCCCTCACTACGAGAAAGACTTTGAGGTGCTGGAGCGTGTAGACTTAGTGTCTTCAGCAGAGGCTGTTGGGATGGTTTTTAGATTTTTTTTTTTAATCTGAAGATACTAATTTTCTAAAATGGCCATTGGCTTAAATGGTGTTTCAGATTAAACAGAAGGGGAGAGAAACCAGTGTATGAATCTCATAACTAGAACGCTTACTTGACACAGCAAAGATGCAGCAAAGCAGAAGCTACTACAGTGCTTTACGCACCAAGCTATACATCACCAGGCTGTACAGCAGCCATTGCTGTTACCCAATACATACGTACTTACTCATGCACAGTGGAAAAGGTCTTTCAGACTGAGTGTGTGAAACATAGCAGATCCAGAGCAGGGTGTGTGCCTAAATTGCAAAGACCTGCTTCTCTCTCTTTTGGTTACCGTCGTGAAACTCTGAAGAGATTCGTTTCCTTAGGAAGCATAGAACCAACCATTGATAATGCTCAGGAGAATTTTCTGAGACAAGAAAACAATTTAACTCCTCAGTCTCTTCTATGCCATCGCAGGTGCAGGTAAAGAAACTTTTTGCTAAACAAACATTTGCGCTGTGGAAATATGCATTTGAGGTAGAGCAAGCCTGTCAATAAAAAGGTTCTTCAGGGGATTTCAGTATCCCTCAGCAAAGGCAGGACATATATATCACTGCTATCAGCTTGTTTAGCCGTTCAGTTTATTTTGTGTTGTTCAAAGAAATGATAACTGCTTGGGGAACAATCACATGTCTCTGGGCTAACTGCAGGTGCTAATGCTGCAGGTTTCTCCTGAAAGCCATCTTCAAAATGATACCAGGTGAGTTCTGACTGCAAACTTCTGTTTTATTAGCATGGGCTGAGTGATGCCAGAAACCTGCAATTCCTTTTAACCAACTGTTTCTCTTTAGATTTCATCACATTTTTATGTTAAACAGTCTCAGAGAGACAACAGGTTGGTGTAGGGAGTAAGTCAGCTTAAAGTCGCTAACTCCCATTCCAGTGACAGCACTGTAGTTTTCCAGTCTGAAAGACGCTTTTCATTTGATAAAGGTTAGTTTGAGAGTGCCACATTTCATGCTTTACTTTGGAAATTTACACATTAAAGCAGGTCGTGACCAGAAGAGGCAAATGAATAGACTTACAGACAACTTTTTATTCAATATATAGGTTGGTACTGGACCATTATTTCAACTTTAATGTAGCAAATTACTTTTTCCCCACTTTAAGCTCTGATTTTTCATTAAGATTTTTGTCACGTGATCCCTACCGTACTACTGAGCACATGTTATTTGCTCCCCACTAGCTTTTTTAATGGCCACCCAGCAGGGTCGTATATCACCCTATTTGTTATATCTGCATCTGGTCAAACTGTTCCTGAAAATCATGTATTGAAATATTGTAACCTTTTTTCCAGTTCTACAAAATATCCATAAGAAGAATGTGACTTTTATTACTTCATTCCTTATTCATAATTGTTTGTCAGATCACTTATGTGAACAAATTATTGCCTGTGGATTCTTCTCAAAACTTCCAATCATTCCCCGCCATCTGGACGACAAGGCCGGCTTCATTAGTCACACACTCTTATTTATATCCTTTGATATGCAATAACCATCCTCCTGGAGACGTCCAAGTTAAAAGCACAATTCATTTTAGCCTGAGTTAACTCTCACTAGAGCTGCAATGGGCTCAAATGCTCTCAGGAGCACACAGAGTAACAAATACCTACCAAGGGAAAACTTGAATAAAGTGTATTTAAAGAAAATGACTAGTGTTTACTTGGAAATGTTCTTAAATATTTTTCCTTTTTTTTTTTCCCCCCCTACTTTCCACACAAGAAAATACATCAGTTTTCCTGCATATATACAGTCTCTGTGCTCAGTCAGTTCCTGAATGGACCAGCAAGATAGAAAACCATCTGCTGATTGTCTAGAATGCTTCTGGTTTGTTTTACGTGTCACATACGCTTATGTAGCTGTGTTTGTGTGCTGGCGTGTATCGGCATGACATAAGCGTATACTTGACCATGAATTCTTTGTATTTCTTGTCTGACTTCTGTAGCAGCTGACGCAGTAAGTCTCTAGCTGGGAACGCTCGTAAAAATAAACACATATATATCATATATTTGTAAATGTACCTGTTGGCGCATTTCACGCAGCCTTTATACGGAGACGTTACTTCCTCCTCCTCTCAGTGGTCTCCACTTAAACTCACTAGTCTCTCTTTTGTAACACCGTTATTTATGGATCATTTGTGATAAGCCCTGTTGGGAGGGGAGGAAGCAGCAGCTCCTTGAGGTCTCCTGCCCGTGCGGATCTGTCCCGCTGGGGCCGCAGGGCCGCTCGCAGGCTGCGTCCTCGCTCCTCGCCTCTCCTTAGCCGACTCCGTCCCCGTTAATCTGCTGCTGCTTTATCGACTGTCCTGTCCATCATTCAGATGGATTATTAAATACAGATACTTCTGGCTTAACTTGCCAAAGGTAATGTCACTTTACCTTGTTCTCTGGCTTAGATTTTAAAGAATTTCCACTGCCTAATTCTCTCAATATTATTAATAGATGATAATTTCTTGGTATATATCTTTTTCTATTAAACGCTTTCATTTGGAATTCACACCTGGAGGTTTTAATTTACTTTTCTAACGGCTCATTAAAAAGTGAGTATCATGGTTTAGGAAATGATTTGGGAACATAATTTGGCATGTGAGCTAGGTCTAGTTCCTAATTATCGTGTGTTAATGCTTGAAGGGTCTGGCTGCTTTCTGAGCAGCACAGATCAGTGGAGATATGCCGCAGAAGATTTCCCTCCCTGTGTATGTCCTAAGTTACTGAGGTGTAAGCTGGGAGCCAGGAGCTCCCGCACGGCTGGCAAAAAGAAAGTTCCTCCTGGCGTGGGGCTGGGGCTACAAAGTCAGGAATTACTACCTCTTGGTGAATCCTTCTGGAAAAAGACAAATAGCAGCAGCATTGACTAAATAGTAGTAAGTAGTATTTAGTAAACAGTAGATAGTATTTAGTAAATAGCAGACAGTATTTAGTAAAGAACGGTACTTAGAAGTGAAAACACTGGAAGTCTAAATATTGTGCATGTGAATGACAACGAACAGAGCCTGGGTTAGAAAGCCTGTGCTTTTGTACTCCTCTCTTGGGCTGCTACGCTCTTCATGGACTCTCGGATTTCAAAAGAAGGGAATAGGCACGCAGGTCTTTGGAAGTGAAGGACGGGGCTGTGATGCTGCTTGAATTCAAGGGAAACCTTGGAGCGCATCTCTCAGTGGCGTATCACAGGCAAGCGAGCTTGGCAAGCAGAGTCTGTCAGCCTCCTCGCGGGCATCAGCCAGGGCTCCTGCTCTGAAACACCTGTGACCACCCCCCCCCCCCAACCACCCCCCCACACACATTCAGACAGCTCTTTTTATTCTATTCTACCCGCAGGACATTTTTTTTGTATTTGTTACCCTGTAAAACAGAATCTTCTACCATTTTTATTTTGGGTGCATGCATGAAAAGTTAAGGAATATTGATTTCAAACCTAGGTGATTCCCTCTAAAAATAAGCCTCCATCCTTCTGGTCGTGCACCCATGCAAAAGCATGAACGCCCTCCCTGCACCCAGCTAATCTATTCGTTCACGCCTTTGCACGGGAGAGAACCAACAGCGTGCACTTGGTACACATACGCCACCACTCTGTTAGTTTGAGAGAGGAATATTGTTTGAAATACCATTTCAAATTAATATGTTTTGTTACTCGGGAACAAATTAAAAAGATGCTGGGGGCAGAGTTCAGTTGGGAAATAGGAGGTGTCAATGGGAAGGAGCAAGGCCTAAGAGGGGATAAGAAAGAGGAGCGCAAGGCTGTATAGCATGCATGCTGTAGCAACGCAATAGACGGATTCTTGACCAGGGGCTTAACAACCAGTCGTCCAAATCCAATAAATCTTATCCACAGGGTCAGCATAAAAATCTTCCTAGTGAGAAATAATTGACTCTGCCTCAGGGCAAAAGCAAAAAAAAAATTTCATCACACACACGGCTACAACATAGGACTCTAGTGATTCTTCTGTCACAGTTTAGCTGAAGACTTTGATGTATCTTCCAACGCTCTAACCTCCGTCCTAATGAATTAATAATTAAAAAACTTATAATGGGAACACCGAGTTAGTTATCAGGTTACCAGAAGGCTTAGGACAAGCCTGATTAATATCATCTTGGAAACACAGACATTCAATATGTGTTCATCCCCTGTGTGGTCCTTCCCATCCTCTTCCCGAGGTCGCTGTCCCTGTAGAACTGGGTCGCATCAGCACTCCGAAGCGAGTCCTGGGCAAAGTCAGCCGGGTTGGCCTGAGCCCTGCTGGGAGGGGTCTGGGTCGCTGCACCCGCGTTACTGCGCTCGCCTGACTGCAGGCATGGCTCAGCCTGACGTCGGTCACCAGAAACTGAGGGTAATACCTAACTACAGGGAGCGGGGCATTCCGAGCCACAGAACGAGCTCTCCCTCCCCCCAGAAATGCTGAACTTTCTCCCCGTGTAGGGGCTTTTGCACTTCGGAAGAGCACCAAGCTTGTAGTAACACGTATAACTCGAGCATCCTTCCACGGAATTTATGCGTTTTGGGATGGAGGCAGGTTTCTTGTTGATCATCCGGCAGCATGAGCACCCGCTCTAACTTTCTCATTTATTCATTACATACAGAAGTGGTTCATTCGTTTAACTGCTCTCTGAAAACGGTAAGGCTCCCATTGTTTTCATTTGCACAGCTAACCTCTTCTGTACTGGAATCACTTTGACATTGTTTCCTACTTCTGCATTTAGTTTAACGTGTGCTCCTTAATGAAAATCATCAAGTTAATACAGATGTATTCAGTTTTCCTGGTTGTTCACCACAGCTCTCTGCTCTGTGTGACGCTCAAGGAGTGCCTTCACACCAGTGTGGGGCAAGGGCGATGGCCAGCCTTTAGTGGCCACCTAATGCCACAGATTTGTCTCCTTTACTTCTGGCCAGTCCTTTCAGCCAGGGGAGCCCTACCTCCACGTCTCTCTCTAATTCATCAGATACCAGAAACTGAGGCAACAGAATATTACTGAAGTGTGTCTACTGAAAACTTGTGGCGGTTATAGGATAATTTGCATGTTTACGTCATTTTGCACGTTGATCCACTTCTCATAAGAAAACTCACAAACACACTGTGCAGAAAGATTTTCCCTTTGTCTCCCACCTTTGAAAGACAATGCCTTACCTATTACACAAGACACCAATTCTGCCAAAAAGATGTACGTCTGGGGAAACAGAAAAATTAAAGCAAATACTTCCATGTAAAATAACTCAGCGAGTCCTGGCTTTTGGTTTTCATAACTTGGGACTGGGGAGTTATTTTCAGTGGGAGATTTTTGCCTGTTGTTGCTTTGACATTTTGTTTGTTAGCTGTGTAATTGACACACAGTTTACATACTGCTGGATGCAAAAGCTGGACTGATAACAACTGCTAGACAAATACTAGAACAGTGGCTTAGACATAAGGTTAACCTTTACATGGCAATTCATAAGTTTTAACCTTTATAGCGTTATTTCTCCTTTTTTTTTTTTTTAATATTTCTCTGCTTTGTTTTATTTTCCAGTGGGGCATTACAAAAGCTCTGGTAAGCAACTAAATCAGGACATTGAACTAGAATTACATAAAATATTAACTGTGTATTTTTAAGACAACCAGAAATTACATAAACAAAACTAGCAAGGTGTGCTATATGGAACAAGCCAGTCAGGAGCGTTTTCTTATCTAGCTTTTATAGAACATTTCTGTAGTGTTAAAAATCCTTTCTCGTTATGGAAAGGTCAGCTGGATTAAGCAAAGTTGGATGACATAAATTCTCTTCAAGCTTGAAGGCTGAATTGATTATAGTGTATCAGTCTGGAAGAGATAATAGTCCTGATAATTGAATTCATTTCATTTCTTCTTTAAAAAATAGATAAATAGATAGATACAGGAGGGAGGATGTATAATCCTGCCATGATTCAATCCTTCAGTTAAAAAATGTTGCTCGGGTTTCAATGGAATGGCACCATTTTGCAGCCAGATGTCGAATCTACTGTGCAGTTTCTGATATCACATATGGGCTAAAAAAGTGTATAGTCAGGTTGTGGAGTAGGTTTGTTTGCTGTTTTTTTATGTTTAATTTTATTTGATATAAATACATATTTATAAATACGTATTGTTAAATATAATCCTGTCATTTTGAACAAGATGTTCCTTCTTGCCTTTCAAACTCATGAAAGCTTCAAAGAATATATTTGGCAAATGCACACATACAAAGTCAGTTCTTTCCGTTATCAATTCTTATTCTTTAAAGATACTACGGGGAAAATAGCCAATTGCAGTCCACCTCTGCAATTTTATCAAAACCACTATTTCGCGGACTGAATTTGTTAAAAGTTGTCTAGAATAAATGAATTTGGCCATACAAAATGTATCTGACAAAAGTGCCACGAGAAATTTTATAGTAAGTTTTAGGCTGAAGCAAATTTAAATGACTGAGCTATAAACGCCTACATAAGAGGGTCTGGAGAAAATGCTGACAGGGCCCTATCTCCAGTGATGCTGCCAGGTGCTGGTATAATTAGTTCTTTGGAAGCAAAGAACTGTTCGTTTCTGCAAGCAGAGTAAAACCTTGTCTGCAGACCGGGTCTGTTAATTTGAGACTGAGCATTATTTCAGTGCTTGGTCTACTTAAGAAGAATAAAGAGCTTTTGGTAGAGGTCTTTGGTGCTGAATAAACATCCTCAGGTCTAGACTCTGGGTTCCCTTAGTCAGCAGAAACTGGCAGGGGTTAGAAAGATCTGAGCGTTTCCAGCTCATTTACAATGTAATTTATGAAATAAACCTCTGGACAGATATTTAAAACAGAAAACTGCTGAGAAAAATGGTTTCTCATTCGGCAATGCAGCTGACTCTGTTCGAGTCAGTGAGAAAATCACCCTTTTTTCCATCTAAAAGTCAGAGAGAAATGTATGTAGCAGAAAAAAAGCCCAACACTGGAAAAGGCAGCATTATATAAAAGGGAGGAGCACAAGGTATATCTTAATATGGAGGTCCAGTAACATTTTGTAAGAAGATGCAATTCGGTCTAATAGAAAAAAGTCAGAGTGTACAGGTTTTCCATCACAGCAAGAAATGGGTTGTTAGTATTCTTATCCCCATCTCTGCTAGTCTTACTCTCTTTGCCAGCTGGACCTTAATTTATCTGTTAATGAAACACGTATGCAAATATTTTTGACACCTCGGGGGTATATTAAGAGGCTGAATTAGTGCTATTCATCACTATCCACAAGTTGCAGTATACATTCTCTTCTTTAGACTTACTAAGAAATAAAAAGGCCCAAATGTAACTGCAGTGTGAATGAAGAAGGACAGTAGGTCTGGTAGAGTTAAATTATTCTCAAAAAGAATAATTACAAGGTAGTTTTGTTCTCGGGGCAAAAATTTCCGTGTCTCCTACAGCAGAGACACTGTGCTTAAATTAGCAATCAGCTGCCGCTGTGTCCCACAGAAAATCATGGGGAAACTCACCTTATAAATAATCCACAACAGAGAGATTAGATGTATAATTATAGAGATAGATATTGGGAGGAAAAAAAAAAGTTAACTTTGGTGGTTAGACAAGAGCTGCAGCTATGAAACTCTGCACCTCATTTTAATGGTTGTACATTATCCTCCACGGATGACATTATTAACTGTATGTCATTGCTGTAAAAGCGTTCTCTTTGTCTCACTAAAAATAGTTTCCTCTAAACCACAGGTAGCAGACAGCCGCAAGGACCTTTCGTGGCCAAAACTAATGCATTCTAAACAAAGTTGTAATGTCACATGGGGCAGAGTACTTCTGTTGGCTTTTGCGCGATCCAAATCAGGCTACTTTGAGGCTGCTGTGCTACTTAAGAGCTTAAATTCCTGAAGCTGCAAAGGATGAAGACATCTCAGCTGCGAATTCATGGTCATCGTTAACCCTCGGATATCTTGAGAGCGGTCGGTACCTTCCGAGAACCAGCTGGAAAAGCAGCTGTGAACATCTACGTCAAAAGTTTGTTGCTGACACCACCACACAAGGGCTGTCGCTCACTGTGAGTGGTCTGATAGCAACAAATAGAAGTTCGCATTTGGCATCCATTGCCCTCAGTGCTAATCTGGAACAGCAGGTACAGCACAACCTGGGAAGCTGGCAGCGATAAATTTACAACCCTAACAGAGAGAGGAACGTGAAGATGAAACTAAGAGTTACCCGGCTCTCGCAGTCCGGAGGCAGTCGTCGTGGTGTTGAAATAACATCTTTCCACCTTTAAGGCATATGAAATAGCTAGAATTCAACAAAGCGACACATTTGTCAGTGGAGGGAAGGGAAACTGTGACCCACAGGCTGCCTCTGATCACGGGACCGTCACGCTATAGAGTCCCATCTCCCCCTCCCAAATGCACGTGCACGTGCACGTGCAATGATTTACCCTATTTATTCCTTTCTTTGTTGGTTCCCCGGATTGTGGGCTGCAAGTCAGTCCTGCTTTCTCGTTTAATCTGATGTCAACTATTAGCAGCTGTTGTCAAAGACCAAATCCCTTCCTATGTCCCTCAGCTGTAGGACTTCACAAATCACACCCGAGCAACAAAAGCACCAGCTCCCACAGCATTTCCTAGAAGAGCTCAGAGCCAGTGGGGACCTGGGCACGCTGCTTGGTCTTCTGGGTTTTTGCAGTGAAAAGAGCATCTGTTGTCTTCTAAAGGTATTTTTGCACAATTATTTTATGGATTCTTGGTTTTGGGTTCTATGCTACTGTTTCCTGAATTAGTCCCTTTGTAGTTTCTAGCTTTTTCAGGGTAGTGTTGGGGAAAAAAAAAAAAAAAAAAGAGATGTATTAAGATCCGGGGAAAGTGTGGGTTTTCTTGTCCTTGTTGAGTTGTTTTGATTTTTAATTGTGAACCAGAAAGGCTTTCTAGTGTGATTGTGCGCCCTGGAGTCTAGCCTAGCTCCAACCTGACGGTTAGGGAAGAAAGAGCAATGCAGAATACCTTTATGCTTCTTTCAGGACTTTCTGGCTGTCCCATGACGTCGCCTCTGTAGCGGTAATTCCTAGTCCGCCTCCCTGGTGCTCGCTCCTTCCCTCCTTCCTGTTGTGACTTTATCCCACCCCTCGGAGGGTCGGTTATTGGAAGTAAATTTGCACCGCGGAGCTGTAAATCTGCGGAGGGGAGCGTGCGGAGGCAGAGCTTCCTGTGTGATCCCCCCCCCCCCCCCGCTCACTGGCACCAGCTGGGCTTGGGGAAGGGGGGGAGAGCCCGGGAGGGCTCCTGTGGTTGCCTTCTCCTCAACTTTGAAGGTGAAATTGGGGGGTGGATTTGGGAAGAAGGGGGCTGATGTAATCGTCAAAGACGACCGTTGGTACGGTTCCTGTGTCCGCTCCTTTCTGTGGAATAACGTACTTTACCTGGTGGCTGTCCGTACGAATGAAACCCGTACCTGCTTAGGCTGAATCCGTTAATATTTGCTGTAACGTTTTTTCCTACTCTTGTCTGCATATAAATCACTTGGGTGATGCTACTGACAGATCCTGTGGCTAAATTTAATGATGAAAGCATGTGTCGTCTTAAGCTAATTATCTCTGCCACCCTTGAAATTCAGATTAAATTTCTGCTTCTGAAGAAAAATACGTTTTAAATACACGTTTTGGGGGGTTGTGTGTGTTTTTCAGTTCTGTCTGGTTTTCGCGTATAGCTACGTAAGGGTAGCTTCTAATGAAGTCGGGTTTTGTGAGGCAAAAGTGAGGGCCACAGTGATTATAGCCAGAAAAATGAAAGGACCGTAACTGAAGATGTATGTTACACGCAAGCGTGCCGGGAGGCAGTGAGAGAATCTTGTAAACAAAGCTGCCCATATGTTGCATCTCGAACGTTTTAACAAGGAAGCTGATTATTTTTTTTTTTTTCTCCTCTCTTTGTCTGACACCACTCACAAGGGTTCTTGGTTTTTCACTGAGAAAGCTCCTGCAACTTGTCATTTTTTGTGAAAATGCAGAATAAAGGTGCATCCAAGACAGCAGTTCACAGAGCAGAGGAGGTCCCGGGGGGGCTTCGTTTCTTAGGGCTGGCAGGTGATAAAGGAAGAAGCTTGTTTTGATGAAAGAATTTGGGTGATCTGAATGAATAATGACAACTAGTATGTATAGAAACAGGAATATTTTTCCGCTGGTTTTTGACTATGGATGAATATCTTAAAGCTTGTCATCAAGATAAGTAGTTTGAAAATATATTAGCGATTAAAGCGAAAGGAGGCTGTGGGAGGCAGAAGAGGAAGAAAAAGGGAATTCATACGGTGCCGTGGGTGGCTTTTTTTCTTTTTGAGAGCTTCATAAAACATAAAGGTGATAAATACGGGGTAAGGACAGAGCAGTTGAAAGATTCTGGCAGAAGGAAGAAAACATGCTTCGGCACTTACAGAACATCCGCAGAGCTAGGCTGGAGAGTAGGAGCATGCAGCGCACCTGAATGGCCAGTCTATCTTAATTTGGAGCCTACAGCCATGTCAAAGGGTACCAAGAATTAGGCCCCAAATATTGAAATAAAAGGAGCCATAACTGAAAGAGAACCGAAATGGAGAAACAGATAGTGAAGGCAGCTCAGGATGGGAGCTATAAAGTAATAAGAAAGCATAGGGGAGGCAGATAATAGGCAAGTTAGAAACAAAGAAATAAAAAAGAGAAATTCTATCAAATACAACCTTCTGTCACTGATTTCTTCCACGGGGTGAATCAGAAAGGGATGAATCTTTTTCTCCTTTTCACCACTCCGCATTAGTAGAACTACTGTAAGCAACTCTACTTCTTCACCAGTGCCACAAGGGAGAGAATGAAGCCTGACATAACTAATCTATTTGATTTTCATACCTCTTATTTTCCCGGTAGATTTTCTTTGTGGGCTTGAACAAAACCGAGAGAGAAGTAAAGATTATTGATGTCGGGTTTGCGTTGAAAGAAATAGGAAACAGCGGTTTCGAGCAATTTCTCCATTTAATTGCGTAGAAGTCAGCGCTGTATTTGGCTTATTGTGCTGCTATCCTTTTTAATGTTAATTGTACGTGATTTGACCCATTTACTGTGATTTTCTTTTTCTTTTTTTTCTCTTTTTCCATGTTCAGGCTTTCCAATGCATTGCCTCCCTGGTTCTCCTCTTTCTTGCTTAATGAAACTCTACCAGCTTGTATTGGTGGTTAAACAGAGTATCAGAAGCTAGATATCATCTTTAACCTTATTTTCTATTCCTAAGTGTAATTTTAACAATTAACCTCTTTGTGCCATGAAAAAAAAACACCAACAATGCAGCAGAAGTGACGTTAAGAGGAAAAACTGTGCTCTTATTAAAACTGCTATCGGGATAAGCTGGTGTCTTCGCAGATAACCGCTTTCATCTTTCGCGCCTCCTCATGTTAAAGAGGGAGCCCTCATCTCCCCCGTATGCCAGAATCCTTTTCATTAACTCTTTTGGGGAGTATCGGCAAGAATGTCGGAGCTTTTACTTGCTTCAGCAACAAGGTACAGGGGATTATCCACCAAGTACTAGTGTCTTGTCTGAATGTGGTTAAGCTAAAGCATCTTCTGGTGTGAAAACCGCACATCTGTAATGACCTTTTATGTATGTGTTTGAAACAAAACCATCAAGTCCTGCTACGGTAAGGTTGGGTTCTAGTACTGCAGTAAGCTAATATGTATGAAAAAAAAAAATCTTTGTTTTTTAGCTCTAAAATAGTGTATTGAAGCTGCTGTTCATGGGGATGAAGGAAGCAAGTTACGCAGGCGAAGTATTACAGTTGTACCAAACGTGTCGAATAGTAGGAAGAAGTTAGTGATTCTCCCTGTAAGCCCCCCGCCCCCCCCAGCCCCTGGAGGGCCGTCTACTTGAACGTACAGCCGGGGCAAATACGCACCCAGAGCATTGCTGCGCTTCTGCTGGGAGCGCAAGGGATCAAAGTAACACCAACGCAGGTGTGTTAACTTCTTAAGGGAAGTGCTCGTGCAGCAAAACCACCACTAGCGTCAAAATGCGAAGAAAGATACTTGGATTTCTAAACTGCTGATCAAGATGAGGGGTCAGGGGAGAGAAAGAAGGGGGCTGTGCCTCGGGAGCCTGTGGAAGAAATGGGGGGGGGGGGGAATTCCAATTCTGTTTGCTTCGGCCTCGAAATAAATTGTAAGCGTGGTTTCTGAACAAAAGCTCTGTGTGAGCCACTGCTGACTTAAATCACCACCTGCGGGTAAGGGGCTGCTTCAGCCTGTCCTGCTCTACCCCATCCCCTGCTTCAGCGGCGGCTGCTTTGGTCCCCTGCTCGGCAGGCGGTTGCTCGCTGAGACAATCTCCTGAGGGCTTTGCTTCAGTGCTCGGGCGCGTTCGTAGCGATTCCTGACGGTACGAGCTGCTCAAAGGGATTGGGAGAAACGGCAAGCTAAGGGCGTATAAAGCTATTCTGAGAATAACTCCTGAAGGTGAGGGGTGGTGGGAGCTTTTACGCTTGGAATTACACGTTCTCTCGGCTGTTCTCCAGGGGCGGTGCTTCACCCTTTCGTCAGCCTGACGATGCCGGACTTGTATGTAAAAGGCCTATGAGGAAGGCTTGTTGAATGCACCTGGGACCGAAATCTTAAACCTGGCAACCAATTGCACGTTACGCAAGCGCTCTTTACGTGAGTTTAGAGATGCCGCTGGATTTGAGGCCAGGAGGGGGACTATCAATGTCAGCTACTTGGGCTTTCTGCTTTATATATATGCCATAGAAATTTCACCTAGCAATTCCTGTGTGAGGCCCATCACTTTTAATTAAGTTAGAATACAATCTTTAGATGGTTAAATGGAATCAAAACTTAATGTGATGAAGAATCCAGATCATCACTTGTTAAATTCAATAGGGAAGACAATTTACCCGTGTAACAAATGCAGCACACATTTGTTTAAATTTGACATATGATACTTCAGCCTTCAACCATCTGAAGGAGTGACAGAGCCGCTCGCTTGCCTGAACAGTTCTAGCTTACTATTTCGTCTGCTCCTGCAGATGTAAGTGCCTATGTGGAATCTACCAGCTCGGCCTAAGAGCTGCATACTTTGAATGCGATCACTTTGTTCGTAGAGGCTACGTCATCCCCAGCCTTAACAAAACCTGTCCGGGCTTGTTTGAAGGTAATGTCACGTGTAGCTGGAGGCAGTAAACCAGAGCTTCCATCGGAGCCTCTCGTACTCCCTGCTTAAGAAGTCTGCTCTGTAGGCGCTGCCAGGGGATCGGCCAGTCGGCTCATCTCCCTTCCTATGTAGGCTGTCTTTCAGCACGATGAAGGTCGGCTCTGACTGTGTTTACCGAGATTGTACGTGATGCATTATCATCACAGTATGAGTATTGACAATCCTATTATTTGATGTGATTATAAACAACTATTCCTCTATTTCTTTTTTTTTTTTTTTTTTTCTCTTCAAAACTTGCCTTGGCCTTCTTTGAACGGCAAAATCACAAAAACATGACCCTTTCAGTTGGGAAAACTTTAAACAAGTGGATGGATGGAAATGATAGAGCATTATATCTGATATGACTTCCTGAGAAAGTGAATATTGCATAATTGTGTGAAGTGGACATTTTCAGTAAAGTAATGACAAATTTGGATTTTATGTGCATATTAGATGTTTAAACCACTAGCTGAAGCCTACTGGTGTCTGGGTATATAACTGTTAAGTTCTTGCATTTGACTGTCAAAAAGGATTTGTTCAAAGTCTTTTTATCAGGACTGCCCAATGTTGCTGTGATGGAAGGAGAGTTGAAGACTCCCATTGACTTTATATGCAGTAGCTTGTAAACTCTCTTGAATCGCTATAACTTCCCTGAAGGGTCAGTAATGTTTAGTTTGTTGTGTAATTCTTCACATCGGGCTTCATTCACTGAAGCTTTGTAGCTTGCAGTCAGATACTTTGCACACGTGAATTTGTGAAAAATATTATTAAATTCAAAATACCGTTTTGGCACAAAGGGGTTGAAAAATCAGAATCAACCGAGCAATGAAGGGATGCATAATAACAAGACTTGAAGCCATTTAAAATCTGGATCAAAACCGTTTCTCCAAATGAACTCCAAAGCGTCAAACTGGAGCACGTTAGTTTTAGGTGTGAAAACGGGGTATGAAGCCTTCAGAAGGAAGCGGGTTCTATTGATTCAAGAATGTTACGGAATTATCCTCATCTTCATAAAAGCCTTCTATTGCAGGGGGACTGATAAATGTACATGAGTAGAAGTTCTTTATTGTGATGTTTTCTCTTTAAAATGGCTAAAGATTTTCTTACCATAATGAAACTGTGGTCCCATTACAGCAATTCAGTGGCTGCAAATCGTGTTCCCACCATAACCAGCTTTGCAAGCCAGCTGTATGCTTTGCTCTACGCTACGGATCTTGTGTCAAAAGTGCAGCTTACAGAACACATTTGTAGTCCAAATTTTCCGCATTGCTAGTAAGGATATTGCATCTGATAGCTATCTATTGTAGTGAAGAAGTAATATTTGTTAGGTCTTCAGAAGACTGCAGAAAGGTATGTGACTAATTTGATAGCTTTATCATGCCTACACTAATTTTTTTAAGTTTTATTTAATGATAGAAGTGGCGCTGATTCAATGTGCACAAGTAAACAAATGTGTCATGCATTCTGAATCCTAATGTTAAGCATCTGATAAAATATGTGACTTTGGGGGAACAAATTATATGCCATATACGTTTTTATCTAAACATTTGTGTTATAATTCATTTAAATGTTAGAAATATATTTACTGAGCAAGATGAGTTTTTTGAGTGGGAGGACCCCATGCTGTGGTTTGTTTTTTTTCTTGCTCTGATTTCTTTTACCTAGCAGGGTAAGGTTTACTAAAGGGACTGCTGTGTTTGTTAATTTTAATAGAAGTGCAGTCACTTGGGCAACAATATATTCTGAACAGTAAGACTGTAATAAACACATTGCCCTGTTAGACATACATGGAAGAAAATGTGCAAATACCAGTGCAGTGGGTGTATCTCTTCCAGGCTGCCGAGTTTTTTGTAACAGCAATTTAAAAAAGAAATAAAAATCAATGGCAAACAGTGAAAACAGGTGAACAAGGAAACATCGTTAGGGATGATCAGCATGTGTGGGAGCATGCTGGAGCCAGGCTGGGAGGCATTTTATAGGGGAAATGCAGCTGTTTTTAGAGGATGAACTTCTGTTCCTTTAAAACAGACCTGTGTGAGATTTGAAAGGGGCCAGCCTACACCTGCTGCGTGGACCCTGCTTGTAGGCAGGCAGCTAGCTTTTGAGGACACGTGGAAGCTTTTGGGGGGGAAAGTACAGTGTGTCCTATGATATTGTTGTGGTTTAACCCCAGCCAGCGACTCAGCCCCACGCAGCCGCTCACTCACTTCCCCCCCACCCAGTGGGATGGGGGAGAGAATCGGAAAATAAAGTCAAGCTCGTGGGTTGAGATAAGAACGGTTTAATAGAACAGAAAGGAAGAAACTAACAGTGACACTAATAACAATAAAGCGACAATAATAAAAGGATTGCAACATACAAGACAAGTGATGCGCAATGAAATTGCTCACCACATGCTGACCGGTGCCCGAGCAGCGCTCCTGCCCTGGCCAGCTCCCCCCAGTTTCTATACTGGGCATGATGTCTCAGGGTATGGAATACCCCTCTGGCCAGCTGGGGCCAGCTGTCCCAGCTGTGTCCCCTCCCAGCTTCCCTGTGCCCCTCCAGCCTTCTCGCTGGCTGGGCAGGAGAAGCTGAAAAGTCCTTGGCTTGGTCTAAACACGACTTGGCGACAACCGAAAACCTCAGGGTGTTACCAACTTTCTTCTCGTACTGAACCCAAACCACCGCGCTGCACCAGCTACTGGGAAGCCAAGTAACTCTGTCCCAGCCGACACCAGGACAGGTATTTAGCCACGAGCTTTGTCTGGTCCAAGGCATCCTGCTCTTGACTGTGTCAGCTCTTGCCATGAGAGCCTGTGAGCTGTGCTCTCCGTGCTGCTGAAGGCAAGAGCAATGCGTGCTCTTCTTACAACGCAGGAGATGCTATCTGCCTTGTACGACAGAGACCTTCTGCTTCGTAGCTGCAGCTCGGGGGGGATTTGGGAAGCAACTAAACTCTACCATCATTATCCTGGCAACTTGTAATAGCCCTGACCATTAGTTACGGGGAGGAAGGTGAAAAGAGTTATCAGAGTAGGGAAGTGAGAAAGACCTAAAGAGAGGTGTGTTTTCCCCATTGCTAGGATTGGAACCTTTATTCCTAAAGACCTGTATCAATAAGAGTATTTGAGAACAGAGCACTTGGTGCCGACAAACAGAGTCTTCCAGAGCGCGCGTGTCCTGATGAGGCACAGCGATGCTTGGCGATGCTGTCTCCTCCAGAGCTCTCGATTCACGCAGGGCTCTTTGTGCTCTTTGTGAGCTCCAGTCTCGCATCTTCCCAAGAAGGAAGGCACGCTGTCGGTGTACAGGGAACGTAGGAGACAGATGTCTGATCACTAAGTAGCTAATGTAATTTCTAATGGATGGGAAAAAACTGTGCATTTTCATAATCTTAATGATTGAATATGAAGATATTTTTAGTCTGTGAATAGAATACTTCTCAGCATCACCTACTTCAGTATGTTTTACTCTTTGAAGTGCTGAAAAGATGCAGCTAGTGGAAAGTGCTTAATGGAGAATCAGACTTACTTCTTTTTGGTCCCTAAAAGTGGAGTGTGTCTCATCTTGCTGTCTGCGAGTGACCTGACTGAGCTATTTACTATTTTGATATGTAATCTCGTATTGATCCAACGCTGGCACCGAGGAGACGGTAGTGACATAGATGTCCTACGCATAAAAATCCAGTGTTGTTGCCAAAGCCCCTTGCTGGCTGAGGAGCAGATCTGAGCTTTACTATCCAAAGTGATCATTAGATATTTGCCCTGTAGCCAGGGTACGGTGTAAAACATTTGTACTGTGACAGGTAACGTCATGCCCATCACACTGAACTCTGCCTCTGATGGCAATGGAAACGGCTTTCTCCGAAACTGCTGCCACTGGGTTGTAACCGCAATGGCACTTTGCCATCTCGCCTTAGGACCTTGGCAGGCTTAGTACCGGTGAGTAGGTTTTTCCAGGCTTTGCTGCAAAGCGTTGACCCGGTAGCTGATCCCGTCATACAGTGTCACAGGCTGCCGCTGCCCGAGTTGCACAAGGTTTTTCCAACCGCGCAGCCCCACCGGTTTGTTACCTCTTGGTGAGTAAGTGTGGGAGGGTGCTGTACATCTTGCTGCCGATCAGAGCCCCCTTTGGAATTTTTCAGTGTTTAAAGTACAAGATGATAAAGGAAGCCCACTAGAGGAGAAAGCTTGTAAGGAAAACGATGCAAAAAGGGCCACCAGTGTAACTGTCACGGTTTAACCCCAGCCAGCAACTCAGCCGCTCACTCCGCCCGCGCCCCCGGTGGGATGGGGAGAGAATCGGAAGAGCAAAAGCGAGAAAACCCGTGGGTTGACATAAAGACAGTTTAACAGGGAAAGCAAAAGCCGCGCACACACAAGCGAAGCCAAACCAAGGAATTCTTGCACCCCTT
>JAVKLA010000001.1:20750965-20761219 GCA_034782735.1 Sagittarius serpentarius
TTAAACTGTTCTTATCTCAACCCACGAGCTTTACTTTTTTTCCCCTGATTCTCTCCCCCATCCCACTGGGTGGGGGGAGCGAGTGAGCGGCTGCGTGGTGCTGAGGTGCTGGCTGGGGTTAAACCACGACAGCAATGTAGGAAGAAGTTCTTGTGCATTAGGTCTGGTTTAGAGATCACTTACTGCAGCCTGAACTTCAGGTCTGAGTTAGAAGCAAGCTGGAAGGGAAGGTAATGTTCACGTACGAATGAGCTGGCGAGTTAAGTACCAGGGAGGTAAAAACTAGGCATGTTCTAGGGTGAGCCTGGCATATACAGGACTAGCTGGATTTTGATAAATTCCTAGAAGCTCTAGAGGTGCTCCCGGGAGCACCCGTGGGAGGAAAACAATGCCAGCTAACTCGTTAGGGTGGAACTTGAGCAATAGCTACGCTATGTACTGGCGCTGTGACTTTTACACAGAGGGCTAATGCGGACTAATACTTCCTGGTAGTCTGGCATAATTCAGCCAAGGTGTAAACCCACTTCCCGTGCTCCGCTGGTTGAATTGAAGCGGACCACTGATGGACCTGGCGCTGTTTGTGTGACGCAACTGTCTAAACTAGAAGGTGAGAGTTAATCCATCCAAGGAACCCCGGAGCAGATGGTGCTGCAGTAGCACAGCCCACCCGAGCCCCCCTGCGAGAGGGGGACTGTGCTACTGCTCTCTGGCACAGAGGGGACAATAAAGCTTGACAGCTTGCTACCCTCGGAAAGTCACAATAAACCAGTTACCAGGGAGATGCAGACCCTGAGCCTCTGCTGAAAGCAGTTTTCACTCGGTGCTATTTCCAGCGCTGGAAATGCAAAGGTCTGTTTTGTGTATTTTATGCATAGCAGATTGAAATCAACATCACACTTCATTTGGCTCCCAGCAGTTGAAGAGAGAAAACATATAGAACTATAAACATATTTATTTCAGAGTAGTTTGCAAAGGGGAAAATCAAGGAACCGAGCCAAGCTGTGGGTTTGGGCACTGGACAGATTTAGGATGAAAAAGTCCCTACGTATTCCAGGCTGAAATTGTTGTAGAGTTGCACCAAGCAGTTGCCCCCCGCTAAAGCCTTCAACACCCCCCGGGGGTTAAAAAGGGGACGTGGCAGTTACTCCTTGCCATGAAGAGGCTACTACACTTGTGTGGTCACCCAGACTTCTACAGAGTAAAATCCCTTATACCTGGGGCTCCGAAGCAGAAAATCCTCCTTTCTGTAATGTGCTCTCCAGTAAAGAAAGTAACTCATTGCAGGAATTTAGCACACCAGTGCTAGTGAAAACCTCACTGACAATGTAACTGCCTTACTGCCTGTATTAGTGGAGCACTAAATTTTAGGGTAGGGCTTCTCGGACCCTGGCAACCTCGCAGAACGGTGGTAGGTGATTCTGTAGTTTGTGTACAGTAGACGTGGCATGTTATGAATGAAAGGTGATTTTACGGGAAACAAAAGCAAGTAAGTGCATGCAGTAGGACTCGGTAGAAATAGAGATAGATGGTTTGCTGCGTTGTTTTAACTTTAAAGGTTAGTTCTAAAGGTGTTTAACGGTGACTACTAACATGTCGTTACGTGAGCGTCAAGTTCTGAACCATGCTTCCATGTTTTGCACCCTGTGCAACTCCCTTTCATAAGAAAACGGCTTTGTGCCCGTTAAGAGCTGAGAGCTGCCGCTCTGGGGATTTCTGCTGGATACAAATTTTACAGTCTGTAGGGTTCTTGCCATTGTTGAATAAGTATGTGATACCCCACGAAGATCCACGCCGCTGCCTGCAGCCCGGCAGTACCTGTGAAGTGCTCTGTGACAAGAATCAAATAAGCCCGGCTTTCGTTTGACAGAGGCTGGGAGGGCTGGAGCCGTTCTGCTCCGGTGTCATCCCTCCTCTCGCTCCTACCTGTACGTTTTTACACCTGACTCCACGTTTACTCAGTAAAGTCACAAGAGAGACACCTTCCTTCTGAAAAGCATCTGTCGCTGAGCCTTGTCCTCTTTTTTTTTTTTTTTTTTTTTCCCCCTCCCCCCTCAGCAGGTTCTTTCACTGTTTTCTTAGAGAAATGTATATGATTTCTGACAGCCCCTGTAATAATGGTGATTTCATACCTCCTTTAATGTCTTCCAGAGACAAATGACATCAGCCCTGTGCCAGTCCTTTCACCTCTTTCCTTACTGCGTTAGTCTGATTATTTGAGGGTACTGCATGTGCTGAGTGCAGGGTAAATTAATGTGCGTGCGGTGTGTTCGTATCTCCAAGTGCAGAACAAATACTGAGCACAGAAGGCAGGTGGCAGGCTGCTGTTGTTTAATTTCACAGTCTGGTGTTTTCATTGCATGACAAATTTCATCCTTGGATTTTTATAGCTATTAAGAGCTTCAGGTAATCAAAAGCAATTGTTAAAACTTGTTTGATTCTGACAGATGACTTTCCGTTTCTCAAGGATCTTCTGTCACCTGTGTTTGTAGAAAGAGAAAAGCATGGCTGTCCCCTGCTGGCTCTGTCCTCCACGCCGCTCTCCTCCAGACGGAGGAAGGGTGGCCACATCTCAGTTTCCTGAGACGCAGCCGACTTTCTGCCAAACCGCATCCTTGGCTAAACCTCCCATCTGCAGGGCAAAACCCACTCGGCACAGAGAGAACACCGCTGCTTTAAACTTCGGAGCCTATGCTGTCCTTTCTGTCGCATACGGGTACGGCTGCTTAGCCCTAAAGGTGCGTTTTGGCTCTTTGCTGGACAACCAGCAACAGTCACTAGCAGTGCTTGCTTAAAACTGCAGAGATCCTGAAAGTCTCCCTTCTTCTATTTGTGCCGTCTCCAGCTGAGCTGCCCTCAGCATGCTGTTACGACATCTCGCTCCCCCCCTCTCACGCATCTGGCAGATAGTAGTCACGAACTTAGTGCCAAATTGTGAAATTGTAATACTTTCCTCTCTTGACTGCACCAGCTAAGCTGCCGTCTTACAGAATGAGTAACTTCCTACCCCCAGCTCGTCAGCTCACGATGGTGCCTTACCAGCAAATAATTTTAGCGCAAAGCAATCTTTGCAAATGGGACCTGTAGATTATTTTCACAGTGAAAATCATTAGCAAGGATAATTAACTAAGACTGTGGTGATGAATAGCGCTGCACTACTGATCAGTGTAATAAAGAACAGAAGCCACTAATTACAGATAGCAAGCCTCGAAGCCAATGAGAAATTTAATTTAACGTTGCTACACAGACTCCACACAGTCTAATGCAACTTTGCAATTACCATAATAAAGTCTTGCCACAGACAGTGCTTCTGGGAATGTTCCAGGTACAAGGATGTGTGTCCATCGGACTAAAAGGGTTTGTGATCCATCAATTACAGCATCTTGAGAGAACAGGGTAAAACTCCTGCATCTGAGCAGGTGCTTGGCTTCTGCGGCCCCCAAATGGGTCCAGAGCTCAGATCCGTTTCCATGAGCTCCAAAGCTCCCAGAACCTCTGAGCGGTTTTCAAAGCAGCACCCCAATGTTGTTAGAGATGTTAAATGCACGTTTTTCGCTTAAAGGCATCTCAGGATGTCTAGTTCACTGTGTCAAGCGCTCTTTTTCACTTGATGTGTGTCGCAGGCCGTCACGTTAAAATGATAGATCCTGGGCAACGCAAAGTGGTGGAAACCAAGCTTGTTATCCCCGCGCGCGTACGCGGCAAACTGTTTGACGCTGCCTGTGAAACGGCCTTCAGCTGCGGCGTGTTGTATTTCGAAGTCTGACAGAAGCTGTGCGAATTAAACGCTTGTTCTCGTCGCCAGAGCTGTGAGATGACTACGTCCACAAATGAAGGCAAACCGTATCTCCGTCAGCTCTCCAGCCTCCCTTTCATATGCACTTGAGTTTCACGCGGAGTGGAGAAGAAAGCAGTGGGGGTTGCTGGTTTTGCATCTATTTGATCATGGTTTTTTGAAGTTTAACCCACTGCGTATTATCTTTGATTACAAAATGCAGTGTTTATGAATGGTGTCCCGTGCACAGATTAGCTTTGCTTTAGTGACTGCAGGATTTGGAGCTGCATTAGCTGAGGGGAGGTGGAATAAGCAGGACTGTCAGTAGCATAGCTGGTTTTTGACAGGAGTACGGATTGCTTTGCTGTCAGGTAAGAATATCTAAAAGGGGACGGGAAGAATGAGGTACAGTAGTCCTCAAAACACTTAAAAGCTGGCTAAAACCAGGTAGATAAGTGCTCTCTGTCCAGTCTGTAACGGATAAACATTAGTACGTTTAAATTACACAGATTTAAGGAAAGCTGTCCATCTGAAAGGCAGTGGAATAGTAATTTGAATAGCTATCGGTTCAGAAGGCTTTTGGAGGAGGCTCTTAAAATGAGGTAGACAAGTGCCTGTCAGTAGCTGTCGGGATTAAAATGTTCCTGCCTTGAGGTAGAAGAATGGACCGCATGGCTTTGAGGCCCCTTCTAGGCCTATTTTGTGTATTTTCCTGTAATTATTGTTCGGATGAGCAATGACCCTTGTCATACCTCTCACGTAAAGCTCCGGTGTGTTTCAGGATTTCCGCAGTCTTCAAGTCAGCCAGAAATACAACTATAATCCTCGGGAGGGGAGGAGGGATATCTTGAAGTACAGGCTAAGGAGAAACTGGGGTAAGTTAGATGAAAAGAAAAACCCGTGAAAGCTTAGCCAGCCAAATAGACATGGGGAGTTGAGCTGGATTCTGGCCAGGTGCTGTGTGACCCTCGTGCCACATCCGAGTGCCGCTTTGCACCGAACGCTTTGATTTTGTGCGCTTCAGTGCAGAGACTGGGAGTCGGGGCTCAGGAGCTGTCTATCACTGTGTGTTTTTTTCAGAGCACCGAGGAACTAAACCTGTGATGGCCCCTATTTGATCCTGAGGATCAGATACAAATCCAGTGTCAAGGCAGTGACTCACCGCTTGTTTGCTTCCTTATTTAATCCATATAACAAGTCAACAATCCTGACGGAGTGGGTACAGTAAAGGAAACAGTGCAGTGCTTGCATAACACGTCTCGGTTTCGTGTCTTCAGTGTGATCTCAGTGGTCTGGAAGCGAGCACAGCTGACTTTCCACAAACTTTGTCTTTTTGTTAATCTGAAAACACTGTTTCTGCTGGCTTCTGCTTGCAGTGGCGTTTTTGGAAAGGCGGTGTCAGGAGGGAGTCTGTAGGAGAAATAAAACCAGAATGCTAATAATAAGCTCCATTAAAAACTGATAATTAAACTCCCAGAATTCACTTGAATGGGAAAGAGCTAGTTTGACCAGTCAAGAAAAGGTACAGATTGATGAAACTATTACCATTGACATCGTATGGTATTAACACAATAATACAAATGAGTTTAGCGCTCATTAGAGCATGAAGAGAGCAAAAGGTTGTGGTCTACTGCTACGGAGAATGTATCGTGATCGAAGGGAGAGTTACAGTGCCAAAGTAGGTTAGTCGCCTGCTGCGTTGAAGATGTCAGCACCGTCCTTGTGCTTGACAAAACTACCACTCTTGCCACTTTGTGCTGCGTTACTTGTACGGCAGGAGAAACTGTAGGTGAAACTCTGAGAAGCGACATTGCCATCGTGATAATAGAAAAGGGATCGAGTCATGTTTTATTACTAACAGTGGTTAAAAACAAAATAATCACAGCATAAAATGTCTCTTTCATGGATGTTATGAATTTTACTTTTTTGTGTCTATAGCTATGTGAAAGAGGGAACTGGGATATTTTTAAATACTCCGTTTACCCAGAACAGGTAATTAGGCTCACTTAGCTAAAATAAGCCTTCTTTCAGAAGCTTGTTTTGAGATATTTAATGTTGCTGGAACGAGCTGGATGAATTGCAGCAAATTGTCAATCATGTTGTTTCACTGAAGGAAAAATAACTTGTAGGTTTCAGTCACTTCTGTTCTTTTTCAGTGAAGATTTTTAAACCTGTCTTCAAAACCTGAATGATAGTGAAATACAGGTTTTCAGATCAGACCGAGGTATTTCTGCCTGCAGAGGAAAGGAGAGAGAAAGTGTGTTTAGTGTTCTGTGATGCCAAAGGCACCGGCCTGGGAACTATCGAACTGTCTCACTCCCAGGTATAGTTAATTCAGTGTAAACTGGAATGAAGAGATTTGCAGAGTCAGATAGATCCCAAGCTTATCTGGATCTCTCATCTCCTCAGATAATGTCCTGGTCGTAGAACTATTTGCAAATCCCTTCCTGCAGTTAGAAAGCTCAAAAGTCATGGTTATGCGTAAATACTATCAATATCCTGCTTTTATTCTAAGGCAGAATGAAAATGACTCTCTTGAAATTTCTGAAGTTGCTACAAAGCAAAATTGTCCTCTTCGGGTCTATAGCTGAAGAGCCACCTCTCTCCCTTCATTCATCTCAATTTATCCTTATACCTAGAACACTCAGAAAAGCAGCAGAAGTTTTAAATTTTGATTATAATGGCAAAGTGACACTATGTAGAAAGGAATGCAAACTGAGATTTTTAAATTGACATATTCCCTTATGCCTCGTAGTATCAATTACCGAATAAAATGTATATCCCAGTATAATCTTGGCAGAGGAGCATAGGTTATAAGCGAACGGAGCAGAGGTGAAGTATCTCAGCAAAGATGCATGTTGCAATCCCCAAATTTCTTCCAATGAAGTTTATGATGTTCTTATGAATTAAGAAAATGCCTAAAATGGTCTCAAAGGAATTGCAAAAAGCGCTCTGGCTAAATCTTACTTTTCGTCATCGCCTCTTATAGTAATACCTTGAGTAAGGAGTGTCTAGGAGATAAAACTGAGAAAACCTTCAGGTAAATTCTGAGGAACCTCCTATGTGTGCTGCTGTTCCCTTACACACTGAAATGCTTACGGACTTGTAAAAACAGTGTCTGGGCTTTAAAATGAAGCTTTTTTTGGACAGCCAACAGGTGAAATTCCCAAAAGACACTTCTCAGGGCACGGTGCAGGAGAGAGGTTTTACTGCGGTACTTCAGGCTGGTCACGCAGGAACGGAGAACACCCAAGCCCTCTGGTCACACGGGGTTACATGTACTCGCCACCCACTAACGCGGGAATGATGTGGAAAATGTGAAGTGCCCCCCTGAGTACTTCACATTCAGGCAATCTGCCACCACCAGCAAGGACGCTTTTCTCTCTTATGTGGTCAGTAGCTGGATTTAGAGCGGCTTTTATTCGGTGGTGCTCAAAGCAGTGCAAAGAAGGAGCATACGATTCTTCTCACCCATCCTCTTGGCTGTCTCTTCCCCTTCCGCGAGCAGTGTTCCCGCGGTGGACGAGAACAGCGATGTGTCTATCTCGACAGGCTCTCGTGTCTGTAATTCTGTACAAAGGAATAGCAAACGTTTATATGAGGCCTCATGGCTCTTCTAAGTTGTACCTCGTTTTGACGAGCAGATCTCTTAACAGTCTCATTGCTGAAAGTTAGACTGTCGTGGCTAAAATGAGTCAAACCGAACACTGCACTGTCATTGCACAGCGTACTGCCAGAGCACGTGCACTTAAAAAACCTCAGCCTCAGTCTGAGGTCGGCTCTTCCAGCTGTCCCGAGACAAACTCTGAGCGGAATTAAGGTGTGAATCTCTGCTGGCCAGCGCCAGTCAGCGGTGACGTTTCCTCTCCACAAATCCAGGTTTCGGGCTCTCCCTGTTGCAGAAGGCTGAGCCGGCCTTCGCTGTCCTGCAGCTACGGCTGCTGTGACACACCAGTGCAAATGGCTTTCTGCTACGGCTAAATCGCTTAGCTAGGTCTGCTGCTCAGTGCATGCCAGGAAGAAATGCCTCAGCTGAGAGGAAGCAGCAAATCCATCATTACTCTGTGTATTCCGTGGATAAGGATAGCTGAAAAAGAGCGCACTTGAAAAACCAACCGCTCACGTTCGAAATCTTTATTAGGAAGAGATGGTTTATGGTCTAGGGTCGTATACCTTGATGTTTTGGGAAGGTCGGAATGGTAACAGATTTCGTGGTAACTGATTGGTTATGATTTTATGATTATATTATGGTCCTCTTTCTGGATACTGATAAAGATGCATGTTTAAAGAAATTGTAAGAAATACTAACATAGATGGTGGAAAAAAAAAAAAAACCAAACCAAAAAAAACCACCAAAACAAAAACAACCCAACTGTATGAGATTGTGTAGATACTTTTTACAGGGGAAAGCCACATTATTTGAATTTCTATTTGGAATAAGATTAAAAAATAGGTATGGGAAATGTCACCCGGTCCACAAAGAACATCCCAGCCCAAAGACTTTTTCCACCGTCAGTAACTCTTCCTTTGTGTTTGGTATGGTGAACTGGGACAGGAAAATTGAACTGCGTTGTTGTCTTGGATGAGTAGATAATCCCCGGTATATAATCAGGATGGGGAAGCATGCAGTCCTTCCTCAACAAACATCAAATAGCCAATGAAACATGTAGATGTTACCTTGTTAATACAGAAGGATGCAAATGAGAGAGCCTGGTTTGAAAATAAATGGGTAAATAAGCTCATGCAAGACAAATGGATATTATCTTTGCATAGACCAGTCTGTGCACACAATACCTTTAACAGCAACCTTCAACCCCCTAATAGCAGAATGCAGCCAGGCAGCAAGTATAAATACAATTGTGTCCATTGTCTTTATTATCAGAATGTTATTTGAGATAATAGAGACGTGGAAGGATTCCGTAAGTTCAAATAAGAAGTGGTTTTTAATAATCCACATCTGTGGAAAAACACGTGTTAGCTTTTCATCTATACCTAGCATCTACTGTCGGTTGTTGGTTTTTTTTTTTTTGGGGGGGGGGGGAATAGAGCATCATGGGAAATATATGAAATAAAGTATTATTTTCCTTGGCACCTTGTTATTTTAACAAGAAGAGTTTCACTAAATGCAACTGAATAGACAAAGGAGTTAGGACATCTCTGGAGAATCCATGTTGGTTCTCAGAAAATCTAGATTATGAGTTACTATTTAATTTTCTCTGATTCCTTAAAAGAACTTTAAAAGTGGAAAATGCTGTGGGTTTTGTGCTCTGGGTTTAAATTGCAATTAGATTCCAGCTGGAGACTGCAAAACACAGCAGAACCCTTACAGGGAGAGTATTTGCCTTGGCTTCTATTTTGAGACTCCTTAGCAATATCACCTTGTCACAACAGCTGTTCTGAGAGCTGGGATTGGTGTGAATTTCTCCTCCGCTGCCTGGCAAGCTTAAAAGTTGTAATACATTTTCGGTTCATTTTAGGTTCAGGTATCGCTAGGAGCAATCTTCTTCACGTTCATCAAAAGGAATGAGATGCGAAGATCGCAAAGCAGAGATTCAGGAACTTATGCAAACTGCTCTCAGTTGGAAGCCTCAACTGGGACTTTATTGCAAAAGCACGAGGCAATAGAAGATCAGTTGCTAAATTTGCCAGAATAAATGTCCAGAGGTACAAAACTACTGCCAAGCCACTCCTCTGATGAGATGGGCAGGCTGGCCGTGGGCCTGAGAAAAGGTCTGAGTAAACCAGAACAAATTCGGTACCTGTACCGTTTCAATGGCAAACCTACTGTAGCTACCAGCTCTTTAGCTGTGCTCTTTGAGAGCTCGTGTTCTCCGTTGCAGAATGGTCAGCCGTGGTAACCAGGCTGGGCTAAGCAGGTAGGAAAGGTTTCTTTTGAAACCGAAGTGGCTGGCATGGTGAATGATGGGGACATGCGAGATCATTCTTCTGATAAACTTGCCCACAAGCTTCTGCCACTGCTGTTGGCTGGTCCTTGCTCTCTTACCCATTTAGTTTCTCGACAGTCTTGACCAGGGAACTTTTTGATAAAGGGACGGTCCACAGGGTGTTCTTTTATGTGGTGCTTCTAACCATAACGTCTAGAAGCTTTCTTAGCTAAACAGCAGTAACAGCTATAAATTCAACCTGGTGTGTTCTAATTGAACCTGTTGTTATCTCGAACCCCTCGAGCCCCACGTTGGGCACCAAAAGGGACTGTTGTGGTTTAACCCCAGCCAGCAACAAAGCCCCACGCAGCCACTTGCTCGCTTCCATCCCCGCCGTGTCCCTGTCCTGTCGTTGTCCCCCCCGGTGGGATGGGGGAGAGAATCGGAAGAGCAAAAGCGAGAAAACCCGTGGGTTGAGATAAAGACAGTTTGACAGGGAAAGCAAAAGCCGCGCATGCACAATCAAAGCAAACCAAGGAATTCTTGCACCCCTTCCCATGGGCGGGCAGGCGTTCGGCCATCTCCGGGAAAGCCGGG
>JAVKLA010000001.1:20773338-20796110 GCA_034782735.1 Sagittarius serpentarius
TCTTCCTGGTCACATGGCCTGTAGCAGACCCCCACTATAATGTCACCTGTCCCTGCCCTCCCTTTAATCCTGACCCACAGGCTCTCAGTCAGCTCCTCATCCATCCCCAGGTGGAGCTCCATGCACTCCAGCTGGTCACTGACATAGAGGGTGACACCCCCTCCTTGTCTCCCCTGCCTGCCCTTCCTAAAGAGCCTGTATCCTTCCAACCCAACGCTCCAGTCACAGGAGCCATCCCACCACTTCTCCGCGGTGCCAATAAGATCATAGCCCTGCAGGCACGGACACGTGTCTTACTCCTCTTGTTTATTCCCCACGCTACGTGCGTTTGCACGGAGGCATCTAAGTTGGGCCCCCGATGAAGCTGACTTACTGGCTGGCGTTCCTTTGTGCTGCTCTTCGGGCGCTCTCCTGCTGACCTGTGATCCCTCTCCAGGCTCTGGGCATCTATTGCTGGCGCTGGCATCAGACTGGTAGGAGTGGGATGGATTGAGGTTCCCCTCCCCTGGCAGCTTTAGTTTAAAGCTCTCTTCACCAGCCTGTGCTGCTTTCACAAAAATTCTCAATTTTTTTTATCATGCAAATAACAGTCCTTCAGATGTTCTTCCCTCCCCATTCACACACTTTTAACCTCTGTCAGTGATGTCTTGTCTTTTTTTTTTTTTTTTTTTACCTATTTCTCAATTGAATGTTGATGGTCTGATGAAGAGGTCTACATTGTACTAACGTGCTGGTGCCTGATTGTTACGTCAAACTGGGATTTTAGAATACATCTGTAGTTACGGCATATTCCTGAAACCCGTACCATAGTCGGCAGCCTTAAAGATGTTGTGAGGTAACTTAAACAAGTTCCGGTAGCATAGTTCATTTGAAAAGAAATATTCTCTTGGAATAATTTATCATACGAACATTTGCATGCTTGCATTGTGCTTGTATATAAGCTATTTTGATAAAGTAGCTGAATATTAAACAATTCCATTGAGATTTTACGTACTACTTTAACGAAATACATCTGACCTGTAGGAGGAGCAGTATGAAGGTTTGCCTTGTTCCGTAAGGGTAGCACAGAGTTCTTTAAATCCTCTACTGTGGATACTAGTGGAAACAAACCCTTTTTCTTGTCCTTCGCCTTTATCTCTTCACTGGTAGTATCAACAAAATCTTACCTCTTTTCCATTTTGTTTGGTAAAGGGTGCTGTAACATCGGACCTGCATAGTCTGGAAAGAAGCCTTTACATCTTAAAGGACGCTTATCTGGGAGCAGACAAGGTGCTCGGATTCAGTCTAAATTGACTGTCTACAGGGAGAAGTCAGTTTTGAGTGCAGCCGTGTGCTGCACCTCATTTTCAGTTACATTATTTGTTCTACTAGCTGTAGTATTTTCCTTGTGGACATGAATCCAGAAATGAATACCAAGTTCAACACTGAAGCAGGAACAAATGTGTGTGAAATGGGAGGCAGTATGTCTTCTTGGTTTTGATATTTGGCTTGAAAGTCTCAACAGCTAGGAAGTGAGGAGACTTCAAATACTACTTGGGGTTTGCTAAAATTTTGTCCCCAGCTGCTTTCACTAATGGAAAATTCAGATGTTACAGCTTGAAAGTGGGAAAAGTGGAGGGAATTCTCAGCTTTACTCTATACTTCAAAGCGCAGCTCATAATTCTATGGAAAAGGCAATTAAAGGTCACCTCATCGCTTCGTGTAGGCAGCGACTTAACATTGATTCATCTAACGCTGTGCTATTGGAAATCTGTGAAGATAAATTCAAAACAACTACCAAATATTTTATCCCCTTTCACCACAGTAAAGCTGTGTACCTTCTGTATTTGATCTGAAGTCTTTTGGGCTCTTTCCACTTACGCTGCTACATGTAGACTAAGAGCAAGGTTTCAGAAAAGGTCTTAGACTTTCAAGGAAATTGTATATTGCACTTGCAGAGAAGAATTTGAATGTGCCAAATCACACGATTCTGTATGTGCCACGGTGCAGAACTGCTTGGGGTTTTTTTTAAACCAGATCTTCTGAGTTCTAAAGCTTCTAGGAGAAGGTTAAAATGGCATTTGAGCAGACTTGGCCTTTAGGATGGAAGGATTAAAAACAGAAAAAAAAAAAAAAAAAAAAAAGGAATTTTGTAATTAGTTTCCTGCACCATCGTTTTGTGGAATCACTGTTCAATAATATGCATTCCTTAAGCTTTGTGCTCCGGGATTAAGTCAATATTAAGGATATGGTAACTCTGTCAGAGATAAGCTGTTGCATTTAACTGTGGTGGTGAAATCGAGCTTTTCCAAAAAATTGTTAAATGGCCTTTGACTAAACGAGGCCGATTCAACTGGGTGAAATTTAATTTTTCTGTCAGCTGGCAGAATATCAACAAGCTAGAAAGCCTTCTCTAATTCAGCAACTTTTGGCAGAGGAGTGCTTCTGAAAAGCAAGGATTAAGTGCTCTGGTCTCTGTGTACGGTGCTGAAGGGAAGGGTTTTACTTTAGAGCAGTTCAGTAGCATTCGTAGAACTGTCCTTGGAGGAGAGGTCTGTAACTCTGTGGAGAGATACTCACCCTCTCTTTGTTGATCAGCATTGAATTATTCAGGGCAAACATCCTTACTGAAGAAAAGATAAAATGCCATAGGATATTTTAGTGAGTGGAGGAGCATCCCAGTCTGAAGTGAGGGCGTGGGGCACGTTTGGTCCCTGGACGTGGCGCAGCCACGTGCTGCTTTTCACAGTTAGTCCCACAGGCTGGTCTCTGTAGCTCTGTCGATGACACAAAGCCACCTACACAGGAAAAAGCTGGAGACCTGCAGCATATGTAAGTGCATTGACTTGCCCACGTTGAAACGGAAGTCTCCTACGCCTATAGTAGCTGTCTTTTTTTCTACAGGTATCGGTTAAAATACGTAATGCCAGGCTGTGGCGAATTGCAGCACAGCAACTTCGATCTTCAACTTTCTTGTTTGTTACAGCAAATATTCTTATTCTAGTATAATTAACATAGGAATTCTGTTTCTCTGCTGTCCTTTACTTCTATAGAGGCTCTACATCATCATAATCTAAAACATTGTATTCGGTATGTTGGGAAATTTTTCTGTAATAAGTTTAAAATGTGATTTGAAAACAGGATGAAAAGGCAGAGAGGTAATACAAAGAGAATTTAAGGAAAAATAAATAATAAGAAAAGGAATGATTTCCCATCTCACCATCCATTTTATTTGCTGCCAGCCTTTGTCAGTTTGTCACCACAGATGATGTTTTCTCCGTTTCCATTTACTCGCGTATTTAAATTGATCAATATTTGTATTGCGTTTGCTGGCATCATCTTATCATTTGTACACTTACACAAGTATAAGTTCCGTTTCTGTATGTTGATCCTTACCCTGCTCTGAAAAGCAGATATAAGTTGTTCGGTCTGCCAAGGCTGACCTTTAGTGCAGTTTAAATATCATCTCTGAAAACGGATGGCAGCATAGGGGAAAAAGAAAGCAGGAGGTGTTTTTACTGTTCACGTGTTTCCAAGAAATGCCAGTGTCCCACTGTGGAAGAGGCGGCACAGTAGAGAAGAGATGGCAGAAGCTGTTGTACAAGAAATCAGAGCCTCCCCTCTGCTTTTAGCCTTTGTCTTCAGCATGTAGATGGTATTTATTCGGATGGAAAGTTTCTCATGAGAAAGAAAGCCAACATGCCTGACTAGTCTTGTCAATCCTACTTGCTGTGTTCTTCTCCACCTTCGGTTTTCCAATTTAGACTATTCACTGCTACATGGTGGTTTGGTTTTTTTTTTTCCTACTGTGCGATGCAGTGCATTGAAAGTTGTGCCCAGGCTGTGATATTCAGTTTGTACTATTTTTTCTTCTCTTCATCTTATAAGGCAACCTTTTATCGATTGTAAAGTTTGTCGCACAACACGCAGTCCTGCTATATGTTAAGTCGATTAATGTTTTTGTGGTTGCCTTTGCGAAGTAAGGGCTTCACTTGAGAGTCTGTTTGGAATCTGATTTATCTAGAAATGTGGATTTAACATATTTTAATTTATGATCATTGAGGAAATAAAAAAAAAATGTTGGGATGCATTTTTTTCTTAAAGATTTCTTTGACTCCAGTGTCCCCTGCAGTTTCTCTACTAACAACATCCAAAAATACCTCAGAAAATGAAGATAAGTGAGATACTTCATATCCATTTTTTGCTTCTTCCAGCAAACAGTCACTTAGCTGAGTTAACGAACAGTTCAGCAGCCACACAAGACTTGTTTATGTTGTTATGGGCTGTCTGTGTAATCACTTTCGGAGCCAAGCGAAACCTAAAGAAAAAAATTGCCGAGCTGCAGCTGGAGCACTGCAAACAATCCATGACATTTGGTGAAAGTTTAAATTAACATATGTTATAGCAGGCAACAAGGAAACAGCTGGGAAATATGACAGCTGTTATCCATAAATAATGTTACATTATCAGCACCTATATTTATATGGAATTTTACTGAGTAAAGATGCAAATGAGTATTTCATTACTTAACAACGTGACTGCACTGTAGGAAGAACCCTGGCTATCTTTAGTGTGCTCCACGTGCTGTACAAACGGCCTCAGGTCCTCCCGAGCTGACGCCTGAAAACCCAAAGTTTATGAGCAGTGACTGAAGCTCGGCTTTGAAGCAGTGCCGTGCCCCCAGAGTTTCAGAAAGGTTTCCCCTCTACTGAGACAGAAGGTTGAAATGATATTTTTGGTCTCCAGAGTTTGCATTGTTGGACTCCAGATTGGTGCTTTGTTGGGGTTTTTTTGGTAGAGCCGTCTAAAATTGGGAAGGAGACACCTGTTACTCTTTAAACAGAATAATTTCTAGTTATTGGTACTAAGTCTAAATTTTTGTGGGTCGTTCTTCCTCCCTGATATAGCAAGATACAAGCTCAGCGGTTTTCCTCGCAATACCTGGACAAGTCACTCCTGAGAGAGTTCTGTTCACGGAGTGGGAAGAGAGACTTCTCTGTGCTTCGGAACCGAATCTCTCTGGTTTGTTATTTCAGCTCATCCCTGGACTTACCGATGGCAAGCTCAAGCGTAGTAAGACAAGTGAATAGGTCCCCCAACGCTGACCTATGACGTGCTCTCTTGATATGGATTCCCAGTTACTTGGAGAGCCTTTAGTTTAGACTCTACATAAATACATAGAGCAGTAATGGTATTAAATAATACTTTTAGTATAGCCAAGTAGGATTCTTTGGGACTTATTTTTTTTAAATCCTGAGCATTTTTGTTCTCAGCATAAATGTAATTAAGTTTTGAAATAAAAGTAGTGGTAGCTACTTGGTGCAAACAGGAGAACCTGGCAACAGAAGTTGAGAGTTCAAGTTCAAATACCCGCAGGATGTTAGATTCGGGACTTGACTGTATTCGAATCCGTCTGCTGATGACAGACCTGTGATAAACACAATCACTGATTATAGATGGTCTGTCTAAAATAGTAAGAAAGGTTACTGACTACTGTTGTCTGTTTTTACAGTTAACATTAACTTAATACAAAGTTTTGATATGTATTTCTTCCAAGTCTTCTAGCTAACGTCTGTTCAGTTAAAAAAAAAAAAAAAATTCTCCTGGGCAACTATATAAATAATGATTTATCTTTTCCAAAAGTGATCAGACCTGTAGAAACAGTGTGGAGGAAAACTTCTGTTGCATCAGTTGTCCACTGGGTATTTTTCACTAGCGTGGAGATAAGCACTGCCTTCATAAATATTTATCCTGGAATTTTAGCATCTAAAGAGAGAGAGCTGACAATCTTTCTTAGGAAAATAGTAGTTTCTTTGTAAAGTTAGATAGTAATTTATGTATTGTAAATACAAAGGCTTGTATTGACAACTGCTTATGCTAAGGAAAATATTCACTGGGGATATATGGAGCTTAAAAACAAACAAACGAATGAAAAAGGGTCTTTTTATCACGAGCACGCTTGGCATATTGCTTTTAAATAGCTCTAATACAGACAGAAGATACATTAAGAGACCTATTTAATTCAGGCACTTTGCCAAGAACAGGCAGTGATGTTGTTTACAGTTTATTAATACCGAATAAAGTGAAATTATATTCAATTTTAGCATCCGGAGAAAACATGGCTTACTGAAAGGTCAGACAATTGAAAGGCTGCCCAGGTTCTACAAAATGCAGAAGCTGAGGGTCTGATGTGGAGAACCACAGTGAAAGTATCAGCAGAGAACTAAAGTGAAAGGAACCTGATCCAAAATGTTTATCCTCTCTCAAATTGCTGTATCGCATTCCTTGTAATGCAAATTCTTATATATGCTGACTCACTTTAAACTGAGCAAAGGCTATGTGAGAGCAAGTGGAAGCTGGAAAAAATAATTGGGACTTTAAACCCAAAATTGGCATACCTGGCCCAAAATTACTTACAGGCAATTTGCTATGCCTTATACCAAGAAAAGTGAGGATCCATTTAAAGTAACCCGTTTGTAGCAGCGATGACATAGATTTGCAAAGCTGTACCAAGTTGCTACAGTTGCTGGGGAGGAACAAATTGGGTCATTTGTCATTGAAGAGAGGTTTTTCTACTCGTGATATTTCTTTTCCCTGTTCCCTGTGCAGTGAAAACCCGTTACTACCCATCCTCACAGTCTTCAAATGTGCTCTGGAAAAGGTGGCGGTTTGGGTATATCTGGGATACAAAACATTCAGAATAATCCATCACCTCTCCATTGCTTTTGATTTTTTATTTATTTATTTTTTTTTAAATTCACCCCTCCCCCACCAAAGTCCCTCAGTGTCCTGGTAGCAAGAAGTGATAAACTCAAATTAAATAACATCCTCATTTGGTGACAGAAAAGGCTTCCCACACTGTCTTGTCCCAAAGAACCTAAAAAAAAAAAAACCCCAAAAAAAACAAAACCAAAAAACCAACCTTCACCTTGGGGATTTTCAATTTTCAGTGGGGAATTGGGAAGCGCAAGAAGACGACACACAAGTCAAGTCTGTGTTCCAGGTAGTCTCCGCCTGGAGGGAAAAATGGAATGGTGTGCTAGGAGTGTGGAAGTGAAGTCAACACTGTAGCGTTTGTAAGTATATACAGTATTAGTAATGCTAGTTTAAGCCCTGCTAATACAGTCCGTTAAAAGATCTTGGACAAAGACTCAAGCTGTCCTGCCATCCTCTGCGAGGGCATCTTTGTAGCCAAAGGAGATTCTCATTTTGTTTGGAATCTAACCGTCCTACTTTCTTTGATTTGAAAATTTGTTGTAATTTCACTTTATCATCTACTCCCAGGCCAAATGTAGCACTGTTATTCTAAAGTTTAAATTCAGAAGGAGAGAAGGAGAAATAATTGACAATCTACCAATATAATTTCTTGAATCAAAGATCATGAATTGACATTTTTGAGATAGGTCTTTAGCTTCAACTCATGTTGATGCCAAACTCGTCTTGCCTCAGTTATTCTCATACACAATTTCTAGTAGGAGCCTGATGGGAAAATGTGTCTTTGCTTTCCTGACCTGTGGGACTCATTAATGACTGCAATGACAAGGCTGAATTTTGACAAACAGCTCACCTCTAAACAAAAATGAAGACATGAACTATTCAGTCAGAAAGAAATCCGCATGAAACAGTTAAGAGCTGGTGAAAGGCAGAGCACGTAACTGAACCTGCAGCTTGATCACGCAGCTGTGGAGATGTGCTCAAAGTTTTCTTCCAACTAAAACAAACTGGCATGTACGGTCGACTGTTCTGGGAAAAAATTGGCATTGCTCTGGGCTGTAGAAAGACTCATAGGAGCACCCACTAGTAAAGCAGTGGGGTAGCGTTATTTTTGACTGTGCAGCCCGAAGAAATACTTTTTTTTTTTTAGACTCCAAGAGTCTGAAAGTCTCAGTAACACACAAATGTTCATAGGTACCTCTGTCCTATGAATGCCTGTATAGTCTGCAAACATGGTGAGCCCTTTCCACACACGTGTGAGTCTGTGTTTCAGTCCTGCCCTGGATTTCCCCCGCTTAATCTCTGCCTTTCCACGTTCTGATTTTCAGTGGGGGATAATAACGCTGAATTAGAGGCCATGTAAAATGATGTACTCCAAAATGTTCTGTATTTATTTTTAAATGAGAAGAGATGGCGTACTTGTTCCTGGTCTCTAAAGAAACAAAAAGGATGTAAGCGTTTTGGTAGTAATTAACCTGACTGAATGCAAATAGCAATCAAATTGTTTCTTCAGCATTTACGGATAATCCAAAAGTGGTCTTCTAGACACACAGAAATCAAGGACATAATTTATATATCTAGCAGCACACTGTGAAAACTTACTACTCTGAGATCCTCAGATGTGTCAGGAGAACCCAAGCCATTATTGCAGTGCAAAGAACTTGTCGCAGAGAAGTGTGAAAAGCAGAAAAAAAGAATTCAGAATGGTACAAAAGGGATTCACTTACTAAACCTGAGTAAATGTGACTTTTAGCGTGTTACGCTTTAAGATATTTGACTAGGGAATTGTAATCAACTTGCGGTAGGAAATGATGAGAATGTATTGGGTTTCATCATGTGAAACTCCAGGGTGGAAAGCACGTGTGTTAGGTGAAAAAGAAGATGTTACCAGTTAGTGACACTGGTCAGTAGGAAATAGCTAGAGAAAGTAAGGGCTCTTGCACCGCATGAGAGAAGAGCAAGTGAAAGAGCAGTAATTGCACGTCTGCCAGGAAAAACCGTCACGATAGGGTTAGGAATATAGTTTAAGAAGGATGCGGTCCCTGCCAGTTCAGGCTGTCTGTAAAAAGTAGTTACTAGGTAACATGGTCTTTCTGATTCTCACGGCTTCCCTTTCCTAAAGACAACAGAAGGAAGAGCATGAAGACTAAACGGAATACATCGATGCTTGCAAAAGCAAGCCAGACATGGGCTGGGAAATTAGAGGCCGTCTACAACCATTTAACTTTATTAATCAGAGATGTCAAGCACTGAGGAAAAAAACTTTATAGTGTAATAACACGGTTGATGGCGAGCACGGAGACCACTGTGGTGATTATTGTTATGCCAACAGTTGTATAAATATGAACAAATGTAACTGAATTTCTTTCAAAGTGAGTAACTGTACGATTAGTGGAAATATGTTTTGAAGTTAAAAGAAAATGAATAACCATAAGAAAATATGGTCAATAGAAAAGAAAAATATTTCTTTTGGAAGAAAAATGAATTGCAGCTGGCTGTTAAAAATGATGTCATCGTGTGAGCCATGAAGTGAAGAGCAAGATTTTTCTTTCTGTGCCTGTAACCTGTGAGTAGTGAGATCTCTGGTCTGAAGGTTATGTTACTTCTCACACACTAATTCAGCGTTCATCTCTGCTGCTTTTTTGTTCTTGGGTCTGGCTAGATCATTATATCGTCTGCAAAGACTGTGGGTTTTTTTCCACAGACTTTGAATAAAGACTGACAGACCCAAGAATTCAAACAGATTAAAAGTCTTTTGTTCTCCTTTACAACTCTTTCTCAAATCAAACTCATGCAGTACTGCTTTATATAGACACTTACCAGCTGTACCCTTATCTGCAGCTGAAGTATTTGTAAACAAAAAATGAAGAAGTGCTACTATTCACTCACACGTACATGCATTCCAGGGGCAACACACGTCTTGAATGTATTATTAAGTACTGAAATGTTCTGATAATTGTTTTGCCACAGGTCTGTATCCTGCAAGTAGACTTTTAAGGAGTGAAATAACATGATGGCAGTTCGCTATCCGTAATTCATTCGCCTAAGTGCCTATTACCATATATAATTCATCTACTTTACCTGTTTAAGTAATTAGCTAAATTAGAAGAGTATAGGACTCCAAAAAAAGAAACCCCAAACCTGCTAGCTCATCCCATTCCTCCCCTTCTCCTAGGGAGGACGGGGGGGGACCACCAAAAAGCAATCCCAAATGCATTGTAAGCAAATGGAAGAGGTGGGAGTGTGGAGGCTGCCCGGGGAACGTCGCTGGGGGTTCCTGATTTACAGCTCTGGTAAAGAACCTCTAGTACACTCACATCATCTGAGGATTTTACTGTCAAGATTTACGCTTTTCACTTCGGCAAACTGAAAAATTTCCCCATCTTCTATGTTTTAAATTTTAAGTCAGAGGAGAATGAACATGGAGAAGAATGAGGAGAAAAGGAGGCCCAAAGACGAGAAATGGTTTTAAGGAGAATATCCAGCGAAGAAAGGCAAAGTACCTCACGTGTTGGTTTGGGGGGGGGTGGGTGGGTATTTTTTTTTACTAGTTGTTTGAATTACCCTATGAGTGTACAAGAAATAGCCCTGACAGGATGGATATCTCAATGAAAAGGTGAAAAGTTTTCCCCATCCTGAAACTTCTCTCCCTTTTTCGCTTCTCCAAGGGAATAATGACATGTTTTCTAGGAGGAGCTAAGTTTCTACATGCATTCGCGCAGGCACGCACAAGTAGTGCCTGGTGTTTTGGCAAGGAGATGGTAATAGCTCATTTTTTCTCGTAATAATGCCCTTTCAGAGACATTAACACATCTGGATCTCTTCCTAACTTGGCTAGTGTCACCACCATGACTTTAGATTTGCGAGGTCCCTTTGGTTTTTGATACTTCTTTTCTTAGAGAACAAGTGCCATTTGAAATGTTAACACAGAAAGGAGAAGCAGGTAGCGTAAGTTATCATTTTGTGCAGTGAAACTGATTACAGATCAAGGACTCTGTATGTAAAGAAAGTTTGCTGCTGGCCTTTGGGATGAATATCATTGTAGATGATGTAAAGATATTCCACGAGTATTAATACTGTTGTTCTATTCCGCTGTATTCATCTACTGTTAGGTCTGCAAACACAAACTTTACACTGCTGTGTTGGTTACTTTAGTATAGCAATCTACACTACCCATAATCTATTTTTTTAATAATCCTTTCATAAACTGTGAAAGTGAAACTTTGAATTAAATTCAAAAACTTCTGTGAGCATATCACTTTGTTGGACAGTATTCTCATGTCCTGAGCTGTTTGTGATGAGGGTCATCCTTGATGTTTTGATGCATGTAGTATGCCTGAAAAAATGAAGTGCTGCCGGTTTGCCTTGAAGACTAACAGGGCTGTACGATCAGATCTGTCTCATTCACTGTCAAGTCCAACAAAAACTTCATCCCATCTCATAGTGGATTTGGTCTTTCTTTACAAAGAGAAAAGGGGATAAGGAGATCTGTTTTATTTTACTGCGGAGAGATCTCATTAGAATTGTTTTTTGCAGAGTGTTGGCCTCCTTGTTGGCACAGACATCATGCAGAACCAAACCTTCAGCTCTGAAACTTGGAGAGAGAGGGCAGCCTAGAATTACACAGGAGGTTGTACGAGAAGCTGATTTTACTGATGTAGTTTTCCAAGGCTATTAAATAGTTTGCATTTTTTAAAATCAGCAATTACACTTATGGATTGGGGGGGGGGGGTACATTGTTTTAAATCTACTCTATGATTTAGTAACAACTTGTAATGATTTTCAGTGAGCTTCTCAACTGTGCCAAAAATCAGACCAAAGGAAAAAAATTATTAATATTTCTTCCATCAACAATCCACTACCATGGTCTATCCCATCCTTCTCATTTCCTCCTCCCTCTTAAGGATGCAATTTCTAGAAGTCAGGCTTTGATACTGAATCTTACCTTTGAGATTTTGTTACACACACAGACTACATTACAGGATGAATTCTAATGTGCAAGTATTATGTTATTGAAGGGTAAGCCCAAATGAGTAGAAAATGTAGTGAAACCTGCATGGAGTAAATATAAAAATATGCAATGTGGTTTTGATTTTTTTATTTTGAGGGATGTGAGGCTATAATACTGCATTTATTCGCAACCTAACAAGGTATTATTTTGGTGCATTTAATCAACTGTATTCTGGCTGAGTAACAGTTATGATTCTCTCCTCTGCATTTAAAATACTTTTCCATTAAGCAAACCTGATATCAATGCAGAGGAACAGGAATGATTCAAATGAGGTTGAACTAGCAAGGTTGACGAGTGTCTCACAGAATGAAAGAAGGTGCAGGTGGAGCATGTTTCTCTGAAGTCTGTTTAATGCCAGCACACACATCTTAAATGTGAGGATGGACTTAACACACGGGTAATTCTGATGAGCTCCTTTTTCATGGTTATTTTGTGCCTACAAGTTGCAGCATCTGTGCTGTCTGCGTGCGTACGTGTTTCTTAATATATCTGCAGAAAATTGTGGTTTGTCCCCTGGGACAGAAAGGGACCCTGCCTGTGAGGAAGAGTGAGGGAGGCATGTTGAAGGAAACGATATCAGAGCCTATCAAACACTGAACATATTCTTTTGTTGAACTGAGCTTATCCCACTGTAGGCTGTGGTGCTAAGGGGCCACTAACAGAGTGCCAGTGAGATCCCTTTTCCCCTCAGCAATTCATTCTGTGACTGTCCAAATCGTGACCTCAATTAGGCAGACTCGGTTTGGTTGTGGCGCAGGCTTTTTTCCACTGGAAAGCTAATGGAACTTCCCGTCTGTCTTTTCATGTTTATCATCCTGAATAAGGGTTCTTCTTTCTTAGAAATAAATGTTAGAAAGAATCTCAGACTCGCATCTACTGTGAAGGAAGAGAGGAAGCCCCATTTCTCATCACGCCATTAAAAAAATTTCAACTGCTACCCATCCCCCCAGGTGAGTAAATGAAAAGTGGAACGATTAAAATTGTGGGCGATCATAATTTGAAGTTTGTTTCCTTTTCTACACATTCAAGCATGACATTTTCCCTTTAGCTCTCATTGTCTCTGATTTACTTAATTACTGCACCATTAGCATCCATTCTTCTTCGTTTCAAAACCCTCCTTGCTAAATTTTTAATGGTATTTCTTTAAGAACACATTTTCCCGTGGCTTTCGGAATTACCGGATGAAAGTGTTGTCAGTAATGATCAGATCAAAAAAGCACAGTGACCTGCATGCTACTCACGGTACTGTACTTGCTATGGCAACTACTGCTGAAGATGTTTATTAATTTCCAGGACTACTTGTCCTTTCCCAAGCACTGTTTTTCCTTATGAAGGCTGTGTGACCAAAAAGGACGTAATGTGAGATACACGGCCCTTAGTCTGTTTTGGGTTCTCCTTGCAGAAAGATTCTTCCTCCCAGATGCCATTTCTTTCTTGTGCTGCTCTGGAGGACTTCTCTTCTCCCCAAGCTGGATCTGTCCCAGGAGGAGCTTTTTGTATTTTGCTTCTGAAAAGAAGAAGTTAGAAAAGTGCTTCGTTTGTCCTCTGCCCTGAACGAGTTATACTGGAAAACTGCTGGCAGTTGTAGGAAGCCAAGAAGTGTCTGTTCTGTTCCTATGAATGTGCTGGAGAGAAGCGACTCTAAACTATGGAAAAATGAAATTGCCAAGAACGATATTTGTCTGTACCCCGTAGGAACTACTCACTGAAACCATTTTCAACCAGCCAGGCCACCACAGACTCCTCTGCTTGGTAAGTGAACGGCTGCCCATGTTGAAGCGCACGTTACGAGTTGGGGTTGGTTACGCTTTCTTCCGTGTCACGATTTTACCCCAAAGATGAGAACAGACTTTCGACGTAACTTTGCACTGGCTGTTTATTTTACGTAGAAAAGAAACACAAGAAAGGTTTCTGCGCCTATGCTTTAGGTTTAAGCCAAGAAGAAAATAAACTTTAGAACAGATCAGTTTTGAACTGAGGCAAATAATGTCATTTTTAGAAAGGTGACGTTCTAGGGAAGGCCAAGTATCGGCTCCTGCTAACTAATGCAGCTCCAGCTGCAGAAGAGCAACAAGTAAAGAACGGGGCAGCTGAAACCCCACGTGCCTTCAGGTACTGCACGTGCACGGGCCTTATGCGTGGCACGCTTAACTACTCGGACGTCTCCTTGGCGGTGTTGACTTGGCTGGGTGGCATAAGAAAGGTGTGGAATAATGCTATCTCCAGCCACGCTTACTGCGAGGAAGGGGCGAGATTCCCAGCTGAACTAATAATAATAAAATTTAAAGGGCTGCAAGAACTGACAGCACTTCAGAGACCAGCATAAACTGAAGCCGGGTACCTCAGCCTTGTGACGACTGTGATAAGAGGAAAAAATGGCGCTACACTGGTTTGTCTTTTCTTTCACTGACTGTATGAGAATAGGAAATGATGCTAATGTAACCCATCGTTCCTTCTTCTTCCAAAGGATTCCTAGTGGTTCTCTTCAGATGTTCTTCTCAACGGCTGCCAGTACAAATCCTCTCCTGTGCTGGGAGAGCTCCTGGAAGTGTACGCACCTAATACTTACGGAGGTGTTTGTATTTAGTACTTTGCTAACACGGTGCAACTGACAGATTTGTTAGCAAAAAAACCTTTTTTTTTTGCTGTCAGGGTGAACAGTAGGCTACCTTAATTCACTGAATATGTCAAGTAGTATAATTTGATGAGAGCTCTTTCTCCTGATACAAGTTCTGACTACTTGGTTCCCATAAGCAGCTTCTTACTCAGTCCTTCCTGCACCTTACAGTATGGTGCAAAGGCAGGTATTCTCCTGTCTCTTAGAAACACTATGACTCACGCTTTTTGTGTCAAAGTATTTTCAAGGAGAGCTCATAAAGAGATGAACTAATGTACTGTACTCTGATTATGTTTTTCTTTTAAAGAAACATTGTTTTGTGAGCAGAACCTGGTTTTAAAAATCGTTCTTCCTGTGGATTTGTGCCTTATGTCCCCTAATTGCATCCTACTGACAGTTACAACCAGTTTCCTCCAGTTTTCTTGTTATTCCTTGACAATCTCCCTCTTGCAGCAAGCCTATCTCCCTCTAGCATCCCCACTTTATTTGGCTGGACAAATTGCTGTGGCTTGTTCAGAGCACATGTGTGCTGATTTGCTGGCTCTTATCTCTGAGAATGGGAAAAGATCTTTCCCTCAGCGGAGGCAATAATTTGGATCTCTTTTCAATAGCCAACTGTTTTCATTATATTTGCAGCAGCTTCACACCTCTGAAAGCTATGCCTTTTTAAAAGTGACCAAGAAGTTCGAGGGTTATTGAGGGAGACAGCCATATGGACAAACTGCATAGATTTCATCCTAGCAGGAAAACGGAGAAAATAACGGGGGCCCAAATGAATATGGGGCAGGGGAGAATTGGTAATGTTAATCTAATTTTTTTGTTGTTGTTTTCAGAATTAAGTCAGTTTTAGAATTGCATGTAGACATTATAATTTTTTAGTTATTCATTGGTGAGGATAAATGTAAACTCTTTTGTTGATAAAAGAACTGTCAAACCGTCAAACTTATTTAGAGTGGACAAGAAGATTTTTCACCGCGCTTGTATTTACGAATATTAACCAGTGGCTCTTTGATAGCCCTATGAAAAGCACACGTAATGTCATTATCTCTGGTATAGGGAAAAAAAACCCAACCCCTAAAAGAAGTGAGGGTCACTTTTGGAGAAAGGATTAAAATTCCATCATCTGACCACATCCATCTTAACTAGTGCTTTGACATGATACAAACATGAGGGACAGCAGGTCTCTCTTCTGTGTCACAGAAGAGGGCGCAATCCTTCCCCAAGCTTGCTAAAGATGTTGGAAGAAGATGGCGTGGAATTTTTTTTTTTTCCTCCACCGGGGAAATCATCAGAGAACCGATCTGCTTTACCCAAACAGGGTGCTGTCTTCTGGTGCGTTTCACGCAGAGAACATCAGTCTGAAGCCCTTGCCCTGATATGTGTAAGCCCTAATTTATTTTCTTTGCATATATCATTTTTAGGTTTCTTTCGTGTATCTTTTCTTACTGGTTTTTCTTCCTGTCCGTATCAGTCAGGTCAAGGGAGCATCTTTACAACAGTTTACTTATTAACTTGTATCGCTTCAGAAATGTGACACATACTGTGTAGGTTTTTGGCCATATAAAAATACTGGCATAGCACAACGTGTTAAAACCACGTGCTGATAGGTTTTATATTCCTAATTGTCTAGCTGGAAAAGAAATATTAATTTCAGGGGAATGTAAGATAGTTCAGTGCTGAGAAACAGGAAACCTTTAACCTTTGTGACTTTCTGAAAACCAAAGCAGAGCGATTCACAATACCAGAGATTAATGCAGGAAAGAGACACTGGTGCTACTTAACCTTCTTCCAAAGCAGTTGCTGGATGTAATTTCCAATGGGGACTGATAGGCGAACCCATGCACAAGGGCATGACTCAAAATAAATGTTTCGAACCAGATAAAACAACTGGCAATGCCCCACAATCCCATTAGCTCTAGTGATAGCACTCGGAGCCCTTTCAAGAAAAAATGTCTATTGCCACAAAATATTATCAAACGGAATGAATCTGTTTTTATTACATGGAAAAAATGAAGTAACCTTCCGAATATACTGTATTAAAAAAAAGTTGAAATTCATACAGTGAAAAATTATGAGCTAGGGTTTTTATAAGATTTGAAAGGTCAGGAGGGTAAGCAGATGGCTAGCTGTAGAATTTATTGTGCTTTTAGCAATTGTTTTGATGTTCCAGGTGAAGCCTTGCAAGCTTATGAGACTGTAAAATTCTACGACCCTGCATTAGAGTGAGGATTATGCTCATAATATGCATGTGATTTTAGAGACCAATCTATCACCCATTTATTATCTGCCAAAAACTCACAGGATTCAGTGTGATTAATATCTTGAACTACGATTTTTACTATTCTGCAATAGTGCATCCCTTTTTTTTGTCCATTTTGCGTTTGTTTCCTTTATGAAAATAACACAAATAAGCCTATGATGGTGAAGTGATACCCTGGTAATGCTGAGTGACTTTCCAGCAACCTTTCAGTACTCAAAAATGATATGATTTTACAAGGCATGTAAAAAAAAAAATTATGTATTCAGTAATGATTATTGCTCACACTTTCTCCCATGTAACAAGCTATCCTTAGCAAATTCAGTATTATCAGGGTCTCGGTGCAGTACCTTGAGGGAACGTTACCGACTTCAGGACAGAACCATCAGCGCAGGGCTCGGGGTTCACCAGCACCTGTACAGCAGACAACAGCAGTGATGCTGAACTGTTACTCCTGTTCTTACAGGAGCCCTGTAATAAAAACCAGTCCCCTCTCTGTGGATGCATTGCGTTCCAGTAGGTGACATTTCGTGTCTCTTTAGTCATATTTGTTAAGTAAAGAGATGTCTAACCACGTACACAGCATCTGAGACTATGCACAGGAATTCTGTGATCTCCTGGGCTTGCAGCAATAGCTTCTGTGCAGGCCAGCACAAGAATACAGCGACTTTGACTGCGAAGCCCGTATGACAGGCCCACCTTGTTATTCTGACTTTCATAAATGAAGCGCAAGGCTATGCAAGTGGCTCCTGGTCCATGACTGAAGTTCCTTCTGCAGTATTTACAAGGAAATAATGGTAACGATTTCCTGGTGTCCCATAGGAGTTGAAAAGCATAGATACCTTGTTTCTGTCTGGAAGAACTTCCTAAAGGTTTTCTTCAAAGATGGCACAGCTTCTGTGCTTGAATATCCCGTGGTAGTAAAGACAGAGTACGGGAAAAATTCCAGTGGCTTCCGACTAATCCAGCTTACCGTTGGGTTCAGGCTCCTGTCTGGAGAATACTGACCGAGAACAGCAGGTGGGACAAACAAGGATGGCCGGCAATATTTTCTTAAACTTGGGAAAGAAAAGACAAGAGCTGTGTTTTTCCCTCAGTTGAAGATGTGTGCAAGCTTCACGTGCAGTAGCTCATTTTACAAGTTTGTATACGGTGAGACATATCCGCAAGTCTGTAGAGAAGACCTATTATCCTGTTTATAAATTCAGCCAACATCTTGATTAGTTCCCTTTTTTGCCAAGATGATCTTTTCTTTTTCAAGAAGCAGCTCATTCGTATTGTGGTAACAAAATAAGCCATTTTCTTCCTTCCAAACTCATGTTCTAGTGAGATTTCTGGTGCTGAGTAGTGGTAGAGGAAGGAGATGGGCTCACAGGAGGCCAGTGTTCCCCTGAAACTACGCAGTCTGATTTGAAAGAGCTAGCTGGGTCTTGTATTCTTACTGAAATAAGGTGCGGCAGCTGTATTTAGGTAGATATCTATCCTGTCTTGGGCAGGAAAGAGGACAAACGGTAAGAGCAGTAACAGCGAAATTTGTGCTGATGAAATCACTTACAGCTATGCAAATGTAGTGCTTTTGCCGTGGAAGATCTTACTTGTTTGTCGTGATTGTGAGCATTGATTGTTGGGCTCAGGTTTGGGTCGTACTGGTGTTACAGTGGGAGGACCCCATTACATTTTAATGCGTAGTGACTTGAAGTTTGTTACCTAAGGCGAATTATCGATAATAATTAGCTTTCTGTTCAAATTCCATTGTTGCTATCTGCACAGTTTGAAATCAGACAGAGCCTAAGCACTGAATCTAAATGGCAGCTTTTCAAGTAATTCCACCCAGTCTTCCACCCACCCCCACCCTCAGTTCAGCACCTCTGTGTTCACTGGAATCGGTGCGTAGTTTCTGCACAAAAATGAGCAGTTAACTAAATGCTAATTAAAAGCAGCATGTCAGTTTATTGTGCTCAGTAGGAGCAGTCACAAAAGAACATGAACCTGAATTAATTTTTTTATGCGCCCCCCGCCCGGGGGGGGGGAATTAATTTTTATCTCCCCCCCCCCCCGTTTTTTTTTTTGCCTCAGCAGACCCCAGGAGGGTTGAGGGAAAAGCCTATTAGGATAACTCAAATAAAAATTTGAGATGGGCCTAAGAAGCTTCCAATCATGTGAAATATTTTGTTAGAGCCTCCCAGTGCTAATGCACTAGCTCCGCTGCCTGTTAGCTCAGTATGCCACAACTTCTGAAATCCAAAAGCTGCAAGATGTCCCAGGCTCCCGTTAGTCCTGGTATCACTATTTAGCTATGGTCTTGGTCCTGTGAGGTTTGTTGATGTTTCTGAGACCTGGAGGCATTCAGCAGCTCAGAGGTGATCACTATCCACACTGATTAATCCCTGTAGGCCTGATCCAAAGTCTGTTGCATTCAATGGGGTTTTATATTTCACTTTTATAGGCTTTAGGTTAAGGCTTAAGCTATGGGTTAGAAGCAGATAACGAGGGCAGGGTGAAAGGCAGATCAAGCAGGGGAGTGTGAAGAGAACGAGAATGTGAGGTGGAGAAGCTCATCTCACGTGGTTTATCGTCTTGGGCTGCTTTATAATACTTGTGGGTGCCAAACCCTGCAGTTAAGACAAAGAAAAATCAGTTGTTTATTGTTGGCAGCATTCAAAAATGAATCTGTATGAACCAAGGACAGACCTTCGCTGGCTCGGTGGAGCTGTACCCATTTGCATCAGCAGGAAATGTGAATTCATATAGTCATAGATCCATTTCTGAATGCTTCCAGCAGCAGAGGAGAGGAAGGATTTTCCTGTGCTCTTAAGTGCAAAAGAGCTGGTTCTTTTAACTGTTCCGAAAATGTCAAATGTTTGCTGCCTTCCTCTTTTTCAGTGAAGCATTTTAAATCCAAATGCATTCCTGAGGTTGAGTTAGCTAGCCCGTGATGACCGAGGTGCGCGCGTTTGGGTTGATCAGCCGTGTTGTAGTGTGTGGCTTTCATGAAGCATCCCAGTCTGTAGATCCTTCCCATCGCTGTCTCTTACTTTGTGCCCTTGCGTGGCTGTTCATGTGAGTCGGGTTGTGTGGCCTTCTCAAGGTTTGATGACCACCTCACAAATTAGCAGAAATGTCACCTCCAGACACACCAGCTGGGAACCAGCATACTGTCAGAGGGGAAACTCTTTCATCAGCCTTCACTTCATTCCTTTAACCCCTTACTGGCACTGTTTGATGTACGAGATGTCAGTATGACAGGGTGGAAGAGCCCTCATTTTAAAGGAAACACTGGATCACATAGTGATAAAGTCACTCTGATAACATCACTTACACATAGGATAGAGTAATACTTCATATGAGCAGTAATGATTTTACTAAAAGATCTTTAAGCAACCAAATAGTGTTAAGCTACACCAAGAGACACATTTATTATTGAGCGTAATCTCATTACATTTTATTATAAGCGTGCTGTTTGTTTCTTTGTCCCTCTAGTTCTCCAAAGAATATAGGACAGAAAGCAAAAGTTTAAAGTCAGTTTTGGCTCAAGCCAGGTTCGTAACACGCCGTATTTGTAACAGCCCCAAGAGTGCTTTAACTTGAGGTAGCCTTCAACAGCCCCCTCCAGAAGGCTGGAAAACACAGCTTCACCACAACACAAGGGGATCCAGGCATTTTCTTTCCACGTCTTTGTAGTTACAGTAAAATTACAAATGCGGTGCTAGGACGTGTCAGTGCACAAGTAGAAGGCTGACAAGAGTGGAAGTCAGTAGAAAATACCCAAGCATAATGCATTACCACACATCCTTCTCTTACCTAACCGTTACACCGTGCTATACCAGTCATTTGTCAGATCATTTGGCTTTCTCTTTCCAGTCTGTTGCTTTCCTCCAGCTCTTAATTTCCTCTGGCTGACAAGGAAAAATCAGACTGTAATGAGAGGCCAAGATATCTTAGGATTTACCAGCGTCAAGAAGTGTTTGTAATCTTTTGACAGTCTAACCGTAAAAATCTGAGAGATTTGAATTGTTTCAGATACGTGCCAGTTATTTTCTTATAAAACCTGAGAGAAGTTACCAGGTTTTCTTACTTTGCTCAAAGCTCATGGGAAGGATAAAGATCTCCAGTACCACCAACTAATGGAGTTACTCCCTTAGCTCCGGATTCATCCGTCCAGCTTCAGCGGCTCTGTGAATGGGATTATCCTCTAAAAGCTTCTGATCCAGTTTCTTTAGTCCTGAAGACCTCGACTCTTCAGAACACCCTCATTCTGCTGGTGCAAGCGAAATCTCCTCCTGATCTCTTCTCTAGCAAGGTACTTTAACGTTCTAAGAATGCAACGGTTACACTCAGTTAAACCACTGACTTGGTTCATTCCCCAGTATCTTAGGCTGCGTGTAAGCTGTTACTGAATGCACAAAGTATTATTCGTTGAATTATTACTGGTCATCTGTGGCATTTTAACACGTTAAAGTATCTCTCCAACTTCAAGAGCAGCTGTTGTTGTAGCAGGTTGGGGGAAAAAAAAAATCAATGGGCTCTTTCCCATCAGATAGCACAAATCCCTTTGTGATAACTGCAGTTTCTCATTGAATGCCAACAATCTGTAATGATTCAGGACCACGGGATCAGAAATGAGCTTAGCCACAAGTCTGTGACAGCGACTTGAAAAGACATGTCATGAACTTTTGCTCCGAAATCATCAATCTCTTTTGAACTACAGGAGATTCCCCATCACCTATCACTTCTTATTTCCTCTTTTTCTAGGTGGTCCCGACAAGTAGAGAAGCACAGGTCTGACTTTCTTGCATGATCATGTGAAGCTTTCTGGGAGATCCCATTACTGAGGGAGCTAATTTCCTACCTACTTTTAAAACCCCTTCTAATCTATCTCTTCAAAAGCCGTGCTATACAGTTGCAAATATGGATTTTCGAGAGGTCAACACATTGTGCAGTCAGGTTTGGGAAATGAGCTCAATGAAAGGAAGATATCCGTATGGCCTGTATAACATCCCTGTCTTTACTGTGCACACCAGATCACGGTCCCCGTCACTGTCAGAAAGCCTCTTCTGCCAGCGGGTACTAGCTGCCTTTCTTCCGCCCGAGTGTTTTTCTCTCCAAAGCTCTCCAGGTGCCTGAGTGCATGTTCCAGATCCCTGGTGGGACAGAAACTGGCAGCTAGAAATGTCTGAAGTGGTTTCAGCTCAGTGGAAATGAAGTGTGAATACATGAAGCAAACCCACGTTGTTCACTTGAGATGATTTTCTGTATTTGATACAGGGAACTCACCAAGCAACTCACCAGTTATTTTTGCAGTGCGTTTTCTATTACAAAGCATAAAATGGCTGAAACCTGTAAATGCTGTTATCTGGTGCAATCATCTCATGAGGTCTTAAATACGGCTAATTCTTAATGGGAGCATATATAGTCAAATGAATGGGTTTCTGACGTCGTAGCACTTGGCAACTGTTCGTTTTCACTTGTACGTTCAGAGTGTGAGTGGCTTATTTCTTAGGCTAAAATCAGGAAGATTCCCGACATTCTGGAGATACTGTCTTTGGTGGACCCTAGATGTGGGATGGTAAAGTATAGGTTAGATAACCTGTCTCAGCTCCAACTCCTTGACATCTTCGAAAGCATTACTTAATTCTGAGTACCAGAAGCGTGTTAGGATCATTGAGAAAATACATATATTGAATTAATGAATAACTCGCAGAACTATTATGGTTTCTCATTATGCACAATTTTAGCAGCATATACTAATTTTAAACTGTTTTGTTTTAGAACAGACTGAAGATAAATTTATCTGTCTGTGCACTAATACAGTTCCATCATAAAACCTGATCTGTATCCCTTAAACTTCATTATTTAATTCTTATGTTGTAAATTAATGCTTTGAGAAAGCGGGAGCTGTGATGCTCATCCTTGCACCTCAAGCAAGCCTGCGCAGCTCTGCCAGGTCTTCACAAGCAGCTGCAAAGTCTTCAGTCGTATTGTTAAGGTTAATATAAAGCAAGTCAGGATCCTATCTGGATCATCTGCAGGTCTGGCACGGTAGGTCCTGTGCAGTTGGGGACGTATAACAAACGGTAAGCCAACTTTTCTATTTAATAGTAATAATAATATGTTTAAAAAGTGCTATATAACTTCCCAAATAACTCCATGGAGGTCTCTCTGAAAGGCTGGGGGGGGGGGGGGGGAAGTGCATT
>JAVKLA010000001.1:20796120-20816914 GCA_034782735.1 Sagittarius serpentarius
CCCCCCCCCCCCCCCCCCAAGTGCATTGTTTGGATTCTGAAGGAGTAAACAGCAAGCCTGTTGCTTTAAAAATTGAGTGTCTTTGGAATAGTTGGGTTTTTTTAAAGTTGAATACCTACTTAAATGCTTTATCAAACATTATAATAAATATCTCAAATAATTATAATTAACTTAGAATTTTTTCTTCTGAAATTTTCCTGGAACATATTTGACACAGGGTACAGTAACAGCACTAGACCTAAACCCCACAGATTTTACCAAGCGGTACGTCTTATTCCTTGAGCATTGTGTGTACGCTTTTGTAAAGCAATCTGGTTTAGATATACTGTCAAGATTTATATAAAGGTGTTAATGGAAATAAGGGACAGCTAATATTGATGATAAAGGGGTTTTTTGGTATTGTTTAGTAAAATTACTTGAGGCTACCCTTAGGGTTGTGTTTTTTTCTCTCCCGTTGAAAGGATGCACCTTAGAGCCTTTCTGATTCTCTTCTGACATAAAGGGCCACGACTACAAAACAAAAATCAACAGATCTTCCAAGATTAAAAGATCTATGTTAAAATTAGTAACACTTCCCCATAAGTAAAGCACGTAACAGCACATCTGGAAAGTGCAAAGGGGTTTCAGACTGTCTAATCGTATCTTGAATGGTCTGATTGATGCTACTTGCAGACACGATGTCGAGGGCTATGAAAGAAGTAATTGCAGAGTTTCTATTTGTCACAATATTCCTTGATGGGATTTCTGATGTTAGTAATTTGTCACAGTGGTTCATTGTCTTGCCGGATGTCAAACAAAATGGAGATGCCAGGGAGCTGATGATTTGCCTTAAGAATGTCAGCGTCAGGACTGTGGGAACAGATTTATAATGAATATCAGGGCGACTGCGGAAGGGCAGGCGTTCGGCAGGGCTCTGGCCGCAGGTAGCAGAGCCCGGTGGTTCAGGAGAGACTCAGCGGGTGCTGCCATTTCTGCGGTACGCTGCAGCACCCCTATTCACACTCCTATTATCCCCTGGGATCTTGCCTCAAAAGTATTTGAGGATGATGCTCTCTCCAGGTAAACCACACGTTATGGATCTACTCGAAATCTGTTAAGTGGCAAGTCTGTTTGGGAGTATGACTTACAGTCCGCCGTGGTGTTTTCCCCTCAGCTTAGAAACTGTGGGGAAAGGTGTCTCTCCCCGAGACCCTTCACCACAACACTGTAACACAAAAAAAGCTGTTTCAGGCTGGTGGCTTCCTATCGTGGAGCAAACCAAATGTAATTACTGATAGGTTTTCCTGCAGCTGTAGAGGGGGATGATCTTGGTGGCAGGGGCACCGAGCTAGCCCTCGGGGTGCCCGGGGCAGGTCTTACCCCTCTCACTGAACCCTTTTACAATTTCTCTCATGCTACCCGGTCTTTTCTCGTGTCTCACTGAGGGAGGGATATAGTGGGGACAATAATATTTTGCTCCTCTTATTGTCTTTTTGTAACCTGTTTGCATTAAAAACTTCTTAAGGCATAGACAAGTCCTTACCGTGCCAATATGTATCGCCGAGTATAGAGGGGTCTTAACCTTGATGGGAGGGACCTTAACACTGATGGAGGTAAAGATTCGTTCAGACAAATAATAAAAAAATTGTATTCCTTTGTTTTGGTGATGGTTCTGCATGGATTTAACAGGAAAAAAATATATAGGAGAATCTATGAACAGAACTGGAATTGAAATCCTGGCATTCCTCTGAAACTGTTGTGTTAGTTCTATTTTATTGTTATTCTTCAACAGTTCATGCATAAATAAATGATAGGAAGGGTCACTGATCTGCTGCGGAGGAAGACAGCTATGCCTCCTGTCGCAGCAGAGCACAGAAAAACATCCTAATGATTAGACGTGTCATTGATGGCAAGTTCCAGCCATAAGCTGCTACAATTGCTCTAGGAAAAAAAAAACAAACCGACCCAACAAAACACACAAAGGGTCGTAACGGAGAAAGCTGTCTGTCAAAACGCATCTCAGTAAAATGCCTCTGCCAGCTCAGGGAGTGTAAATAAAGGCAGAAGGAAAATAATGCAATGGTAAAAATAAACAAGGTGCAAAAAGATCATGTTGTAAGTTGAACAGCGTTTTGACCTCGTGCTGCAATAGTCAGAGGCTGCCATAATATGGCCAATGAGCAGGCTAATAGTCCAATAGAAAGGCCTACAAAGACAACCGTGTGATGTGGAGACAAAGTCTAAATCGCTGTTCTGTGCCGAGTCAGTTGTTCCTGACCATAAAAATTAAAATATGGGAAGAATGAGAATCTGGCCTGACACTTACAGGTCTTTGTTATCCTGCAAATTTCAGTACCCCATATATCAGACGGATGTGTTTATTCTTAGCGATACATATTTTTATTCTCGGGTTGCGCATTAGCCCCTAAGGAGAGGCATAGCCCATCTGCTGTGGCTCTCTGCCTGCTGACTGAGCCATTCCACTGGTCTGCCTTTGCGACCCCCCCCGGCCGCAAAGAGGCTGAGGCAGGAGCTCGTAGCGGGCACCCAGTTCAATCTATAGGACGCACCTGCAGGTGGTTTCTCTCGGGAGCCTGTTGGTACGTCGGGTAAAACCCAGCGCGTGGCTGCGATTCGCAGGCGAGACGAGGGCACTTGTAGGGAAGGTGCGCTGTCGGACAAACAGCTTCACCGATTTCCCGGGAGGGCTGGGACCCCGCTGGCTCCCAGCCCTATGGACCAGGACCTCCGCCCCTCCCGGCGGAGAAAGCCTCCTCTCTCGCCGGCTGCTCCCTCCGGGCTGCTCTGGCTTACAGCATTTCTGAAGCTCGTGCGTGAATGCTTCATAAAAATACCGGGGGACGTATGAAGGTAGACAGATGTGCATAAGAGAAAGCAAAGGGAAGATTGATAAGCTGTGAAAAAGACAATAAGGATTTTGAGAGAAGCTGCTGAAAGAAGAAACGGGAAGAAAAAGGAGAGCAAAGCAATCTGAACAACACTGCAGAGACAAAATAAAAAGACGAAGCGGTAGAGCAAAAGAACAACAAAGGAGGGATATAGCAGGAAATTTTTGACTTAAGAGTGCGTCATGGTCTGTTACAGGAAGGTAAACGTGAGAGCAAACGCAGGAAGGGAAAATACCAAGGTGACAAGAGTGAGTAAGACATCCTGAGCAAGCTTGATCTAACAGTATTCGGTGACTACGCTGTTTCACCGCTTAATGTGTCTTATCAGGGTATAGTAAATGACTTCTGATAAATGCATTTTTGGCAGAATTTGGTTGGCTCTTAGAATGTACAGAAACATAAATTGGCGAATACACCAGGAAAGTGAGGGTGACAGTTTAAAAACATATTAGGACAGTATTTCTTCCTCCTGTTCGTACAGCTTAAAGTAATAATTTCTGAAAAAGACACTTGTCGGTCATTAATTAGAAAGCTGAATAATGACATTACACGCTTATTTTACTGTTTTCTGTTTTGGGAAGTATAGCCAGACTTTTACGTCGGCTAGAAGTATATACAAGGCGAATGTCCTCTTTGTAAGCGCTGCGTGTAGAAACTTCTCCAGTACGATTATAAGAAAGGCACAGACCCTGCAGTACCTAGTACGTCCCCCACGGACCTATGATACTCACTGGTGTTATGTTCATTCTCAGTTAATTCAATATAAACTTAAATGTCTTAAAAGAAATTTCACAGACAAAGTCAGTGCTGATAATTATTTTTGTTAAATTACTTTTTTTTTTTTCCCAAAGCCGACTCTTTAAGGAGATATTAAATACTTGCATGCAACAGCAAATACCATTTCTGAGCTTGCCTCTTCTGTCAGAGATAATTAACTCGGGAAGAAAGGTGAAATCTCTTTTGTGTGTTTTCATATTGCAGCTCCTCATTATTCCAGACTCTCCACATGCCCTGAATGATATCAGACGTCTTTGTCCAAATGCATTTTGGAGTTTCATAACAGGCAGACAGAAGTAGTTAATGATGTCACTATAATGGATCGTTATTTTTTAGTGTCAAGCTCCCAGTAATTGTACATTTTCTGTCTTTCACACCTGCAATCTCCAAGAAGAAGAAGGAAAAAAAAAAAAAAAAAAGAAAAAAAGAGTTTGGGCTTATCTAGAAGGTGAGGGGAAATTTCAGACCAGGCTGTCACGTCCTGCAGCGCCATCTAACCAGACAGTGATAAAACTGAATAGTCTTATCAATAAATCACAATCAAGCTTGACGCAATTCAACTCTGCCTTCAAAGCCTTAAGAGCTGTTAGATTTTCCTATTAGAAACAAAACCAAAATGTATTTATCAGCAACATCTGGAGTCTGGGAGAAGTAAGCATGTGTCATCAGCGGACTTTCTGCCCGAATCCAAGGGAAAACATCTCTCTCTGGGTCTCGCCTTACAATAACAGAAACAAAATGCAAAGTGGGGGGTTCTGTGGAGCTAGAGATTCCCAGCGGGGCAGGCTCCCCTGGTGGCTTTATAGGACGCCGTTCCCACCATGCCCTGCCCAGAACATCCAAGGGGGAGGCAAGGCTCAGTGTCGGAGCTGCTGCTGCCGCCGCGTCCGGAGGCCCCGGGACCCTCCCTCGTGCGCCGGGGCAGCTCTCCAGGAGAGAAGGGCATACGCCGAAGTAGTACCCATCAGCACAGTCAGACGCTGGCAAAACCAGCCCTGGGGTAAAATAAGGAAATGCTTGCCGAAGAGCTGGGCTGGGAATGGTCCCGTGGCCAGAAAGCACCCGCAAATTTGTGTTCCCAGCAATGAAGGCAAGTGTTCGCGTTGACCTGCCTCAGAAAAATCTGTGCAACTCTTTGTCTCTGGGAACAATATGACTTGTCAGCAGAGTGCCCACGGTGCGTCCTAGGGTGCCTGTGCTCCGTGCTCGTCTCCTTTATGCTCGGTTGTTGCTCTCCGGGATCTAGCCCTGCTTAAACACGTGGTAAGGAGGCCACGTCCCTCCCCTGGCCATCTCCTGATGTGGTCTGTTTCTTGCTTTTTGTCCCAGGTCTGGAGGAGGACTGACGGCAGCATTGACCATAGAAAGGGAGATGAGGTTATTGTAGAGGAGGTGGTGAAATAACTTTGAAGATCATGCTGCTGAGGTGAGATTAAAAGCCACAGTGCAAGCTGACGCGTAGTAGGAGCTGTTCTGCTGTGAGCAGGGGGCCTTTCGATGACAGCAACGGAAGACGGGACAAGCTGATCATGGCAGGGCCGTACCTGACGGGATGAAACTCTGAGAAGAGACAAGTTAACTGTGGGATGGACTGGGTGAGATTTTTATTTTTGTCAATAGAGGCACTCTACAATACCCTGTAGGGGTTCATCTGGAACACTTCTTCTGGAAGTGGAAGGATTTCTTACAGAAAAGGGCTTCAGCCCGGCACTGAAAAGTCTGATAGGGGATCTGATTCTTCTCGCAGGGATAAAAATATCAGGCGCTTGCAGAAGCTTCTTATGGCGAACAGGCAACACGGGCAAGCGACAAGTCTCAAACAAACGTACGCTGGCTATTAGAAAAGCATTTCTACAATTAAAAAAATGTCTGAACAACCTCCCAATAGGACTAACGTGGCAAACAGCGCAATTGATGTGGACCGTGATACGTTTATGAACGTGCTTGTAGGAGGCGGTTTTCTGAAGAAGCAGATAAATAGTCCTGGTGAATAAAGGAGATTCTTTTTTGTCTGGGACCCTACAAACAGATGAAAGCTGTCAGGTCAAATATGTCTGCCATATGCTGAGTATCGGAGAGTTTGTACCAACCCCAAGCTCTTCCTCAGCTTTTATTATCCATAAATACTACTGTTTCCTTCTTGCTTGATGATGTGCTCCTGTTTGCCAAGTGAAATACATGCTGGCCAGTGGTTTGGCCTGTTAACGAATTATTTTTTCAAAGGTTAAGCATTCTCTAGTCTTAGAATACAATATTATTCCAAGATTACTTCCCTTAAACACAGTCCCCCACGTTCAAAAAGAAGTGCCTCTGTTTGTTCGGCAATTGACTGTGTTTCATCTTGAGCAGTGATATATTGATTTTCATGTGAAGCGAGCTTTCAGGTTGCCGTTTAGAAAGATGAGTTTTGGCAAGGCTCCGTTAGATGACTTTGTGCTATTGCTTATTCTTCAGCTGGGAGAGCAGGCAGCCTTGCTCCCAGGTACGAGCTGCCTGAACCATCTCATTCAAATCCAATTCTTTTATTCCACTTTCTGTTGGTATGGTCCAAAGTGTCATTATTTTGCTGGCCAGTTTATTCGCTGGCTAATGGGAGGCAGTTTACCCAGTACTCCCAGTCTCTTTTTTTCTGTAGAAGCTCTGTCTCCAGGCTTTACCAGCTACATTACAGGCTGCAGAAATATTACATATATTGTACTGCTCTCTGTGAGTGATGGTGTATCTATAGAGTTTCTGCTTTCCTATAGAGAATACATTCATTTGCAAACTGCTCCTTTGATTACCTTTGTTGAAGTTTATTATCTTGTCCAAGGGCTTGGGAGGGAGGCAGGGAAGGAAAGAGGGTCTTATTTTTCTTTTTTTTAGTATTAATTACACATGGTCTGTTTGCGTCAGCATATATGGAATAAGAGAAGCCAGCCTTCTGTCTGTTAGTACTTCAGTTACTTACCCTGGAAAATGACTGAAGGCAGTAACTAATACAGCAATCTAATGCAGCAGTGATATAGAAGTTTGTTTGTTTGTTTGTTTGTTTGTTTGTTGCTCCTTTGTGCAATTGCACTTTCATGAATTCTGAGTTTTTCATGAGTTTGTGAATGAAAATCAGGCAACCTATTTCCCGCATGCAAAAATTAGGGAAGAGTTTTTCCAGAAAATTTCTGCTCAAGTCAGTGAAGTCTGGTCTTGAGTTTTCCAGATATCTGAGGAACGTAGCCAGAGTAAAAAAATGATATTAAGATATCAGGACTATGCCTCTGTGATGTTCCTATTATTACCAGTTTTTTAACGAGAATTTATGTACTGTAACTATAGATAAGCTTTTCTGAAGTTTGTACTATAAGGTGTAGGAACCAGCAAAATACCAGGCAAATGTTCATGTTAAATGATGCTTCTGATCATAAAGAGTTTTGCCGATTTCTTTTCAGCATCCATGAAACACGCATTGATTTTAGACAGACTGATTACTTCATATGCTAGTCCGTATCTTACATTAGACTGTGCTTCTGCACTTTGTTCAGAAATATTGTGTACAAGTGAAATTTATTGCCCTGGGTGAATGGTGGGAGATTAAGGTGAGGGAGTACTCTTCCTAGTGTTTTTTAATATTGCCCTGGAAAAAATGGTATGATTGCCGTCCAGTACGCGCATAAATTTAAATAGTTTATACCAGCTTGCTGGATAAGCAAGTAACTTGACTATCTTAAGAGACAACAAATACAAGCAAGATGCGGTCCGTTGGAGAAAATGGTAAGAAAAAGAACGCTAAGATTATGGACAATGAGAAAATCATGGACAAGCGTATCTGACAGTTCACGGTAGAGATGAATGATTTCAGTTAAATATGACAGAGCCTGAAAGCGAAAAAATGGAGGCTAAGATGCACGAAGTCAATCTGTTGTTTATTCTAGTACAACAATTTCAGCTCTTATTTACTGATGGTATTCAAGCTCCAGATAAAGCTCAAATATAGAAGAGCATTAGAACGTACCCTTTTTTTTTTAGATGGAAGTGTTATAACGGGCGTTACCAAGAAGGAAGAACAGCAACTAAGTACTTTCAAAAATAAAGCACTGAAGTAAATTTTGAATTTGTATTAGAAAATATTTAACAAGGGAAAAGATCCAATTCAGAACAGAGGGATCTACACAGAGTCAAAACCAGTAACTCTCAACTGCAGTGATTTAAGCAGGCAGAGGATGTGGCTGGGATGACAGAACCATCTCTTCAAAAATCATTCTTTCCAGGCTTAGCCCCTTGGCCAATAAAGGAGATGAAAAAAGTGAGTATTAAGCAAGACTTTAAGCTCTTGCAGTAAACTAAAAGTAACAAGAAAGGACATCTTTACAGAAAGGGTGGGCCAAGAAATGTTCATAGACAGAAGCTAAACAGTTCACCCTTGGCAGAGAGCAAGCGTGTGCCTCGGCGTGCAGCATTAGCTGGATGCTGCCAGCAGTGTAACTCTTTAGTAGTAGCAGTGGGAGTCCGCAGAAAATGTTTCAGTGAATTCCCAGATATCCTCGGGAATACAGCCGGCTGAACGTGTGATTAAGGTGACTCTTCAATGACTTTGCAAGGGGCTTGTTCACCAGATAGAAATGATCCCTGACACAGATATGGGACTGGAGGAAAATGCTCAGTGTTCCTCGCTGTGCCCAAAAGAGCATTCCTAGATTTTGGCATCTTTCTCCCTGTTCAGTGTTAGAAACCACCGCTTGTTATCGAACGCGGTGTTGAATGTGCCATGATTGAATTGTGCAAATGGTTTTCACATCTTTTTTTCTGCCAGTCATAGACCAGACTATGCGCCCAATAAATTCACAGGCTGTCAGACTTGCCAGTGAACGACTGATACACTGCTAAGATTACATGGATCTGGTTGAAAAATGTGGATGAAGATGGTCTGCAGAAGACTTGAAGGGAAAGAATGTCCTTTCTTAGCAAGGTGATAAAAGTTACGAAAGGTCATTCCAGAAAAGAAATGGTCAGGAATATGAAGGTCTAGTGTCAAAGGTAAAATTAAAACGCAGGAATACGGGTCGTTGTCGTTTAATAAATAAATGAGTACGTGGCTTTAAAATGATGGAATAGTAATCCGTCTCATCAGAGGCATACAACAGTTTAGTATCGGTGTTAGGAAAATGCTGAACAGATCAAGTCCCAAACTTTATTCTTGTGTACTTCCCAGGGCTGCATGCTGTGAATGGGGAGGACTTGGGGGAGAATTGTATTGCTTTTTCTTGTGGCTTAAAGGGTGTTTTGAGAGGTATTTTAACAGTATTTTAAGAGGGGTGCTACAATGCAGTATAGTCCCCACGCAGACCTGACTTTCGTTATCTACTAGATGCATTTTGCATTAATAGCCCTGTAATTGTTCAATGCTTGGGGCAAGGACTGTCGATGTACTCATAGGTACTGCTCCAGAGCAAATAAATCATGGAAATTAGATCTTTGCTCCTTATTCTACACATTCTAAATATATTTCGCCTCCAGTCCCTGATTTTGGCAGATACTTTGTCATTATTTTAAATTGATCACATTAGGGATTTGGTAGTCATTTGAAATGGTCAACAATTGTGAATATCTTTTTTCTATGAAAAATTACATTTTGGAACTTAATTAGCATCATGGTGTGATATATGTTTAAATTAATGCCTGCATTCTCAAAGAAGTGTCGGGGGGGCGGATTTTTGTGAAACTAGACCTGAAAATGGAATGAATGACTAAAATAGGGGACAACTAAATCATTGCTGGATTTTTATGCAGAGGTTCCTCTGAACTGTTTCCGGGCTGTATCCCAAACAGCTGCTTTCAGTCTCATTTGAAAGGATGCGAAAATTGAAAAAGGCCTGTGTTTTGGGTTTTGTGGTTTTGGTTTTGTTATTTTTGTCAGGAGATCAACGTTTTGGTCTTGGCTTTGACAATACCTGCTTGAATGATGCTGGGTAAGAGCAAGTACCTGTGGCAGAACTGCCTGTGTGTGACTGGTAGCAACTAGGGAATTCCTACCAGTATTAAAAATATTCTACCAATTCATCCCAACTAAGCAGCTAATTATAGACTAGTTTGTAAATACTCTTTGGTATGTGTAGTCAAACGGTTAGGCCAGAAACCGACTCTATGCTTTAGCCACCTGGCATAAATTACAACACTATTTATTGATTAAGTAATACTGGGATTGAGAGCATAATAGTAATATTAATATTTGTCACTTTAATTTATATCAACGTTGATTTAGATCATGGTAATAACTTAAATATTGTACAAATTCATTTATTAAGTCAATATTGATTTAGAGTAACATAGTAATCTCCAAAACCTGTAAATATCCAATTATTTAATATTTGGACATCCCTAGCCTGAAATTAAGTCAGTTTTGCATCTTCCTGACGTGTGAAATAAGGATTGCTTTCACACAGAGGCTGTAAGAACCGAACATAACCCTGAAAAAAACCCTTTTGGTGCTGTGGTAATAAAACTCTTCAACCTGATCTAGTTGAAGGCATCCCTGCTCACTGCAAGGGGGTTGGACTTGATGACTTTTGATGGTCCCTTCCAGCCCAAGCCATTCTATGATTCTATGAAAGTACTGGTTTTACAGGGTAAGTGCTGGTACAAGCCTTACTGCAGAGATACAAATGGCAATGCTGTGATAGTCGTTCCTGTTCAGTTTCCCACCCAATGGATGCAGCAGGGAGCTGAAGCGCTGCTTTGAATGCTGCCTCCCCAAGAAGATGACGTTTCAAAACCTCTGACTCTCCTATTAAGATAATTGCGTATGCTGATGTCCTGTACAGGATTTATATTGTTAGGATGATACTTACGTTTTGAAATCTCTGAAGTATGCGATACTTCGGCGCACTAAACAAGCTTCCAGCCTTTGTCTCCCCCATCAAATTGTCCTCCCTTGAGAGGTAGAGCTTTGCTCTCTGCCCTTTTCAGTATGTTTACCAGCTTGAGTCTTTCATTCAAAATCATTGTATTCCAGACAGTTTAAGACTCCTTTTAGAGTTGATTGTGATTTCCTCCTCCCACTTTCCTTCTCAAGCAAGATTATATATTCATTAATCAGTCTATTTTTATTTCAAATCCATTCCTTCAAAGATTGGGCTATCTGAGGACAACCCTTTCTTAGAAATTATAGGCTATCTGTTGCATGAAACAGTCATTTAAATGATGCCTCTGTAATCTCTTTTCCTAGTCAGTTTTGGAGATGATGGCAGACAGAGCGATTAGGAGTATAACTGACTTGGAGGAATAAAGGGAAATGCAGATGTCTTGTTGACAGTTTTACGAGCAAGCTGAGTGCAGGCACTAAGAGCTGGTCATTGATACAGCCAAGATTTGGAGAGGGGAGAGAATGGAAGCGTGACAAATGAAACATTTTTAGTGCTTTCTAATGAAAACATCTCTACGTCTTCCTTCTGGCCTCTTCTTGAAGGATCTCTTCCTAGTGCTAGAGGATGTCTGAAGCCAGGGAAGCTGTTCCCCCTGGCTCCTTCTGTAGTCGTCGGCAATGAAGATGGGACTGACCAAGAGCAGACTTCGCAGACGTAAGGAAGTGCACTTACAAGTGAAGGCAGAGCATTTGAAGGAAGATACAGGGAACAAGATGGGAGAGGCTGGTTGCTATCCCTTTCCTTGCAAGTGTTTTATCAGTTGCAGCCTGTTCTCTTGTTATAAAGGACACAGGACCATCCCAGCAAGTAATATCTCGCCTGGTGTACTAATTTCTTCATGCCAGTCACTAGAGACCCGTATTTAATACATGCGGCTCCAGTTCTACAGTAATGGAAGATGGCAAGATGGAAGGGAATTAGTTTTGTCATTTCTGAGTGAGCAGATTGAGCGAGTGAGGCAATTTGAAGCTACTCATACTTAGTTGGTAACATTGCCATCTGGTAGCCCTTTGGTTGTGAAAGATAGGTCTAGGAAAACAAGCCTGTTCCTATGCAGCATGTTTTGATTTTTGTGGCCACTGCTATTTTCACAGTTTTTCAATGTTTTTTAAGAACTGCATTAATTCCTTGGGGGGGGGGGAGAAATTTCTTGAGAAAAACTGTATTCTTTGTGGTTAGTTCCTCCCCATAACTATTGGGTTAGACAATCCACCAGCTACAAATAATTTGCCATCTGTATCACCAGCTTCTGAGCCCCATTTTGAATAGGCTCATTCTGGGTTTTAGAAAATAAGCAACTTGTCTCAGCAGTTCTTAGAAGAAATTATTATTTCATTCTTTTTTAGTGAATTTGCATTAGATAAAAGATGAATGATACAAGTCAATAAAGGGTCTGCCTCTTCATGTTTGTATGAAGGATTATTTTTGAGAACTTTGGCAGAGCAGTGCAAACTGAACGCAAAGTGAAAACCTGGGCTGTCGCACGCTCTGGGCACAAGAGAAGCAATATTTCCTTGCCTTCAATGAAAGACACATAAACCTAACTACCCGCTGGTCAAACACGTTTTAAAGAGCTTTCCTACAGTCTGGATTGGCATGACTAGTTACTGGTTAGGACCACGCTATTTGACTGATAAATAGTCAAGAGGGTAACTCAACAACTGCAAGGGCACTATGTTCTCTGGCGCAGGAAGGGGTGGTTTTATCTATTTTTACTTTGCTCTTGGAACCTAAATAGCTCAGTAGAGATTCACGAGTGATCTTAGTTGTACCCATCTGGGTCCACAAGGCTCAAAAAACTAGCACTTCTGGTGACACAGGTCCTCTTCTGCTGCTGCACGGCCTTTCCTCCAGCTCTACCCTCTGGTGAAAATAAGAAAAATAGGCCATTTACTTTCCTAATGTTGCATCACTAGGTGATTCATGCAATGATGAATCTTTGCCTGACATGTTAAAACAGGTTTGTTTAAGGCATGATGAGAGAATTATGAAATCATTTTAATGGAAGTATTCTTTAAAATCACGTAGCAGTATTTCTCTATTCTGGAACTCCCTAATAAACAACATTTCAAACAACTATTTAATGTCATCTGTGAAGTAGCTAGATGTAAAATCCATCTTTTTTTCTTATTTGTTTTGATACACGTTTCTGGTGGCTTTTTCAGAATAAGTGAAAAGGGACGATGTGAGGGGGAGGTTATGTGTGAATGATTAAGCTTGCCTTTTTTTTTTTTTTTTTGGTCTGGCTAATTATAGAATTTATTGAACTCCAGTTCCTTAATTTTTTTAATAATCCTTATTGTAGTTATGCTAAGAGTTAACGTGTAATTCTCCAGTCTATGGGTGCCTTATGAGTATAAATGTATTGTTATTAATACTGCTTATCATAACTGAATATCCTTCTCACACTGTTGACTGACTACTGGGAACCATAAAAAAGCATCTTTAATGCTAAAGTCTGTTGGGTATGTGCCAAATATATTGCCGCAACGTATGCTGAACCTCAGGGGGAAGGAGCAGACTTGTTTGTTACTTGAGGTACGAGTGTCCTTACAGGCCAAATGAGGATGAATAACCCTGACCATCATGGTCTGCATCTCGCTGGCATGCTGCAGTGTGACAGGGAACACGTGAATCCTCTGCGTTAAGAACTTTTCTGCTGGGTCTTGACACTCTTTCCTGCCCCATAATTGCAGTACATTTTTGCATATTGAGATCCGAATTTGGAGCACCGCGTACCCACTGTGTAACGCTCTGCAGGCTGCAGTAACTGCATTGACCCCGACTGGCTTGATGCCTTAGAGAATTTGGTCCAATATCATTAACGCCATCATGGCACAAAGTCCATAATTCAGCAAGGTACTGAATTTTTCTGTGGGTGAGAGCAGTATCATTGAGATAAATAGGATTAATTACAAATTTTAAATGAGGTGTGCGTTGACGTGCAGGATTGAACAGAAACATTCCTAGGACAAGAAAGCACAAGCACCAGTACCATGGTGAGAGGAGAGCGCTGGACCTTGTCCAACAGTGTTCTTCTGTTCAGTTCCCAAGGTGTCTGACGTAAAGCATCTGTAAGGCTGAAGTGTTTGGCTATAATGCAGTTTGGGACAGAAGCAGCACCTAAAGCTATCCCTAAGACTGGAAGTGGCACGCTCTCTTATACGTCAGAGATTTATATTTAACCACTGCTTGTATTTAGAGAGGCACGAGATTAAGATTAAGCAACCGGAATTCGATGGCAGTGCCCTTTTAGTCTGCTGTTATTGCTTGTTTATAAAAAATAATCCCCAAGCGCTGCCACTTATTTCACAAAAATAACAAATAGCCATGAATTGCATGTATTTCTGAATACATAGTATTTCAGCAAATGAAAGACGCTATATTTACAGCATATACCTCTAGGCAGTGGGATGCTATACACTCACGTGGGTATGACTGAATTTACTGTCCTGGTAGTTCAATAACAGCCCGTTTCCGATGTTCACAAATTGGCTCGGTTTGTCATGGTTTGAATGACTACAGACAAGTGCAAACCCTCTGCCCTTCCAGGCTGTCAGGGGTCTTCCCTGGCTGATGCGACTTCATGACACACATGTCGAACACGGCAACAAGATCACAATTCTCAGAGCAGAAAACATGGCTTCAGGACATCTGAGATTTTAGGCCAGGGTAAGGTACTGGCCATTTAACTCCCTTATTTCATGAAATGCTGGGGGGGAAAAAAAAAAAAAAGATATATCTAATATAAAGATACTACCTTACAGCTACTGAAAATATAATTTATTTTAGGGTGGTTGTTGAGCAGCTAATTGAGAAAATCGTTCTTTTGGGGTTTACAAATGTTCAAAAGAATATTTTTATTCACAGAGACTGCCAAGTAAAAAGTAAATTGCCAAGTAAAATCTTGATAAGTTTTGCAAAAGAAGCAAGAATTAACAAAATATTTGCTATTGGCACAACGAGTGACTGCAGTGATAGGATCCCAAATATGTGTAGGCTTTCTGGTGAAATTAACACCTTCTGTCACTAGAGCTACACAAAGTAAATTTCAACATAGCTTAACCGTGTTCTTTTCAATTCGATTAAACCACGCTTACTGTAATACTCCTCACAAAAGTAATACTTCTCACCAAGAAGAGGCTTTACATCGAACAAAACATTCCACCTGACCTGAAATAAATTTATTTTGTCAAGATTTTTCTCCCCGACTTATTTAAGGATTCAAAATTTAGAGTTTAAAAAAAAGTGAATGCTTTTTTTGAAAAAATATACAGTGACTTTTCAGCTTAAGCAATTTTAACCTAAGCCAATATGCCTAACCTCAGAAGTGCATGCATTTTAACTGTATCCTCAGACAGATGACTGCTTCTGTAACTGCTCCCCTCGCGTGTTGTGGATGGGTGACAAAAGAACTTTAAGAATCTGTCTTCTGTCTGAATTCAAATTCCTGGAGGAAAAGTTACTTTGTTCCACACTCTTTCTGCCAGCTGACACACAAAAAGACTAATGACTTTTCTCTTGCTCCACCAAAAATCTGACTGTGATATGTTAATGGCCTTCATTAGTTGTGTCACCTAACGTCCCCCAAGCCCTGTCGTGCGCTTATTGTCCTCCCCTCCCACTGAGATGTTTGATCACTCTTCTAATGACGCGAAGGGAGGCATGATCCTTTAGCAGCAGCGCCCAAAACATCTGCAGCGGGATGATGAAATGTACTGCCATCTCCCAGGCCCTGTGCAACCACCGTAACCGCTGGTCTTCCTGCTTTCCTCAGATCACTCTGCGGTCCGTGATAACTCTCTAGAAACGCGTGTGAATAGCCTGCTTTCATGCTTGAACTATGTTATGCGATTAATGCTTCATGAGTTCATTATCCTGTTTAACATTTCATGGATAATTTGCGATTATTTAAAAATAAACATGTATATTCAAGGTCTGAATTAATGGAGAGAAGAAAGCAAGTGCTGAAATACGTACATATTGATAGGGTAGGTAATTGCTTAGAACAGGGAAAATCCCCTCCTCTTCTCCCACATGTAACCCAAATACATGAATATGAAGGTAGATAGATGCACGTATACGCACACACACAGGTATATGCATGTACGTATATTAGCTTGCTTTTAAGTCTGTCTTTAAAAAGTAGCATTAAGATAGCTCTTCCTACTATGAGGAAACTGTGGATTCGGAAGAGATTTCTATCGCCTGTTTCCTGAAATACTGAGAGCTAACTAGCTGGTTAAGCTTTAGGGGTTTTCAGCTTGAGCCATTTCGATCATATTCTCACATAGGTACATAGGAAAATGCAGAATATAGAAAGTAAAGCTGGGATTTACTTGCATATATTTTGTTTGAAGAGTCAGTCAGAAAGGATGGATTCTGCTCGCGGGCGGGGGGCTGTGTTGGAAAAGAATTCCAGTATTTTTGAAGTATCTCTACATCACTCAGAAGGCATTCCCTACCACAGCTTTTTTTTCCTCTTCCACTGCTACTTTCATTCCTGCTACGTTGCTGTTTCTTTTGCTGCCCTTCTCTACCTTGAAAGTGGTGATCTCTGCAGCACATGGGACGTAACTGATAATATTATCTCCTGGCAGACATCGCATGCCAGGTAAAGAGATTTGTATTTAGCATACAGCACCTGAAATGAATATATGTTCAGCCTCCACTCGACAATATCCTTTAGATTACGGTTTCTTGGCTTGCTTAATGTGGTATTATGCTAGACGAGACTTGCGAATCAGAAACTGTTATAAGCTATTTGTGTCTAAATCAAAAACAATATTCACCTTAGATGAAATTCCAGTCCCCCACAGAAGCCAAGGAAATTTTGCCTTCATCTTTGCTGTGACCAGAATTTCAATCAGAGTTGTTACACAGAAAAACAATTGAATAGCTTTGGTGGTTATCATTTCAGTCAGAATCTCCTGCATTTTTATTAAATTAGTACCCAATAACAGTAACTTCTGAGAGTGTTAGAGGACAACAGAAGAACAAAGGAGCAAAGGAAACCTTGAGAGGTAAATCCTTTTCTTGGAGAGGCACATGCTAGCCTTTAACAATGGATATAGTTACGGCCCGTCTGTGGGAACCTCAAGAGGAACAAATAATTAGTCTGCTATAATCTGTATCAAAGCAAAATTAATGGTATCCTTTGGGGTTACATATGTCCGGGCAATTTGTGATAGTGAGAATTTATTGGAAATACACTCTGGAACCTGCCCAGGAATAGATTAGTCCATTATGGAGACAGACAAAGGCATCCTTAGCCTTCTGCTCTAGCAGTGGATCACGGCTGGCGGTCTGTGGAATTATATTTTTGTGCAGCTGGAATGAAAAAAGTACAGACCCGCGTGCCTACGGTGAATGGTCATGTTAGCCGAGGGCAGTAAACCCAGAGAGAGGAACATATTTGAAAAGCATTTTGTTCCAGCAGTTTTGAATGCTGTTTTGTACCCCGTGGAACACCGTATCGAAATTAGAACTTTATGATATCGCTTGAGAGAGTTCTGCTAGGCTAATGCAGGTATTGGAGCATAGTTCGTGCATCATGAAAAGAATTGTTAAGGTTTGAAAACCCATGGGAACCAGAAAAAGCATATATTGAACTTGCATGTTGAGTTTGCAGTTACAGGCTCAAAAACTTAGCAGCAACAGAAATATCTGTTTTCACTAAATGAACTTGGTAAGGCTGCAAAAGAAGAGCACGAGTTCTGTCTGGCTTCAGATATAGTATTTCTGATTTTGTCATTGGGACTTAAAATATTAAAGGCTAGGCCAACTCTGTTTTATTGTATTTTCTATTTCTATTCACTTTATCAAGGAGAAGATGACGGAATTCCTAGCTAAGGCTCTGTCATCAGCGTAACATTACTAGAAGGTGTTTTGCAGAAGGAAGTAGGACTCGGATAACACTAACTGAGAGCACCTTGTGAGACAAAACTCACAAAACCGGTAAGAATTGGGCTCTCCTCGTTTTTGTTCTTCAGGTTTTTCCCATGGCTCATGTGGACACAAGTTATCTGTTTTCAGCAGCGTGGACACACACGATGGCGTGACGTTATTTGTCACAACAGACGCTATTTCGTGCAGTAACGTTGAAGTGGGGAGGAACAGCTAAGGCGGCAAATATTTCTGAGCCCTGCTGACCGCAGTCGGGAAACTGGATCTGCTGTAATGGGAGCCAGCTGGAAAGGCAGCAGTGGTAGGAAGACCCAAGAACGGAGAGAAGGGGAAACGAAGCTATCCTAATCTCTGATTATTCTTGAGCCGTGTATTTTTTCCTGTTTACATCTGCCGAACAAATACCCCTCCCAAACCCGCCGTAGCCAAGTTGCCCGCAGGCTGCAGCAGCAGCAGCAGCTCATGGCGCAGCGGTGCCGGGCTCCTGCCCCTGATGAGCAAGGGGAATGCACCGAACGCGCTCCGGCTCTTCTGCAGAGCAGGAAAGAAATTCACCCCCTGCTTCAGCTCAAGAAAACTCTTTGCAAGCTCGCTGCCCGGAAAAGCAATGAGCAAATAGCTGCCCAAAAAGTCAGAGGAAATAAAACGCAGAATTGTAATTCTGCTAGAAAATACGGGGACTTGGGGAGACAACTAGCATTTAGAAGTATTTAAAAACCCACCACTATTTGTGCTTTTCTAAATAACTCAGATATCACACCTGTGGCTAGGGTAAGAGAACTGAACAAAACCAGAAATTGGGTTTTTCTTCATAATTCTGGATACAGCTACAATTGAAATATAAACCTATTTGACAAAACTGAGCTAAAACCTTTCGCGTGTTTGTAATGTATCACAGTTCGAAATGCAGGAATGTTATATCATCTTACAGCCGTTGTATAAAATCATAGGAAGAAGAGAACGTTTAAACTAGATTTATCCCCTGTGGAGGACTTTGTACGGAAATTAGAAGATGATCAGATCTCTGAATGGTAATTTAATAGCTAATTTAAAAGCCTCTCTTGCTTAAATTATAAAGAAACCACAAGATACTCAGTTATATATATTATACAATGCATATTATAACATAGGCATATGCTAGTGAAGAAAGGACTCCAAAAACACAGTCTGAGTTTCATATTAATTTAAATATACAAGATTACTGAAAATGTCAGGTGCATTTAATCATTTTTAAAGCACAAATTAGCACAAAAGCAACCTATTGTTCTGGCTTTAGGCAGATTCTACCTAATCCCAATATACCACTCTGGGAAGTAATTCCTCATTCAACATCCTGTCTATTAAATTCACCTGCAAATAAATGAGTGTTGCACTGCAGCCAGAGACTTGGCAAATTTATCCAATTTGGGACTGAAATTTCTCTGCCTTCACTTCCCTCTCTTTAATAGTGAGAGGGCTGTGGCTTTAATACCGCCACTAATCTCAAATGCAGCATGAACTGAGCCCTGATCTCTCAAGCAGGCAAGTGTCAAGCCACTTGTAGGTCTGCACTAACACTGGTGCTTCACGTTCAAGCTCTTACCTTTTTTGTCTCTGCTATTACCTTTAGAAAAATTTTATATACTTCCTTTTGTAATAACGTTCCTCATGCAGAGAGGTCAAGGAAAATCAGAACTATTAAACTGATTGCACAAGCACAATAGAATTAAGTAGCACCCCATCAAAATCTTGCAGGAAGAATACATTTTCAGGTGCTCTCTTTTACGTTAAAAAAGTAATTTTCTATTATTTATTAAATAATCACTGGCCGCTTTTACACCATCTCCTCTTGGCTTAAAGATGCAGTTGTGAAATTGGGAGATGGTTTTGATTGCACAGGGAGAATGGGTTTTATTAATGGGTGATGATGCACAGCTGCACTTTGTCCTCTGGTCGGATGGACGGGCTCTGAAGGGATTTACCCCTTCAGTGGAATTCTCACCGTGAACCTGTGGCAGTCTCTGTCCCAACAACTCTGCCTTTCATTTGGGCAGCTATTAAAGAAGATGTATTTTCTTTTCCCACTTAGAAAAAGATAGAGGGGAAAAAAGGAAAAAACACAAAAACAAAACCAAACAAAAAAACCACTAAGGAGTCAGCTTCATTCCTTTTCCAGCTAAATAAGCCTAAAACACACACAGATTTCCCCACAGGGAAAACTTCTGATTGATATGTTGAGTCGAGACAGCATCAAACTCTTCCAGCTGTCACAGCACTGCAAAAGTAGAGGTTCATCTGCCGAAAGCCAGGAGGTTATTCTGTGCCTGCTTCCAAACAAGCGTGCCAAGGATGGTTTGCTGATTAATTCAGTCCAGGGGCTTTTGAGATGATTTCACTGAAAATGACTGACTGACATTTGTACACTGACCTTCTGCTTCCGTCGTCTGGGGACAAATATTCCAGAAACACCTCGGAGCTGCCCCGCTGTCAGGGGCGCATGGACGTTAGTGAGACTGGCTGGGACTTCTTCCCTGTAGGCAGAAGTCCTGGGCTAGTGGCCGGGGAGCATGGACGAGTCTCCTCCGTGAAAGCGGAAAAGCACATGCAGCGGGAGGCACGGCGGGTCCCGGCACAGGCAGGACCACGCATGCTCGTCTTTCAGGATGGCGTGACATAGAAATGTGCTTAAAAGTGAAAAGAGCTACGTCTTTGCCTCAAGGGCTTGATCTGAAGGCCACCGAACTGATAGAAGGGCTCCTGGAGATAACCAGGCATTTTGAGTCAGCTCTGAGGTGTAGAGAACAGCCTTCTCTTGCCTCGATGGCGTCAGAAAGTCTACTCGTTTCGGCATTGTTGCAATTTTCCTTGTCAAGGAGGACCACCACCGAAGGGTGCGTGTGTGACTGCTTACATGAATCTTGTTATCCTATTCAGCAGGAGTCTCTGTTTTAAGAAAATGGTCTCCTCTGTATCTCTATACTGTAAACTAAAAATATTTGGGATCAGAACAGTTCTCGGAATCAGACTCGACTTCTAGACTAAACTGGTGAACGATTGCCAATCCTGCCGAGTTTTGATTGAAAGTTAGCATTTTACTTAAACAAGGAAAAGGTGTGGAAGTTCTGGTTTTTTCCGGGCAGGGAAAAAAGCTTTTAATCCAAAAAAGGTAAATCAGAGTTTTAGTGAATACAGAAATAGTAATTTGACAAAAGAAAAAAGAACCAAAATAATTTCCTTGAGGAAAATGTCTAAATTTCATGACGCTTCGTAAGAAACGGCCTCAAGTTGATCCAGGGGAGGTTTAGATTGGATATTAGGAAGAATTTCTTTACTGAAAGGGTCATTAGG
>JAVKLA010000001.1:20817014-20833465 GCA_034782735.1 Sagittarius serpentarius
GATATTAGGAAGAATTTCTTTACTGAAAGGGTCATTAGGCACTGGAACGGGTTGCCCAGGGCAGTGGTGGAGGCCCCGTCCCTGGATGTTTTTAAAAGTCGTGTAGATGTACGTGCTTAGGGACGTGGTTTAGTGGGGGACTTGTCAGTGCTAGCTTAACGATTGGACTAGATGATCTTACAGGTCTTTTCCAATCTAGGCTCTGATTCTATGATTCTGTAAGTTAAAAATGGCATTCAAACAGCATGCAGTAACTACCTAATTGTGGTGGTCTGTCAATAAGAAACAAAGCAAAATAATAAATGTCTATTTTCTTATATAAAACATCTCTCTACACCATTTTAAGGGGTAATTTCTCAACTGCAGCTGAAATCTAAAATTATCAGTTTGATCAATGGTCTAGGTAGATGAAAAATCTGGTCGACCCATTAAATAAGAAAGTTAATAAGAAGAGAGAACCATCTCACAGTTCATGAAATAGTACAGCAAAGTATAATTTTTCAAGTCCTAGTAATTATGTTGGCTATCACACCATTACTGATATAATGTGAAGCTAATAAGCCAAGTAATTAGAATGCACTAGGTCAGAGTTTTCACCTTAATATGTGAAGGGTAAATGAGAATGAGGCATTATAATATTTAGCATATGGCTAAAACAGTACAAAAGCAATAGAACTGAAAGGTTACTTTTTAGAGGGAAAATGTTCATCGAGTTGAATGTTGTTTGTATTGACTTACACGCTGGGCCTAATGAAGGTCATTATGGGGATTTAATTGCGTTACAGATGCACCAGAGAGGTCTGACTGGCTGGGTTTCTCCTCTGCGAACGACTTGCTGCATCCTGCTGCTATTGCCCAAGCTCTCACAGGCTGAATTGCCTTTCTCACTTACAAGCCACTTACAAATTGAATGCAGCACTACCAAAGGTTGTCTAACACAGAAGACCCAAATTAGTCCATACTTCAGAAAGAGAAGTGTGATATTCCTGAAAAGCCGGGGTGGGGGTGGGGGGGTGGGAAGGAATACGTCCGTTCCTGATGTTTCAGTTCACAACGTTGCCAGACCTAATTCTGTTATTTGACGTTCACGCTAACGTTAGGCTATTCAGCTTTTTTTGAAAGAAAGCCGAGTACAGACCTCAGAGTCCGTAAGTTTACCAGAAGAGGGTTAGGTGCGCTCCCCAGCACCAAGGTTACTCACTCTCAGCTCTTTACAGGCACAAACTGCCAGAGCACCTTCCTCCTCAGCCACGAATAGAGCAAACAGCGGACATACAGTTTCAAAAGACGCTTCGCTTTCAGTCCTTGAGGAGACAGAATGACAAATTCCAAACTAATATGCAAAATGCAGAGATTTTTAAAAAAGAACGAGCTGGGATGTGGTCTCCATTTTGCAGCGATAAGTCACGCGCGATACTTATCCTACGCTACCACGTTTTACAGTGGGGGGGGCTTAACGGGGAAATTAAGCCATTTACTGCATTTGTTATGGGGCGTAGTGATGCCTCACGTTTGACTGTGACGCCTTGGGCTGCCAAGTGTGATGAAATAGCAAGTGCCGTGCAAAAGAGAGTTGAAACCTTTGCTTGACTCTGCTTTGCAGTGAAGCCTCTCTTTTTGATCCCTGTTTGTCAGTATCAAAGAAAAATGGAGATCACTAAATCGGTCTGCAGCAAACGAGTGGAGAAATGCACAGAGTGAATGAAAGAAATCAATGGGAGAAGTCATTTGAATTCTTCTGGCAAAGCCACACGGAAAAAAAAAAAAAGACCGCCTTCCAGAAGGTTTTGAATTAAAAAGGTGCCTTTGAGGTTTCAGGCTCTCTTCAGCCTGCATGTTGTAAGCGATACGAAACGCTAAAACCATTAAGAGCTCTGAGGAATGCCCATTCCTACGCTTCGCTGCGCAGCCTTGCTTTGAAGGGTGGGTGTCCAAAGTCCTGAAAAATCACTTCAGAAACTGAAAGGGAAAATCGCTCTGATGGGACAGAGCTTACAGCACACTTGATCAACACTGAAAACGTAGGCGCTGTCACGCGTGCGTGGTAAGGGTCTCTATCTGAGGACCTGATCCTGATGAGAAAGGGAGTGAAAGTCTGCCTTCATCCCGTAGCCACGTTACAGAGGATGGCGCATGAAAGGTCCGTTTAGCAAATGGGCTTATCCTTTGCGAGGAAATAATTTCAACGAACGTCTTCCAAGCCTAGTCATAAAAGAAATAACATTTTGGATGGACACTGGAGCATGCCCAGCAAAAAAATAATAAAATAGTCAGACTAACCACTCCAGCTTCTCTTAGGAACTGGTACGAAATGTAACTGTAAGGTGGGCATTGATGTTGTGTATCAAACATAATGTAAATATGAACTGTTCTAACCTTAACAAGTTTCATAGCCTGAAATCCTCTTATTCAGATTTAAGCCTAAATCAGCCACATTAGGTAGAAAATCACGGATGGAAATAGAGACTAGGTGCTTGATATCAACCTCGTTCATACGGCTTCCACATAGCTATTACGCAGAGAGCATTTAGGGAATAGGGCCTGACCTGAGTTCCACGGCCTCTATTACATGGAATTTCTGGAAGCAGGAGTGGGTGCTAGAGGATGTGAAAACTCAGTTTTCCAAACCTCAAAGGAAGAAGTTTTAAGGAAAAGGAACCCTCTTCTTACGGCAGCAGCACTACCACCCTCGACACCTTTTTGCTCACAGTCTGCCCGGGGGAAGAGGTTTGCTGAGCAGCACGAGCAGCAGACAGGGAATGAGGCCAGCAAAGGGTCGCCCCCTCCCAACGCCCGCCCTGAGATCTGGAAGTTGGGCGACAGTGGTGGAGCAGCAAGGTCTGTGCCTCACCAGCGCTCTGCAAGGGGAACGGGCCATGGTCCCAGCCTCCTTAGTGACCTTCTTCGGGAGCCACTCGCTCCTTCTTTGCCTCCAGTCAAGATCTGATGCGTGGGAAGCCGTTCACCAAAGCAGGTCATCGTGGTACCGGGAGTTTTTGCTTCTACTTGTTTAGATCCCGCTAAACAAAACGTCAATGAAGTGAATATAAATGAGCATAAAAATAACTTATCGTTGCCAGACTATACGCTCAAATTATACTTCCTCAATAATTGCTTTACTGATGCATCTAAGCATGTATCTTTTGTATCCATACTAATTAATGAGTTGGCACCTCAGGAGATTCAAAAATATGCCTTTTCCTTCCCTGGCAGTGATGTGTAAGACTCCAGAGTATTTCCATGTAAAATTCCATCTCGTATTTATATTTCATTAAAATATACTTTTTTACTTTGGTAGCTATCCTTTAATTCCCAGAGGTCTTAACTATGTTCACAAAAGAGCCTGAATAATTCATGACATCATTTAGGCAGTTAATGTCGCTGTTGTTTTGCCTGTTGCATGCACTGTCCGCGAATGGAGGGTGGACTTCTCGCGTGCACTTCTTCCCAAGTCCAAGCTTTGCATCTCTTCAATGAGCAGTGCTTAACCTGCAAGGAAGAGGCTAAGGGAGATTCAGGGAGGAGGTGCTGCACTTTTTCTGCTAATGGTTTCAGGAGGTAACAGAGAGACTTGGGCTTTTGAATGATGGAGATCAAGGAGCCTCCGTCTTCCTGTTGCCTCTCTGAAGAACTTTGTGATAAGGTGCCCAGACATCCATTTTCTATTTATTTTTTTTTTCACTCGGTGAGATGCTTCAAGCAAACAAAGGACTGAAAAGCACTCAGATTTCATCTGTTCACCCACTCCTCCCTCCCCGCCCCCGCCACCCCGTGGCCCATGTATATCAGAAGGAAGAAAATTGACGCAGAATATGATACCGAAGCTGTTTTAAACCTTGCCCTTCTAATCCAGAGTAAAGTTAATTTTCATCAAATTACAAGTCTCTGTCACAGATGCAGGTGTGAATGTCACCAGAAGACATGCATTGTCAGTTTTCATTTCATCATGCACTGAAATCAGGAGGCAATTATTCATGTTTAATATCTCAACTTTAAATAGCTTTAAAGATGTTGAAATAGGTGTCCACTTAAATAAAAAAGTGGAAGTAAAGTTTAAAATCCCAGTAGGTTTCAGAGGATAAAACGAGGGGAAATATCACTTTATTAAAGACCTGCCATAAAATGGAAAAGTAATTTTTTGTTTTAAATCTCTTCAGGTTTTCACCAGAGCTCACCTCTGCTTGGTTCTTTCGTAGAATTATGATCAGTGCCTAAACCACAGAGAAGATCGCTGACTAAATCACGGAGATATATGTTGTCTTAAAACAATGAACGATCATCAGTGCCCAGTTTTAATTTAGTTTTCAAGAAGGGGTTGGGCAGTGGATGAGTGCAAAAAGCAAAAGGAATAGGTAGATCTCCTTTCTTTATTTCAAAGTGTGCCAAGAAACACAGAAATAGTTTTAAAAAAAATCGAATATTGCAAGTTTCCAATGGAAAAAATACATCAGGTCTACTCATATTGCGTTGGGGTTTTTGTTTCGTTGCTTCGTTTTTTTTTTTCCAAGTGAGTCTAACAGGTTTCTTTTCTGATTGAATGCGGCAGGGATGGAGCTCAAGGGGAGCAGAGGCTCCCTGCCCTGCAGTGGAAGGCACACCTCGCTGGCGCTTCTCTGAACCCCCCGAGACTGCCGAAGCAGAGCAGAAATCTCCCAGGACAAGCCTTCCCGCAGGCATTTAAAAGTTTCTTTTTCACATCCTAAAAAAACCCGGGAAGAACAGAAGCTGCAGCAAAACGAAGAGCCGTCTAAAGCATTACCAGTATTGTTTCTGTGAGGTTGTGGTCTAGTTCCAATCAGTGTGTTTGTTGTCGGGAGCAGGGACTCTCTGGCACCCCTTAGGGTGCTGCCACTTTTGCTCTGGGACCTGGATCAACGGCGAGGGCACAAAACAGGTCAGGGTGGAGCTGGCTCCCTCCCTGTTCTGGAAGTCGCTAAAGGGAACGTTCCTGCACTAAGAAAAAGTGTCGAAACCTGCTGGAGTCAATGGAGAAAAGTCTTATTACTGCCACTAATTTTTATTTAAAATTTTATTCCCGCAGCTCAGATGAAAGCTAGAAGCTTGACATATGCAGGCCGTAAACCCCTGACGGCTGATCGTCAGCCAAGCCTAACCCATGACTTTCAAAATGACAGGTGGGGAGAGGCTTACAAAACTTGACCTGTCTTAAGTACATCAGCATGTGACACCAGATCCAGATTAATAAATACTCTTTACTGCGAACCCATGCAAAGGGGCTGTTGAAGTATAAGAAGCTGCCATATGGCATAGCCAGTACACCTGTGGTGTTGCAGGGAGTGATGGGTCGTGTGCTCTAGCAGTTAAACGGTGTCATCTGTTATTTGGATGAGAGCGGGAGAGACCAACATATAAGCTAGGCACCGTACCTCCTCAAAAGGTTTAAAATGATACACCAAGGTCTGGAAAAACCAGCCGACAAGCTCATCCCTCGCTGTGACGCTGCAGAGCGGCGTGGCCTGTTCAGGGCAGAGAGCGGTGCGGAGCGGCAGCCTCGGAAACCAAGGGGGATAAACGCTGCACGGGGATAAACGCGGCCCCCTCGACGGGAGGAGGGAGCTCCTGCAGCCGCGTCCCTCCCAGGACGGGGACGGGCTGGCAGGAGTAAATGGTGCTCAAGTGTGTGGTGCGGATGAAGGAGCGGCCATCTCCACCCCAGTGAAATGCGATCTGGAAACAGCCCGCAATATCTCGGGGCTGAGGTCAGTTTTGGCAGTGCCACGTTACCATGGGGGATTCCGTACTCCTCACCTCGGAGAGCTGAAGGACAGGGAGGGCTGTAACGTCAGTTTAGATTGACTGGGGAAGTAGGTCATGGAATTGCCAGCGGTCTTTGTTTCGCGGAGGGCTTTACAGCCAGACCTCTGCAACTGCTGACGAGCACCCGTCCAGCAGGAGCGGGGGGAACCTGTCACTCCGCACTTATGCAGAGGGGGGATTTATTTCCGCCAGATTTTCAAAGCAGCTGAGAAACGAGATCTCGGAGAGCAGATGCAGCATTAGGCATTCGGCGTGGGCTAGCGGATGTGTTGGGACAGTTCACTGGCCCATGGTCACAAGCTGGCTGCTGATCACAGGCCAGCGAATGAACAGCTTAAGGGGTGGGCAAGAGGCAGCCTTCGTGGTCCCTTGTCTTCAGCAGTCTGGCACACGTGCACGCCACAGCTAAAGGCAAACAGAGGGTACGATGCGCCCCGTCGTGCCCCTTGCTGCAGTCACAGCCTTCGCCGCCCTTGCAGCCTACACCGGGCTGGTACCGTAGCTGGAAGATGCGTCTTGCAGTCCGCGTGCCAAATCATCCTGCTGCTGAGATTACTGAGGCGCTACGACCCGTTTCTGCTGGGGAGGAGTTCCTGGGAGCCGTCTTCACTCTGCCTGCCTGGGAAACTGCTCGCCAAAACGAAATTGCTGGGTTTAGCTGTGAGATGTCAAAATTAGTCAGTTGCTGTGCATCAGCAGATAAACGGGCATTCCTTTAAAAAAAAAAGGGAGGTACCTGCACTACTGGCTGCATTTTAATAGTTCGCTACTGTCTTTTCGGTTTAGACCACGCAAGCTACGTGAAACGCTCCAGTACCGTGTGTTTGAATATCATTCCCTGATCAAAGCACAGACTTTTGGCGTTTTTATCCTCGCAGGATGCTCTTCCCTGGATAAGCCGTTTTCTAGCATGAGTAAGAGCGAGTAGCAGAACCTGTCTCTCTGTTTGATTTCCCTCGACCAGAATACACAAGAGAAACAAATGGAAAACAACACAGAGGAAAAGACCTGTAAAAATAGATCCTGCTTAGTATGGGGAGCGTTCACGTGAAATTACAGAGACGGAGAAACTGAGCTAGCAGTATTGTCAGGTAGGATGGTTCCGTAACTGAAGAAAAACGCGAGTGAAACGAGTACAAAATAAAGGTTCGGCAAACAGAAAAAACAGGCAACAACGTCGTAGGTGGCTGACAGCAGGGTGAGCCTCGCCGCTTAAAGCAGTCTGAGAAGGAGAGCGGGCATTTCCTGCGGGTCAGGAGGTATGTCCTGGTGCAGGATCCATTCAGCTGAGGGTTTATCGATAGCTGCCGAAGTACGGGCTGAAAGAAACTGGTTTGAGGAAAGGGCTGCCAGGTGACATCGCACCTGTGCAAGGAGGCGGGCGAAGTCCCAAGAAATCAAACGCAGCCACATTCGGGCAGGGCAGCAAGCACAGGTGTCTGGGGCAGCAAGGATCCGCCAACACAGGCGTGCACGAAGCAGCAGCGGCAGCAGCAAACCTTCGTGAATCAGAAAAAAGGTAGAGGAGACCCACTTACTGGAAGTGCAAACGTAAAAACCCTAGGGACGTGGTTGAACTCATTGGGGTGCATCAATCAATAGTGTAGGAAGCTGGGAAAGCTCTGAGGGGTCAACTGGATTTCCCAGCTCCTGTTTGGTACGTTGCCAGAGGAATGAGTCAACAGAGAAGGGGCTTTTTGACAGGTTATCTCCATTGCCCGTGCGCCGCTGCCTGACCTCTGCCTCTGCGCAGGGACACCCAGCCTGGCAGAGGGCGGGCAGCTGGGAGGTTTGTAGAGGTAGGTGGGGTGCCATCTAACTGCAGCGACGGCAGAGGCAATACCGGTGTGCACAGCACGTTTGCATGTGTGGTCACACGGGCATTCCCAGGCATCAGAGCTACTTCCAGCCATGACACCTTTAGCAGGAATAAATGGGTGCTGGCGAGAACACGAGCGATCAAAGGCTTCGCCCCCATTCTCCGGCTTTGCAGCTCTGCCGTACGTTTGTCTCCTTTTGACATGCTCTGAAGGCTCCTGCTCGGTGGAGATTGCAGACTTTGGGCTATCAGTTCACAGCCATTAGAGGTTAGATTTGTCCTCCAGTCATTAATAAGAGCAAACACCTCCTTTTGGTTGAAAAAGAGACTGTCAACTGATGAGTTTGCGGGCAAACATCGAGGAAAGGGCAGGCACAAGTCCCTCTGGGGGCTGTAATTGCCTGAGACGTTCTGTTTGTGTTTCCCACCACCCCACCCCCCTTTTCCAGATTTTCTTCTCTCCTTTTGTGTTGTGGAAGGCCCAAAAATACAGCAGGGGAAACTGAGCAACCACCGGTTTTCATGGCAAAGCTACTCAACAGAAGTGCTGTCAAATCACAAAGGGAAAAGTAGGGCATATTGCCCTTCATCTTTTGTAGTTATAAGCTGAACGATGAATAAGAACGGTGAGTAAAACAACTGTGATTTTCAAATCAATCCTAACAGTAATAGGATTTCTTTTCCTCCTTTCATGTGGATGAATTTTTATTCTGATAACCTTATAAGCGCGACACTACAAGCTTGCTCCTGGTTCTCGCCTGCTTTGCAGAGGGAGGAGGGGTAAGGAGAGGAGTGGGCTGGAGCAGGGCCCTGCACCGGTCTTCGAAAACATGCTTTCATGTCACAGCAGCTCTTTCAAGCGTCCAAAAGATGTCCTGCGCAAAGTCAGGGTGCAGTTAAAACCCCGTGAAGCTCTTTTGTGAAATCTCACCCATCTCAGATTAGACAGTAGCTAAAATGTTCACCTGGGAGATTCACGTTTAAGTTTCCTTTTAGAAGCAAAACGGAGACTTGAATAGAGCGGGGAGGATTCCCACATGCCCCGCAAACGTCTGAACCGCCAATTATCCCTTCTTCTTTCTGATCAGAAATTTTGTCTCGGATCCAAGAAAAACCATCCTTCAAAACTAATGTGTGCGTTCCCACAGGAATTCCTGGTGGCGATGAATTAACATTTTCTGAAAACACTCAGCCACCTCTGCATATTCTGACTTACGTGGTTGTTTTCTGAGCGGGACGAGCATCTTACAGTATTTGTGTTTGTGATGTACAGATCAACATTTTCTTCTTCTTGCCCATTTTCCGACTGATTTCACCCATTCATTGCTTATTTTGTTTCAGAATGAGAGAAAAGTGGAGATGCGCTAAATTTCTGCATTTTCGGATAATTCCCAGTAACACCTGATCTAAACAGCACTAGTGTGGTGGGGGCCAGGTTGAGACCCCACCGTGGGTACATTCGGGCTGGCCGCGGGCCCCAGCCCAGGCCACGCAGGGGGGGTCTGTGGCTTCCTTCGCACGGGGAGCGGGAGGGCAGAGGGCTCACCTCCATCCCAGTGGGGTTTCGACCAAGCAATGGTGGTGCAAAAGACGTGGTAAGAGTTATTTCTAGATAACAGCGGCCTGGTTTATAAAAAGGTGGAATCATGGCAGAATTGAAGTACAGTCTTCAAACCTCTCAATGGTCCTCAAAGTAGATACGTGAAAATAGCATGTTACGGTCTAAATTTGTCTGTGGACCAAATTCCATAAAAGTCCTTCGTAAATATACCTTATAAAATTTATTTTTTCTTGTTAATTAAGAGGCGCATACTTAGATTCACTGTGTGTTTTATCAGAAGACGACCAGAATAGCTCTGAACAGCTGCTGGTGTTGAATACATTGTATTTTGCCAAACAGCCTATCAGCTAGTGGGGGATACCGGGACAAATGAATCATTCTTCACTGAAGACCTCAAAAATATTTGTAACTTCATTGGGAGAAGAACCTGGTCTCTATAATACCCTCTTCTTTATAAGCGCAAGTATAAATATACTGTATTTTTGTGTACTACTTTAATTCCTGTAATACTCAAAGATATTGAGCAAGGGCATATTTGCCCACTAAAGGTCAGTCCCTGCACCAAAGAACTTACACCTTAAGAAGATAAATAACAGCTGAAAGATAAGGAAGATAATTTTATTAATCTTCCTGCAAATACAGTCATTCATTATTGCTGCTGTTTTGAGCAGTTAATGTGCATGCCAGGTTAAACTGTAATATTTCCAGAATTTTTTTAAAGTGTGAAGAGATTTTTTCCTGGATTTTTTTTTTATTCAGAACATTCTGTTCAATTTTCAGAAAAACTGAGATGCCTTGAATAGTTATTTGTTTAGCAAATATTAGTTATTTTCTTTAGTAAGAAGATTTAGCCGATATCCATCCAGATCATTCTCATCCCGAAGAGTAAGGAATGCGCTGCTCATTATTTTGTTGGTGCATAAAACATACTGCTCTCTGCATTCATGAATTAAATACAAATTATTTATTGTTAAATAAGATATAAGTTATATTAGAATTGGAGCTTTAGAAATGCATGCCAAACGTCAAAGGATTTGTCTAAAAAATATAAATGTTGAAATTACGCAACTTAAAATTGTTGGCTTTCTAACAAAAGAAGAAGGCTTTAGCTACAGGAATTGTAATCGCCTAATACTGACAAGGTTGAAATAAAATAACTCCGTGTGGAAAGCTTAGAGGAAGATTTTCAGGCCGTGCCATGTAGTAGGGAAAACATTGTTTTCGATATCGCTCTAAAAGTTCCTTCTCTGTTCCCAGAGAGACCGTACCTCATTAATACTTCCTTTTATTTTCTCCTCAACTTCCCAAACTTTACATTAGCAGCCTTTAAAAACTAGTGAGAGACCAAACCTTTTTTACGTTGCAAGTCCTAGATCTGCAGCGGGCTGCTGCAGCTCCAAAGCCATCACGGAGGGGTTCATGTCTTCACCAGTGGCATCGAGGTCTTGCAAACCAAAGGAAGAGCAGATGCAGCCCGTGGCGGGAATCGTTACTAACGGGCAGTGCAGAAGGGGTGGGGAGGAACTGGGTTTGGGAGAAAATGAGCCTAGCATCCCACGGCACCAGGCTTGGAGGCCCATCACCTCGTCTTGAACGCAACTTCATACGCACACTCCCTCCCTGGGTCCCCTTTCAGCCTGAGCTGTCCAAGCCTGGGCTAATTCACATGCTTGCCCATTTTTGCCGGAAGGACAGTAACCAAATGGAGTATTTTCTCTGTAAACACTTCAGAAAGTAAGTATCATCAGCCTTTCAGGCTTCAAGGTTTTTAAACTTTCAGACACCTGCTTGGTGCAGGTGCTAAAACAAAGGGCTAGAAATAGCACCAGGACTGTCGTAAGCAGAAGAAGCTACAAGTCCACCAGCTTTGTGCAGGGTCTTTTGACAAATCTCCAGTAAGTTTTACACCTACGAAGAGGAACTGCCATTCCCCACATCTAAGACTGTCAAACTCAAGCTGCTCGAGCTGGTGGCAGCATGTCTGTTGTATGTCCTCGCAGTCCCACCTCTGACAGAGGTGAGTCCTGTAATCCTGCCCTTGATGGGTCTAGTTTTGGCTCAAGCTTAAGTTATGAGGAGTTTCAGTAATCAGGTATGTAATGGAAGAGGTATCGAACAACAAAGGGGCAGAAGCACGCGCGCACATGGACGGACTCAGAAAGCAGAGTTTTTTCAGTGTGAGTCCGGACAGGCTGTTGCCAGGGTCAAGAAATAAATGGGAAGTGAGAAAACCATGAGAAGCCATGTAATGGCTTCAGCATTCAAGGTTGGGTTTTTCAAGTCACTATTTTCAGGATCGTTAAAGATCAAAAGTAAATTTATTCATGTCATTATATCTTGTATAGTCTATCACTTTCATATTTAAACAGTGACTCCCATATATGTGTTTGTGTTTACTAGAAATGGAGGTGACTAGCAGAAATCTGATAGTCTTTTTTATTATTAGGGCTTCTTGAAGTTTAAACTTCAAGTCATATGCAAAAAATATTAAAATAATACTATCAAAGGCTCCGTCTTTCGGAGATTCGGTTCATAAATATGCACTTTGATGGAGGAAATGCAGACCCTTTTATGCAGTATGAATGTCATCAAGGAGATATTCTCATGCTAATTGTTGCAGACAATTCATGGCTGAACAGCTCTCAGATAATGTAAGAAATGGCGGGGGCTTATTTCCACATTCTCCTATTCTTCTGCTAAAGCTCTTGTTAACCACTTTTTCACTAGCTCTGCTACTTCACTTGCGACTTGCCATCTCCGGGGAGAGGGAGTTTGCCGTTTGGAAATAGTTGTTAGGGAAGGTGCGAGGCCCTGATGGCCCTGAGCAGCCCCAGCTGGGACCTGCGCGGACCGACCCACCCCTGGGCCGGGAGCCCCATTTTAGCCCAGCCCAGGGCACCCAGCCCTTCCCCAGTTGCCCTGAGGGTGCAGGGCTTCCTGCAACAGCCCCGCGTGTGCTGCTCCCTTGCAAGCGGTAGGCGTACGTCCTATCCCTGCCCGCGGGCTTAGGCCGGGGAGTCACCTTAGTGGCGCGATCCACCTCAGCCTGTGGTGACAGCCACCACGAGCAACAGCTGCGGCCGGTAAGAGCGTGAAACAACAGGTTTTTGCGGCACGAGGTGGACACAAGAAATGCGTATGCGTGACGAAACTGGAGGATTAGGTTGTGATGACCCGACTGCTTTTCATGACCTTTCCTACTGGCATCTCGACGCCTTTAACGAGGTGAAATCCCAGCAGTCTGCAAAGAAAGTGAGAAAAGCATCAGGCCCTCACTGAACGCCGAGTTTTATGCTTGTAGCGGTAGTCGTGAGCATCTCAAGCTGGAAGAGGCGTAGCAAATAAACAAATGAGGGAAAACAGCTTAAGGCAGAGCAAGTTTAATCTGTTTTTCCATTTACATTGGGGCGGTGGGGAGAAGCGTGCGCCAAATTTCAAGTTGACTGCCGATGGCCATTACTTATGTAAGTAACTTTGGCTTGCCAGCCCAGCGCGCAGGGCTGACTGACCTTGGCAGCCGTACGTTGGTATTCTTTTCCCACAAATCCAGTATTCTTTGGCAGTTTCCGCAGTGCTCTGAACAGAGGCAGGCTTGTCAGTTTGTAGAGTATGTTCTTCCTATCTTTTGCCCTTTTCTTTCAAGAAGCAAGGGAAAACTGATGCTGGATTCTGGGTCTGTTTTAAGGGACATGAAAGCAGGGGGGAAATCTTTCCATTTGTGGTATCGAGAGAGCAGTTGTGGAGCTGGGTGGCGTATAGAAAAGGTTGTATGGAAAGCAACGACTTGAAATGGATGCTGGAATAAATGAATTTAGGTAATAAAGGAGAAAAAACGGGGGCTGAGCATCCTGACAAGGTTGTGGTGTTTGCCTTTCCTCTGGGTGGGCGCAGGCTGTACCGTCTGTGCCATTTCGCTGTCGGTACAGAGCCTAAACAGGACTCAAGGAGAAGAGCTGAAATGTGCGTAAGCGTGAACCAGAAAATGTCAGGTTTCCAGGTCAGGGAACTTGCAGAAAAATAAATTGGGGGGGGGGGGGGGGGGAAGGGGAAAGGGAAAGTCCCCTATTGTCTGCAGAAGGACATCTGCAATAACTGACAGCTGAACCAGGGACTAATTATAGCAGCACAACACTGAATGCCGGTGAGGTCTGTCAGGATTTTACCACCCTGGGTCTGAAGCGCTACAAAGCTGGTAGAATCCAATTTTTTGGATCGGATCACAGCTGGGTTTCAGGGGATGTGCCGTTCTGGGAAACCCGCACCCCAGGACACAGGTGTCCCCCTCGAGCCCGTACTGAGGACCTGGGCTCTCTGAAGCTGTGCTCCAGATTTGTTTTTCGTTTGGATGAAACCCAAATCAGAAAATAAGTAGGGTAACGTGAAGAACTAAGGCGGAGGTTTGCCTGATTGGTTTCATGAGCTGCTGAAAAGCCATCTTGGAAAAATACGTGAGACAGCGTTGGGGTGGCTGGGTCCCAGCGCGGTGGCTAGCGTGGCAATGCAATGCGATGGTTTTCTTCCTGACGCCCAGAGGCAGCCGGCTGCCGTCTCCGCACCCTGCCGCGGCCAGGCGCGTCAGTCAGGGCTTTCAGCTATTGCTGCAAAAAGACCTTTTACCCACTCGTTGCCTTTAGCCTGAATACAGGTCACTTTCAGCTAAATCAGTAGTTAAGTCTGAGTCTAAGCCGCTAACACTGAGTATTACTTCATTACTCTTTGTGTCTGGTTTATGCTTTATACATCCAAATGGAGAATGAAATACGAGTTTGCCCACTCTTGGTCTTTCCATCTGCTGCCAGAGGCCTTGAGCACGGTGTGACCAAGTCACGTAACAGACACACAGGGTACGAGGGCGGGGGTGTGGTGTGGTGTGTCTAAAAATCTTTAAGCAGCCTCCCTGGAACAGGGAAGGAAGACTACTTGATGGTGAAATTTATGTAATTGTAGGTATACTTCAGGCATGAACAAGATATTTTTTATTTAAAGCAGGTCAATTTCATTTAAAAGTGGATAAAAATCTCTCTATGCGATACCTTTCATCTTTGTTCAAAAAATATGTATTTTTAACCACCTTTCTTTCCGTGTCCAGTAGTGACCCAAGTGTCTAATTCTGTACGGATGAATTTTTAATTTGCAGTGTGATCCTGCTATGGTTGCGGGTTCATCCATCCATCAGGCATCTTGGATGTGCCCATGTGAAGGATCAGACCCGCCTTTTGTAAGCTAGTCTGGTAGGCTATTAGTCTGTCATGCTTTTATAGTGGATACAGCCAGGACTTTCCAAATGCAAACACTCTATAACCAAGCTGGTCCCCTCAGTTTTCTCACCACTTTCGAACGTTACAGCTGTCAGCCCTTCTTTGTCATAGGGAGACCCTTAACGCAGGCCACTTCCAAGACACGAATCAGGCTTATTTGGTTTTGCCACTCATATGAATACTTAGGGTTTGGGCTTTGGGTTTGGTTTTTATTTTTTTTGCTGGTTTTCTGCTGGCGGAATGGGCTCCGATTTTACTTTTTTCACTCAGCTACAGCGTAAGCGCTAGAAGGCGGCGGCAACATGGGATAGTAAAGGAGAATTTTATGTCCTTGTCCTTCCAGACTGTGACCCTGCCAGCAGGTCCCCAGGGAGAGATCTTCCAGCAGCACTCTGGAGAAGCAAGAGCTTGCTGAGACCCCCCAGCAGAACTCGGGCTGCAGGGCTTGACCTCGCTATCTGAACGAACGCGGCTAAGGGAGAGCAGACTAATGCACTTGCTCAAAATTAGAAGTGATTTCCTGCATTTATACGACAATCGTCAAGGGGTGCCACAAGAGAGGACAGCATAATCTTCCTTCCTTTTAAACTAAAACTTTTTCATTTTCTTTTTTTTTTTTTTTAAATTATATATTGTGCTTTTCTTTCAGCACTCTAAAAGCTTCTACTTCTTTTCTATCTTAATAAGGAAAGCAAAGCTGAACTGAAGTTTTTAATATATTAAATCAGAAACCTAGACTGGAATGAAAGATAAGAATCCAATAACACCAAAAAGACACATAGAATAGAATCGGTTATAAATGATTTATGCACCAGGATTAGGAGGTTAAAAAGGCAAAAACTTTAATGTTCACTCATGCAAGAATGTCAAATCACTGGCCTAAATAAGGAATTTGACAGTAATAAGATTTTAAAAGTGGGCATTTTCAGGTAGTGCTATCTGCCGTAATAAATAGAGGTCATAAAACTGTGATCTAAGTGTATTCCTGGGCTGTTAATGGCTAAGATGGTCTCTCATCTGAACTTTGAAAATGTACTTTATAACCTGTTTTAATAAACAGGTATTAATACAAGGCATATTTATATACCTCAGTAGGACTATGCTTCCTCGACTCGCTTTCCTTATCTGTATCTCTGCAGTCCTTGTCTAATGGCAGACAGTGCCAGTCTTCTGAAGGATTTGCTGCAGGGATAAACCTCATTTACTTTCCACCTCATCTCGGGTGAAAAGCATGCAGTTGTCTTGAAAGTTTGATGAGAGAGGAATTTCTAAGTACTAACGAAGGACACCTGTCCCTGAGTTACTGGGGATGGAACTTTTCATTCGGCTTCGCGCATGGCATACGGCAGGAAAGCGGAGTTATTTGACGCACCGGAAAATTAAGTCTTCTCCCTGCTAGCACGCGTCTACATTTATTTTGAACACAGAAGAGCTGAACAACATCAAGCCTGGCTGTAGGCAGATCAAAAAAATAATACTGAAGATCCTGCCCTTCCTACGAAATCTACTTTCTGAATCAGAACGCTGGAGAGGAGACCATGTTAGAGCAAGCAGGGCACGGCAGGTGCCTTAGACCACTGCTTAAAATCCCTTGCTGCCGTTTCTAACTGCCAGGTCAGACTCCAAATCGAAAGGGAACGGCTAAAGTACTTTCCACTCGCGCCCCTCGGGAAAACGCCTCACCCTCGGCCCTCTCCGGCCCGGAGAAGGCGAGCGGCGGCGGGGGCCAGGCCTTGCGTTCCGGTACCGGCCCTCCGCCGCCCAAAAGGCGGTGGGTGCCCAGCGGCGTGAGGCGCCGGGCTGACCCGCGGCGAGGGCGAGGGGCGGGCTGGGGGTGCTGGGCAGGGCGATGCCTCCGGCCTGGGGCTGAGGGGGAGGGGCGGGGGGGCGAGACCCGAGGTGGCCACAGCTCAGTCTGTCTGGTCGGTCTGACAAAGTCGCCCCTCCCTGCTTTTGCGTGGGGCAGCAGTGACATCTCACGGCTGCCGGCAGCCAGTGCAGCACACACCCCCACACACCACACCCCCCCGCCCCC
>JAVKLA010000001.1:20834200-20898838 GCA_034782735.1 Sagittarius serpentarius
CCCCCCCCCCCCCCGCGCCGCCATTTCGCCGTGCCCGGGCCTTTCGCCTTCCTCCTCCTGCTTCAGGAGCTGCTTTCCCGCTGCGGCTACGCTCGGCCAGCCGCTCTCGTTAAAACGCTCCTCGCCGGCCTGTACCGAGAGCGAAGAGAAAGAGCGACAAAAACACCGATTTCGGTTGGAAAAGCGGTCAAAGCTCCACGCTTTTTTACAGAAAGCTCAGGAACCTCTCCCGAGAGTACAAGCTAGCTAGGCATTAAATTGGTAGTTTGTTTATTTCCAGAGGTTTGGGGGGGGGGAAGCGTGCAGGGGACACGTAGGAGTTGAAAGAGCCCTCGCGTTACTCGCCATGCAGCCAGGAGCAGAAAATAAAGAGGCAATTAGAAGGTCAGAACCGATAATAATACGCTGGCCACCCCCAAAAGCTGTAGAGCAGGTGTTTGTCCTCCTGGTATTTTTACTGCAAACCGTCATTAAAGCTGTGTGACACCACCAGTTCTCGTGCCACCGTTATTGGCATGCAAATTTGACGTCTTCGATGTGAAGACAGATTATATCTTCACTAATTTGGGCCAAGGCAAATTGTCACTATTTCCTTAAGAAAACACTGCTTTTCATGAGGAAATTATTGAGTGCCAGCTGAGGTTTTTTTTTTTTTTCACGAATTTAGCCCAGGCAACCAGACAGAATCATGCTTTTATTATTTACTTCCACTGTATAATCAGCTTTTCATTGAAGATGACAGCTTTCAGCCAAGAAAGCCCAATGTTTTTTCTCGGGGAAGCAAGACAAACAGGAGGCAAAAGCTGTTGAGCTTTTCTGGGGCTGAAGAAAGCTGGCGGTTTTGCTGTTCCCCCCCCTGTACCTATACGTAAACGGTCACGCATATACGCCCTGCAAGCGTGCGCGTGTGGGGAGCTGTGGCCTCACTGAGAGCTAAGGACCAGCACTGCGCGCTGTTGCAGAGCAGGTCTGCAGCAATGGTCGGAAAAGGCCCTTCAGGACGTGAAACGGAGAAGTCAGGGCTGAAAAATCCCACGAGAAACACAGAATGGGTGGAAGCGTAATAGCTGTTGCTTTCATGTTTTTATTACGCAGGTGCTCTGCTCCTCATCGTTTTCGTTCTCAGCCTTGAAATGCCAGTGGCGCGTGGGGGAGGGAGCCGCACTAGATTATTCGAGCGTTTTCCCCTGTTTGGGGCTGTCTGCAATGACCTCGGGCAGCCCCTGGCAGACCTGTTGTGTCCCTGGCCCCGCAGCGACGTGGGCGTCCGGGCGCAGCCGGTGCTGGGTGGGCGGCAGGGGCCGTGTGCGGCGGCAAGGGCGCGTGAGCCCTTGCCCTGCGACGCTCCAAACGCAGCAGGACACCTCCGGTTTTGTGCCTTCAGGGTGGCCGTCACAAGGCGGCTTTTATCACAGAAGAGTCGAGTCTGTAATTTCTACGCGTTAAGTCTAGGCTTTGCTTGTAGCTTTGGAGCTGAGGTTTACGGCTCAGGATCACGGTTAAATACGTAGTTGTGATGAAGTGGTCAAGGACAAGTTCCTAAACCAACCCTCCCTTACGAGTATTGCCCTGCAACGACATGTGCCACGTTCCAAGAGGTGAAATCAAAACAAAACAAAACAAAAACAACCCAGGGGAAAACCTGTTGCTGCCAGAACGGCCTTTGCTTCCCCTTCTTTCCTGTGCCCTTGGGGTTTTTCCCATGCGCTCCTTATAAAGTGACTTTTCTTGCCATACCTGGGAAGCGAGTGCCACTTTCTCAGCGCTGCTGCCTTACAGCTCTCCTTTACCCCCCTTAAAAGAGAAGGAGCCTCAGTTTCTCCCGCTTGGTCCTTCCGTAGGGCACCTGAATGTCGAGCCCTGCCGACTTGGGCCCCAAGCCGAAAGCCCCTCGCTTTTGGCTGAGACCGTGGCAAGCGTGGGTGTTGGGGAGCGTCAGCTGCCGGGAGCCGCGGCTGCCTCTCTCCAGAGTTTTTGCGTTCGTTTTTGTCAAACCAGACAGCGAGGCATTGATCTGGCATGCACGCTTGAAGCGGAAGATGGAAAAATATTAATGTTTCATTGTCTTCACGTTTAAAAGTGAAACCTTTTAAAGAAATGGGTCTTCACCAAGGATAAGAGAAATGTTTTTCTTAACTGCATAGCAACAAGCTATAGCTGCAATTATTTATATCGAGTATGAAATTCCCTCAGTGCTTCATTTATTCAAAGCTATATTTTTACTCGGCTTTTGTTTTCACAGATGGCTAAGCTAAGACGCTGTCTGGGGCTCAAATATCTACACAAACTTTGGCGGTCCCCACCAACAAACAAAAATAAATTAAAAAACAAACAAACAAACAAAGAAAAATTGCAGTTAAGCTTGCAAAGCCCTCCAAAGAGCGCAGCAATATTTTTAACTAATTTAAAACTACGATTATCTACTGAGGAATTTAATGTAATTCCGTCATTGCAACATAGTATTAAAACAGCCTTTATGGGAACCACTGGTTGTCAAATGACAATTACAAGTAGGATTTTTCTTTTTTTTTTTTTAATTCTTTTACAAAAGGCGCAGGTTTATAATTTGATTCCGGCACTTGTTCTGAGCGCTTTGCTCAAGGAAAGTTTATTATTATTGTTTAGGAAAAGAAAGTTGAGTACTTGCAATAGAAACGTACACACTCCGCCAGCACTGAGATCCAATCTCAGTGTTTTCTCTCATGCTCTTTCAGGGTGAAAAAGTGTGGTTTGCTTCGTTGTTGTTTTTGTTTCGTCTGCTGTGCAGTTCGGAAAACCAGTGGCCGTGGGGATGTGCTGCCCTCGCACAGGCGTGCCGAGCGGGGGCACGCGTTACCCTGCCTGTCTACACGGGGAAATGACCGCTTTCATATCCAGCCCAAATTAGAACCCATTCGTTTTTCACGGCCTCTGCTCTTTAAGGTATTACCTTAAACGCGAACTGAAATTCCCAGGTATTTCCAAAGAATGGCTTTGGTTTTGATATCATTTTGCGTTTGGGGACCACAATTTAACCGAGCTTCCCTCCAAAATAAGCATGGCACTCCTGCGTCAACAGCCTTCATTTGCTTCAACAGTAATGTGGTTTTGGACTGGTTTTTACCCTGTATGTGGTATTTTGGTGACGGGCACTGCTTCAGCTGGCTATAGATGCCCTTTTTCTCAGCTTTCTACCAACGCAGAGCGTTATTTAAGAATAATACAGAAACAGGATGGGTTTGCCCAGACGTGGGGGACCAGCAGGACGGGGGTATGGTGCTGGAGCACGTAGATACTGAGGAGGTGTCTTTCACCAGATGAGGGGGTCCTTCCTCACCCGGTCCTATCGCCGACCCTCACTTTTGATGCAACATATTTGAGCTCTGGGAGAAAAAAACTGTTGCGAACAGCAAACTGATGCAAACAACATCCGTTTCTAGCATTGAGAGCAACGAGCAGACTTCAGTTTGGATATGAGTGTCCCGAAGTATGTCCCAAGCGCGAGAGACGGGGAGGCCTGCAGTGTGCGGGTTATTTTGGCTCTGCTGCCTGAAGGTGCTGAGAAACCTGCTTTGCTTCTCCCTGGCTCACTTTCCTGAGCTGTAATATTGGATTAGGCCTCCTCTGAAATCCACCAAAGGTGTGAAGATGACTTCTATAGACCAGGTAGTAGCAAAATACCAGTTCAAAGCCATGTTCACCATTTAAAATAAGACATACTGAGGATGCTTCAACTTCTATGAAGGTCTCATGAATGAGTTACCGGCCTGTCTAACACAACCTCTGTGCCGTTGCTGCAGCGCTCGTCAGTCAGCAGGAGAGCGGCTGCCACAATCAGAAACAGTTACTCACTTCTGTTGCACCTCCAAACAGAGAGAATAACGAATGCTTTTCACCAGCTCCTGCCACTTTATGTTTTCATATCAACCAGTCAATCAGACTCTGTATAAAACAGCATGTGTCTGTTCATTAAGAGGAGAAAAAGTTGCTTGGTACCAGAAGATGAGTGCAGAGTGATTTAATTGTAGCCCTTTGGCACATCTGTGTTAGATATATTAGGCACTTAGACACTCCACGCTGACAGCAACAATGGGAATTATATTGGAATAATACGATTTTTAAAGCTGTACTTACACACACACACAAAAAAACCCCCAAACCCTTTTGATCTCTGTGATTAAGTATGCCAGGTAATTTCACATCATCAGTTAGTCTTTCTCCTAAACCAGACTGAAAGCTGTTAACTTCCCTCTTCTGCACAAGCTAGCTGATCTATAAATAAGGAATATGTTCTTACAAAGAGAGTGTTCTTATTGATTGGCGAGATGTATTGTTACCATTTCATTACACTTGATCGTTATACGCTCCTCTCCTGCCAGAGTTTTTGATTCGTCGCCAAGTTAGAGACTTGCAAACTTTGCGAAGGCATCCCCCCTCAGTCGGCGGCTGGGAGGGATGTTGCCTCGTGGCCAGAAGCAAGGTTCACCCCAGCGAAATTACAGGCAGTGAGCTGTTATCTTACTGTTGAAGTCTGTCGTCTGAAACCCACCCTGAACTTTCTTAACTGGGTTTCTCAGAGTCCTTTTATGATTCCAGTCTTCTGGAAGCTGTGAAAGGATAGCCATAAGAGGACAGTTTTCCGGAAGGATAAATTCTGGACTGCGGTTTCTTAAGGAATTGTAGGCACCAGTCACCTATTGCCTTCAAACAGAGAAAAGAAAGGCAAAGCAGGCTCGTTTTCTATTGCCGAGCGAGCATGATTCATGATCTTTTTAATGGCATTTTAGTTCTTTAAATCCCAGAGACAGCCCGCCTGGGAAGCAGCTGCAGGGTGGCAGATCTGTGAAGGACAGAAGCTCGAGGGTCTGCTCCGGAGGCTCCTCGGCGTTGGGCGGTGCGGCTCTGGTACCCTGCAGCTCAGCCTCTCTGCCGGCACCGTTTCTTGCCAGCCTGCTTCAGCACGGCCATTAAGTTTGGCTGCCTCTGTACTGCTCGCTTTGCCAACTTCTCCACGTTACTGCAGGTGTCTGGATCTATATGGTCTCTGCTGAAAACCAGCGCTCCTGAAAAATGGGGGCATCTCAGAGTTCATCTTAAGAAGAAAACCCATGTTCCTCTAATGCCAAAAGTCAAACAAAGCTTATAGAGGACTGTCCTGGTGTCGGCTGGGACAGAGTTACTTGTCTTCCCAGTAGCTGGTACAGCGCTGTGGTTTGGGTTCAGTACGAGAAGAACGTTGGTAACACCCTGAGGTTTTCGGTTGTCGCCAAGTCGTGTTTAGTCCAAGCCAAGGACTCTTCAGCTTCTCCTGCCCAGCCAGCGAGAAGGCTGGAGGGGCACAGGGAAGCTGGGAGGGGACACAGCCGGGACAGCTGGCCCCAGCTGGCCACAGGGGTATTCCATACCCTGGGACGTCATGCCCAGTATATAAACTGGGGGGAGTTGGCCAGGGCAGGAGCGCTGCTCGGGCGTCGGTCGGCGAGTGGTGAGCAATTACATTGTGCATTAATTTTCTTGTGTATTCCAATCCTTTAATTATTATTGTTGCTTTATTGTTGTTACTAGTGTCATTGCTAGTTTCTTCCTTTCTGTTCTATTAAACTGTTCTTATCTCAACCCAGGAGCTTGACTTTATTTTCCGATTCTCTCCCCCATCCCACTGGGTGGGGGGGAAGTGAGTGGGCGGCTGCGTGGGGCTGAGTTGCTGGCTGGGGTTAAACCACAACAAGCACTTACTGTATTTTTAAAACATAACTTTACACTCCATTTTCAGGATTATTTAAATTTCCTGGGGAGTGTCCATGTTTTCTTTTATTAGCATTGTTTAAGGACCAGATGAGGATGCTGGAAACAAATACGCCTAGCAAAGCGCAGGAGCTTTCTCCAGCCACTGTCTTCCTAAGGACCAGGGGCAGCCCTTGCTCCCAGAGCAGAGGGCAGCTCCTTCCACGCACCCGCCCGGATCCTGCGTTAAGGACCCTGCCCCGTTCTTGCTCTGGGTCAGGCTGCTCGCATACCATGGCATGGCTGATGCTTTCCTCTATGGTCAGAGGGCTTGGGGAGCATAAATCCGATGGGAGCATGAAGCGCTACAGCCCTAAGAAGAACAAGAGCACAGGTAGGACTACAGGTACAATGTGACCGAGACCACCCTGGGAAGCCAAGTGGCTGCCTGCCACTCCCAGCGTGGGCCACGGTAGCTAGCTGGCTGTGAGCATTGAGCCATCTTTGTTAGGGAGCCAGCAAGCTTTCAAATCCTGTCCTAACAATCCCGAATGTATCGTTACGAGAAGAGCATGGCTGAGTCTCTTTTATTGTTTCCGTTTGAAATGTATTCTGCACTAAAACATTTTTGTGGGGCTGGAAATTCTCTTCAGAATCTGCTAATTATTTTCACAATCTACAGTCTGCTCTTACGTTTCTAATTGTAACTATTAATCCTCACTCATCTACATGTCCTAGATCTGTGCAAGGCAATAACGCATTTTATGCTCAGCAGCACCGTGCCTCTTGACTCATTTGTCAAAAGGATTATTGTACAGTCGGTGCTGAATGTGAGGAATTAGCTGCATAAACCTGCCCATTAAAAAGAATGCCTGTATATTACCTGTGCTGGGCATTAGTATGTGCACAGTAATTCCCTCCTCAAATACGCAAACACATCTCGCTGGTTGCAGTTAGAGTCACACACGCTGCAAACAAATTTGGAAGTGGTTTGAATGCAATTTCACCTTTGTGTCAACTCAAATGGTGTTGTAATTGTAATTAATAAGGACTGGACTTGACTTCAGTCTCTTGACTCGTACTTGGTTTCCTAAAGAAATTTTTTAATCCATTTTAAAACATGGCAAGTATAGAACATGCTCTGTTATTTTCTAAAAAGTGGTCAGGTAGCTACCTACAAATATTGACACGGAAAAGTCTGACAGCTATTTATAATTACCACGCGTCGACTCTGCCAAGACAAGACAGCTTCCCTGCCGCTGCGTTCAGATGAAGGGAAGAGCAGTCAGACCAGAGCGGTATCCATTTCCCTTCAGCTGCTTAGCAATGATGTGCTTTCCAGTCCTCTCTTACAGCAAAGAAATTCCCCTTTTCTGTCTAATGAATGTTGTCTACCCAGGCATCTCTGGACAGCTTTCAGCGAGGGTTGTTCGATGGTGAAATCCGTTAGTAGCTGCCTTATCAGAACGGCAGCTGGCACTGCCCCTGCCCTTACTGCCAGAGACAGCAGCCAAATATTTTCTGTTGGCAAAGTACGAAGAGGTGTACCGAAGCGTTCATCTATACTAAAATTTGGCCCGTTATTTTCATGGGCGGCCCTCAAGCTGCACAAAGGTCTGTGCGCTTCTTGGCTTATGGTTATTCACATTCATCAAACGTGTTCTACAAGAAGACCACTGGGAGAAAAATGGCAGAGAAGACACTTTACTAGTTATGTCCGGTTAGTCCCAGCTGCATCGCGGCCAGAAACAGCCACAGCCTATAAGCCTCATCCTTGGTGTGCAGTTGGGGTTCAGAGACTGATCTTCTCGCGACACACCACAACCTCTGCTCCAGGGTCTTGCATAAATCCAACATCACGCCTCAATGCCGGCGCTTAGTCTACAAGGCTCACCGAGACATGCGCAGGTCAGGCTCCTCCTTGCTCGCCCCACCGTCACCAAGGGCCTGGTTCCTCCTGGGGTTTCCCTTGGGCAGTGTGGCCCTTCGCTCCTCCTGCCAAATTACAGCCTCCTCTGGCAAAGATGGAGAAAACTCACCCGCTCCCGAGCTCTGTGCAACTAGCCCGCTGCTAACCTCGCGTTCGGAGGAAGCTCAGCCCTTGCTTCGGATTGGGATGCTTCAGGGATCAGTCTGTTAAACTCATTCCTCTCCCAGTGGTCCTTTTGGGCTGTGCGGGGACAGGGGATAGTCCCACCAGGTACCTCCTGTGGGAGGAGGTACGGAGCCAAATGTGCCAGTTCTCTTAAGGTGCCGTGATATTTGTACTGCTTGACACGATGTTAGTTGGTGTGGTACCCTCACGGTTTGACTTGCTTGCCACCAGTGCAGAATCTCTTCCAAGGCTTTGTAGGTAGCTTAAATGTGGAGGGACAAAATCCTTTCCTTCTCCATTATCTGGCACAAGCTTTCATAGATGTTTACGCTTATCCTGCTAAAGCCTGAAGAGACATCAGGCGGAAGATTAGTATATGTGTACAGGTAATTGGGGTGGCATGTTCTGACGGGAAATGCTTAATTAGAAGAAGCTTTACTCACGAGACCAGAAAACAACCATTTTCTGAAATAAATCAGATCTTGCCAGAGGAACGTGTATTTTTTTTTTTCCCCATCCCACCTGCTGGTACGCGGGAGGCCACCCAGACCGAAGCTGTCATTGTACTGGCCGACAAAGATGACTCAACAGTGATCTGAAATCCAGACCGGCTTTGCGGAACTGCTTCTCTGCTCTACATCTGCTTTCCCGTCTCACCCAAGCCGTTTAGCTGCTTGCTTTCTATTTCAAAAGGTGGCATTTATTCTAATTCTTTGTTCGCATTCACCCCATTAAGCTTCCGCTTTCAATCATCAGCCGCCGAAGCACTTGGCTGCACCGCCAAGCAAGCCTCAGTGTCTGGCTCATGCTGGAACCGCGCTGCGCCCTTCTTTATCACTTTGCTGACGCTGGACTGATAAAACTTATCTTCTCTGGAGGCTGGCGCAGGGGAGGGGCCTTTAAAACGAGATGAAATTTTCAGTGTGCAAAGATAGCGCTCTTCCAAGAAATAAGAACTGAGGTGGCTTTCATCTGAACGCACGGTGTGTGGCCTCAGCCTGGGGACGGCGCATGGGGGCTTTGGGGGGGAACTGCCGAAACGCGTCAGAAACGTTGTGTTACGCTGTATCATATTAATTTATTTTTCATTCTGGAGTTTCCAGCAAGCGTGCCAAGAAAGCTGGAACAGAAGAGCGCCTATCTGTATTTGAAATAGCAAATGCGTTTCTGGAGCGAGGTGGAAGAAAGGTGCCTTCTGCAAGAAAATTGTAGCAAGTTAAATACAAAACAGGCACAATAAAGTAAAAATTAGGCATGACGTAGTTTCTTGCCCCTCCCGCCCACCAAAAAATAAAAAAAAATTTAGAAAGGGAAAAACTGCTTAACGCAGGCAAGCTAGATACAGACTCATTTGCGAACTGACTCCCGGACGTCACCAAGGCGCGTGGTGTTTCAGAGGAAGTTATAACAGCTATCTGAGTACCTCCCCTGGGCTTCCTCGCCCCCAGCTGCCTGAAACCCCTTGAATAAACATAGAGCCCTCAGAGATGTGCTGATTTTTGGTACCCACACCAGTCCCTCAGGCCCCGCTGCATTAGGCAGGTAGGGCAGCGGGGCACGAGCCGAGCCCCGTGCCCAGCCCTCGCCAGGACTATCCCGGACAAATTGCCTCTGGCCGGAGCTCCAGCTCGGGCGTAAACTCAGGCAAGAGCTACTGTGCCTCGGGATACAGCCAGCTGAGGAAAATGTTCCTGATGCAAATACGGGTCAATTTTGGCAAAATTTGTAGGACTGGGTGCTCAGTAGTGTAAACAAGCTCGGCCGCAAGTCGTCTGAGCTCCCAGCAGGTGGGTTGGAGCTCTGGTAGCTTTTCCTCCACAGCTTGGACACCTGCTCTGGCTGCTACTGAAGGGTGACCAGGTCTCTTACCCAGCCACGGTGTCCTCACGGGGCGAGACCCTGCTGGCAGCCTCACCTGACGAGCAACACGCTACTGGGGTACCGGTGGAGGGCTAAAGGGGGTCCGGCAGGAGAGTCTGATCTTGGAAACTTCAACAGCGTGGCCTGACATGACATATGTTTATTCATCCTCTGCTTTCACAGCAGGCTAATAAAGGTAAGACAATTGTCAAAGTATAAAACTATTCCATTTGAAAAAAAAAAAGGGGGGGGGTATGTGGTTTCAAAAAAAAGAAGGCTTTGTATGAGCAGTCTTTTCTATGACAGATTTTTAATTTCCCCAGTCTCCACTGAACCCTTTCATTTCTTTTGCTTAGTATTCAAAAGATGTTCCAGGAGTGCACACGTAAATTTTTTTAGCACGATGACAAGTTAGTGTGTTCCTATAAGATGCTCTTTGAATATAGGGATTTTGATTTTTTCTTTAAAGACGAGGATCACACCATCATTTTGTCTTTCCAGTTTCCTCTGTGCTGCGAGCAATTTCACTCTGGCGGCTTTGGCATCCCTTTTCGTTTGTCTTTATTCTGTCAACGCTTCCTTAGAAAACAAGCAAAGCCCGAACGCATGTACCGGTGGGCAAGCTGTTGTGGCTGGTTTGTAAGGAGGAGGGAAACCAGGTGCAAAAGGTTAGCATGGGAACGATGGGGGCTATAAAGGAGAGTCCCCCAGGCCAAGGGAAGGCTGACTGAGCAGGGCTGGTTCAGGAGAAGATGGAGACTTTGTGCTGGCATAGGCTGGAATGGCTGCTCTTTCTTCTCTCCGACTGAAGGTCTCTTCTTTTTTCTGTGAGTTTTATGTTTGTAGTTTATAGCCTGGTAGTAGCCTAAAGCTTAAGGGTTTGGAAAACTAACTTTTCTCTGACTGTTCTTTGCTTGATTTTGGATGTTGTTCTTCCCATGCCCATGAACTTTTCTGAGCTACTGAGTTAATGCCCAAATTTCGAAGTTACTGGGTTAATCTTTCTTCCTTTAGAAAAGAATTAAAACCCCATGAAACTCAGCTGAGTAGCTGTTTATCAAGGGTGCTACTACTTTCTATCTTCATTTAAGACTTTCTGGCCTCCAGACTTCAGGCATCCTCCGAGTTCAACGAGCAGAAGCACCTGTAACACAGGAAGGTGAAAGGGTTTTCTTTTTGTTTATGATGTAACTAAAGTAGATAGAACTCCTACAAAATTACTGTCCTAAGGAAGCTGTCAAATTTGAGGTTAATCTCAGCTCGCCTTTCCTTTAAGGAAAAATGTCTCAGTGTGGCTGTAAACTCAGCAATCCTTTTGGAAGCGAAACTCCTGCAAGAGTCCTGAGCTAGAACGGAGAGACTTTTCTGTCCTCCCTGAATGCTAGTAAGTGAGTGCAGTGCAATGTGAAAGTTGAAGCTGTTACAGCCGGATCTTTAGGATACAGAAGATGAAACATCCTAGTTTGAGTTAGTCAAGGGATTCATGGCTTTTTGTTTAACGTACAGCTGCGTGGGCTATTAGAAGTGGAAACATATGGAAACATAACTGAAGAAAAATCCTTTTTCCAGTGATAGGATCAAAGGCTTTTGGTCTCTGCTTAATAAGTAATAGCCTAAGCAGTGCATCTGTTCAAAAGCGAAACAAAAACCTGCAGACAGAGGCAGCGTAATTATTGATTTTCTTGTTATTTTTATAGTTGTCATATTTAAATCAAAACAAGAGCAGCATCACAGCATTTTTTTTTTTTCCTGTTTGCACTTTAACTGTTTGTGCTATTGATACAAAGGCAGGTGGGTGCTCAGGAAGCAGGCATATTACACTTCCATACGGCCTTTCGGAGAGCTAGGAGTTTTATCCCTCACTTGTCAAGGAAGGAGTGTTGTAACTTTACAAGGGATTAAATTGATCTTATGAAATATTAAGCAAGAGTAAACCGAGTTTTTCAAACCCTCTTTGGCTGACCAGTTATCGTCTCGGGTTCTTTGCTGTAGGCCAATTATTAAAAATGATTAAAAAAAGAAATACATTGATCAGGACTTAGAACTAATGGACCACTGCTCTGCTGGCATGCTGCTCCCACACCTCCCCGCAGGGTTAGGGCAAACGCAGCATTTCTGAAACTTCATTCGCAGCAAGGTGTTTCTTTGTTGGTGGTGGTTTTTTGTTTTATTGTTTTTTTGGTTTTTTTTTTTTACCAGTTTCTGACTCTGAGGTCAACCACTGGTGTAGCCACAAAAGCACAGCGCAGAGAGTTGTCGCGGCACCTCAGTAGCGCAATAACGCTGGGGGGGGCGGGGGGGTGCTCAACCGAAAGCATGGAGAGCACGGGAGCAGAAAGAGAATGCTCCCCAGCCGGAGTTAGCTCAGCAGGAGCGTACCGTACACAGCCAACCGCCCCGGTCATCCGAACTGTTACCTGCGGTGGGTGTGCGACCGGTACCCACCGCTTCCCCTGCCCCGTCTCCCTGCAGCACCGCTCGAGGAAAGGCGGGACGGTCGCCAGTTCGTTGACGCTCGTACTTCATAGGCTTGGACTTGGGAAGTACCAGCGCGTTTGCCCCAGGCTTTTGTGGTGGATTCTGTAGTCCGTTGTTGACTTTCTGCGCCAAACTCTCCCACCAAGACCCGCCTTCAGCCAGGTGGCAGCCAGAGGTGCAGCTGGCTTGCAGAACCTCAGCTTTCTTACTCTGGGAAGTAAATGTTTGAAGGGCGAATGCTAGCAATTTCTGAAACGAGGTTCAGATTTGCTGATCCTAGTCTCGGCCACATCTGAACTGGCAGCCAGATCACATCTCCCCGCTTATATTTTACTTTTCCTGAAGAGTTTTTTCAAGCAAATTCTAACCTTCCTGCCTATTGCAGAATGTGACTTCCTTGTATGCAGGAAGACTTGAAAACCTCTTGCAGCCCTGAAATGGCTGTGTATTTTCCCTGCAAATGAACAGAGGCACAAACTTCGTCTAGCTTAGCCACTTGGTGCAATTGCGCTCCTGTGGCAGCGTTTTCCAAAGGACTGTGTCCACCTGCTCACACAGTCACATTTTATCTACTTAAAAATAGTCCCTGACTTTGTTCTGACTAGCGTGTGCTCAATTGTACTGACAAACAAAGTAAAACAAGCAGGAAAACCTGGGACCTAAACACACTGAGCTTTCGCTAACTGAATGCCCTGCTTTTGGCTGGGACGGAGTTACTTGTCTTCCCAGTAGCTGGTACAGCGCGGTGGTGTGGGTTCAGGACGAGAAGAACGTTGGTGACACCCTGATCGTTTCGGTTGTTGCCAAGTCGCGTTTAGACCAAGCCAAGGACTCTTCAGCTTCTCCTGCCCAGCCAGCGAGAAGGCTGGAGGGGCACAGGGAAGCTGGGAGGGGACACAGCCGGGACAGCTGGCCCCAGCTGGCCAAAGGGGTATTCCATACCCTGGGACGTCATGCCCAGTATAGAAACTGGGGGGAGTGGGCCAGGGCAGGAGCGCTGCTCAGGCATCTGTCAGCATGTGGTGAGCAATTGCATTGTGCATCACTTGTTTTGTGTGTTCCAGTACCTCCTCCCACCAATGCACGCGAGACGAAGTGGGCAGCGGAGGACTGCAGGCGCTCTTTCATATTTAACTTTGGTTTGCAAGATTGAAGGAAGCTCTGTCATCATAAGTTGGTAGAAATAAGTTGCAGGAGAAAGTTTTGGAGTCATTGCAAATTAGGAAAAAAAGCATGTTACTTCCTGAAACTACTTTAGTTTGATCCCAGGAAAAAAAAAAGTGTTCAAGAAACTACATATTTATTTATTATTCAAATATTACAAAGTAATTTCTGTCTTTCAGATATTGGGATCTTGTTTCTCAAAGTCAGCATTTTCCCTTTTTTATCTGCACATCCTCTTTGCTTTATTTTTAATTTTTCTTTAGATTAGGTCTCACTCGCATTTTGAAATATTCCATATCAAAATCTTTTTTCCTAGCTTTTCCCCTTTTTCTGGTTTCTGTTGCAGAAGTATAAAAATAAATCAAAAGCCAGAATTTGTGGCGCTTAGACTGTAATAAGCTTCTCTCCTTTCCTTTTTCTCCGTCTTACACCTGCTCTGTAAGTGTTGCTGATATGACCTAAGTTGTAGGATACTTTTTGTAAGATAAGAGGAAGGGAAGAAGTGAAATTGTGAGATGAGAGCTCGAAGTGTCGCCAAGTACATTTTTCCTGTGGAAGAGGGTAAGTCAGCAAATGAGGACCTTCGGGACGGCCGTCCAGAGTTCAGAAAAGCAATGTCGCATCCCAGCGTGCCGCGCTTACCATGGCAGTAGGATTCCTGTTAGCTCTGCCCCCGGGAAAACCCCTTAACTTCTCATGAGCGTTGGTCCCAAGATGCATAGCCCGAGGAGAGGTCCCTAATGGACCATGCTGTGTGTCACGGTCCGTGTGATAACGGCTTGCCTATCCTGGCCAAGCGATGTTTTTAGCTTCGATCAACCTACCGAGAGCTTTTAATGTATTGTACCGCTTGTCTTGAAGAAACAGTTGTTAGCGGCAGTAGATCCTTATACGCACATACGGCTTGCCAGAAGCCTGGTTTTATTTCTTTTGTGACTTGCTTTTCTGAATTTTTCATGAAGTAACTGGGGATCTGCGTGCCACTCGGATGCACGGGCTGGTTCGGTGAGCAGACCATAGACGCGTGTGCCTGCATGCAACAGGGCGCGTTGTTCTGTATGGGAGGATGGGAAGAGAGACCCTTGTGAGGCGGTATCTTTCCAATCTGCCATGTGGGGTGTTGAGGGTTTTTTTGATCCTGATTAACGCCTGGATAGCTAACAAAGCACTAGCAGTTTTGCTGACACCTCAATCGGAGCAGACATTCAGGGGAAAAAAAACAAAACACACTTGGTGTGGAGCGTGGAGGTGCTGGGCCTATGGTGCATGAGAGAAGGAGTTTTACCAGAGATGCATGAGGCAGGGCTTAGATGCAGCATGTCTGTCGGGCGGTAGTTAACGGCTTTTGTCTGTTGATGATGATTTTTCTGAATCGAGACTCAGCAAATTATTCTACTGAATATATTTCATTCCTCTGTAAGAAGTAATGTGACATTTGTGAAATACCTTTTGTTGTCTCTTAAAAGCTATTGTGGACAGCTTGAGAAATTTGTGTTTAAATATGATAGATTTCTGAGTCTATGTCTGTAGCTTAAGATGAAGCAAATAGGAAGCTATTTAATTTATGATTTTTCAGTTCATGCTGTGGACAAACTAGATGTTTATTCCAGCTGATCTGGAAGTGAGAAGCAGCAGAGTATCTAACAGTACAAAAAATATTTTCCCCTCTTTGAAGCCTGTTGCCACACACCAAGTTTGAACATCCATCATGTAATGATATTTCATGCTTTGAAATATGACAAAGTCCATGATCACTAGTTGTGATTTCTGACAGCAAAAAGCAAAAAGATTGACATTTGGTAGGTTGTGGGTCTTTGTAAGCCAAAAAAATTCAAGCCAAAATCACTGCTCAGCTGAAGTATCCTTGGAAAAGCTAGTAATGTTTCAGCAACAGCATCGAAAAAAGTGGATTTGACAACTCTTTTGCAATTACTAAAAAAACTAAAAAGATCGCAAGAGACAAGTCCCCTGTGCTTTTTGGAACAATCATGGTAGGCTTGTCTGTAGTTTTGCCACATGGTTTCTTCTGTTTTCCCAAAAAGGGGGGTGGGGGGTGGAAATTAAGACTTGTTCCCAGCACAGATCATCATCGCAAAGGTTTTAAGTGACTGGTCTTAAAAATGAAGAACGTGCAATTTACAGCTTGATAAATCAACAGTCTCATAGGCACATCTAAACCCCATTATGAGTTGGGAATGGAAGTGAATCATAGTAGCACCTTTGAGTCAGAAAAATATAAATGACTGCTTCAGGATTAACTTTTCTTTAAGTAAATTAAGTTAACAATAGTTTATTCTCTTCTCTTAATGCTGTTAAGCCTCTTAGGAGCTTTCTCTTCTGCAGAAACCAAATGTTTAGTTTTTATTAAATGGACTTCAAATTCTGCATTCTATCAGCAGGGATATTTTTTGTAATGTTTTGCCAATTGTTTCATTATGTATTTATACAAGTCACATATTTTAATTTCTGAACATCCTTTATCTGTTGCCACACCGGAGAGTTTAACTAAAGCTGGGAGGATACAGAGATTTGGCCTTTTGTAATGAAGAAAAATATGTGTAATTCTTTTCAAAGAAAATAAAGAAGTACTAGGAGGTAATTTTCTCAGGGAATTGGTATGTGGAAGTAAAGCTTTCTACATTCCTCCTTTGTCCTACAAATAAAGCACTTATGTGGCTTGGTGCAAAGAGAGTCCTGTAGTGCTGCAATTGTGTGCAGCTGAAAGATTTTTGCCTGACACCAGGTTGCTGTTTTTAATCCAGCTGGGTCTGAGAGACACCAAAATTCCCATCTCCCTTCAGTCTGGGTCAAGCGAATTGGTGAAATCATCTTAATTAGGTGATCTAATGGGTGTCGCCGCAGGTGGCAGGGCCTGTGGCGGTTGTGGGTCCGAAGCGTCTGGAGAAGGCGTAGGTGGTGCCGTAGGGTGGCAGGGGCTTGAGCACGCGTGACCATCCATCGCCCCACGTGCAAGCGGGATAGCCATAGGTGCACAAAGATTCCGAATCGGTTTTCTCTGGCTTTGTAGTCCTTTCTACGCCGAACTTCCCCTAATGCTTCCACCGCTTTCCAAGCGAAAAGGGCTGCAACTGGTATTCCAGTGCTACTGCAGCAGAGCTACCGGACGAGGAATTACTGCCACCTTTTTCTGCTGCTCGGTGCTTCTCCTGTGACTCTGTTCAAACTTGGATTCCTCCAGGCGTTCAGCAGCACCTGGACAAGGGCTGCTCTGAATGCCAGCAAGCGTGTGTATCTAGTGGATTAGGAAGTAATGCACTGGCTGACCATGATATATTGACCTGCATTAAAGAAATCGGCAGTCTCACAGAAGGAGCTTTCATCTCGAGTGTATAACCAGCGTGGCATCAGATCAGGTGCCAAGTAGAAGATGTTACGCCATTAAGTCAAAAATGCTTGACGGTGCAGAGATAAGTAGCTGTGCTCTCAGCTGCTTGCGGCGCAAAATTGAAACAGTGCGTCGGCTTTGTAATGTCGAGGAACAGCTTGGTAGACGCGGGCTCACGGCAAACTACAGATGTGCTTGGAACCGGGGACTTCCCCACCTTTTCTGCCTTCGCAGTGCTGCTTTGGCTCTGTGGGAGTCTTCGTCCCAGTTCAAACCTGCCGTAGCACAGATTTGTGACTGACCTTTCTGGGGAGCGGCAGAGCGGGGAGGGAAATGTAAGGAGCTTCCCAGCTCCCACCGGCCCTTTCCATGCAATGGCTTTTCCCCAGAAATACGGTCAGTATCGGAAGATCCTCAGCACGGTTTGGTTTCCAATGGCGTCCCATGCTAGGCTGTGCGAGTTCACCAAAGTTTTGTCTTCCGTGCTGGGGGACTTAAAGGACATTACATTGTACAGGAACAACAAAGATCATATTTCATAGAGCAGAGGCAGAAAACTCTCCTACAAATAATTCAGGCATTTAAAATCACATTAGAAAGACACCATCAATCTTCGCTTAGCATCACTTCTGTCAATGTGTCTATCGCTAAACCACACACAAATCCAGCATCCTTGGTCTCTGTATCTTTCAGTGGCGTCATTAGCATTTTAATGGTTTGCCGTGCTCTCTGTTCAGTCTGAATTTGGTCATTAATGTGCTGTTGTAAGCTAAGCTTTGGAATAATCCCTTTTCCATTTTTTGAAATTTTATTTTATTTGTATTCTGCAAAGAGCCAGGAATAGAAGGCAGCCCCCTGCTTCTCTCGCTTTTAGTAACTGCTGCTCAGGTATCCAGCGCTGCCCTTCACATGAGAAACTCCCTCATGCTCCGACTCTAAGACGGGATGTCGGCGTGTTTGGAGGGACACATGAGGACAAGGGCGTTTGCTCCCCTGACCCAGGGGATGAGGGCTCCCCTTGCTGCAGGGTTTTAGCAGGCAGGAGGCAGGTGCGGACAGGCATACATCCGAGGAGGGAGGGCAGAGGGGAGAGACCCCGCTGCACCCCAGCCGCTGGGATGCTTTGGGATGCGGTGCAGAACCCAGCACTGCTCTCTGCTCTGCCTTTCAAACCCAAACTCCCCAAGGGTACAGGGATCGTTTAACTTGGAAAAAAGAACGAACTGTTCTTATAAAAGCACCGATGCAGATGGCTACCCGCAGTAACTCCTCAGGGCGGCTGTAGGATCAAGACTTCTGCTTGGCCAACTAGGATCAGGTCTGCTGGTTTAGGCTGTTACACAGAAAACACGCCTCTCGCCTGGAAGGGGAGAGGGAGTCACCAGCCTTATTAACAGTGGTTGCAGAGGGAAAATCACAGGGGCTTGGTCTCCACAAACACGTAACCTGTGAGCTTTTTGCCATCACTGCAACAAACGTAATCAACCGCTGCCGCGTTGGGCACAGCAGACGGGTTATAATTCGACAGACTGAGAAGCGACTTCCAGCTGACCGTGAAACTTTCCAGCAGCTATGAAGGGCTTAGGTGCCCCAAAGTGAAGGAGAGACTGGAGGACTGAGAGGAAGAGCCCTTCTGTTTTCCAGGCTGAACAGACATACCCAAAAATTCCTACTACCCTGAAACAACTGATGAAAGCAGGATGGCAGGTGAAAGTCCTAAAACTAATTTGCGAGCAGGTAAAACTGGGTGACAGCTGTCTGCTGCTGACACTCGGGAGAACTGGAAGAAGGATGTTACAGAAATTATTTTGACTTGCGTGGCGTACATCACGGGAGAGGTACAGGTGATCATTGGAGGGAGGCGCAAATCTAACATACAGAAATTAAAAGCAAAAGCAATCACTTTAAGTAGCAGTCAATGGATGCTTTTTTTTTTTTTAATTAGGGCAGATGAAAAGATAAGCTAAAGAAAATTATTTTCATTGAGAAGGTGAACAAGGGAAACAATATCTTCATGAATCAAAGAAACGGGGAAGCCCATTAGCCTGTCTCTATGACATTGTTAAGCCTTTTTCTATTACATTTTTTTGTGTAATAGCTCCTCTTTTTGAACACAGTGGCATTTTTCATCTAACCTGGTGATGATTCAAAGCATGTATGCGTTCTACTTATAATATGAACCACTGCTCTTTCACCACAGGGTTCACATTTAAGATTAGACTGCTGTGATTTTCACTGCTGCTCTGGTTGAAGGTCATTTAGTTTAGGAAATGGAGAGGGCAGTTGCCAAAAGGTAATCTCCTCTCATTTTACCTGGCAGTTGGCTGTCAAGTTCAAATCATGGCATTAAAAGACACTGCTACAGCCTGCCTGTAGTCTAGCTTAAAAAAAAAAAAAAAAAAAGTGGCTGAGACACGCTGCAACTGTTTCTCAGTAAATTTAAATCCCAGCTTTTCCAGAATGTTTGCTTTGCTAATATGGTACTTGCAGAGCAGATCTGATTGATTGCCTCTGTCAAATGCAGTGCCCAACACATAGCTCCATTTCATGATTGTGTAATTTATGATGTGCTGGGTCACGTTATGTCATAATAGTTCTCATAACAATTATGCTTTCTTTTGCTTTTTCTCCCTCAAAACCACAAATTCTCAGTATCATTTTGGAATGAAATTATTTTCTCTGAGTAGTAGAATTGTGATTAAAAAAACCCAACAACCACAAAACCACCAGCCCATCAAGCCTGGCATTATGTATGTTCACCAGGGCTTAGTTCCTCTAGTTAGGAGAAGAAAAACAATCCTCTCAGGTCGTCTTAGTAGTTTTCATACCATACATTCCACTACACAGGAACATTCTGTTTCTCTTTAAGCAAAATGGAGAAGTCAGGCTCGTCGTCATCAGTGGCTACAAGCTACAGCTGAAAATGTTACAGGGGAAACTTTATTCAAAGGTCAGATCACTTTTTGAAAGGCAAAATATCTAAGTATTTCCATGTTCATTGCCTCTACCTGTTTTCTTCTGTTTAACAGCATCCAGATCGCAGGCAATGCTGCTACTTTTCAGAGTCTATGTATGTCATGTATATTTGTTTTATAAGAACACTACTGCAAAGGGAAGGAAAACGTGACCTCCCCCCTCCAGCAAACTGTCCTTAAAGAAATCTGTAATTTGGAGTGACATCGATATCACACACACACACACACACCCCTTCGGTGCGAAGCAGAACGGGATCGAACACTCCCACTTTACCATCAGGCATTTCCAAAAGTCCTCTACGCTGTCTTTGTTCAGCATATTTTAAGAAGAGACTGGGAGCATTAAACTGAGTTTAGTGAAAAAGGGCCAGCATATGGCCCTCTCTGCGTGGTGTCTGCTCCGAGTGACGTAAAAGCGGCAGAGAGGAGAGGTGGTTTTAACTGAATTCCTTGCATATAGGTGGGGAGCACAGCAGGTAACTTAATTGGAAGGGACAAAAGGCATCTAGGGGCCTCTCTGTCTTGAGGGCGATAAATACTGGAGGTGCTGAACGTCCCTTTGGGAAGCAAGTTCGAAAGTGGGTAGAAATTTCCATCCACTGACTAGCATTTGAGCTGAAACACAAGGTAACTGGAAGCTTGGTTCTTTCTCGTTTATTACTATTAATATTAATTATTTTTAGCTGTAAAAGGACACGATGCTCCATCCCAAGGCTTTGTACTGTGGGAAGTCTACCGTTCCCTAGATTGCAGGACTAAGCAGGACAGTTGGCTTTTGGCTTGCAGACCGAAACTACCCTCCTGCTGCTTAGCAGCTAAAGGTCAGCATTAGACTAGCAGTAAAAATCCATAGCCTACACGTTCTTCAGGTTTTCTTGTTGCTTCCTAAAAAACCTGTCCCGTTGCTTTTTAGCTTTTTAGTCTATGAAGGTTTAAAAATCATCACTGGGATTTGCCCATGTGAGTAATGAATCCACGTACCCATGAAAAAGTATTTAAAGATGGTCTTTGTTGAATGTGAAGAGCTGCGAAACGGGTTTTGTATGTGTGCGCCTTAGAGAACACCGTACCTCCTGTTCAGGGTGTCTGCTTGTGAAGTGAAAAATTTTGCCTAATTAGGGACCTTTGTAGGAGAAGTGATTTATCGCCAGGAAGTGGGACATGAAAGACCTTTTTTCCTTTGCCAAACATGTGCCCTTACTTTTCTAGATGATTATGGAGACTCCAGGAAACACAACTCTATCACCCTTTTATTTTGCGTGGCATACAAGCGCCCCCTTCTCCAGCTTTTTCTGAATCTGAAAGAGAAGTTATATATATCCTGTGGCCTTCTGTCACTCTTCTCTCCTGTGTTTCAGCTTTCAGAGAGTGCAGGGTGACTGCAGATTAATTGGTTTCCACAAGAACATTCCCGAAAGCCTTTGTGTTCATCTGATTGAAGGAAAACAAGCATAGTCAAGAAACGAGGCTTCTAACCCCACGTTTCCACTTAGGGAATAAACAAACAAAGGAGAAGCCCTCAAGTGCTTAAGATGCTTTATGGTTTGGGTTTTTTTTTGGTTTTTTCCCCTCTCCTGGAAAGCCTCTAGGATTACCTCACTGATACTCCTCCCATGTGACTAGTAACGGACGTTTTGTGAACAAATACGGAGTAAAATGACCTTGATATACCTGGGTAGAAATAAAAGAAGCTATCTGAATGTAAAATATTTATATTCATCGGGAAACTCTCTGGCACTGTTTATACAACTTATTTACCGAACTTGGATAGTTAGGAGCTGCCTCTGGAGGTCTGAGTAAGAAAAGAGACAATTTCTGACAACCACTTGAAGTAAAATTTTGATAAGCATTTTTAAATTTAATTTAAAGAACAGAAACACAAAGACTCCCCTGAAATAGGGCTTAAACTTTGATTTTTAGCCCTGATAAAATTAAAGAAATACCTTAATAAATAAATTCAAGCTCCAGCTGATTTTACTGTTTCCCCTCAATCTTTCAAAGCAAAGATCTTCTGTCTTGATACAAAGCAAAGTCAATAAAGTCACCAAAAAGTGATTATCAGATCTTGTTTAATTGAACTGAGTTGCTCTTTACTGGCAATTCGCTGCAAGTATTGCACGTTTATTTTGGCAATCGGCACAGCATACCTCTTCGTTGGCTTTTACCATCACGCAAATTAAATAACTTCAAACTCTAAAAAAAAAAAACCTAGGGGGCGTTTTGTTTTGCTTTATTTTACTTGAACAGTGAACCAGAAGCTAAATACTGGAAAGGTTGGGAAACCCTGTTGTCCATGGTTAAGCTCAGCTGAAGAGCAGCACAAAGCTGGAAGAATTCAAAGCTGGCAAAGTGGCAGCTGTAGTGGCAAAATAATGCGGGTAAAGATACACTTTAGAAGAGCGTTTTCCAGTAAGCGTGGCGTGGCGTGTCATCCAAGGGTAGTACTTGCTACGTGGTGTTGCCCTCGGAGGAAGCAGCCGTTTCCTGGAGCTTTCCATGGCCTCCCTTCTCCCCTTCCTTATGGTATGGTCTACACTAGGTTTAAAATAACTTCTTTTTGTGGGGTAAGATTTGAAAGCAGTCGCCATCAGTCAGTGAAATATTTTTCTATTTATCAATATCTATTTTGGAACCAAAATTTATATCTGAAGAAAAAGTAATATATCTGGGTTTTTTGCATTCTGTATCTCTTCTGGATCTGAAATGGAAGTCAATACATTATTTTTATTGCAGTTTTGTTGAGATACAATAACAGAAATCAAGGCCAGAAAAAAAAACCCTCAAAGCTGCATGTATACCTCTAGTAGATGCTCTGCAGCACTCGGAGTCTTTAGCGTCTTCCTTTTAGTTAAATGTTTGTGTTTGACCTGCGGAGAGGTGCTTCTAGCCTGGTTGTCACGTTGGGGGCAAGAGGAGCTTAGCGCCAGCCTGGTTAACCCACCCACCCCGGGCCCAAAAAATGGTCCCCAAAAACGGTCAGCGTACCGTGGGTGGGGCCACGTGAGAGACCGAGCCCGGGGGAAACGCGCTGGGGGTGCGTGTGAGACCCTCCGTGCGTCCCGAAGGAGCAATCAGGGGAGCAGAGTGCCCGCCACCCTGGGGCTGCGGGGGTCCCGTGGGGCTTTGCTCCCTCCCGAAGGGGCCAGGAGCGAACACGGAGCTGGGTGCTGCCGACACCCCCGCAGGTAGCTCGCCCGTCACGCCTGGGCACTGCGGTGCTGGGCAGGGTTAGCGTTGTAGGTAGGAGCGCTTTCCTTCGTGCTTGGTTTTGGACCCAGCCAGTGCTTTTGAAGCAAATTGTGGGGTTGTTCCCTCTTGCCCCGGTCTGGGTCACCTCGCCGGCCAGCCGGGGCTGCACCGCCCGGGTCCCTTCTGGAGGGAGGTGAGCTGGGAGACGACCTCCGGGAGGGCATCGAATGCCCGCCCGTCCCTGAAGAGCACTCATCCTTATCCGAGGTCCAGATAAACCCCGGCAGAAACGCACAACCTGAACGTACATCCCGTGGACGCAGTCCACAGCGTGAGCTATTTACCTCCGTAGACGCTTTGCTCTTGCGCTACAGCGTTTGCAAATGCAGATACGCCAGTATCTCTTAAGGACAGAAAAAATGGTCATTGCCAGCATATTGTTTGTTGCCTGGTGATTATCTGTATAGTTCTGTGATGAAAGACTAAATTTCCAGCGTTGATTCCTTTTATGACCTTGCCAGAAAGTATTTATCCCACTTTAAATTCTGGCTATCAGCTATACATTGTAATAGTCTCGTCGAGCATTGTATTATTTTTTTGTAAACCATTGGTAAACAGGCCCGAGTTCATTACTCTGTGTATCTAAGCAGGTATTTCAGCCTGTTTAAATGGCTATTGAAATTGCCTCTTTACATCCGAATATTTACATATGTGTTGCTGGCAATTGTTGCAAATTCAAAGACATATTTTTCCCTAAAAGGGCAATCAGCAAACAAAATTAGAAAAACTTGACACCATAATAAATCATAGTAACAACAAAATTGTAAAAATAATTTGTAATGACATATTTTGTTGCTCTTCTTGTTTGCTAGATTAGATTTCTGCTAAAGGTAATTGAAGAAAAAATTGTTCTGGTTAGAGGGATAAAATACATTAAAATTAAATGAGCTTCTTGAACTCTGCTTAGGCTTTAGGTTATCACATCAAGGAATGAAAACACATTAAACAAGCATAATAGTTACTTTGCGTGTCTGACCATAAAACACTTATGGTCCAGCCTTTCTGTCACGCCACCGGCAAGGCCTCTCGGGTAATGGCTGCGGCATTACCTGGGCAAAACGAAAGCACGGGGTCCGTTCGCTGCTCCGCTCCACCCGAATTGCAGACCTCCCCCCGTGTCTTGCACCGAGGCGGCAGTTGCTACCCGAGACGGAGGCAGAAGCCGCGGGGGTCTGGGTTGGAGCGTCCCGCGGCTCAAGGACGGCAGGCGACCGGTGCTGCTGGGTCAGGGAGGAGAGGTCTCGGCGCCTCCCGGTCCTCGGCCGCCGGGACCTGCTGTGTGATTGCGCTGGGACTCGAAGTTCAGGCTCTGGTTCTGCGGGCTTTCTGTAAAGGAACATAACGCTGAAGCGCCTTTCTTCTGGGCAGCCTTGTCAGGCCCCTTTCAAGCACTAAATAAATACAAACGGGTGGAAAAAATAATTTCTCAGGAAACAACTACTGAACAACTGAAAGCATCAGTAATTTTCAAAGCACTGTACCCTTGAGAAACGCTGAGCCTACAAAGCTCGCTTTCTCCACTTGTTTCAAAACACAATACCTTTTCACGTGTGCTTAATAGTCCCTCATGGCTGAGTTTGGAAATAGCACATGCTTTGTTTTATTAATTTATTAATTTGGTTTGATGCGTAGTCTCCCATTAAGTATACTCCGCTGCCCCTGGGTTTTTTTGACCTTCCTTTCTCTTCTGTCCTTTCTTTCCTGCCTCCCTCCCTCCCTCTTCTCCCCAGAAAGGTTCAGTCATCAGGTTGAGAGTCTGGGTTTTGTTGGGGTTTTTCAAAGGAGGAAAAAAAAAAAAACCCAAGAAAAAACGAACAAACAAAAACCTAAGCAGTCATGGATGGCAGTTCCCTCTGCAACTGGTGTGGGGGAAGGAGCGATAACATTTTGTTTTTAAAGCATCTTTACACATCTGTAGAAACACTTAGGATTTTTTTCTTTCTTTTTTATTGTTTACTAAATCAAAGCAAATGCATCTGAGGCTTATAGTGACGATAGCAAAAATTACAAAGACTTTCATATGCAAAAAGACATTTTTGTATGACTGAAGATTTGAAACGTCTTATGCCAATCCTCTACTCAAAGACCAGCTTCGTGGGGTTTGAGTTCTATTATGTGATTTTTCTGGAGGCTTTTTGTTTCTTGGGTATTTTCTCTTTTTCCTTCGTTTTCATGAGGTTTGTATTATTAGTACTTTGTAACGTTTTCACAGGGTCTTTCCTTTGAACGCTGCACATGAGGTGAATGAAGGAACTGGTTTTGCTTTGTGAATCAGCCTCTCTAATATTTCTTCTGGCTCTGGAAATATCCCCAGAATTCAGAAAACTATCAGACAAATCTTCATCAGCACTTCAGCACTGGCTGCATGCTGCAGCACACGGCTTTGAAATTTGGACGATCTTTCTATTCTGCTGTTCTGCATCTTGAAGGGTTATTAACTGACTCATCCCCAAAAGTTTGGTTTTTCTTCGACCCGTCTCCCAGCCGTGCTGGGCGTACGTACCTGCCTGTTACCTCAAGCAGTTCCCACAGCCCAGGGTGCAACCTCGGGCCCCATGACTTCTGTGGTGTCAGGATTTCCAGGCTTATTACCTGTTTTTCTGCCTTGGGTGCCCCTTTTTCTTCGTTATTGAACTGAACAGCATTTGTGACTTCCTTGCAACTATGAAACTCCCCTCTCCTACCAGCATGGCAGTAACAACCGGTGTTAGGAGGGAACGGGGAAGCATAAACTTGAACTTTGATTAATTTTATTTTAATGGACAGATACGCACCGTGAGGTAGGAGTCAATACACAGGGAAATTCCTGCAGCACAATAAGCAAAATAGGTAGATACGGTCGTGCCTTAAATGTCCAAACGGGTGTCCGTTCAGGTGTCCCTGCTGTCTCCTCGTGCCTTCTCTTGCAGTAGCATACGCAAGCTAGGTAAGGCTTTGGGAGGTTCATCTCTTGCAGGTCTGTGGGTTCTGCTTCCTGCTGCGAAACCCGGGCAGGTACGGGCTCTGTGATACCAAAGTAGACCCCAAAGTGAGTTACTGCTGCCAGTGGTCAGCTCTGCCCTTGGAAGGGGGTACCGCTACCGCAGCAGGACCGTCAGAAAATGTTCCCGGAGTGCTCCCTGTCTGCTCCTGCGCAAAGCCCCGCACCTGCAGCTCGCCTCCTCTGCAGTCAGGTTTGCCCCAGGTCAGCCCGTGCAGTGACTTAGTGACATCTCGGGTGCGCGTCCCGTTTTGTTGATGGCTCCCGGGGCCGTCACGAGAAGCAAACCTCAAGAAGTTTCGTGATTCGGTCTCGCAGTCATTTGCAGTCTCTCCTTGGCCTAAGGCGGCCAAGTGCTAGTTATCTCTTGCCTACTGCAAATTACCTCGAGAAGAACAAGTTGGCTTGCTCGGAAATCAAAATCTGTTAGTTATAAGCAGCTAGGCGAAGAAACGTTGAATGCAGCTACTAACCCGCGCATGCGTCAGCAAGCATGTGAGCATCAAAGAGCCAGCGTGGGGTAGAAGTCATTGATTTTGAAATAAAACTGATTCAGAAGGTTAAGGCCAGATATCCTCATGCCACTGCCAAAACCAGCAGCTACCAAAACGGAAATCAAGAAAGATGTGTCCCAGGAGCTCTTGTGTTTACAAGTTACGGCTGTATTTTAAATTGAGGGCAACAGGGATCAGATGCCTCTTTAGAAGTGTTTGTGCCTTTTAACTATCAGCAGTTTCTGTGCTAAATGAGAGATACACAATTACAAGAGCTCAAGAAGCAGTTTTTCTCTTGATGGCATATTTGGATATATACAAATGAGAGGCAGTCTACAGCATTCCAGCATCTCGGAATCCTTTTCATAAACAGTCCCAAAATTGTCCTGCAAAGCAATATCTATCTACCTTACTGACAGATTCAGAACAAATTGTGCTATATGAGGTTCAATTTTTTTTAATAGACTAAAAAAATTTGCACAGCTCTGCAGATGTTTCAGCCATTTGGCATACTGTAATCAAATATGGTGAAGAAGCTCTAAGTGCATTTCAAGTTTATAGCATGTCAGTTCAGCTGGCTTGACTACTTTTTTCTATAGCAAGTCTGTTGGAAAATGCATTCAGTAGAGCAAAATGGTGCTGCGGCTAATATTAATTATAATACTTAGCACTTCAATTGCATTTCATATTTTCAAAGTGCTGTACAAATGCTAATTAATTAGGCTGTGAAGCTGAATGCCAAATAGAGAAAAAGCCTTGTGTCACTGCTTGTAGAACAAGTTATCTTGATTATTGCACTTTTAATACTTTTCTTGGAAAAGCTCTAATAATCCCAGGAACAATTCAACCGCGCAGAGCACGGCAGGGGCTTGGCGGGGGGGGCAGCAACTGCCACAAAAAAACCAAGGATGTCCTCATCCCAAAGCTGTGATGAGCTCTTGTGATTTTAGTGTTTGGAATGAAAGAAGGTGTCTATTACAGGATGAGGCTTTTAGTTAAGTGTCAGAAGCGGAACAATAGTTTTCCCATTTTGTGCAAAATCTGAGTTTGTTGTTTTTTTTAATTACACCACGAGGTGCCACGTTTACAAGTTTTTTATCCCTCTTCAAATGTAAAAATCTCACCCACCACCCCAAACACATCTTCAACACCCTGCTTTAAAAAAAAAAAAACAAAAAAAAAACAAAAAACACCCCAAAAACCAAACCAAAACTTTACAACTGCTTTCAGAGATCACTTCGCAGCCAGCTTGTGGTTGGCCTGGCCAACAAAACAAGTCCTGTTTGTAACAAGAGCGAGTGGCCGAGACCACCGTCAGCAAGAGGGTCTCAAAGAAAGGGTGCTCAGCTCGTAGCTCGGGGCGGGACGGGAGGAGAGGGAACTGGAACTGCCGAATCCCCTCCACTGCTCCTCCAGAGACCTCGTGTTAGCTGAAGGGGGAAGGCTGTACCCAGAGAGCGTGTACACCAGGGCCGTAAGCTGAAAGATAAAGAAACTTCATCTCCAGCCCTTTTGCAGGGGTTAGCAGTGCCGTTTGCCAGTTCACATAAAATTATCTTCTGAGGCTCCACGCAGCCAATAGTTGCTAAATGTAGTGCCGCTCCTGTGTTTTGTGTTTCATCACCACTGCAACGCTTCAAAAAAGCCAAAAGCAAGCCCCTTGTCCTTCCTCAGAAGGCATCCCACACCGGCAGTTTGAAGCCTGAAAGGTGTCCTCGTAGCAGAGCCGCTTCTCTGAGCGCTGAGCTGAGCTGCTGGGGGCAGCGCGGGGGGAGTTCGCTTTTTCCTGGAAACGATCGTTCAGTTTCAGAGAAAATCAAATGTGAATTACAGTTAAGTAAGACCCCGGGCTGTGCGCTGGGAGCATTAATTTTGCATCAAGTGGCACGGAGACGTGAGCCGTCCCCAAGCGGCTGGTGCGCTGCCCCAGCTCGGGGTCCTCTCCCCTTGAGAGCACCCATCACCCACCGGTGCTGCCGCAGCTCCTCGGATCGTCCTCGCCCACGACCTGCCCGCGTCCGTCCTCTGAGACAGCCCCATGCTGCCAGTCACTGTTGGAGACGCAGCTGTGAGGAGGAGGCAGCATGGTGTTACTCTTCCTCAGGAGCAAGGATGTGGGAGATACGGTCTCTCTCGGTGTGTCTCTTCCTTTTGTTTTTGTTTTTGTTTTTTTTTAGTCTTCTTCTTCTTCTTTTTACTGGCCAACTTTGTCACTAGCTGCTTTGGTCGTATTTATCTTCTCACAAATAGTTTTCTTCTGAAGGAGGTGAGAGCATGTGTACAAGTGAGCTAGGAGTTAGGAAGGAGAAATGCCAGTCCTGGGCGTCAGCAAGTGGCGAGGCTGTCCCTGGAGCCCAAACTGCAGTTCTGCGCCTTTCACTTCAGACAGTTGCCTTCCGATGTGAACAGGCATCTAGCTCATCAATAAACGACATCAGAGGCAAAATAGGCCTGATTTAAAATAAATTAGGAAGCCGCTTTCGAAGATGCTCTGCTGATAATCTGTTTGCATAAAAGAGCATCCCGAGATCCCAATCTCGCATGCTTTATTATCCTTACACATCCCCACTCCATAGGGAGACCGTGGGAAGGAATTATGATATTTAGGCAAATTTATTCACATTTGAAAAGGACTTTACAAACTCTTGTAACCAATACAGAGATAGAAATAAAGGTAAAGTAGTAGTCCTTCTTTTTCCTTAATGGAGTTAATGGAAGATTTGATACTGCTTTTGAAAGAAACAGACTTTTATCCTGAAAATGCTGCTACACCACGTTGCCGTTTCAAAAAGACAGAAATACGCTACTGTTTTGGAATCAGCAGTTCAGGAATTTTCTGTGCCTCAACTGATTCCCCCCCCCCCCCCCCCGGTTGCTCACTGTAATTATTACAATGAAACAGCAGCTAATTGTTGGTCTGACCACCAAGCCGTTGTTAAGCAATTAATCTTTGGTTTGATGAAGACAGTGTGCCTAGCATCACAATTTTCAGATTGCCTCTTGAAATTGTCTTGGTGTTCTCTTTAAGACTAAAAAATCACTTTTATTATATTTTTGTGTAATTTGTATATGAGTAGCTCCTTTCCTCTATTGAAATACCAACGCAAGGTCCTTCCATAACTTTGTTGACGGTATGTGATGATGATGATCCTTTCTCGTATAATACTTCTCAAAAAATATATACGTTGATGCACTGATTTTTTCCTAGGCTTCCATGTTGAGAGGGAGGAGATTAAGTGGTAAAATTGGTGGGTTTACTTATTGTGAATGAATTATCCAGCCAGTTTATTTCATTTTGTTGTTGGCCGATCATTTTGAAACTGACTGCGGTTTCTGTACTGGCATGATTTGCTCACATGTAATCCCCTAAAATAACTGGCCCCCACAGCTCAGAGTGCCAGGAATTTGGTCACCTCCTGATTTCCACTGAGTGGCAGACTAGTGCACGGAGTGGGATTGTCCACTGCAGTCTCAGGAATTGCTCTTATTTAGCGGATCACTCAACTGAAGGCACGGAAGTAGGAGAACAGCCCCATGCTTGCAATCAGTGAATTATCTCTGCAAGAGTGACGGTGCCCTCTCCAAGCATCAGAATATTGAGGAACCGATGTACCAAATGTTTAAAAACCAAGCGACACGTGCAATGGCACGCATTTAGCAGCACTATTTGATTTCCGTATTATTTTGAAAATACCGTGTTAGTAGTTTTGAAACCTGTGGCGATGGGCACCGCAGCCTGTCGTTGAGCCCCAGACAGCAGTGGGTTTGGAGGGTTCACAGTACCTTTATGCCGCTCACTGCGCTCTGCCAGCCAATTCCCTCCATGGCAGGAGGCGAAGGCCGCTCCCAAATCAAAAGCTAATTGAAAAGTTACGAAAGGTATTACAGAACTCCCTGACTCTATGGAGGGACGGGTGGTTGAGTGCTAATCAATACATTCCTTCTGGGACGAGCACTTACGGGCAAGTAATTATTCTTTAAAAGATGTACATCATCATAATGGATTCTGCTTCCCAAGAACAAAGGCTCAAATGGTATCTCCAAGAACAATACAGACCGAAACGGGCATCATGTTTCCCCAGTGAGGATGAGTGTGCTTTGATTATATTAATACTGCTGGACCAATTAGGTGGAGCTGCTCCTTTGCAATTAAGACTGCCAGGCACTAAGCCTATTAACACTCCCAGGCAGGAGCTCTACATCAGTGCTTTTATGCCAGAACCATTTATTTACAGGCTTATAATGGACAGCCGTAAGGTACCTCTGCTGTCCCAGGAACATCATTCGTGTTGGTGCTAGGATCTCATAACACACTCACCAAGCATTACGATTACTCAAAATTTTTACTGCTCAGTGCAGAGTGCAAAAGTCTATGTGTAAATAAGAGTCGGAGTCAGGTGTGTGTGTTTACTTATTAGAAAAGAGCTGGTCTGGCTTTAATGAATGATATGGCATCTCTATCTTCGTGCTGAATCTGTTACAGGATTTGCTTTTCTGTAGCATTTAGGAAAAAGTAAATCAGTGCGTGCTGTAGCATTATATATCCTGTGGCTAAAAATGCATCCCTTGGTTTATACATTTCTTCTATGTACATATACATGAACATAGATCTTGTCTGTCCTGCAGATATAAGCACACGCACGCAGACTTTGTATTTTATAGTCTCCATTGTAGCTCAATAGATAAAGGATTACCTTTGGGTCCTCTCTGGTCATTCGCTCTCCTCCCAGGCTTCTCTGCTTTTCTCTCTGCCCAGTTACAATTTGGGCTAACTCTTACTTTAGCTGAATTAAACATGTGCTCCATATTCAGGATTCTAAACTCTAAGTTACCTAAAAATATTTGCAAATCTTTTTTGCGCTGAAGCTACATACAAAAATCTTTTTCTCGAGAGTCGGTTCTACTCTCACTTATTTCAGAATATAGCCAACGCATCTGCGCTGGCGATGTACAATGGGATAAGCAAAACCAAAATCTCACTCGTACAATATAAATGACTCCTGTGTTTGAAGAAGTAATTATCTAGTGTCATACGAAACGCAGTAACAATTTCCTAATGCTTCTTCCAAGTGACATGGGATGCATGAGACAGTCTGAATCTGTTCTGTAAGGTACAGGAGATGTTAGTGAAGATTAAAACCGAATTAGTGGACATGCCAATGCAATCACGCCAAACAAAAGCAACAGATATGCCCGATTATACTTGCAGACACTGTTTTGAGGCACGTTCTCTCATGTGGAAGCAAAAATAACCATATTCTCCCGTCCCTTTTCAGTCGTTTTTATGAATGTTGCATTTTGTTCTTTTCCCTCCCTGTACAAGCCAGGTGTTCCTTTTTGCTGCAAAACAACAATACATCATTTAAGTGAGGTTCATTTTTTGAAGCTCAGCGAGTTGAGGCTTTCTCCATTTCCCTGGCCGTATCCAATCAGCGAGCGGAGTCACTGGCATGTGTCATAAATTTTGCTGTGAATATGGGCCAGCCGAAATGTATACCAATTCAGAGATCATATCTCCTCAGCGTCCCACTAGGCAGGAAAGGAAATGAAATGTGTTTGCTGTGTTCTGCTGAAGCAAGAGGATGGAGCAGGCGCCGGAAGAAATCTGAATTCTTAGCAGGAAAGAAAACCTCTCTCAGAAGAGAACTCTGAGAAAAATTAACCCCCAGAACACTGCCGACGCTTCTCTCCAAGAGTCTTTTCTTGAGCATGCTTCTTGCTTGCAGTAATTCACCGCGGCTTTCCCTTTTATTGCCCCAGCAGTGAATGCCTTTGCTGCCTTACACACAAGGCTGCTGTGAACTTGTTTTACGAGCAGTGTCTGGAACGTGAGTTGAGAATGAAAGCCGTTTATAATTAAGGAGTGCTGAGATGAGCGAGGAAGTTTACTCTTCTGTCCACAAAAAAGTGGCTTTTGTGGCTATTCCATTTGCAGTCCAGGCTTCCAAACACAGAAGAGCAGCAAGGCGCATCTCCAGTGCTGTCCGATGTTTCCATCCCAGCGCCGTGTCCGAGAGGAACGGCGTGGCCGAAGAGACAGTTACTTCTGCAAGTCATACGCTTTATCACATAAACGCCGCTACAATGATCTGGCGGCACAGGAACAAATGTCGTACTCCTGTTGTCCAGTCCCCAAAACAGCCACACGTGGTTCTCGAGCAAGACGCTGTCAGGAAAGGTTGTGCTTGTCAACCCGCTGACCCCGCTGCCTTATGTGTGTGCCAGACACACTCCTCCTCTTCTCTACAGGTGTTTTGTGGGGTTTCTAGAGCTCCTTGTCATGTTCATGGAATGATCATCTCCCTTTTTAAGTATGAAAGATTAATTATTTCCCCAGAAGAGCCATGCAGTCTGTCGAGGTCACAAGACTTTATCCATTTACTTGATGCTACAGCAGGCAGAAGGTCACATTCCTAAATTTAAATAGTCCACAGAGGATACTGGAAGTCCTTTTGTCTTGCAGGAGGTCTGGGCTCGTTTGTCAGTTCAGCCCTTTGCCCTCTCTAGGATGGCTACGTGGCATGCCCACCCTTGGAGCCAGAATTTGTCACATGAGGAGTAGGATACGTATCAAATCTGGAGCTTTTGGTCATCCTGAGGAAGTTAGTCCTGGCTTGTTTGACCTTGGACTATGGGCTGTGGTGTCATTCTGCAGTGAATTCTGGTTTCTGTATTACCGCATTTTTTTCCTGGCCGCCCGCTCTCCGTTTTGGGAAGCGGGCGTCAGGGTAAAGCCGCGCGTCTAAATGACAGTTTCTTCTTACCGTCGGGGATTAAATGTTCTCCCAAGGCTACTCTCTGGTCTGTGCCGCAGCGGAATGAGCAGTTTAAACCCTGAATGGTCTGAGCAAATATAGGCCGTACGAAATCCTTCGAAGTCAGTACGGGATGCAGGGGGGTCAGTTCCCTATGTATTTATTTCAAGGAGTTTCCGTGACTGTAATGAACTTCGTGCAAACAATTACGTGCTCTCATGTAGTGTGTAGCAAAAGGGGGCGGGGGGGGGGAACAAAGCAAAAAAGGATTTAACTATGCTTGGTCACTCTCTGGGTTGCTTACTTTTGTCTGTTTGCTTCAGGGTTTTTCCCTTAACTTTGCATCAAGGATATGTGTTGACTTTGCTGAATTACTGAAGGTAGTTGCAAATGATGCATGAAATGAAAAATCCTTCTTCGCCCTTTGCACAGGCTGCCAGCAGACAATTCTGTGCAGTCGCTGCTGAGCTGCACCGTGGTATCAGGTATACCTAGATACCCACAAAAAAGGTTGGATTTAACGGTAATGGGAGTTTCCCTTCTTGATATTTCTCTTGCTCCTTTCACCTGTTGGTTTCAGAAGAAATGCAACCTACTGCCAGGGCAGTTGCCACCGCCGAAAGCAGTTGCACTCGCTGTAGTCTTATGTTGGTATAACTGGGGGTAGCATTTGGAACTAAGCCAAAGAAAATAGGCAGCCGTCCGGTGTGCTTCTAGAAATCAGTCCCTTCAGCGTCTCTCAGATTTATGAGCGTACATGTGTGTGTCTCTTAATATTTAGTAAGGGCAAGCTTGGCGCAGAATACATAAAAATTACCTAGAAGCTGCTACAGCATAACATACATCTGCGCAATGAGAAAAGGACTAATGAAGTAGGAGGATATAAGCACCGAATAATTTTGTCCCTGGTCTAGAACAGGAACAAGCCCCTTCCAGTCTCGGTCTCCCTGCGCTCACCCAGCTGCTGTGACAGTGCCAGGACGGGGGGAGCCACGGAGCCACATACCCCTGCCTGTCAAGGCTTGCCACGGGCTCTAAGAAGCAGGGAAGTCCGCACCGTGTAACAGATGGATTCACTTCTTTTTCTCTTTTAAAATATGCTCTACCTGTTAAAGGAATCGCTACATTGAAAAGCTGTATTCCCACGTAGCTAGGAAAAAGAAAGTCACACCGCATTTTGAATTGAGCAGTACACGTGGATGACAACCAGCTCTGGAATAACAAGAGTGTTTCAGCAACTTGCATGCTGCTTTTTGAGTGGGGTTGGTTTTAGCAAGGCGTCCCCTGCTCAGAGGCCCTCCACCTCAAACTTTATATTTGCTGAATGTAATTTGAAAATCTCCCGAACAGATGTATTATAAGAGTAAGTGATGACGTTAAGGTTTGGCGTTTAATTGTGACTGTGCTGCACAGCTGCTAACACCAGCCTCTTCAGAATTTATGTCCTCATCTAGGTTTTTCAGGAAAACTTAATTTGAGGAAGTTGTGTTTATCAACTTCCTGGCTTGCCGTCAACAGCATGCTTCTTTCTTTTTAATATGAGGTGCTAATTATGTTTTTCTCAGACTTCAATATAAATGAAATGTATTTGGCAGCTGCCAACAGCTTTGCCGGGTATGATAATGCCATCGTGCAAACTTTGAGGTTCTCCGAGCATGAGTTCATGCTTCCGAGTTGTGTAGCTTACAAGTGTATTTCACGCTGTGGGCAAGAAGATTTGGCCCGCAGAGGTCACGACCAGGGGAGCCTGTTTTGCAGATGTTTTGGAGAATATAGAAACTGCCAGAAAGTGTAATAGCACCAAACATCAGAAACGCCAGTTCTTTGTGAAGATGGAGCACAACAAAGCTGGTCTTTAGTGAAAATCTTGCAGCTTTAACAAAGAGCTTGAATCAGACTAAGCAAGAGTGCACCGGCGACATTCCTTCTTGATCCCTAAACGGAGAAGAACTAGGTAAGGGTAAGCCGTCCAGAAGGGGCGGCTTCCTCTTATTTCCAACAACACACGATGGTCTGCGTGCTACCGATCCCCTCACCACGAAAATTAGCACTTGGGCTCCAGTGAAGGGAAATTACAGAAAATTTTCTAAATTTTCTGAGCTCCAGACCCTCCTCTCCCACGTGCCTCCTCTGGGCACAACGCGGGAGGCGCGCAGCCCCGAAATCCCTCTTCCCGGTGCCACAGCTCTGGCCGTGATACGCCAAGTAGGTCCCACTAGGAGATCCTCTCGGACACGAGCCACCCAAGTAACTCTTGGAGATCTTCAATTAGGGATTATTAAAGGGGTATTGAGCCCCTTCACTTCCCACCACAAAAAGAGAGAACAATTGCAGGACAGAAAGGAAGGAATTGGTAAAGGCTTGAATGCAGTTTGAATATCGCAGGAGAGATGGAGGAACCTGTTTCCACAGGCCGTCACATTAGGGACAGAATCGCATTAGTGCAGGACAATCCTGCCGTTTCCTTTGACAGTGACAGCCTCAACAGCGGTGTTTTGAAGCTAAATAACTTGTGGGCTGCTGCGCAGAAGAAAGGATGATGAGGTATCGATTGCGTTTGAGTTAGCGAGAGGGAGAGTGAAAGGGCGCAGTCTATTTATAATGTCTGGTGACCACCGTGGATGGAGCGAGACCCGGAAAGCCTGGGGAACCTCTGTTTTGATCAGAGGAGGTAATTTCACTGAAGTCTCAATAACTTTTGCAATTATACCACGGATATCAAAACTGGAAGATGGGCCAGAAAGGTGATGTAGGAAGCCGTATTTTGAAATTATTACGCCTATTTGGGATTAAGAGATTGTTGGGGTTTTTCTGTTTTTTCGTTATCCTTTACATTCTTAGAAACCAAATCTTATTTCAGTTATATCGCACTTAAACATTACGCTCTTAAACAAAACTTGCTCCCAGTTTTTTTGTAGAAAATCTTGAAATGGGAGAGGCTTTTTAGCATTTTTGTACTTGAAGTCAAATTTTTAATAATCCCTTTTGCAAAATAGGTTTTACAACTTCCATGCAGATATAGCTATATCTTTCTCCCCATCATAATTAGAAGACACTTCCCTGACATTTCTGCCTCCTCTTTTTCCTTTAGATTAAGTATTCCTTTAGAAGAAACACTGAAACTTGCACTTTTCCTTCTGCTCCTGCTGTGCTGTCACCCCTGTTGCAGGACTGGTGTCGTGTTTGCATTCAGTGCGACTGCTTCGTGGCTGTGTTTCCTTCCCAAAGCCGTAATGTTTGCATCTTCCTGGCAAAAGCCCCTCCAGGGCCTGTGTGCAATGATGACAGGATCATTTACAGTGTTCACCTCCTTTTGAACAGTGCCTTGGACGGATTCGCTTGTGCTTGCATGCGGCGGTTGCCCTCCTGAGGATGCACAGAAGTGGAACACCCCTGGGGACTCCTAAAATAGTAGCCAGGCAACAAGGATAACATCTTTTTCCTTCCCCCAGGAGCCACTAGCCATGCACAGGCATAGGAGATGAACACATATTTCTTACAACTGGAAGGAAGGAAAGATAATTCAGATCCCCAGAGAGATCTGTGATACGAAAACGTGTCCCTTTTCCCTACCCAAACTAAAGCAAATTGACTTCTGGAGTCAATTTGATTTAGGTCAGCGCGGCAAAGCTCTACAAGGGTTGCCGAGCCCTTAAGAGGGACGGGTTCCTCAGAAATGAAGATGTGGCCAACGTAACTGTGCCCGCTGGCACCCGCTGCCTGGTCCCTCATGATTTTAGGCCATTGCATCACCTCCTGCCATTCCCGTTGCTTCTCTTCTTCCTACCACAGTAACCTACACTTTTCCTCAGGCTCTTTCTAGGAGCGTATTTTTGATCTACCTGAAGGAATAACGTTTTCTGCAGCTGAAACAGGGGAAGTCTCTCTCTCAGTCTCTCCTCCACCGCACTGGCTGCACCGTTGCTCTTGGTGCTCCTCAGCACGCCCCGAAGCCAGCCCTGAGTCCAGGGACAGAGCAGGCACCTGGGGTTTGGCCAGTGCCAGCTCTCTGTTTGTGCAGGCGGATGAAATGAGGTCTTCGGCTGGTGCGGCTGCTCTGGGGACAACTGCGGTAGCCTTCCTGCTGGCACTTGTAAGTGTCCTCCCTGGTACCTTGCCATGGCAGAAACGCTTTGGGAAAGCTGCTTTCAAGGGCGTAATAGCGGGCAGAGTCAAAAGGTATGAGGGACCAGGGGAAACCGTTTGCTCAGTGTATATTTGGCTTCACAGAATACCGGGAACACCTCTCCTCTGCAGGAGAAAGACATGTTGTTAATGAAAAGACACATACCTTCGTCCGTGAAGCCTTGAAAACAGCACGTTGCGGGTAATTTGCTGCTAGTGGTAGATTTTAAGAAATGAAACCAGCCCTGTGAGGTAGGAAGGTTGTCTGCGCAATGGCACGGAGAAGGAAACCTGTGTTCAGCCGGTGCAAGCCAGGCTTCAGCCAGTGGAAGTTCGGGGTAATCCTCTGCAGAGACATCAGAAGGCACCGAAGAGTCTATTCCAGGTGCTTTCTGCGTGCTTAACTGTAAACACATAAATAATAGAGCAAAGAAAGAAAAGATAGCCCGACTGTCAAACCAAAACTGAAGGAGGAGAAAACAACGTAGTGATGAACCTTGCAGACCTCAGGAAGGGCAAGGCAGGAGTGCCAGCTGCATCAAGGCTTGCGTTTCGAGTTGCTCTGCCCGACACGGGGCTGGGTGACGCTCGCACCGCACGCACACCCGAGGAGCCCGCTCTGACATTTTCCTTCCGTTTAATATTTGCTTGTATGATCTTCAAGTGCAGTGCAGAAATTTTGGCACGGCTACATTCCACCCCTGCCAAAATGCGTGCCTTGTTCATCCTTTTGTTCTTCTCAATATTATCATTGTAATTTAATTTTGTGTAATTAAAAAAAAAAAACAACAACAACAACAAAAGCCTCAGGCTTCAAATACCGTGATTTTTTTTTTTTTCTTTTTTGGATGAACATCCTAGAGTAAAACACCAATATTCCACTGTTACGGTTGTATTTATACGCTTGAAGCCACTTTCCATTTCTTTCTGTAAAAAATTAATTTAGTCTCATCTCAGGAAAAATAGTTAATTCATTTTAGTTAATTCAGTCCTCTTCTGAGTTTAATTTCCTAGATGAGATTTTCCCCCTTCATTCATGTGTTTCTTGCAGCCACTGCATCAAAGTTATAATTCACCATTGCTTCAAAGTTATGACTCACAGTTATGTCATAAAAAACAAAACGGAGAGAAATTTGTGAGCTTCATTTATTTTGGCTCAATATATGGTTTAGATTCTAAATGTCAAAAGTGCGGCAGAACCCCTGTCATTTCTGTTCATGACATAAGAAATAGTAATAAACCAAATAAAGGAGACCAGACCGGAAAATGTGAATTCTAAAAAAAAAAAAATCAAAATGAAAAGCTGAAACTCAGTCCATGAAAATGAAAGGAAAGAATCCTGAATTTTTTATCAGAACTCTATTCGGTCTGCATTTTTGAATGTATTTGTCATGCCTTATATACACAAAGAACAATCATAAATCAGATGATTTTTTTTTTTTTTTTTCAGATTAAGGCAAGAAACAAACAAAAAAGACGACATAAACAGCTCATTTTTTTCTTTATTACTGTGTAGTTGTTGACTTTGATGGAGTGACTTCAAAGACCTTACATTTCTTCCAGCGTGAGAGTAACATCAGACTCACAATCTTCGTATACAAAAGAGCTCTGTTTGACTCAGACAAACATTTTCCATCTTGAACTTTCTTTACTGTGTAAAAGGAAACCTCAAGTCTCTTCTCCTAAAACTTGTAATGAAATTTAATATTGCTAAATTTCGGTGAAAAAGTAATCCCTGTGCAGCCAAAGTCTAATAGAGGTCAAAGGATGGAAACTCAGTAGGAAGTTTAAAGTAAGAAAACCGATCAGAAAATCACAGAAAATCCTCTTACAAATGAAAAATTGAGATTTTGGTCTCAGATTTGAGGGTTGTGGGGTTTTTTTAACGAATCTGTAAGTGAAAAAAACTGCACCAGTCCCAGCAGCTGCGCTCTGGGTTGAGCTTGACCCGGCTCTTCTCAGAAGTCCTCACTGTGTAAGTTTTGCTTCGGAGCTGTAACCACTCGGTAACACGACTCGCTATTTTGCAGATTACAAAGGTTCTGCTGAGATGCCCATCTTCTTTTCTGAGAAGTCATTTTGTTCCCTTTCAAAAGCAGAACACTGGGGCTTTGCAGGGGTGACTGTTGTAGGCTTTTCTGAGGTCTTTCCTGATTAGGAAAGACAAACTGCACCGGTCTTGACTTCTAGTTAAGACTGATCGCTGCTTAAAATAAATAACCTACTCTTTAAACCTTAATTTATGTCAGAAGGACAGAGAAAAGAGGTATGACACCATAATTTTAACCACAATTTCTATGACCTGTATGTTTAAAGAGTGACAAAAGATCTTAAATGCAATTGCTTATTTTGCAGGGAACTATTTCTACAAATCTGTCTTTATTCAGTCAGTAATAAAGGCAAAAGAGGTTGTTTCAGCATTAAGGTAAGGTAACTACCCATCTAATTCTGTGGTTTGAAGACTAGCACGGTGCCTGCATAAACTGTGGTTCTACATACGGGCACTGCGGGGGCGGGGGGGGAGTAAGCTCCAGCTAATTGTGTCAGTATCGCTGTGTAAAATAGTTACTAAACTGAAATATTTTCATCAAGAATGGGGCATCTTAGTACTTAGGCTTTGAATTAACATTTGATGTTCTTTGAAGTCAGTAACACAAATTTCCTGTTGGGCTAAGTATGTCACTGGTTGGTTTTTTTTTTGGTTTTGCTGGCGGGGGAGGAGGCAGGCTCTGAACAAGTAGAATAAGGAGGAAAACATATATCTAACGCCCGGGAAAGTTCTCTTAATTTGCACAAACTTCTAGAAAGAGGCAGACTTGCAAGCGGGGAGATGGCAACTTGTTTACAGCACTCCATTTCTGAGATTGCAAAAAAGAGACAGATTCTGTGGGACGTAGAGGCAGCGCCAGGAAGGTGCTGCCTAATTCCAATCCGATCCATCCAATTTTGACTGCAAGTGTTTGTATGCTAGCCTGAGCCTGTCGGATCTAGTGCAGAATCTGGGGTTTCAGAAAGACGTATAGCACCGGTGAATACTTGTTCACTGAGGAAGACTGGCACTTGAATGTGGTGACGGGTCTTTATAAATCGTAGTGGTGGGTGGCAGAGAAATCAGTAGGGAAATTAAGGCTTTTTATTTTTAGGAAGGTGGAAGAGCAACATGCTAAGAGACAAATCACAGAGCAAACAGAAGTGGGCTGGAAGAATTTAGGACATAAGCTATGCAGGACAAGTGGATAACGTAAAAAGCTGCGCGGATAAAATTAGACAACTAGAGCAAAATTTCTGACTCTGGTGCAAATCGGGTGCAAGTCTGTGATTCGAACTGGGGTTTATCTATCCAGAGCAACCAAGAAATAAAGAAAAGGACTAAACAGGTTTGCTAAAGGAAAGAAAAATCAAACTTCTGTCATGGGAAACTGGTTGAATCTCAGTATGTGCGGGTTTCTGAAGCTTCCTGGCAGGCAGCGCATGACTGAGACCCACGGCTGCTGACTCCGCGGCTGAACCTTATCAGCGTTCCCTTATCAGAGACCCGGCTGGGCATGACCAGGCATTGGGAGGGGATGGGCGAGGGGCTGGGTTACAGGGCACCGAGGCATCTTTCTGTAGGAAGCACCACCCCTGCAACAGGGTTTCTTGCCCAGGTGTAGCCAGCCAGGTCCCAGAGTGGGTATTTTTCTGGGTCCTCTTCTTTCCGTTTTGTAACGGGGGGTGGCAAAGTACAAAGACGCCACAATAACGTGCAGGCGAGTCAGAAAAAAGGAGAATTGAAAAGGACTAAAATACCTTATGGAAACGAGAAGGTGTGTCAGTTTAACTTAAACGTGGCGCCAAACAGACCTCCCTTTCACCCCAGAATCGTGCCTGTCCCGCATTTCTGCCTGGTGCGGCTTCGTCGTGGCACCTTGGCTTGTCGGGAGCTCTCAGTCCCGTGGGAGGTTTCCCACACGTGTGCTCGGGGTAGGAGCTGCTGTTCTCACTCTTCTGTAAAGATTACTGTCATTGTGGTGCCTTTGGACTGTAAAAGGATCATTAGCTCCCCGCTGCTCTTAAATTTCCATCGGTCTCCTTTTCACTTCAGTTGCTTTCCTAAACACAGGTTCCCCTGCAACTGGAACATTTGTGTCCCTGAGGAGCTGGATACACGGTTTTTCCTTCTGTCACGGGGCGAGGGCAGGAGGAAATGCTTGCTCAATAAGAACTGCTGGAGGAGAGGTGACTCGTTTTGTGTAAGCATTCATTTTTAGTTCTATCAACCCAATCTGAATGAGAATGGTGTCACTTTTTTTCTCCCATTTCTTGCAGGTGCCACGTGTCCACTGCATTGCTGATTCCTCCTACCGCTGTCACTTTCTCGTTACTCCTTACCAGAGTTCTTGCCAGGTGTTTACACCGAAAGGGTATCAGGCAGCTTAAAAATACTCCAGGGTTCTCTGTATTTTTCTTTGGTTTTTTTCATGTCCCCTTTCTTCCATTCCACCTTTCCAAATACAGCTCACTGATACATACCCGTCAATAGCTTCTGTCCTGCTACGGAAAACAAAATGATTCTGTGGAAGGAAAAAAAAAAAAAAGAGATGGGTTTATAACTTTTCAAAGACAGTGAGAAACGCAAGAAACACATAAAAGCATAAAAGTTAGCATCTTGGGGGTGGGTGGAGCCGGAACGTTGGTCTTACTGATTTGGGGAAAACGTCGTTTGGGAAGGATTCCTTAATAGAGTAATCAGAACCAGCAAACCTGAAATGTGCGTGTTTTCAAATTTGTCCATTTATATGAGATTTGACCCAAGAATCCTGAGGGACATCTGCTCTTTTCTTCACCCTTACACTTTGTCTTCTAAGTACGGAAACTGCTGGACCTCATAAAGAGGAAACTTTGTCTCTCCTAGCAATTAACATCAGTTTGTGGAGAGACTATTTTTTATTTTTTGTTTGATCACGCGGTGCTCAACCTCAATGGGAGAAAGTGGCCAGCCAACTTTCTTGTTTCCCTGGACTCACATTCCACTTGCCTGTAAAGTCAGGAAGATGTCTGCAGAAGACATCTTCTTGCCTAACACGTTAGGGAAGATGGGTATTTGGATAAACCTTCCAAGCCCAACATGGGTAAGACAGCCAGGAATGGTATCAGAGAAGACAAGCTGACGTCGATAAACCGGGCAGGAGCAGGTTTTACATTCTAAGTACAGTAAATAAACATATAGAAAGGTTAAAGTTTAGGAAATAAAACCTTATCTAATAATACAATTTCTTCCCTGAAATGTTTTGTGTGGTATTCATTCTGGGGTATTTACTACATTTAAAACATTCTGGAAGGGGAAAATACCCTTGAAATCAGTATTTTAATTTTCTATATATTTTCTTATCTTTTTTATTTAATAAACTATATTTTTAACAGCATTAGTGATTTTAACTTGTAAGCCTAAATGCTTACTCTTGTCAGACAAATAAACTAAACCAAAACCTAACATAGCTTATTAGGTCTGAGCGGATTTTCTCCTGTTAATTGAAAATGATCTGGAACTAAGCTAAATTACTTGAATGTTTAATCTTTCTTTACTACACTAAGGTTACTAGCAGGTGCAAGCACAGACACATTTCTAAACAGAAATAACAAGCTATTTAGGGTTTCAGCTTTGGTAAATGCTGAGCAGGGCAGTGACCTGTGATATCAGTAAGAGTACAAGCATTTCAGACTCCAGGCATTCCTGCTGAAACACAACTTCTCAAAGCTTAGATTTGTTTGTAGCCGAGGGAAATGCTAAGAAAACTTCTTGTAAGAAAGCTGATTGCGTCCATCATTAATGTAGAGGGAATTTAATCTTCAGAAAATTGAACTAGTTTGCAAACAGAAAAATAAAGAGGCTGTTTTAAGGCTCAAGCAGCAGGATAGACTGGATCTCCTGTCTTGAGGGAAAATTACAGTAGTTACAGCTCCCCGTGGCGTGAAAGCCTTGCTAATCCTCCAGGCATGTGCTTGCTGTATCATCAGGCATATCTTACTTGCAGCACTCCGAGGCCCGTCTTGGAGATAATGTATGTGGGAGCAGTTCACGTAGGCGAGCAGAAGGAGGAAATTGCCCCGCATCCTCAGGGAAACTCTCGGCACAGAGAAGGCAGGAGAGAAGGTCTTTCAGAGGACAAAAGGTGTGTCTGGCAGATAGACGGTGGTTAAATCCTGTTCTCAGGAGCGGGGATGTTAGGACCGGTGTCCAGCAGAAGCTGGTTTGCCGGCCGGGGTTGAGGAGCACAGTTGCCCGCTGCATCTCGGTCAGGAGGAACATGCATGTCCGGTGAGCCATGCATTGACGCAAGTCAATACTGCACTTACACAGCAGAGGCAGAGGCTAAACTTTTAAATATTCTCTTTAAAAAAGCTACACATCTCCTAGACTCCCCATTATTTTCGCTGGCAGGCTGTTCCCCCTGTCTCACAGCACTTCACAACCCCTTGTTAACTTTCCGTTTTCCATCCATTAGGTCCAGGTGCTGTTTCACTCCGCCGCCACAATTAAAATTACCTAGATATATGCAATACGGAGGTGCATTTTCCACTCAGTCCCTCAAAGCACGGACGTCAAGAGCTTGATCCCCAGCCCACTGACATCAATGGGAGTCTTTCCATTCACCTCGATGGCGTCTGCGCCAGGCCAAGGAGGGATACAGATGAGAGCAGGCAATTTGGCCATCGCATTTTCCTTTCGTCAAGTGCTTTACACAGCCAAACTGCTTTTAATGTAACGTCCGCTCCTGAGTTGAAGATTTTTGTCCGCGTGAAGTGAATTTCCTTTAATAACTACAGAGGGTTGCGTGCAATTCCAGGACGGGTCTGAGAAGTGCAGTGAAGAACTTGAATCACGTTGGACGTGTCTAAGGTGATGAACATTTGTACTATTTTTTTTTCTTCATTTGGCAGCTGGACTGGAGGGAGAGAAGTAAGACCAGTGTGGAGCAGAGCAAGTGGAAAATGAAGGCAAACGGAGTGTTAGCATGGCGGTTCAGCTCCAAGCAGCATCCCTGTGCCCTGGCGCACAGCGATGGGGCCGGAGCGGCGGCAGGAGAGCAGGGGCTGAGGGATGACGGTCAGGTGGCAGCTAAAGCATCAGCGTCACTCCGGAGACAAAGGCGGCAGCAGCAGCGGCATGACGAAACGAGCATCGCTTTGGTGGCCCGGGTGGGAGGGAGGACAGGAGCCAGCTTTCAGCCCCGCGTCTAGGATGGGATGTGTAAAAACGGCTGCACTCACGGCAACCGCCTCATTCCCAGCCTTCCCGTGGGTGTTCAGAAAAAAAGGGATCATCGTGGCAGAAAGAGAAGTCTGCAGGACTAGAGACTTTAGGTAAGGGCGTAGATACGGTCTTCTCAAGTGACTGTAGAGTTTTCACTTAGAAAAGGGGTAATATTTTTAAAAAAATTAATTTCTCATTAAATAGTGAACTACCTTTCAGAATAACGGATTGCTACTTTCGCCTTTGGGACAGGTGCAAAAACGATACCTGGGGCGTATGTCTTGAGCTATCAGCTTTCTCAGGAGGAAATATACTGAGTGACAGGCAAGATAAAAAATAATTATTTGCCTCTTATTCTTCCTTCAACCTGATGTGAGCGTGGCAAAGGCTGGAAACTCAGGTGAAAGGCTCACATTAAGTCAACTTTCTGCCTTCTCCCAGTAGCACCTCAGATGTCTTAATATTGGGAGTGTCACTTAAAGGTCAACTTTATTTTGACAAGGCCACGTCCCTGGGATGCTTGGGATCACGGTCAACCTCTAACAGCTCGATGCATTGTCAGAGAAGTGTGCGGGTGAGGTTTCTGAGTGACGGCCAGAGAGCCATCTGCTCCCGCATTCGAGCTTCAGCGTGAGTGGAATGGAGAAAGCAGGCAATGCCCCCTCACCACATGCCAGCCTGGCCAAAAGCTTGGCAGAACTTCTCTCCCAGAGACAAAAATGGAGATTTTTTTTTTTCCTTTCTGTACACATTAATTTCCCTTAGTACATCTCTTTTCTAAAGCTGTAGATGCCCATTGTCTGCAAATAAATTGTCGTCGTTGTTGGAGTAGACGAGGAGGTCTGGGGCCTCGGACGTGGTTACGGTATTGGCCACTTCCATTCCTGAACCGTAAATGGTTATAATCATCTACGGTCCCTTTGCGGATATCAAATCCTAACTTTTTAATGGATGTAAGTGCATAACAGTATGGATAATTTGCTACCACGTGAAGCAGCTCTAAACTTGGCGATATCAAGCGAGGCCTGGCTGAGGGGTGTTTGATACTAAAACTGGAAATGGCAGTTAACTTTGGGTTATCTGTGGTTTACAGATTTTTGTCAGGGAAGCAACGTTATGTCAGGGAAAGGGGAACTTTCCTTGAGTTTTGTCCTGAAATGATGGACGTGCGATCTCCAGGGACAAGCTCAGGGTGAGGACAGATGGTTCAGAAACAAACATTCGAAAGAAGCTGCTAACTGCTGATCTTTTAAACGCTCAGACTGAGCAGATTTGGTGGCTTGGTGGTGAAACTGGATCAGATACAGCTTGGCTGGTCAAAGTAACCGTGCCCATGAGACTTACTCCATTTTCGGTCATGGCATGAACTTCTACTCTTGAGATTATTTTTTAAATAATCATTTATCTATGCTAACAATTTATGCTAATTATATAGAAATCTCAGATTGTCAGTTCATAGAAATCACCCTATTTATCATGATGTAAAGCTATATTATACGTATGGTATGTGAAAAGCATATTTTAAATATGGACCTATGTACTGTTCTTTTAAATTTGATCCAATAAGGTTTTGATTGCCTTAGAAAGTAACTGAAACCAGGAAAAATAATGATTTTTTCCTCACTTTTGCAAGTCTAGGTCTCCCTTTTTCAGAGTCAACTTGGTGTAATTGTCCGTAGAAGCAAAATCTCCATTAATTATTTTGAAAGTGATATAACAGCCACTCATGTGAGACACAAGATAAGCAATGCGTCTTGGATGTACAGTCAGGATACCAATCACAAGTTAACTGTGTTTTTTTACTAAGTGTGCATGACAAAAAGAGCATGTACATGTAACTCCTTCAGATTATTGCCTTGGTGGAGTTTAGAGCTGATTTACGGCACTGAGACTCTCATTGATTCTGTCAAAGCTGAGGAAATTTCTTTAAAAAAACCTAGCATCTAAGAGAAAAAAAAAAAAGAAGAAAATATAAAGTTGATTTGGACAGAAATTAATAAATTGCATTTAACCTTTTTTTTCACAGCTTAACGTTCAAAAATTACCTTGCCGTAGGTCTACTGTAATTTGCATGTTCTGCCAAAAAAAAAACCGCTTGGAAACCAATTGCCTAAATCTTCACTACTTAACCCTGCTGAATTGCATATTGAAGAGCAGAGGATGCTACCCAGCCTAAAGACTGCTGAACAGGGCACAGATTTGGGGGACTGGAGCAAGAGGCTTTTCTATGCTCTTTTACCCCGGAATCCCGTGAAATTCTGGGTGTGTCCACATGGCTTATCAAGTACACCAGAAGCTAACAAAAAGATACTCTTATGTTCTCTCTTAACGTTTTGCACCCCCATAGTGGTGGCTTCTGGGTCGAGTTGCAGTTGACAGAGCACCATTTTACCCTGTTGAGTGGAAAGCGGTAACAGTACTTGATGGCACTTCAAATTTTAAAACTGATCTTGTTTTCCAGAAGTCAGCACGGTGTTAAATCCAGTGTTTATAAACCCTTTTTTCTATTGTAATAACTAAGCCATTTTAGCTTGCAGACCCAGCTCATAATTACACCAGCCTCTGTTGCTGATAGGCTGAAGCTAACGAACCTTCAGTTTGGCGTACAGGTTGTCACTAAACAAAATAGCTGTTTAGCAAACCATCAGAATTTGTGGATGATGGGAAGCAGATGTATCATTAAGCACTAAATGGGAATATCATTTACATTAGATGTCATGTTTCATTTTGATAAACTGCGAAAAAAACCCACGTGGAAGATGTAGCCCTGCGTATCCAATGCTGAAAGCAGTGTTCTGAAAAGTAATGTGGTTGATTCTATGATACTCCACTAGTCTGGCAAATGTAAGATTTATTAGAATATATGATATATGACTCGAGCATTACCATGCAAGATAATGAAATGCTATCTGATATATGAGATAGTATCCCATATAAAAAGCTCAGAGAAAAGAAGCTAGAAAACCGCAGCCTTCCTTACCCTAACGCTTTAAAATTATGGGGTTCCTGTTTTAAAGTCTTTTATGCATGAGACTTCTCCTTCCCCCATAGTAATAGTACGTATCCCTGACATGGCACTTCTGTTATTTAAGCTCTTTGAAGTTATGAGCTAATTGCTCATCACAACTATAACAAACACAACCTTCCCTTTGTAGAAGAGGCACATGGAGTGCAGGGACTTGACTGGGACCGGCCAGTTGGTGACTGTGTTGCTGTAGACCAGTCTTCCTTCATAAGCACCGACTACCCTTCTAGCTGAAGAAAAATCGTTGCTGTCAGTTTTCATAGCCTGTAATGATCAAATACGTTTTCATGTAAATAAGAGGACACAGTGAAACATGCTTGAAATGATTCTGTTGGGAAAAAAAAAAAATCCTTCAATTTACATATCATATTCCTGTCACTGTTACTCGAGTGCCAATTTACCATTTTTAATGCATGCATCTCCTTCACCTTTTCCTCATTTTGAATGTTCTTCCTCCTTTCTTCTTTCTTTTCTTCACATTTAATCTCATTTTTACTGTCAGTCTGCATAGGTTGTTCAGCTTCTAAATCGCAAGTTAGTTGGGAGGAAATACATGGACGTAACACTCCTCTTGGAGCAGTTCTAATTCCTGTGTCCACAGTCAGTTTTGTTAGGACTCTCTTTGCTTCAGATTTCCCCAAAATACTTCTCAACAATTACGTTTTCTTTCTCTTTCTGGAATCCCTGTCTACGTACTGTAACCCTTTATGCCTTTTCTTTGGGTATTTGCGCTGTTCCCCTTATTATCCACGTGAAATATGTAATACGTATGAAGCAAATGCAAGTCATACTACATTATCATCTTAATGTAGCAGTAGTAGTAGAGCTCCCTCTGCACTGCTGGATAGGTACAGAAAGACAGCATTGGCTCAGAAAGTGTAAAGTATGATACGATGATGGGTTATGGTTTGCGAGTGGCATTTTGTGCGAATTGTCCATCCCCTCTTTACTCCTCCATTTAAACAGGGCAAATACAGACAAGAGCACTAGTGAGGCACTCCTGAAATTTTGGACTGGTACTCATTACTAAGACCAGAGCAAATATTTATGATTTACCGCTGTAACTCTGGAAAAAAACCCAAGGATCTGTATCAGAAGGGCCAGGTACTGACACAACGTTACCTCGTGGAACAAACCATACCCTCAGTCTGCTGAAAGAGAGCACCGCAGGCTCAGGAAGCGAAGTGACAGGCATGGCGTTCTGGCCTTCTGCCTTCGAGCTGCCACGGAGGTCTGCCGAGAAGCCGTGGGTCCGTCGTTCCCGTTGTGGATGGCGGTGCGGGTGGACCCCTGCCCCTCCGGAGCTTGGCTAGATCAACAAAGGCAAATTGCAGATCTCATTGCTGACTGGAGGGGTAGTCTGTCCTTCTAATCCGGAAAAAACGGGATTCCTTTCCCCAGACCTCTGATCCAAAGTGGAGTCCTGGTGGCACTTCCCCAAATCAGCAGCAGTTGACCGCAACGGGCAGTTCGCCGTGATGCACTGGGGTGCGAGTCCTGCGTGGGGACTGCAAGCAGACCAGGAGGCCGTATCTTCTCAGGCACGTTACGTGAGCAAAGGGGGCTCCCCGGAGGAGAACAGGGGTGTTGAAACGCGGCGCTTCTGCTCACCAGAGCTGGGTCGTTTAGGGAAGACGGTGGCTGCGCTGATGCTCCTGCCACCCAGCAGTGGCTGAGCAGAGGAGGGGGTGCTGGCGCGGGTGCCGGCTCGTTGCTGCCCTGAACTGAGCCTGCAAGCCAGCCGCAGCCCCTGACTGGCAGCCCCTCTGTATGAAAAGAGAAAACACCGATTTTTTTTAAAGTGCCGAGCTGATAAAAAGTGCTGCAGAGAACAGCGGCGAGGGCAAGGATTGGCTCTCGCACGCAGAGTGACAGATGAGGCTCACTTTTCATCATTATGCCGCAAACTGCTGGGTCCAGTCCGCGAGCTGACCTCCTCCACGCGCCCAAGCCCCTCCGAGGCCCACAGAACCATTAGTGGCAAATGAACAGCTATCAGATTCATTTCAGGAAAGCAATAAGAAATCAATAGCAGTACAGTGCAACTGCTAGTTAAACCCTTAACTGCACGTGACTAATTGTGCTCAGAAGTTGGGGTGGTTTTGTTCTCCTGACGTTTATAAATTGCTAAGAAGACTCCACTTTCATAGTTTATGATGTCAGACGAATCCCTTGGGAAAGTATTTTCCTTCCGAATGATGTTCAAATGTCTATAATTCTGTGCTGAACGCAATTTACCCACAATTGCAGTGCTTTAAAGCATAGAGTAAACTCCCTTATTTCAGTATCAAGCAACTCGACGTTTAAGGTAATTTGTTAACTGCAGCAAAAATATATAAACAATGTAATTTTCTTGTAAACAGTTGCCATGCGAGACACGCAGCGTAATCGGTGACCTCCGTCGCAAGCACGAACAATGCCGTTTTAGAGAGGCTCGTTGTGAACGTGGGTGTACGAAACCAAAAGAATTCCGTCGGGCTGCGCCTGCGCTGGGTCCGCTCCGCCGGGAAAGCAAAACAGGCTACAGCGAGGTTGCTGCTGGAGATGATGTTTTAGAGGGCAGGGGTGGGAGGCAACGTTTTCCCTAAGGCTCGTTCGTCTTCCTTCCGTCTCTCTGCAGTGGGGCTGAGCTGCTGGGACGGGGCAGAAGCCGGTGAGCCTGTTGGTTACGTGTCCCCCGGTGGGGGTGGGGGGTGGGGGGGTGGCAGCAGCAGGCACTGCCGTGCCCGGATCGCACTGTACAGCTATATGGGACTTGGAGCCCTGCTCCCTTGGGGCACGAGGGTGCAAAATGGCCATTTCTGCGTAGCGAAAGGGCTCGCTGTGCATCCCCGCTCCGTGCCAGAGCCCTGCCAGCTTCATGGCGATGGGGCGCCCGAAAGCCCGTGAGTGCGGCAGAGCTGGGGGTCCCTCTTCCCAGGACATCGGCCGAGTTTTCGCAGCATGGATGACGACCCGTAGTTATGTTCTCAGCCGTCCAGCCTGCTTTTTACCTGCATTTGTGCTGTTGGAACAGAAAGAAACCCTGTTTCTGGTGACCAAATGTACAAGGCTATAACCCTATGCATCTTACTGAAGCTGGTTTTATAAGCACGGTGACAGACATGCGCTGCACCGTACAGCAATTCACAAACACTTCGGTCGATAAAGAGAAAATACACAATGACTAAAAGCACCATATTCAAAGAATTTGCTTAGAGATTCCCCGTGACACGATTCTTCCTTAGCAACAGTTTGAAGGATACAGCAGGATTTTTAAAAAATGCTGGATGCTTCTTGCTAGTCAATTGTAAACTGCACCAACACGGCACACGTTTATTAACTTACTGCAATCATTAACGCTCTGTAAGCCGTGGTTCCTAAGTAAGCAAGCTCCTGAGAGAGGAGAAAGAGGATTTATTTCTAGAGGCACATTATTCTGAGTGCATCCTTCATCTGGCCACTGAAAAGATTAATTTTCCTCTCCTATTCACTCTGCTTTCTTGCAGGACTGTCTTTTGCGAACCGTCTCTTTGCAGGGTCTAGGCCTCTTCCAGGCGATAACACAAGCCTTCCCCGTTCACGTGTCCGCTCCTATTGTAGTAGCTACCCTTTGTGGATGCCTTTGTCCTCTTCCCTTCTGTTCCTCTGGAATCAAAATCAAATGCTCTGTTTCTCCCAGTGCATAGTGGTGGAAACATGCTTTTCACAGAAAAGATCTGTATCTGTGGTTCCACTAGTTATCTGCTTTGGTACCGCAGTCTTCATTCGGAGTTTATATTATGAATCCTGCTTCTATTCAAATTGGGCTTACAGTATATTTAGAGGTACGTGAAACATTTGCAGGCACCTTATCTTTATTTAAAAATAAAATAAAATTTTATTTCCTTCTCAAACGCGGTCTTTTAGGGGAATAAGATTTTATGCACTCCTTGTGCCTAGTAACGGTGTTGCTAGGGGGACAGTATTTCTGCAGGATCTCCTTCAGCTGACGTTTCATCTTAACATTTGTCAACTTGTTCAGTGAGAATAAAGCAGAGCGTTAAAAAAAAAACACAAACAAACAACAAAACCCACATAAAAAGCCCACACCACTCACATCACCTTAAACTTTCTACAGCTTCAAGGGTTACGGTAACAAGGACTTTTTTTCTCCTCTCCGTTAGGCACGGAATGAAATCAGGCTACTATTTTGTCTTCAAAATACGTGCGAGTGATGTTTTTGTCTTCATGATCAAGCTTCATTACCAAGTGGAAAATGTGCATTTAGCACACAGAGCCATAGTGAAGTAGGTGTTTGTTTACCCAGAAAGGATAAAAGTGGAAGGTGTCCGGGTTCATTTTGTTTCTGTGAAAGCTGAGATTTTTGTAGAAATCGGGGAGCTTTCCTCACGAGTGGCCAAGATGATACACTGTGCGAGGACCTCTCTAACCAAGTGAGTATGCCCTCACCTTCAAATGCACACGTATTTGTGTAAATATGCGCTTAAGCACGCGCTCAGTCACCGGCGTCAGGGAGACAGAAATGATTGCACAGAGTAGCTTTTATTAACAAAGTTAATCAGATTTCAGTTTCTCTTTTAACCCCCTCAGAAACATCACGCCTACTCTTTTAGACCATGAAGGGCTTGTCTTCAGGCAAACCATGACTTCAAATGAGCACGGGAATCCAGTGCTGGCGGGGGCCTTTTATTTGCAGCAAAGAAAGGGAAGGATGAGAAACGTGCACCTTTGCATTGGGTCTTTAAGGCCATGCGATGCTCCTATAGCAGCAGCTTTACCTGTTTAAGCTGAAATATGTCCCTGTTATCTCCAAAAAACCCCCCAGTTGTATCTCAACAGAGATACAATCTAGTTCAACGGAGGTGATTTTCAAAACAGTCACAGCATAGGATTTACTCTTGTATTTAATTGGTTTAGTAGAAGATAAGATGGTGTTTCTTATAAACACATTGTTGTTTTGTTTTTCCTTAAAAATCCATTAGCTTCTATGCAGGTCTTTAAATATTTATAAGATTTAAATAATCTTTCAAAGCATCCTCACAGAAGACATTGACTCTTCTTTTAGTTAAATAGTTCTTATTTTTCTGGTAGGGGAATTGTTTAAGTACTCAGCCAACTAATTCCCCAAATTAATCACAATATTTTTATACTCAGATGTCTGTTTTATGTAAGCAAAGAGAAATAGAAGAGAAAAACTTGTTATAAATATGTGTAAACTTACTACTTGTATGATGGGGCTATTATGCAGGGATTCTGGCTCTGGCTGTAAATTGAAGACGCTTTTAAATAAACACCTCAGGAAGTTCATGCTCCTCTAAATATCTATATTATAAGAAAAGTTTTGCCACAAAATGTTTCTCGTCTTCACATTTCTTCCCTAAAGCCCTCTGAAGTGTTCAGACTATCTGCAGAACGGGTGCTGGAGAGGAAGCAGTGCCAGCCGCGGAAGGAGCCGTGGCGTTTGTGCTGAAAGCCAGCATTAGAGACAATTCCGGAGGCGAGCAACGCTACCACTTTGCTCACAGCTCGTGGCTAAAACGTGCCGCAGGCACAGTCGACAAAAGCAAAGCCCAGAGGCACTCGGCGGGTATTTATTTCCAATAATTCAAATAGCGTGGAGACTACCTTGTACCTCCTGGCTGCTTCTCTGACTTCTTGGGACTGCAGGAGACACTTCTCCGCAGAATACGTTTGCTTACCAGGGGTCCCTCGCCCAGTCAAAATTGCGGGGGGTTGGGGGGGTGAGCTGGTGGTGGTGCTGGTGGTGGTGCTGTGTGTGTCTGTCTGTCTGTCTCAGATGCTTTTATACCCGTCCCTGCACAGCACAAGTGAACAAACCGCGGCTCCTGGGCTGCATTTTTTCGTTTAGTTGCCTCCTGGTTGGCTTTATTTGGTCTGCTTTTTTGCTGAGCAGAGTTTTGGTTTCTTTGCTTGTTTCTGCTACCAGCAGAGTTGCTTCGTCTACATGTAGAGTTAAATTAAATGCCAGGCTTCAGATGGCTCTTCAGAACAACTGACCGTGCTTAGAGATACGGCAAAGACAGTCCCCAGTATCAGTTTTCCTGTACGTTCAGCTAGCGCTGAACCCCTCAGCTGAAACCCGTGCTTCTTGGGCACGTCTTGCCGAGAAGCAAATCTGCCTTTTCCAAGTCAAAGTCTTGTTTCCGCTGCCCACCGCGTTGTCCCGGGCAGCCATCTGGCAGCCACGGTAGCCAGGCACCAGCAGAAATTTCCGCACTGGTGGGGAAGTAATTAACAAGAAGAACCAAAACCACCCATGCCCGCGGTTGCACCCGACAAAGATGTTCGCAACGGTGATTCATATTAATGCTCTTAAAACGAAACAGGCGCTCCGTAACCGTAGCCAACACCAGTGTAAGCGTAGGATATTTTCTAGCCTTAGCCCAACCTTGTGGTGATAACGATGAACAATGCTCCCTTTTTTTAATCAAGGGACAATATTCTTGTTGGCTGACTGAAGTGTTTTTATTGGAAATAGCTTCCAATAATAACCTGTCTTGTTAGTACTGTATATTCTGCAGGCTGAAATCCTTTGTTTCTCATTAAATTAACTAATTACTGTCTCACTGGATCGATGGGTTTAGGAGCAACTGACATAATCTTGCTAGGAAAGGAAAGCTGCCAAATTCCATCACTTTGCATAACTCTGTTCCTCTAGGAAATTTATCACCATGTAATTAACGGCTTTAGTTGGTTGATTGTCATATCAGAAAAAGGTGAAGATGTAAGTTTTAAGTTAAACAAACCAAAAAAAGGCACCAGAAGAACTGCATATGCAGTTTATTAAATTAAGTGGGTTTTTCTAAACATATGAAAAAACATTTTTGGGAAAAAGAAAAAAAAAACCAACACATAAACTTCTGCCCGTCGTTGCAAGGCGGGTGATGTTCAGCGTGCTTGGAAGCAGCGCTCAGCTGGCTGCAAGCAGCAAAGCCTGCGGGCACGTGCCCCGGCGCTGCGAGGGCTGTTGGTGCACCCAGGCACACACCGCAGGCTCCCCGCCTGCGCTGGGGCGCCGGTATTTGCACGCGTGAAACTTGCCCCGGGGATGCCTCTGCTTTGCCCAGCTAGGCAAGCAAATGTCAGAGTGAGGAGCCCATGCACCACGCTAGGGTTTGCCTGAGCCTCTGCACCTCGAGCCCCACGCCTCTTGTTTGTGACGCCGTTAAAACCCCACGCATCTGCGTTTTTGCCTAGCTCTGCAATGAAGTATTTAGGGTCCTGTCCTATGTGAGAAATATAAAACCAGGATTTCACAGGATTAGAGAGCCAATTAATCTCTAAAACAGTTGATCCATAAGGTAGGAGGACTAAATTTTAGAAGGTTAATGGTGCAAACAGGCAAAGCCATTTCTCAGCTGCAAGCACTGCACTATATCCTACTCCCAGCTCAGCTATCCAAGTAGTTTTATTATGTTTGCTCAGCTTTAATTTATACATGTTTTAACACACTCTTAGTTATTTTTAATTTTAAACTAAGAAACCCTGGCAAATCTCTTTCAATATAATTAGAATTTTTCCTTTAGTTCGCTATTTAGTCATTACTTTCTTATTTCCACTTTATTTTCTGGGGGATAAATCCTCTTATTCATTTGTTTCAATGAAGCTTGAATAAAGGTCATTTAAATTGATTCACCTTTCTTATCTCCCTTGTGTTTATTTTATAATCCTACCTTCCGTTGTGTAGAGGAGAATAGCTTTCTTTTCTCTGCTTGTTTCTGCTAGAAGAAAAATGGTAACCTTTTATTAAATAAATCTGGGAAAGCTCTGCTCCAAATCCATATTATCAGGAGCTTGAGGAAACAAATTATTTCACAAACTTAAAACAAGAAAACATACAGCACTTTTTGTAGTTTGCTGTTAGGTGGCCTGAACTTACTGCCTCAAGCCCCTTAAATGAATGAGGGGAATACTTCGGTATAATTTGCAAAAGCAAATGCACACACAAAAACTCAGGCAACCAAATGTAAGAGCAATTTTCACTTGTGAAGCCCGGCAGAGTGAAGCTGGGTGCTGGGGCATGCCGCCAGCCACTCTTTGCCTGCTATTCCCCGGTATTTCCAGGTTTAGGAGCACTCTTCCAACTCACCAACTTGTCTCTTAACACACAGCTCAGCTTCTGGAGCTATGGAGTCTTCAGCTTTGAAGGGAACATTTCTGTTCTTGATTCCTAACCCGGAATACATATTATCTACCTCTTCATGTACTTTTTAGCCTGTTTAAATGCGGATCTAGACTTCTGAAAAGCACCAACTGGAACAGAGCAAGTTTATAGAGTCTCTCAAAGATTTGATACGAAAATAATCACGAGTGACTACTCAGTTTGCCTTGAAAAAAATTACCAGAGTGCATACTTTTATTTTCTGTTAGTTGACAAGAGTGTCTTTAGGCTTCTGCCCCACTTTCCGGACACTTTCTGCTTCTGTTTCAGAGAGAAGATTTTTTTTTTTTCCCCCCCCGATCCAATGATGTTCTGTGATGTAGGACAGGTTTTGTATGAAGAAAAAATGGTATCTTCTGATACTGGAATGTTTAAGGAAGCCAGAAGAGGAAATGTAGGATTGAGCCATGCAATTAGGAAAATAAAAACAACGCAAACCAATCTGTTAACAATATGTTCACACACGTACAGGTGTATGTTCCTCATTTTAAACAACTAAACCACTATCGCTTTTTATTTTGTTGCCAAGGTTACTGAATTTTTAATAGTCTCTAGATGGTGGTGGTTTTAACTCATTGCATGGCATCATTGTTTAATATTAAGAATATTCTGATAAAAGCTATCTCAGCTGTGGAAAATCACTTCTTCCTTCAAAAAAACCCTAAAACTAAATTGCCGTTTTAAGACCACTGGAAAGAGAAGGCCATTCTGGGGCTCTAGCCGTGCTGCAAATAGGAGGAACGAGCAGTTATGTAAAAGACCCTCTGCATCGCGCTGACGCAGGGCCAGCTGGACCCGAACTCGCTCCCCCGGCCCGGCAGCAGTGCCGGGGAGGCGGGCGGCGGGGGTGCGTGGCAGGGTGGCTCCAAGTTTGGCAGCCCAAAGTTCGCCGGGGCGAGCGCGGGGTTTGCAGCACGGACGCAGCTCCGCAGCGCTGGTGCGAGACCTGCGGACGCAGTTCAGTTATCCCTGCGGTGAGGCGGCCTACGCCAGGGACGGGCAGGGAGGCCGGGGGGGTGTCTCAGACACAGTCGCTTGGGCATAGACTCAAGAGCAGGGACGGTGGTGGTCAGAGGAGAAGAAACCATTTTTTCAGCTCGGTATCATGCGCGTAATACAGATAAGTGCAGGGAAGGTACAGAAGCCATCTCCAGGGTCACAGCGGTGATAAGGATGCAACAAAACCTTACCTTGTACTCACTGAAATAAAAAGGTGAGGGACCCTGACGGCGGTGCAGAGACAGCCAGTCCCATGGAAGAGTGACACTAAAGAAAGGGAAAACGCACTCAGGACCCAAACTTGATCCCCCCATCCCCAAATGACAGACGGATGCCGACAGGAGGCAGGATTCCTCCAGAAGCTGCCAGGTCCTAGAAAGGCAGCAGGAGTGAGATCTCTGTTCGGACCCGAGCAGCCCCAGGCTGCGTACAAGGGACTCGCTGCCACTTTGAGGTTTTGGTTTTTTTTTTTTCTTTTCACTTCCTTCCGTAGTCACCTGCAGAAAATGCATCGTGGCACCAGTCTCTCGCGTTCGCGTTGCGTGTTCCTCCTGTTGAGCCATAAAGACATACATAAGAATGGGTGGAAATGGCCTTCCTCCTCCATGCCGCAGGTTGCAATCGAGGTCACACCTGCAGAAGAGAAAAAAAGAGAAAAGGAGATAAAGTCAGCGAGCAAAGACTAGAGAGAAAGAGGGGTAGACTCAGCTGGGGGATAGGGCTGCTTGACTTTGTCTTGCTGTGTTATTCCTTGCTGTTCATACACGCATCAGTTCTTGAATCCAACGAGTCAAAATAATGCTCTGGCAAAACACAGTTTGTAAGAAAGTAATATCCAGTTTGTGATCTAGAAATAAGTTGGTTATAGATTATATTTACTGCCACCCACTCATCCAAACACACGCACACTTACACACATTGAAATGTGTTGACAGTGATACAGGCAGTAATTTGAATGAAATGCTTGATTTGGGAAATATTAACAAATATACGTATTTGAATGCTAGCAACACTTAGCTAGCGTATATTAGTCTTTAAGTAATCTGCATACAGTTTTGTTATTATGAAACTATAAATAACTCGAAAAATAGTTTTATACTGTACTGCGAGTACAAATAGACTGATGTGGGGCAGGGTACTCAAAGGTGCCTGGGTTTTCAGGTATTCGAGAAGTGTCGTTTACAGGAGAGATGCCCTAATGTTACATTTGTTTGTGCTCGCATTCGGGACCAGCGGAAAGGTTTGGGATAACTCCAGGACACGCAGAGTTCCTTTGAGCTTAGGCGGTCTGAGGGTGACTCCCCTAAATTCTCAGGTCTGCACCTAACTTTTACCCAAAGCTCGCTTGGTTATTAGTTTGTTTTACACCAAAAGTTTTTTGGTGTCATCAGAATCTCGAGTCTTCACAGACCCCGGCTGTAGCCGAGCAAAGCTGGTCCTTGCACTGTTTTTCAGCTGACTCTTTGCTGAAATTCGGCAACCAGGCTATTTGAATCTGTGAGGTTCGGCCCACCGTCCTCGCTCGCCCTGTGCAGCACTCCTCTCGCAGCTGAAAAATACATTATGCAGCACCCGCCAGAGCACTCTCAAGGCAAAATGGCATTTTAAAATCCGTAGGAAGACAGACTGAAATAAGTTAGAAATCTCTTTTCCCCCTGGTAGCCCAATAACCTAAGTGAAAACTTTTTTGGTTTCATTAGGTTTCAGAAAATTGCTTTCTTTTAACTACCTCGGTGTTCAGTTCTGCAATGCTCTTCGTTGAGTTTGGCTGTTAAGCGTTGAGTGCCACTGCTCAAAACTGGAGCCACACTACTGGGTGCTGCTATAATGACCTTCCTCATGAATATGTATTGCCGGATAAGTAAAGCAGAATAAAATATTAGAAACTTTTAACACTCAAAACTCTCCAGAGCTTCAGCCCTGGAGACTGGGAAGGTATTCTGCTTCTTCAGGAGCAAAGCGCTGAGTGAGCGCGGGGATCTTTGTGGGCCATTGTTGCGGTTTCTTGGCCTCTAACAAAAAACAGAATAGAAGACCCATTTATTGCACTGCTAAATATTTTCCGTACGAAAAGCGGTAATGTAAAATGCAATAAGAGTTTTGTACAAAATTTTAAAAATTAACCATCAAGGAGCGGTGGACTAATTACCAAGAAAAATCTGGTTCCAGAATGCACCTGGGTATTAAGGAGTTTGAAGTCAATTCACAATTAGATCAAATTTAATTCTGCACAGAATGGACAGTATTTGATATAATCATAATGAACATTACCATGTACTGTGCAGTGAGGTAACTCAGCTGAGCTTGCCAAAAGTCATTCCTGAAATCATCATCAACACAAAAAAATATCTTCCCCCGGAGGCACAATATTGAGGAGTTTTAAAAATACTCTAGAGTGATGTTAGAGTTATGTTTCAAAAGTACCTACTGAAGTTTTGGAAACTGTACCGTACTACTCACTCCCCAGACCAGAGTCCTTTCCAGGATCTCTGATGCTACGACTTTGCGTGGTCGTTCAGCGACCATCTGTCACTTAACCTCCTTTGGCTCCGCATGTCCTCTGCGCTGATCATTGATGCTTTTTTTCTTTTTTTTTCCCCCAGAAGAAGAACCATAAACTAAATGCAGCAATTATTACATTCGGGTCAGGGAAAAAGAAAGCCCTTTGTTGCTGTAAATTGTTTATGTGTTTCTAAAGTGCTGGTTAGAAGCGGCCAACAAAAGGAGAAATCATTTTATAGGAGCCCTTTCACACTGGGATCATTAAGCTCATGTCCACAGTTTCATTCCCAGCCTTTATTTTCAGAGAGGTAAAAGTCATCTGCAAACATTTCCATGCTAAGTTTTAGTGCCACAGAGAGACGTTGTCTTTGCTACCTCCAGTTCCTTGACCTTTTTGAGCTCCATTTGACTGTTTTGTGGGTCTCACAAAAACCTGCAGATTTTCCCCTAAAATCACCTTGCCGGCAAGTCAGCTGCGCTGCTCGAGTCAGCTGCTCTTCTGCTCTTCTCTCCCTTTCAAGACTGACTTAACCCCCCCCCCGCCCAGCTCATGTCCCAGGGCTGTTGTTGGGTTCCCAGTCCCATCCCAGGGCTCCCTGGTGCCAAGCCGGGGAGCGCAGCCAAACCCCTGCCCCGGGCCCCGCGGACGGCCCTGCCCTGCGTGGCCCCGCACCTCCGGCAGGCTGAGCCGCAAACGGCCCGTTTGTGGTGCCGGTTCTTTCCTATGGTCCGACCAAATACAGATTTCATAACAACACAATATTAAAAACAGAATCCCTGGATTTTCATCTACTATTTTGACTAAAAATGATCTTCGAATACCTTGTAAAACTGTCCTGAGCATGAGCTTTACTTTTTTACATTCCCCTGTAAATTTCAGGTATAGTAATGTTCATCAATGGCATAGCTACCTCTGGAATAAACTACATTTAGCCTGGTATTAGCAGTTCATCGGTAATCAATAATTCCCTTCATCAAGCTAGTTCTAAATCTGGGAGGAAATTTACCTTATGCAGCTGCCTTCACCTAAAAGCGATCGTACTAAACCCTACCCTGAGACAAAAAGTCCAAAGGGATTTCATCCTGAGCAGTCCCTGTTCTCTCTTTTGAGAGGGTGTTTCTCCCTGTTTCTGCAGGACCAACGACAAGCACTAGATCTGAAGTCCTGTCATGGTATCCAGCACGTCCGTTAAGTACGTCTCCCACAATAAATAGCCGAGGTGCAGCACATCCTCTACTTGGGGAAAGTAGGGATTGAGATCTGTCTCAGTGGGATTTTAGAGATGTTGCACTCAATGTTGTAACACCTGAGAACTGGGATTTGCACCTCGCTTTCCCCGCGTATCGAAGAGGGAGGAATCTGTTCTTACACAGACAGATGTGTAACGTTCAGCACCCCGTGTAGACACTTGCGTTTGGAAAGGTGCAGCTATGCACCGCGAACAGCTATCATCTTGCTCATGAAATATTTTCCTATGAGATCTGCTTTTATTTTTCCAGCTTTTGTATGCTAATGGCAGTAGCATCTCCACGCACTTTGAGACTGCCCTGGAAATTCCCAACTTCATTTTGCCTTTGCAAAGACATCTTCCTAAAGATAGAGCGTTTCTGGGTAATGCGTGCAGAAACTAGACTCATCTACACAATCGGGACGTTTTTTCACCCCTTAGAAGTCCCAGAGCCATTAGTATTGTTGTGATCCTACCAGGTTTAGAGGAAGACTGTATCTTCTGATGGCTGTGGACTACCACTTGGCAGATTGCAAAATGCCCAATTAGTATCCTAGCTGAACTAGTACCTTTGAATTCATCATTTATCTTAGATAACAGAAGAACGACTTCTTGGTTGATATGTCCTCACTTATGAGATGCTATTTAAACTTGGATGGTCGTACTATGAGGGTAGTTAGAAGAGCCCAAAAGCGCATCTTGTGTGAAGGATGCCGCTTTTTCCTCTGCTATTCTTGAATGTCATGGTGTATAACTGCAGAAGTAGACTTGGAGGAGATAATCCTATCAGTCACGGGGAACACAAGAAAAATAAATGCTCTCTAGCAATGCTTTTTACAATATTTATGGTTTTCCAAGTTAGTAGTTTCTGTATTGCTGACTGAGCCCCATGAAAGATCTTGCCATTGCACAAGGCCACAGAGCATCTGAGGACAAAACGGGACCTGAACTTTCTTTTTCAAAAGTCAAGAGTGTCTACCTTAATGAAAAGTCTTTCCTCCGTCTGCCTTCCAGGCTGTTCTTCAGCCTTGCTTTCTCATATTTTCAGATACCTTCTCTCTCCTCTGATTAGCAAGAGGTATTTATACTTTGCTGGGTTTTCTTCCATTCACCAGTGGCTTAAAACCCAAGAGAGGGTTAATTTTGTCCCACCGTCTGTGACACTGGGAAACAAAACCAGCCGCAGCCCATTTCTGTGACTTTTCACCATTTTGTTCAAGGCGAGAACTTGCTCAGGTCATCTGCCACTACCTTTGTGTGAGGTGAGTCAGCAGTTGCAGGATTTCCTTAATTCCTCGCCTAAACTCTTGACCTCCCAGACAGCTGCTCTTAGGACTGCCTTGGGTGGTGACTCCAAGGAGGAGGGTCGTTTGGTTGTTTTTTTTTTTTAAGAAACAGTATTCGCACAGGTTTACAAGTGTGATGTGGTAATGGAAGTCTTTATTGGCTTTTATCGGTAGCACTTTGAAATGTTTTGCTTGAAACATGCTTTCAAAGTGTTTTTTTTTCTTTGCATTTATCTCTGCTCTGCCAGCTTTAAAACGTTCTCTCAAAGACTTATGGGAATTATAGCTTAGTGTGGGGTTTCTTTCCCAAGTAAAGGTTTGCACTAAGAATGCTATTTGCTTTCCAAAATTAGAATGTGTTGAATGCCTAATTACAGCAGTTGGTCTAGCACCTTGTCACGAAAGTACGAGATAAAAACAACCTTGTGTGAGGTTGCACTTGTACGTACGCAGTCCAAACCCCATTTTGAGAGAAAAGTTGTTCAGTCAAGACCATCTTGCCTAAGCAGTTCTGGACGGGGAAAGTGATGGGGAACGTTTTTATGTGTCAAACTAATCTGGGTTGCAGCTTTTCACATGAAAAAGCACCTTAACTTCTAATCTACATGGATTTCAGAGCACACGAACATTTACTTGATCGTTTTCTATTAAGATTAATTTCTTGGGGAGCACAAAGCACAGGCACAAAGTCTGAGCAAGAATCCTTAATTTGGAAAGAATTTCTGATTAAAAAACAGCCAAATGTGTTGAGGCTTCCAATTACCACAGAAAAACAATTAATTGCATGGGTAGTAGTTTGAGACCAGAGTTCTTTCAAGGATTGTTAGAGTTTGTGGGACTAAGAAACTATTTATAAATGTAAACTTTATACGTGTCAACTATGCACAGATGTCAAATATAAATTTATACTCAATTGCGAAAGCAATAATCAAGAACATTCATACAGACTCTCTGAGACCGAGACCAAATCTAAGAGTATAAACTTTTGTATGACTATGGTTTTTACATCAAAAAGATTTTAAGGGCTGTTGGCTTTGAATTTCATTCAGCAAGAAAATAATTTGGTTTTGGTCTTCAAGAATTATGGTGCATCCTTGCAGAATGCACATTGTTCCAAGCACAACAGTTAGCAAGGATTTTCAGTATATGTTGCTATTGCACATTATTTCCTTAATATAAGGTCTTCTAGCTGTGCATATTTTGCTACTGTTTTCTTTAGTAATCCTATCATCATTTTTCCTTTATTTAAATACCTTGCTAATGCCACTCCTAGCAGTGAAAGCGAGTTCTAACTTATGGCTTACACAAATGAAGTGTACTCAGGTTTGTAATTTGATATTTATTTTTAAAAAACATTCAGTGTACTTGATGCCAATAAGAGTAGTTTGGGGAAATACAAAATTAATTTAATGATAGATAATACACTTCACCATCTCTTCTTCAATATATTGCCTAGTTTCGGGGCCTGATTCTGATCTCATTTGCACTAAGTTGTTGTTGGTTAAACTCAACTGACAGAAGTGAAATTATTTTTCATTTACTAGAGAGTACGTGACGCCAGAGATTCATTCTTATCTATCATGTCTTTACATCTCCTAATACAGGGTAATGATGCTAAGCACCTGCTCAAAAAATGATTGCTTGTTCTGATGATTTCCCTTATATTAGAACATCACCTGGGAAAAAAGCCATTGTTTCCTTTTAATAAGCAAGTTTAGAAACCAAATGTCTGTTAAAATGTGCCCTTAGTCTTTGCTACATAAATAGCCAGATGACATTATGAAAATCAAGCTTCTATCTACCAGGAGGCACAGAGCTTACCAGGAATAATTGCAAAGTGGTTGCAGGGACCAGCCCTTTCCCCTTTCCAGCGACACTTTCTTAAGATCTCAGTCATTCTCATGCAAAGAGACAGAAGGAAAACGGAGAATGTCAATCCACGCACCTCCTTAGATTAGATAATAAATCCCATATTCAAGTTTTTTAAAACTTACCTACCACAAAAGAGGAAGCAGAAGTTAAAATGTAGGCAACAGACTCTACTCTGTTTATCACACCAATTCTCTAACGTGTGCTCTGGGTACCATCTATGGATCTTTAGAACTTGATCCTGCTGTTATTCTGTAAGACTGGAAGGACAATACAAATAATTCAGTTTATGTGCAGTATATACTCATAGTGGTACTTTTCCTGACCTTCGTGATTTTTTTAAATACAGAAAATAACATATTTTTAAAGTGCCAAACAATAGAATTATGTAGGAAACAAGGGAATCAAGAATAATGAAGTAATAACAGTAGGTTTGGCACATTACTCAACAGTTCAATATGGGCATGACTTGCCTCATTGCGTGGTTTATACATCGCTTCATTACGGGCAAAAGTACAATTTACTGTAGAATTATTTGCTGGAAGGTCTGGTTTATGCATCAGCTACTTTCCTGGCACCTTACAACCATGTTTAACCTGTATAAAATTAACTGTATTTACAGGTGGTCTCTAAACGAGCTGAACATGATTTTTTTTCTCCAGCCTATTTCCTAAATCAGATACAGTAGCTTAACTCAGAACAGAAGAAACCTGATGAATTTCAGCTTTGGCGAGACCTCTGCAGCCAGCTGAGTTTCCGCCTTGTAATAACATAAGGCACATGGCCCACAGAAACTTCCTTTGGCCTTCTCCTGGAAAACTGAGCCCTATGGATCAGCTGGGATGTGGCTCATCTCTCAGACAGAAAGGATTTCGTACAAAAGTATGCTATAAGGACAAAGGGCTTTTACTTATAAAAAAGAAAGGGTAGGTAATTTCTGAGGTATTTTACCTCCACTAGAAGTACTTTTTCCATATAATGCAAAAGATGAATGGTAATAATGAAACAAGTAATGTTATTGTAAGGGGGGGGGGGGGGGAAGGGCAGGAGGGCGAGTTTCCTGCTGTGTAGATTGCCATCGTATCCGTTGTAAAAGTCCATTTGCA
>JAVKLA010000001.1:20900322-20910390 GCA_034782735.1 Sagittarius serpentarius
TTTATATATTTATATATATATATAAATAAAGTATCCTGTCACTGTGAGAGGACTTGGTGAAATTAGACTTAAGAAAATTGGGCAACATATACCCAAGGGATAATTAAAGAATCATCTGCCTTGTTTACAAATGTGGTTCAAAAGACATTTTTTGGCCATACACCCCCTTGCTGTTACCACCTTGGGAAAGCAGTAGTTACATTTAGGGCCTGAAGCTCTAGTTACAGATTAGCAGTTAATCAGTGACAAAAAGGCATGTATTAATAAAATCCAAATAATTTAAAAAAAAAAAAAGTATTTGTGATGTTTCCTGGAATAACAGCAGGAACAAATTGTATACCGGCACTAACGATTGTGCTTGCTGACTTGCGTTCAGCTCTATGCAAGCCAACCTTCGGCTTAGTTCAGAAAAACGGTGTGTCTGCAGAACAGGACCCAGGACTAGCCCGTGTTGCTTTAGAGAACTGCTTCAGCCGAGCCTGCCACTGGAGACGAGAAAGGAAAAGAATTTAAAAGGAGCTTTTGCATATCAAATCATTATAAAGAGACTAGAGATCACAATTTGAATGTGTTTTTGGGGGGGGGGGGAACATAGCTGTCTCTATCATTAGTTATTTTTTAAAAACTAATTCCACAGGTCTTCTAAAATGTCTTTAGACTCTAAGCACCAAATGACTGGGTGGCACAGAGAAGAACAGGTTGATAAAACGCAGAAATCTGCGGGAATGAATGTCAAAATCCATACTTGTTACAGCTTATATTTTGGGAGACATCCTGCAATTTGCCCATATTGTGTTTGAATGAATAGTCTTAAGATATAGCGTGAATTTTAGGAATATATAGTAGAAAGCTTTCTTCATACAGATTTCCAGCACTTTTAGGCAACACTGCTGTCTACTGGGACACTTGTTCAGACCGCATTGAAGCCCATAGAAATGGCAGAGGATAATAAATACCTCCAGGGCAGCACACTTGGCAAGAAGTCCAAGACAACGGCCGGACGGTAGATAACTTAGCCCCACGAAACACCATTATGTTGCGCAAAAACCGAAAAGCTCAATGACCTTGCACTTGCAGCTAACCAACAGTTAAAAACACTGCTTGAAGGCAACGGGAATAAAGATTTCAAAGGAAGTTTCTCCATGTTCTCCCAACACTGACAGCTCTCTGCGCCAGTGCAAGGGCGCAATCAGCGATAGAAGTTGCAAAACTTTTCTGAACTGAGACACCGGTGTGTTCATGGTGTTTCAAGTGAAATGAGACCATTTTAACAGCGGAGCCAAATAATGTACTGGTCTTTCTGGGAGGTAATTTGTTCTGCAAGTCAAAACTTGCTCAAGATACCTGTGGTGTGACTGTTATTTAAAAATAATAGTTACCTGCAGAAGCAAATCAACTGTTACGAAAAGGTGAACATCTTTTCAACATACCACCTAACAAGGGTTTTGCTAAGTGCTTTCAGAGTAATTGTATTCACTTTATAGACACAATCATAAAAGCTGGAACTGTTAAAAGCAGGACCCTTTAAAGAGGAGGACATTAATTAAAATGAAAGCTACAAATGCTGGTAAGTAAAAGTATGCTGGACATTTAAAAGTGTGCATATGGGCTCAGAGAAACTGTAGATAGGATTATCAGTAAAACCAGTATGCTTTCGGTATCGTGAAGATTTGCTTTGGACCTGTCAGTCTGTGATGCGAACAGTCTGATGGTGACCACCAGCCATGAAGTCTTCTAATGCCCGGCCATTAAGTATTTTAAGGCATAGCCATTCTCCCAGTCGGTGCCACTCCCCGCACAGAACAGATTGGGAAAATGATCTTTCTTTTTACATATCAGCAGAATAGCCAAATAATGGATAAGAATAGCTGCAGTGTTCCTGAATGTTCAAATACGAGATGTGTTTTAACAGAGTCAAATTGCTGTGTCCACACGTCAACAAACAAGACACATCCTGTTTCACGTCTCATCAATAAACCGTGCTTAATTCTCACTCGGGAGGTCACAAGGAGTGGAAAAAGCTCAGAGGGGTGGAAGCAGTGGGCTACTTACTTACGTTCCGTCCGTGCTGCTCTCTCCATGTGTCCAGGATCAGCTTCTCTCCTTGACGTGTTTCAGGGCTACCGAAATGCGAGCATTAGCAGCGCAGCAAATGGATAAGCCCGCCTCCAGCACTGCTTTCATTAGCTTTAACATACTCCACCACCTTTAGTTACTACCCTTCACTGGTACCAGAGATAACTAGGCACTTATTCTTTAAATTACAAATTTAACCTAACTTCCAGAAAGGGAGATTTTGTTCCTTTTCATTTGGGATTGGGAAGCAGAACGGACAGAAGCTGCAGAACTTCCACATACATTTTCATTTTACTCTAGTGAGTAAACACTAGTATTAGACGGTCTATATCAAATTGGCTGTAAACCAGTTGATATAAAAGCAGCATTCTTTTGCCTAGGTGATTATACCTGTTAACACAAAAATTCATTTGATGTGTACGTGAAGAATTCCAGCGGTTGTCTTTTTGATGTCAAGTATGAAAAAGCCTAGACTTCATTAAATGGCACATCAAAAGAATGAAAATGCAATCATTAATCTATGCTTTATGACATTCTCCTAACAATATATTGTAGAAATCCATATTGCATCAAATAGCAAAAAAGGTCCTGAGAAATTCCTTGAGTGGTAGAAGGACTCTTCATACTTTTCCTTTTTTTTCTGCCTTTTAAATTTCCTAAGGCCTCCATTTCATACCTAAAGACAGCCCTACTCATCCTCTTCTCACTGATGTAGTTTTCAAATCTGCACAACAGAGGCAAGGTTACAGATGTAAAATGTAAACATGTATCTCCTGTGCTTAAATCCTTTGTCTTGGCATCAAATTACTGCATTTGATCTACCTGACTCTCTGAGCATACTGAACTCTTGGTGAGATGCACACACCCAGACCTAAATTAAAGCAGGCTAATTTCTTCTCTGACTCGCCCAGCTCCTCCTTCTAATGTACTGCGGAATGTCCCTGTGTCTGGTGACACCACCCCGACGTCAGATTTATATTGCACGAGATACTGTTTCTAATCAGCAAGGAAATCCGTAGCTGGCAGGGAGAGCAGGTCTCCATCCTCACTAGCAAGAGAGAAATGGGATGTAGCCTTGGGCCAACAGGTCCCTCACCAATTACGACAAGAGGTATTCTAGTTGTGAACATTTTGCCTGGCAGGACTAAGCCTGTAGCACTCAGCTGGTCATCTCTGCTGCTTGTGGAAAGGAAAAAGAGTTATCTGAAGCTTGAACCTACTTGGAAAGATTTTTGCCTAAGCAGGAGCAAATTCCCCACTGGGGAAGACCGATGCCGGCAGGGCAGAGGGGACGCGGAGGGGCTGGCGCATCGCAGGCTCTGCGGTACCCACCTCCCAGGGGGCCACTCCGGAAACGCGGAGTGCGTACAGTGCGGGATCACTCACCTGCTTTGCGAGCCGCGTTTTCGTGCCAGGTCCTCTGATGAGATGAGCCAGGTGAGAAACTGGAGGGCCTCATTTCCCAGTGCCAACCTGCTGCGTCTGGCCGCAGACGTATCTGAGCTCCTTCGCAGTGTCTGAGCACCGCAGTGCCTGGAGAACCTCAGCTTATGTGGGGGTTTGTTTTTAAAGAAGCCTCTGTTAGGTGTGGGATTGGTCTTAAAAGTTCAAAGCTATGACTGCACCTTTCCTGTGGTTCAAATCCACTAGAGCTAATAAAAACTCTAAAATGTACTGGGACTTTACAAATGAGACACTTGTTGATTAAAATGATGAATGAAATCCCAGTAAATATAATGATTTTGATTTTTAATATTTGAGATTGATAAAACTGATTTGACTGTGACTACGTCCTGAGAGCGGCTACATGGACAATTTCTGACTTTCTTCTTTTCACACGGAGCTTGATGAATTTTTGCCTGATGAAGAAATGTAATTCAATTCGCTGTTCTAGCTTTCCTGCTGTATTTGCATTCCCCAAATACGCTATTGAACAACTTTTCTGGCAAGAATGTTCACTTAAGCAGAAGCTGAAAGTAAATATTGGAGGAGGTTCACAGAAGATGCCGCCTTCTCCAACCTGTAAACGAGAATATTAACACTGGAAATATGCTTCCACAGTATAATATTTATCCAATAACAATCGTGTGACCTATTTATGCTATTCAAACCAATCATAATAGTTGGAAATAAACATGTAGATGATCATTATACCAGAGAAGCTACTCTACTGAAAATATTTTCTTTCTAACTACTGAATAAAAGCAAATACAAAAGAAGGGAAAAACAGTTTTAAATCTGCACGACCAGAGGGGAAGAAGGAGAATTTAAGTCTTCAGGCCGCAGGATTTGTCAAAGCAAATTTTTTCATTTAAAAATACTCCTGTATTACCTACTTACAGGGACATACATCATTCAGTCATGAAACAGAAGTGGTATCATATGACTTAACAGGATAATTTGCTTTCCATACTTCCATTATCAAATGCTACGAATAATCACGCCAATATTTCTGAGCTACCTGTCGTAGGGAAAAATTTGCTAAGAAAAATGTTAGTAATTCTGAGTGAAGGATAAGTTTAACATTTCTCGAGTCTTTTCATAAGCTTTTGAAGAAGAGGAACACAATTTTCCGTGTAATATACCCTTTTGATAGCAGTCATTTACATATACTTACTACAAATCCAGTATTCAGTGTACAGGGACCGTGACGTTTGAAAAATCTGGTTTACGTCTGTAGGTGGAAACCAAGCCCTGCAAGTGAAAGACCTGGCCAGAGGGCACCAGGGTCTTTCCAGGCCCACATGGGCTCCTCCTGGTGAGCCTGGGGTTGCTTGACACGGGAGAGGAGGTGTCCCTGAGACACAGAGATTCCTTTCCCTCATCCCTTTCAAGGTCTTACTGCACAGCAGGTAAGCGTAAAATCTTGCCTCCTGCCTTGAATTTGACGCAAAGTGGTTCAGGTGTTACCAGTTTCCCCAGGAGCCACAGCGCTCTGGGAAAGAGACCCTTACTCCTTACGCAGACAACTGAGTTAAATTAATGACATGTCTGCCTTTAATGGCAGTTTTGCCCTATTAAACTCAAGCTGAATTCAACCCACGTTGTTTTAGCAGAGCAACTGATGTTAAATCATACGCACGCAGGCGTGCAATAGCACCTGTATGAACCCCCTGCTGCGGATCTGAACCGTCCCTCACTTCGGTATCGAAGCAAACGCAAACTGGCAATTCCCAGGTGCCTTGGACTGTGTCCGAACCTCGCGGCTTGCTCAGCTGTGCTCCTGCTGCAACCCCTCCCGCCACTGTTTGTTTGCGTTCAAAAAGCACGATCATCAGATTACGCATTAAAGCGCACTGTGAATCAACGGAGGCCTGTTTGAAAGCCTGAGAGGAGTGAGAAGGAGGTTCTTTCCAGTAGCATTTCACAGGCAGGGAAGGGTAAGTTTCAATATCCTCTGCCTAGGCTTCACGTAGGTGAGGTTTTTGTCTTCCATCACCGTAAAATGATCACAATCTTTATACCTTCCCCCATGCAGTAAATAGCACAAACAGTAATATAGCTGTCAATAAACCAGCTGAATCAAACCAGCATTTTTTTGAGTCACCCAAATTATATATATATATATATATATACACACACATGTATAGGTAATTAAAGAGACAGCAGTACTTCAGAGTTTCTGCTCAGACGTTTTTGGCATTCAGCGAGGAAAACATCTCTGAACATCCCTCTTTTCTCTCCGGTTTTTCTCCCTTTACTCTGAAGGTCAAAGGTTTAATTTGTATGCTCATCTCTCTCTTTCACTTGCCAACTTATCCCTAATTGAAATTTGACACATATACCCATTAGCTGAATTTATTCTTTTTCCATGCTTCATTAACAGTGCTCTTTGCTATATTACGACGCTAATGCTCATCATAAAACGCTCTCCTATGCAATGTGGCTTACAATGGATGGTGATTGATGGTATCAAAGGTAACATGGAATCTAGAAGGTATAACTTTACATGCTGAAATTGCATGCTGTGGCAGGAATCTCAACAGCTGGGGACAGATCCTGGCTTTGCAAGGTCTGTTAGAGGGTGTAAAATGCCAACCGACTTCTCTGATGCAGCAGCATTAACCCAGCTAAAGCAGAACCCATCCACCCTTGCACTCTCCGAACCCGAGTCTGTCACAAGGAACTTCTTCTGGCTGAACTTGATCTTAATCTACGTTACTCACCTGAAATGCTGAATATCATTTTCTCCACTAAATTGTGCACAATTGGGTCTTGTAACTAGAAAAAGAAACTCAAAACCATAAATGCAAATGAGCTTTTCATTTTAAAACCGCAATTTCCGTTTCTGATGTACTGTACCACTTGTCCATGAAGTTTCGTCTTTTTTGGAAAATGACATTTTCCAATGGCGTGTAAGTGTCACGGGGTTGCCATGGAAACTGGGCCTCTCTTTCTCCCTCTTTCTCTCCGTCTCCAAGCCTTTCACCTCGGGAGGAAAATGGCTGTCATTTACAGCGCATAATTTTGCAGGTTAAACTTTCTGTGATCGCTCAGATAGTGCTGAAATGCAATCCCAGAGCTCAGGGACAGGGGGAAGAGGGGAGAGTGCCCGTGTATTTCTAAAGGTGACAGTCAAATCCTTCACTGTCTTTTCCCCTCACTTTAGCCGCGGGGGCGAAGGGAGCAAGCCTGACACCCTGAGTAAATGACCCGGGCGCTCCTCTTTACAGCATGTTTACACGGTGTAGCAAACAGGCGCCGGCTTCTCCTGCCCTTGCTCCAACAGGGGGGGACGCGCTGAGCCAGACCTGGCTCAGGGAGACGTCGGTGCTTGGCGGCCCCCAGCAAACCCCCCCCCAGCCCCCCCCCCCCCCCCCAAGGAGCCCGGCAGCCCCGCCACAGCCCCGGCCGCATCAGAGGGTGCCCTGCGGGAAGGAAGGGGGAGAGGTGGCTGCTCGCCCGCGGTGGCCCCGACGGCTGAGGACAACAGAAGCGCAGGGAGCACGGGGAAAGCCTCAGAGAGCAGAGAAATGCCTTTGTAGCTGCGAGACAGGGCTCGGTTTTACTGTAATACCGGCCGAGGTTAAAGCAAGCCCTCGTAAGGCAAGACGAGAGGGTTGCCTCAGAAAACAAAGCATTATTTCGCACGACTTACTGGTCGTTCAGCCCAGCCAAAGGAATGTACCAGAGGAAATCGGGGCTGAAGGGGGTCAGGCTTGTTCTTTTGTCCAGACCCATAGGCCTTTCCCCTTACCTAAGACTGGCTTGGTTTAGTCCCCGTGCAGGGGTCACGGGCGCCACGAGCTGTATCCCGCAAGAAGAAAAGCTGTAAGCCCAGGCACAAAGTGGCTGCTCTTGGAGTGGCTGCCCTGAAGAGATCGGAATCTCGTGACAGCGTGCGCAGCTCTGGGGGCCTTGCCGCGGCCACGTCACCTAGCTGCGTAAGCAAGTCCAGAATATGATGCCCTAAACTCGGGGGCAAAAATCCCTTCTCAGTCTGCCCTCCCCTTAGGTAGGCTGTTTGCCCATAAAATCTGAAGTGTGTATACGAAACATTTGTCTATATAGAAAGTATCTTAAGGAAAACTGAAAGGCAGCAGCACGAGGAAAAGACCTGCAGCTTTTATGGCCAACCTGAAACAAGAAAAAAATGGCAACCCTTATTGTAAGTGCAGTCTTCAAGGTTTTAGCCAGAGGAGGCTGAGGGGAGTTTGGATACGTTTTGGATAATCATCTGAACCTCTGAATATTTGCCAGCATTATCTGAGGTTTACCAACCACTCTCTTTAACCCCTGCAAACCAATTAGCTAATGTGTGTAAATGCTCGAGGAATGATTAGTCAGGAGGAGTCATTTTAGCAGGCAGAAAAATGGATGTTAAAAAGGCGGCTATTTAGCAAATGAGTGCTTGAAAGCTAAAGGCAGTAGTAAAAAGTTCATTGGTCCTTTTTTTGCACTACCAATTTCACCTATGGGAAGCCGTGCAACTTTATATTCTCTGTGTTAGAATATTCAGCTCAACAGAGGATTTTTTTTTTCAGCTTTTAATGAATAGCACTGCTGTGTGCTGCATGATGTGAAGATAAGAGGTTTGAAAAAGGCTTTGCAGGAACACTGCATTGCGCTTTTACTTGAAGAAACACCTGTTATGCTTTCCAGCTGTTTCCTACAGATGTTGTACATATGCTTAAAGGTCAGTGTTCTTTTGAGAGCGGCCATAGCCCCACAATCGTTTAGATAACAAACAAACGTCTCATGCTGGGATAAAGTGTTTTAAATACAAAATGTTGCAGGAATAAAAAAGTCTAATCAGCAGATGAGGAATGGAAAACAGGTAAGTCTGAAGGAAAACCTGCGCTGCCTCCTGGCTCTCGCTCCTCCGGCCACCCCGTCACCGGCGGAGCTACCTAACCGTGTCGCCCTGCCGAGGTCGAGTGCCTGGCCCCACGCAGTCCGCTCCGAAAAAACAATATCTGCCTTGTAAGCTACCATGAAATGGGAAAATAGTTCCTCTCTCAGAAGAATAATGAGAGCTTGAGACATCAAATTTTAAGATTGCTATGGTATTCTGAGGAAAGAAAAAAAAAAAAACCAAAACCAAAAAGAATCAGGCTGGGATCATTCTTGAATTTCTGAAAAAACACAAAATGCAGAAGGTGCTCAATTCAGTGCTGGTTCCTTTGGGAAAAAGAGAGGAAAAATACAGCGTAGCCTGGCTGCAACGTGCTAGTTGCCCGGAGAATTATTACGGACCATTACAAATAAAAGGCATGGGTTTAACCCTGGGATTATTTTCTTGTTAAATTATGAAATTTATCCCGTAATTGATAGCAATATTTTTTTAAAACACATAATAATGTAAAACTGAACAGTAAGACTGTCAGATGTTGGTGTTTGAGTTAGCAGCAGATAGTGCTTTAGACTGGCCTCCAAATGACCTCTGAGAACACTGATGAGGAAGATTACAGTTTTAGTAGTCCCAGATTAATTACCGAAAACTAAATTGCGACTCACGGGTATTTACCTTGGGGCATTTGTTCTTCATATACTGGTGCAGCCTAGGTGAATTTGTATCATGAAACTAAGTGCCCTTTTCCCTGAAACACCATGTCTGCCTCTGTTCTCTGCATCCAGTCACCTATAGCTCTGGTCAGGTACCGCTTGTACTATGGTACTTTCATAATAGCCCCTTATCCACCTGGCAGTTTATGAGAGGTTTCATAAACTTATTTACTTCAGGTATTTCTTCAAATACAGTGGTACATTAGCAAGCTGTCACAGTTCTTAAAGGTATCTCTCGGCTGCATATAAAGGAAGTGCACATAATTACCCCCCATTTCTTTATGGTGTTTTATTACAAGACAGTAGCCTAAACTGTCCTGGGTTCTGTTGCAGAATACAAATTCTTCTCAATGTGCTGGCGAGTTAGTCAGAAATATTTTATAATTTCTCTCTCGGTGTGTCCATTAAGCATTTTGGGGTGTTTTTCTTTCCTATTGAAGACATCTGGTTCTCCTTAACAGATGAAAGCTCATGCTCTTTAGATTAAGTACATTAATTTTTATCCCCCAAACTTGTCCACGGATGCACAGGCTGGTCTGACCATCACATCTGGATTACGCTTATAGCCAGCTTTCCACGGGCTCAGGGTGACTTTAGTTTGGCACTTCACCTTGCCCTCTCCCACCCATAGACAACTCAGGTTGTCCGGGCTTATTTTCACTCCTGTTGTATCAGTCCACTGCATTTGCAATATAACTTGCTTTCTTGAATGCATTTGTACAGAAAAATGGGGCCATCATCTTAGTTAAGATTCCACAAAAGTAGCATGATACCATGTCCTGGTGTCGGCTGGGACAGTTACTTGTCTTCCCAGTAGCCGGTACAGCGCGGTGGTTTGGGTTCAGTACGAGAAGAACGTTGGTAACACCCTGAGGTTTTCGGTTGTTGCCGAGTCGTGTTTAGACCAAGTCAAGGACTCTTCAGCTTCTCCTGCCCAGCCAGCGAGAAGGCTGGAGGGGCACAGGGAAGCTGGGAGGGGACACAGCC
>JAVKLA010000001.1:20910490-20945255 GCA_034782735.1 Sagittarius serpentarius
TGTTGTTATTAGTGTCACTGCTAGTTTCTTCCTTTCTGTTCTATTAAACTGTTCTTATCTCAACCCACAAGTTTTACTTTTTTTTTCCCCGATTCTCTCCCCCATCCCACTGGGAAGTGAGTGAGGGGCTGCGTGGGGCTGAGTCGCTGGCTGGTGTTAAACCACGACATACCAATAAACAAGAAAATCGCTGCGTATTGCTCCAAGGGAAGCTAATTGACAAACATTCTGCATTTGATTTCTGATGTGCCCTCAAACAAGGTTGCACTGGGTTGTTTGGCTTTTTAAAACAAACCAAAAAAAAAAACCAAACCCAAAACCAAACATACCTCCCAAAACCTAACAAGCTGTTGTTGCATATATCAGTGGAGTTTTCTACCGTTTCCCTTTCACTGAGTTGAAGGATGAGGGCCTGAGGAGCGCAGGTGCATCCTACCAGGCAGGAGAGATCCCTCATGTTGCGGATCTGCTGCTGCCCCAGCCTCGGGGAGATGCCTGGCTCTGTCTTTTGATAAAAGTGGATGGAAAGCCGTATTCACACAATTACTCTGAGCTGAAAAAAAAGTTCTTAGACTGGGAGTGAAGTGATAAAAGGTCTGAACCTTCCAGTAGTCATAAAGAAAAGCAGTTAAGGCAGCCAGCCAAGAGGAGATAGTGAAAAGGACACTGAATGTCATGCAAATGTCTGTATTTTTGCAATGTATCTCACATGGAGAAAAATTCTTACAGGTTTTAAGACATGATAATTTAGGGAAAACACTGTAAAGTTTCCTATTAACTTCTGATTTAAAATACATATTCAAAAGAACAGGGAATATTCACTGTACAGCGGAAACCTTCATCGCTACTTCTGAGCTCGTGGGTCATCACTTCTCGGTGCAATCCAGGAAAAGAGGAAACGGCTGACCGACTTTCCGGAAGACCGACGTTCTAGTGCCGTATCTGCTACCAGCTCTTTGGTACCCTTAAGCAATCGCGAGCTTCAAGCTGCCTGAAGAATGAATGCGTGATACTGGGGTAGTAGAGCTCCTTTTGCCTGCTACATTGATCCGGAATTGCCATCGGGGGAAAGGAAATTTAGTAGGCTATTCCTTCAGGCCACTTGCAGCGCATATACATCAGTCTTGTTCACATGAAGCACAATAAATATTGTGATAATTGCCAAAGTTATTGCACTGATTTCTGCTGTTCTTGCATACTAAGCTGCAACATCCCAAGATGAAAACATAAATGAAGGGAGACGTTAGCTCTGCTCAAGCTATCAACCCCATGAAGAAGGTGATTACATTTTCAATGAGAAGGCACTGTCCATTTGCAAAATTACCTTGACTTGTGTAAAAAAATGTACTCTAGCTGTGCAGTTGTAATTCTTGGTGGCTTTTCCTTCAAATGCACCTCTCTGTGGGCACAGCAAGTTAATAAACTATAAAACAAAGGCTTAATCACAGGAAAAAATTGTAAGCTGGCTATGACTGGGAGGTTTATACACTTCATGTGCTCATTCACAGTGTTGTCCAATGTACTATTCATCATACACACACATGCACATTAATTCAGTCACGTTTGCAGCGTGAGCAATGCCACAGAGGCATACGGTGGTGTCCAGCCATGGCTAAACAAAGCCGCCTGGTTTATCTTCACTCCCAGTCAAACCCCAGTTTGTTGCCGGTTTTGGTCACTGTAAATTGTTGCTGGAGGCTCCCCTTCTCTTGTCAATACGCATATATTTGATCCGTAGCAGTATCACTGTGATCATAACTCTCTACATCTGTAGATGGGGAAAATAGAATATATCCAGCGTAATTCCATAAATAACAGTAAGTGTTCATTTTTGCTGGGTTTTTTTAGAATGCTTTTGGAATTGCTTTGCTTACTCCATTCAGAAGCGTTTTGAACATGGCAAGAAGTGACTGTCCTGGCAAGAGTATTTCCAAGCCTGAAAGCTCTTGCTAAATACTCGGTGTGAGGATAAAGCAATGACTAAAATTCTTATTACTTGATCACCTCTAGCTATATTTTTAAGGGTTACACAGCGATTTAGCAGAGGTCCCATTCTGCCAAGAAACACTTAAAACACGTGCTTGGTGCGTAGGCAAGTGACCTTCAGGACTCGTCTGAGGACAAGGCAAGGACAAAAGCTAAGCCACAGCAGCAGTGAGCTGACAAGCCGGGCGTGTACATGCTTAAACAGGTTTCACTTATTAAAAGAAAAAATGTAAGCTGCTTTGCTGCGACATGTACTGCACAGACAGAGTCCTATGATTACATGGTGTGCCAGCGTACCCTAATCTCCACCAGCAAAAGGAAACAGGTTAGCAGAACCATTAGGACCAAAGCGGTGTGTAGCCTCCTCAGCTTGCATTCCTCAGGTGACACCTGCAGATTACTTGAGCTTTAGGCACAGATAATACAGGCTGTCACCGCAGGATAAAGAAAGGTAGATCTGAGATAGTACCCAACAAAATTTCAAGCAAGTACTTGTCAGTTTGCTACATTTTACAGACCGTGACATTCTTGACTATTGCTCACAAAAGAGAACAACTTGCTCTGTCTTTCATTACTACCCATAGCCATGGGCAATGAAATGTAAGGGCATAGTTATTTGGTCTTCATCTCAGATGAAGTAACAAATATTTGAATTTTATTACATTCCTGCTTCTAATACTGAAAGGAAATTGTGTATATAGTTTATAACAGACAAGGAGGAAGCCACTGGATTCCCATGTGTTGAAGACATGACAATTGAGAAACCACAGGAAGGCACAGGAGTGCAAATATAGAGTGATGACATGAAAGCAGCAAATAATGAGAAGGAGCAAGCTGGCAGACAGAGGAAAACCAGACTGTTCAATAGCTAAAGACTAGCTAAGATATGCTAATTTGAGTGGGGAATGACTTTGATGATTTCACTTAAAAAAAAGTCTCTGCATATGGCAAAAGCTAATGAGAAAAGAAGAGGGGGAAAGGAAACGTTAAGAGTTTATTTAAACTTCTCTTTTTTGAAATTTTGCTTGGTTTTTTGTTTTGTTTTTATATAAACACCTCATATTTTAAGATGCAAAAACTGCTGATATGGTATTTATAATAACTGAAGCTCCCTATCCCTGATAGCCCTGAGATAAGGAAAACAACTATATTTAGTTAGATCTATCTTCTATGAAGCAAATAGCCCAGAAGAAATGTTGATGCCTTCTAGACTGCCTCTCCTGCTTAAGGGAGAATATTAAATATTTTAGTGACTTTTGTTACACTGAAAGGGTTCATGGTTGCTGTCAGATGGATCTTCATCTAGAAGCACTGAGTTCATTGAGGCTGATGAGCATACTAGCTGCCTGTCAGTCAGGCTAAAATGAAAAAAACCCATTGTGCTCGTATAATGGCTACGACAGATTAACCAAGAGAAGGTACACCAAGGTACAGCTTCACACGGCCTTTGTAAATGATGAGTCAGATTTTGGAGGGTTCGGTACTGCCAGTCGCACTAGGAGAACAGAGTCCATTTTTCTTCCCTGAGCTAGTTTCTGATTTAGGGGGCTAATAATCATGCTCGTAAAAGGTCCAGCTGAGGGGTGACTTGTATGTACAGTATTGAGGAGTGGCATGCACCCCTTCCAGGTTAGATGACTGTGCCTGCGATAAAGCATCAGTCAGGCCCTGAAGACTGGATCTGCACAGGAGAGGGAGATAGTTAGGGTTAGCACCTGCCCTACTGATGTATTGTTGTTAGAGACAATTTAAAATGTTCTGAAAATACGGGGAAGTAAAGGAAGGCTATGTCTGAAAGGATAATGAAATGAAATAACGCATGAGCAGAGAAATCAAGTGGGATCATCAGAGTAAATGGAGACCAACCAGGAACTTCCCTTAGAAACTGTCACTTCAGGAGATCTTTACACCCCCAAAAGACAAAGTGGAGTCCAACCGCTTAATTACCTCTTACGATCTGGATGCAAACCACTACTAATCCTTGCCTATTTGACCTGGCGTCTTCATTTCTCACGTTTAAGCAGGCAATACATCAGAACTGCTTTTTTTTAGTATTGCCAAGACCTCAAACTCCTTGGCCATGAAAGGAAAGAGAAATGTTTGCTGCCACCCAGAAAGCCTTCCCTACCTTGCAGAATTAGTCCCTCTCTTAATTGCTAAGAAGCAGAAGGTTGCAGAAGTTAACTACTAATGCTTTCTCAGTCTGTTTAATCAGGAAAGGGTCATATTACAGCTGAAATAAGATGTTCTTCTCATTAGGGCAGTGAATTTCAGACTAAGATTAAATTCTTGAACGAGGCACAGATTTGTCACAGAGGGCAAATCAATTAAAATTTCTGTTACCCACCAGTAATGGGATAATTATTTGTTCTCCAGACCTTTTTGTATTTGCCAATTAACCCATGTTTATTTAGTCTGCAAGTTCTTGAGCAGAATGTCTATGCTTAGCCTGTGCACATCTATGATGTTGGGGCCTTAACGTCATTCGGGATCAAGCCATAGTAACGCTTTTAGTATGTGCCAGACAGCAGGAGAAAATTTAAGCAAAATAAATGTCTTCAGCTATGCCTCATTTTATTTATAAGAGCCAGAGAACAAAATTTAGGGTATTTATGGGAAAAAGCAAGGCTATTGAAGATAACCAGAAATAAAGGTAATATTCTACCGACGACTGATGTCCATGCTCTAGATTGTAATTGTAACTATCACTGACAGTACACGAAGAGAACACAAACCGATTAATTTTTAATCTGTTTCCTGTTAAATTCTTAACCTATTTTATAAAACCAGATTTCATTATTGAATCAGACCAGGAAAAGGATAATGACAAGATAAAACAAATACACAGTCTCCACTTTGAGTTCAATAATCTGACATCATCTGAGTAGCAAAAACCTGGAAATGTTTTTAAGAAGGATGTCACAAAACTACTGAGCTTAGTACAGAAGGCAAAATCTTTCACTGCAGATCCGGATTCTGTGCCAAAGCTGAAAGTAGGCAAATTCTCCTAATCAAAGTTACAAATTGACCTAATTAATTTTATAATTAACCTTGATAATTGAAAGGAAAAAGGGTGACCTTCACTAAGTTTGTTCAGTGTTTAGTTTCAGACTATAAGCAAATTCATTCTTGCTAATAAGGCCACTACTCCCAAATGTTGATGGGATAAAGTAGAAATTAATTAGCACATGCAAATGAAGACTACTTTTATTATACTGTACCTTAGTTCCTAATTTATTCTTCCAAAACATAGAGCTATTTTTATATTAAATTTTGAGGATACTCTGTCTTAGTCGTGTACAAACATTAGACTTCTGTGAGAAAGCCTATCTAAATAAACAAGCTTTCTAACAGTAAGATTAGTATTTACTTAGAGTACATCTTTAAAACAAAGAATTCCCTAACTGTTTTGGTGAATGATCCTAGTTGGAGTAAATTCTGCAGTACTTACTCCCTTCAGGTTTAGGTCATCTCCCCTCAAGCTGACAAGTAAAAAAGCTGATTCATTTCATTTAGGATTGAGTAAAATAACAGGATTTCATTAAATCTACAGAGCAGTGATCTTCTACGTCTGCATACAAATCGCTGCCTACCACCTGGTAGGGCAAATAACCTGGAATAAGTTTTAAACTACCTTATATTCCAGTGCCGTCAGCTTGAGCGACTTCCTGAAAAGGCTTTGAAGATCGAGTCTTGTGCTGGAAGCCAGGATGGTGTCTCACATAGGTTGTCCGCTGACTTCTGGGAATGAAGGGAGTCATCTCCCTCCCTGTCTCACTGCAGTCTGACACCTTTAAGGGTAGGGGGCAAAGAAAATGTTCTTAGCTGCTCTAGCAAATGCTATCACCCTTATCCAAAAACTTGACTAAGACGTTTGTAAAACATGTCATCACAGTGTTTTGAAAGTGGCAGAGTGCTCCTGGAATGGGCTCGAGGAGATTATCTCCCTGAGGAAGGGGCAGGGAAGTCCTGTGACCCCCCTAACCGAATCGAACCCGCGGGGTTTCCATGGGAATATTCAGTGCAGGATCCAACCAGTGTAAGTGTAGCAGAATAATCGTAATACTTGCCCATATCCAAAACATTTTAGCTTGAAACTAATAACTGATTTTTAAAACTATCTTTGAGAGGAATAAAGCTGAGGGGAAGAGTGGAAATGGAGCTCTGGAAATACTCCAAGTTCACAAACCTGTCGTTTTTTATTTCTCTTGGTTGCACTGTAATGCCTCTTGCCTGTGTTAGAATGAAATTGCAGTCCTGGGATAAAAGAGCAGTAACAAAGCATTGCAAGTCTGCTAAAAGTGCCTGAAACTTTGTATTCTTTATACTTTTATTTTAAACTGACAGAACTGAATTGCAAACATGGGGTGTTCAGATCTAGGTAAAGACAGTCCTACTTGGACCGAAACTGCCAGAACAATACAAGCCTGCAGTAGGAACGAGCTGCTAACATCCGCTGACCTGCATGCAGATTTATCCATCAATTGATCTTCAGTCACATACATCCACTTCAGATGTCATTTACTGAAATTCTTTCTTAAAATCTGCAATTAAATTTGAAGACACGTGCCTTAGTGAGAGGAAAGACTGCCCTCCTTGCACACACCACGAGCAGCTGTGCTCGGAAGACCGGGATGCTCGGGCTCAGTGGCGTTCCCCTCCCCGATGGGGCTCTGCAGCAAGCACCAAGGTGGGAGGGGACAGAGAAAGGACTCCACGTAAAAGGCTTAGCTTTAGTTTCCTTTCTCCTACAGACATCGGGCAGGAGAACAGGGGAGTGACAGTTTATAGGTGATCAGCCAAAAAAAGAAGTCAGATCTAAAAAAAAATCTCTGCAACTTGCCCCGACTTACCTGTCTCGTAGTAAATCAGGGGAGGCAGTAAACGCAGGCCCCACTGTGAGACTGGCACTTTTTAAATTATTATCTAAGGTGAACTCCTAAAGTAAAAAAAGCTCTTCTGCTCCCGACACCTTAATAAAAAAAAATTAAAAATTGTACCGATCATTTGTCCTTACTCCTTGAAAGCCATTTAAGGACTGTAAAATGGATGCCTATCTTTTTGTGCATCAAGAACAGTCTTAGGCACTGGAATTGATCCTGGAACAGAACCAGAAAAAAGCCAGCGTTTTGCTTCAGGGACTTACTCTGTCTCTCTAGGCTTAGTGTCATGTGTAGTCTTTGAGGAACCCGGGCCTCCAGGAAGCACTCCTATCCACACACCTGCTACGCCATGCAAAAGACAGCTAGCAACTCCAGCCACTTGAACAGGATGGTCACACTATTTTATTTCCATGAGGTATGTACACGGCTGTTACAGGGACCGAGTCACCAAGAGCTGGGATGAATGAACTGAAAGAGTGAAAGAGTCGAAAAGCCTAACCAAGGCTTCAGTGCGTTCCATTTACATTATTTCGCTTACATTCCTGCTTTTCCTAACCAAGGCTTCAAAATGTTTATGTCACTTAACCAAGGCTAACATGCTTGCTTTTTCTGAGTTTTCTTTCTCTGAGGATAATTCCACCAGAGGACCCCTTCCCTGACAAGATTAAGGCAAACCTAGAACGAGTTCGCTAGACCTCATGCGTAAATCCCTGATAACAGGAACTCAAGACGCCTGGTACCAGATAAGAACCAAGAACAGAGCAATAAGTACGTCAGTGAAGAAGAAAAGTAGAGAGTGACGTTGCTGACGGACGTTCTTTGAGATGTGTGTCAAAGAAAACGACTGCGCATGCGGATCAGACATTTGCATATATTACCGAGTTCCAGGAAATCTCATGTTTATGTAAACAAATTCTGGGACATCCTGGGCATGTATATAACTCTATAGTATATAATCTTTGAAAGTTTGTCAGTTCCTTGGAGCACTTAGGGTGGAGCTATCCCCAGTGCTGCCCAGCGCTGCAATAAAGAATGCCTCGTAATAACAACTTCCAGTTGTTATTGTGTTCTTCTGTCGGAACGCTTACCCAGCCGCACCTGGCCTCCCCCTCCGGTGCGGGTGCTTAGAAAGCAAGGGGGTTTGAGGGACGAACTTTTGTTTCACTGGGGGCAAGGGGAAGCTACGAGGCTATTCAAGGCGTTATTTAAAGGAAAGCAAAGTCTTTAATACTTGCATTAGTGAATCAGAAATCTGGATAAGAATAAACAAGCAGCTGCAGAACGTCTGCCAAAGCTGCAGCCTACTGTACTAAGAAGCAGAAGAGATTGGAGGGACGAGCTTCCTGTATTCATTTCAGCTCTGTGTTGCATCTGCGTCCATAAATATAGCGTCATATATAATAGCACTCCTCACTGCATCACACCTGATCAGGGCATAGAAGAAGACGAAAAAAAGCGCTACTCAGAGCAAGCAGTAGATCAGAGTCCCTAACTGGAAAAACAAACTCAGATTATATTTTACTTTGCATCATCTCTACTTAGTCTCTTTCTAATATCTGTAATTTCTACTGATTTTTTAACTTGATATTTTAAATAATATTAATTATAAAGCACTCATACAATCCAACCCTGGTTCTTGGCACGACAGTATAATAGAAGAGTTAGTTCTGTTCACGTCTCTTGTGCAAAACCAGACAATGATGTCTGCACATCCAGTGTGTAAACAGTTATCGAGAGTATACAGTTTCACTGTTATTTATTCCACCATGGTATTCAACAAGTCATTTGTTTTTATTTATTGAGCTAAAAATAGTGGAATATGTTTCATACAGAATTAGGGGTACCCTATTTTATTTGCCAAAGCTGTGAATAGTTGTTACTCAAAACACACAACCCTATACACCTTGGCTTACCTGAAAGGTGGAGAGCAGCTTCAGTTTTCACATTAAACTGGCTGGAATAGGAGAAGCTGGCACTTTACCGGTTTAAATCCTTCTCAAAGCACAAAGCTGGTAGTTTGTGTACTCTATCAGCGAAACTGTATTCACATCACCTCAGTGTCATTCACCTGGGTAAAGTTCTCTCAGCTAGTAACACCCAGGGAGTTGGAAGTTAGGTTTTATTCTTAGATTGCGTAATAATATTTTGGCTTTCTACAACAATGAGTTTCATACAAAGACTTCAAAGCCTCCGAACAACCTTTTAGGTAGATAAACGCAACTGTATCTATAAAGTAGAGGCTCAGAGGGATTTGCTCAACACACAGGGAGAACTTGCCTGTGATCACACAGAATGTATTTTATCATTACGATGGCCAGCTGGAATAGAGCACCTTTATAGGCAGATATAAACCAGGGAGGTTTTACTGTTTCCTGAGAGTGTAACCAAATGTATTCCATGTATTTTTTTTTCTTTCACATCCTGCGTACCGATTACAATGCTCAACACTCAGCATTCATTATACTTCCTTTAATTCTCTAGTACAAGGGATCACGGACAAAAGCTGTATCACATCTGGTAGTACTGTGTCAAGAACCTGTGCCATTTTCTTGGTTAGACTACTCAGGGAATTATCTTGGCTTGTGCAACAGAAATTTAGAATTATCCTCTAGCTTTTTTTAAAATACTTTAAAATGATCTACCTACAGCCAACAGCTGGTTCCCAATGTGACTGCCAGTTTCAATGAAGAATCTCTTCAGCAGCCTGCAGTATATATTTCTGGTATCGCTACATCCAGCTTTACAGAAGCAAATGCAGTATTTTTAAGACATATGTCTGTTCATCACTGAAGGCTTATATAATGAGAAAAATGGAAGTATAGTTTATTCTACCATATGCACAACAGCAATACCTATCCTACGAAGAATCTGGAGACCTGTTCTTTATTTCAATTTCTAGTATATTTTAGCTCTTCCTCTTTTGCCTTTGAAAGAAAAGTTAAAACTTCATGACGATTATCAGAAGTAGTGACCAACTTCCCAAGTCACAAAAACTATCCTTTGAAAACTGAATGCCCTGCTCCTTTCAATGACTCCTTCCCAAAACACTTTGCAAGCCCGCTTGCTTCAGACACCATCTGATGGACGGCTCAAGATCAAGGAGCAGAGTAGAGAGCCTTCTGGCTCCCACCCCATGGCTGGCCAGGAGCTGCCTGCAGCCCGTCTCCGGTGCAGCGGCACAGCTTGGAAGGAGGCAGAATGACCCCAATTTTCTTTACTGGCAGAGTAATAAGTCACAGGGACGAAGATGCCCATTAGCACGACCCAAAAGAAGAGGAAGCTCAGAAGAGTTTAATGCTGCTCTGTTTTATTTCTGCTGGTGTTTTCAGTTTTTATCAATGTGTCATTCTCTAAAAAAATTGCAGTAGTCCAGCCTCTAGCTGAATATAAAATCTACATATTCTAGAAATAAATTTGATTTTCTCATTTATTTATTGTGCAACTCAAAAAAGAAAAAAGAGTTCACAGACCTCCAGGGGTCTAAGGCTCGAGTGTTTTCTAAGGACACAGCCACAGGTTGCAATACAGAGCCAAGGAGAGCCCCACATCACCCACATGTGCAATACTGCCCGAAGCTCTGACCCCGCAGGGTGGGAAGGGTGACAAGCAAACGAGGAGGGCTGCTCCCCAGTTTTGCTGCCCGGCTTGGACCGCCTGCACCAGAAGTACTGCAGGAGACCTTCAGCTTGAGAGAAGCACCGTGAAAGAAAGAGGAGCATTTCTTCCAGATCGGAGCATGCATGTCCACCCACCCAGCCGCAAACCCACCTGCCAGCACGGGCATTTATTATCATCCCTCTCTCACGCAGCGTGGATGTGCCCAGGAACTCACGGGAGCTGTCTGGACCACAGAATGCTGCTCTGTAGCCTTTCTTTTCTGCACCTCCTTCCTCGGGCTGACAGAGAATACCCCATCCATCTCTTTAGCCGAGTAACATGAGTTCACTGCCCTGCAGAGCGTAGCTGCTCAGAGCTATTCCGGAGATTGCCCTGCAGTGAGGAATAGCTACACCACCAGTACAAGCAGATCAGTCAGCCTCTGAGGCTCCATTTGTTTTTTCCTGAAGATAAGGCACTTGGGACCTGTGGGAGGCAAAAAATTCTCAGGCCTTGCCTTCTCGAAACATGTTTCAGGAGGATCTTTCTGCATGATGGTATTTATTTTACCGTCTCAGTCTAGCAAGGAGCTAACTTGGCCGTTTGTGCTCTGTTCTTGTTGACAGGGACTTGTGATGTTGTTATTGACTGATGTGATTACAGGGATTATCCCTGAGGAAGCCAATTACTTCGGCATTCATCTGAGGGGTTGCTGCAGAACCGGGTATGACTTCTGAGTTCAAAATTATGCCGATCAATGCCTTAAAATAATATTACAGAAATTATTTGATCACACTAGTTAATTGACAGTTGGAAATGACTGGGTAATCAGAATTAATGAAAACAGGAAGCCAGTTCTTTTAGGTATCAGACAAGGGTGAAAAGTAAATGTTGAATGTTAAAGTTACCACTTAACTATCCAGTTTTAACTGTATACAGAAGCATAACATGGAGATCTTCTATCCATACCTCTGTAAAAGAGAAGGAAAACAGGAAAACAGAAAGACAGAATGCAAATTGCTCAAAAACCGGCTTTGTATGAAAGACTAGCATTTGAATATTTTCAGAGACTCATTTTTCATTTTCTGAGATAGCATGCAGGCACCTCATCAACTTCCCTGAGATTTATTTTTGAATAATCTAAAAAATTCTTTATAGAAAACCTGATTTTCGTGAATGAAAATTTTTTAAGTATCTTGAAAACACCAATAAATATTCCAAATAAACATGTGGGTATGTTTCAATGGAAAATATTAAGGTTGTACAACATCCAGCCTCTCGTAACCAAAAAGTTTAAGGTCTTTTTAACCTCATCTGTTTAAGTTACGCACTAATTTGAGAAAATTGCTACAAGCTTGAGAAATCATTAGAATGTTATTATTCTTTGACCAAAGTCAGTTTGTGATTTTCTTAATTTGAACGATGGCAAAACATGTGTGTACTTAATTTTAAAGCATACAGAAAGTCAAGAAGATACAAGAACATTCTTCAAGAATGACAGCCAAAAATATAAACAAATACAAAAGATGGGAGCCACTGATTATCCTTCCTTTATATTTAGCTGTGGGGCTGAATACTGTGCTGCTTTCATTTGGAGCGTTAGAAGTATATTCACTGATTCCTGCAAGGTTCTTGTAGAACATTGTTTCGTCCCAGACTGGTTGCATATCTTACTAAAGAGTAACAGCAGATTTGCTTACAAATTGTCCAACAGCACAAACGTGTTGAAGTGGTAGGCAGGAATAGGTGCACTATGTTATGAACAGGATCGCTTTCCCATCTTCCTATTAAGGAACTCAAGCCAGGTCCCCATCTAATTCTTCTAACAAGATTCATATCCTCGCGGCAGTGACATAATATTGCAGTTGTCACATGAATACACAGCTTATCTTTGCATTTATTTTTATAAGAAAAATCACTGTGATGCCTGAGACATGGGACTATGACCCTTGCAACCGATACCGGCTGTGCTGTTTGTATCATACTACTCTGCAAAATGTTTAACTGTGTTGCAAGAAATACAGAAATGCCTCTTTTTGTCCTCCACTGATCAGTGGTGTTGGTGGCTAATACTTGCTTTAGGAGTGTGCCGTTAATTGGATTACTTGATTCAGTCTTCAAAAGAAATGAAATGCTTGGCGAGCTAATATCATGTCAATACCAGAACAGTTTTCTATCAACTCTGTTGCTGCGTTCACAGGATAAAATGAATAAACATGTGCAACCTATTTGTGCACTGACTATGTCAAATGTAAAATGTCAAGCTAAGAAGCGTAAAAAGCAGAGCAGAAGGCAATCAAAATAATTCAAGGTACCAGTTTAATTTAACAGTTTAAAATAAGCATCTGGGTTTTGAAACAAAGGGATGGTTTTGTTAAATTTTTGTTTTCTTTTGTTTTGTTTTCCCTGTCATAAATCTGTAAGCTACATAGCACAGTTAAAAATCAGGCAGTTAAATGTTACTGGATAAATACAGCCTTCGCGTCTTGTAGTCTACGTCTTCCCTAGCCAATTTGGTTCATATCTCCTGCAATGAGAAAAAAAAAAAAAGCATTCTCCTAGCTTTCCAGCCTGTGCTGTTACGTACGAAGCATGAGATGCTGCTGACAGTTAAACACCACACTTCGGGTACGGTCGCACCCTGTTTACAAAAGTCCAATTGTGATGCCTGACACACATCTGAAAAGCGAAAAGCCAGCTCACCAGCCGTGACCAGTCCTCAGTTGCCAGTCGTTAAGAAGAGGGATTATATGGCAAAGAGCAAAGTACTGCTGAATTCATCTTCCAGTGTTTCTTAGTTCCACCCCCACACTGCCCACCTGAGTATCTCCCAAATATTCAAACATAAAGATGGAGAAGAGTAAGCAGAAGCATGCAGTCACAAAAATATTTATACCTGCCACAACAGGTATGAGGCTGTCAGATACTCTTCCAGTTCTGTTCTTAATTGGATGCTTAATTGAAAACACTTTGTGTAAAGCATAAGTTTACGCACTCTTCTTTCCCACAGATCACACCAATGAATGAAGGGGTACAGATCTTCAATAAACCTGCATTTGGGACTTGGTGTATTCCAGAAGACAGTGTAACGGTGTCTTACTGGGACTGACTTATTTGTGCAGGTCCTTTGCAAGTTAAAATCCCCTGCCAGACTTGTTGCATCCTTCAGAACTAAGTTTACAGAATTGCATCCGTGTGTTGACATTGAAATGATGTAAAAATACATTAATCTATTACTATCTCTTAACTATTTGACTAAAATCTCCAGAACGTTTGCAAACATTTTCTTTTAATAAAATAGATTGTTAAGTGGGGAAAAATTGGATGAAGCAGCAGGAGATGAATGGGGGGACATGACAACTTTTAGAAAATGGTTACATCAAAAATCCACTTTTAATTAAAAAAAAATGAATCATCCATAGTGGATGTATCTGCACAAATATTGATATATATTCATCTATATATCACAGGAATTGACTAGAGGTAAAAAGATATAAATCATCATTTATGGAAAGCCCAAGAAGGAATTACTACACGTTATTTAAAATTCATCTCAAGAGCAAAGAAATGCCATAAGAAAATTGCACAAGATTTCCTCTCCTGTACATACACAAATATTCATTCTCTCATTTTTCTCCCTTTATTTGACATTTACTTTGTTCACATCCATGAATGGCCCTTCCTCCTCTCTTGGAGAAGGAGGACATGAAGCCAAAAAAGGTAACAGTTTGAGTTCCTGATCTGTAGTTCTTACAGATATTTCCATTTTCCGTCAGTATTTATATTTACATGAGAAGGAAATGGCCTAGCGACCTCAGCACAGTACTAATAATCCTAAATCCTTCAAACCAATTGTTTTGGCTGTTCTCTTCCTTTTGCACAAACAGAGAGAACACAAGCCCTGGGAGTGAGTCTCTCCCTTATCTGGAGATTGGGCCTTGCCTACCAAACACACATGCCCCGAGCAGAGAAACCAACCAGAAAATTCCTGGGAAATAAAAATTCTCCATCCTCAGAAGGCAGCCTTATACCCCTGAGTACAAAGTGTGCCCCAGCTTGTTACTGCCTCTCCCAACAGCATCAGCTTTCACTCAGAGAGTTACTAGATGCAAGTCAAAGGTGGCCAACAGGATAGCAAGGCATTTGTGGGTCCATGCGGTAAAAAGGAAATGCTGCCCAGAATCGATCATCTCACATAATTTTACACATACTCCGATACACCACGCATCCCCCATAAATCCCTGCACGTGGCTCATGATTCTCATAACACGCCATTTAGGAATGGCACACTTTCCAATACTTGCTGAATTGGTATTTAAAACACCGATTTAAACACCTGCAAAGGTGTTTAGAACAAAATTTAAATTTCTATTTTAATCGAAATGCAATTTACGATACATTAAAAGACAGCAGCAGTGTCTTTAGAAGCAGTATACACGGACAAGCGGAGGGGACTCAAATGAGATTACATGCTTACGCAACTTACAGCAACCACTAAAACTGTAATGGAGGTACCGTCTACATACATAACGTTTAGAAGTGAAGGTCAGAATGTAGATAACACGTGCAAGCACAGCAGGAAGATCAGAAAAACCATATTATATCTAATTTTCTCGCAGCTAATGCACAAAAGTGGAAGTTGCGTGTGGAAAAACGAAAAGGCAAACCCCAGACCCTGCAGTTACAGTGCTTGGGGAGAGCAGGGACTGGTCAGCCTTTCCTCCCAGGAGAAGGAGAAGGAGAAGGAGAACGTCTGCTGCCAGCTCCACGCCGCGGAGCCCTCTGACCAGGACAGGAGCAGAGGAAGGGCTGGGTGGCTCAGGGCTCCGGCAAGGTGGGAGCCACGGCGCCCTGATCACCAGCTCCCTTCCCCACTCAGTGTTTTGGGGCCCCTCCTGGCACTGAGGGGACAAAGCGGCAGGCTGTGTTCTTGCCATTCCCCTACTTGCTTCTTATTTTGTATAAAAATGAGCTGACGGAAGTTAAGGCTCATTGGCAGTAGCGGGATTTCTACCTTGACAGCTGCAAAAGTAAGGTTAGCATCTTTCTTTATGTACAGACACACAAGAACAGGCGCACACCCCTCCAACCCAACAGACGGTCTAGCATTTGGCAGCACTATCCCTCCAAGGCAGCACATTCCTGCAGGGCTTGAAAAGGGGGGGGAAATTTCCACCATGCTGCAAGCACTGTCCCCTTTTTCACTGTCTTTCACAGCACATGCGGGCAGAAGTCCCTGGTTAAAAGCATACTTTTAGCATACGTATAAAAGAAAATCCTTCCAGGAATGGTGATTATTGACTTGCTGTTTAAAAGAAAATGGAGAGCAACTGAAGCGAGATAGGAGATATATTGTGGATCGAAGCCGCATCAGACGCAATTCACTGCAGGAGGCTGGAAGCTATACCAAAGCATCAGCAACAGAGGAGAGAATTTTTTAGTGTGAGCCTTAGCAAAATAAATTTAAAAAAAAAAAGACCTGAAAGGGAATAGGCAGAAAGCTGACGTAAAAGCTTGATTCAGTAAGTGCACAGTCTCAGAAACAGCAGTTTGGTTTATATTCTCACCCTTTCCTGCTCCTGAAGAGCAGGGAACATACCCACATAAAAACTGATAACACAGCTCATAAAAAGGAACCCAGGAGCCCTCCATTTTGGAGGAATTGTTTCAGAAAATTGGAAGCACTGACTTAAAGGCTTACGGCTGTCAAGGTGCCTTTTTCCCTTGCAGGCTGGTCTCTCCAGTGCCAGCAGATGAAAGCATATGTAGTTCCTGCTCTGAGCAGCAACTCCATTTCCTACCGGTCTCCTGGAGTTCCCACGCGCGGCCAAGCCGCTTTGCAGCCTTGCCCCATTATCGTTTGGCACCTCAGTCACCTATGGGACAGTGGATTACACAATTGTCTTTGCTGAGGGACACAAGTTGTTCTTTTTCTATCATACAACAGCCTTTTTATACAGATGGTGGGAATGGCAGCATTACTTGCATCCGCTTTTGGGCTTGTAAAATGTGACTCAAAGAGCAGCAGTGTAGGCAAGGAGACTGGCAGCTACTGCAGCCATGCCATAATATTTTGCACCAACACCTTGCCAAAACTCCCTGGTATCCATGGCGTGATAGAGCAATGAATCCTGAGGTGCTTCAGAGACCTTTTAGGACATTCATCCAGATGAGGCAGGGCCACCGCTGCTCCCTCTGTGCCCGCACGACCTGGCTTCCTCCTGCAGGCGACCCCCTTCGGCAACAGATTTCCTGAGCTCGTCTCGGAGACATCTGGAAATAACTGTTGTATATTACCAAAAAACGTGCTCTTGCTATTTTTTTTTTCTTTTGGGACAAAAGAGGAACCGTGTTAACATTTCACAAAGAAGTCACAAGGCTCTCAGCAGTGTTTCCCATCTCATTACAAAAGCTGATGTTCGTTAATCAGTAACTCAAAGATTGATAAATGGTCAACTGGAAATAAAGTTGTTTCTTAGCAAAGAAGCTGGTGCCAGACTAAATGCTTCTGAGCTTCCTGATCATTAGAAATGAGAGTTACCTAAATTCCTATTTTACTTGCAACCTTTATTGTTACACTAGGCAGACCCAAGACAGCCTGAACTCTGTAGGATTTAAAATCTGAATCCAAATCCAAGTATCACAGCTTTTGCCTATCTCTGTTTCTCGTGAGTTTGAAGTCATCAGCGTTTGAGATAATTTTTAACAGCAGAGCCAAAACAAAGCATCAGAGCTGGCCTTTGCAGGAAAGCAGCATAGATCTGACTACGGCCGGTAGATATTGGCAGAAGTGCTAAGGACAGACCATCACAGCTCACATCATCTGCTGGGACAGATAAAGCAAACCCACTTGCACAAAAAGGTGGGGAGGGAGGAAGAAGTAACAGTAAGAAAAGGATTAAAAACTAAGCAGAAGCGTATTTATACATATAAGAATAATGCTTATGTATGCATACACATATGAAAGCTCACAATAGCGTATTTAATCATTTTGTTAAAAGCTTTGGGGAGGTCAGCGCAGATCACAGAGCAGAAATTCAGTGAGCAGGGAGCGGAGGAGAAAAGCTTGTAGAAAAGGGAAACAAAAAAGTCGAGTGAAAAGAGGGCATTTAACTTTTGGGGGAGGAATTCTGAAAAGAGCTGGCTGAGATAAGAGAACTATTGCAACTTGACTCCGTCATTTCTTATTAATGTGGAGCAAAAAAAATGTAATGAGGATATCTGAGAGATTACAACAAACACATTGCAGGGGCACCTAGGAGAGAGAGAAAATCCCTGAATCACTTGCCAAGTAGATAAGGAAGCTTTGATATAAAAATAGCAATGAATATCAGCTACAGATGTTCAGTACCTTTGTTCGTCTACCAAAGAAAAGCCCATCAAGTGAGGGCTGGTATTTCCAGTTTCATGTCTGATAACAGATCTACCTCGAAATGAGAGCTCAGGCACTGGGGCACAGCTCACTGTACAGGATTTTGCCAAAACTCCCAGCCTTTATTTTAATACCCTGTACTTCTACCCGCTGCAAAATAAAATAAAACCCTATCAAATGGAAAGTTAAAAAAGAAACGCAGGTCAAAGCTTCTGGTTTTGGCAATGCACTTCATCAGCAGTGGCCCTATGCCAAAAAGAGTAATCCCGGATGCTGCGCTCTGCGCCGGCACAGCACTGCTCGGTGCGAGGGGAGGGCAGCCCGGGATGCCCCGGTCTTCAGCTCAGCTCACAGAAAAACCCAGGGGAGAGAGGGGCGGGGGGGGGACACAGATAAACTGCCACCCCACGGAAGAGAAAAGTGGCACCGGTGCATAAAAGTTTCTGGAGGTTTTTTCAGCAGAGGCAGCAGCAGCAATCTCCCCCGGGCTCTCCCGAGGGCAGCATTTTGGCCTCTCAACTTCCAAATATTTAGCTGCGCCAGCCCATCCTCCCCAGGGCTCTTCATGGTTGACTGAGAAGACGACGTAGCGCAGCGTTGTCTCCACCAGCCCTGTGGTCTCCCTGTACTGGGTGACCTCTCTGCCAGCCCACCCTGCCGAAGTCTAGTTTTCCCTATCATGCTGCCATGTCAAAATGAAAGGGCACCGTGTGTGTGTGGAACCGCTCCCGCAGCCGCGTTACCCCAGCAGAAGTCGGCAATAGGCTCCTGCTGCGTCCAGCACAACAGAGCTGAGCCTCGAGATCACGAGTAATATGGTACCAACGTTTTCATTATGCGTTTTCAGAACGTTCACTCTAATATCTCAATATATTCCCCAGAGCACAAGACAACAATTGTCAGGCCAAAGAGAATTCATGAGGCTGGGCAACGTTTGCATCCTTCAGCGTTCCTATTCCTGCGAGAAGTTTCTGCGTTTATGTTCGGCAATCTGAATAATACAAAAAAAACCCCGCTGGGTTTTACCATATCACTTCAGCTGAGCTTGGGGTGAAGACTACCAAAATTGTGTCCTTTGCTTATTATAACTAATACTCGAGCTAGAACAGAACTTTAGTTGTGTGTTCCCGATTTCTTCATTTTGTGCACTTTTTAAACACATATACATGTGCCAGCATATTTCACAGGCCTTTTGATGTTTTATTATCTCTGTATGTGGGTGGTTTGGTTCCAGCTATAGTTTGAAGTGCAAATTTGCCTCTCAGTTTTCCTGTGTTAAGGTTAAAAATACAGTCATGAAACAGCCCCCACACATTTCTTTTTTTTTCTGGGTTTCCAAAGCAGAAATCTCAAACAAGGCACTTTTCTTCAAACATTTGCAGTATAAAAAAAAACCCCAACAACAAAAAAATCAAATAAATAATAACAATCAGCTGTTAAATAAACACAAAGAGCTTCAAGGCCCACTGTCCTTAGATATTTCTCCGTATCCCTGAAGCATTAGCTGTAATGCCCACCCTGTTAAAAACCTCTTGGGAGCAACAGGCATAGCAGCAAAAGGAATCACGACAGGTTGGAGATTAACTCGGCGCCTGCCGTTTACAGCCCGCTGTGTGCTTCTGGTGCTTTGCATTCTATTGTGACTCACAGGGAAATGAGGAGATAGATTCCAAACAGAGCTTTACATTAAAAATCAAACATAAAGTCGCCTGTTTATTACACGAGCATTTTCGTCTGACATACTGAAAACGCATAAGCAAGTGTTAGCTACGAGTTATTTTTCTTCCTTTATCTGGCGTTCTTGCAAAGCAGGACAGCATTTTCCCAGTTCTGCTGGTCTATCGGTCAATGGCAGCAGCAAACACTACAACATGGCTCCTGGGAATCCGGCTGCCTGCAGGATTTCTGAAATCACATCCGCTGTGCTGCACGTGCCAGTGAAGAGAGAAGGAGGCAACATGTTATTTGAGTATTTTGTTCTCTCTGTCTGAAAAACTTAGGAGGGTTTTCTAGATTTTTCTACGGAAATTAACATTTAAAAGTAATCCCAGAGCTCTCAAGCTTTAAGTGCTGTCCTGAAGACTAGAGAGGGCTGAAGGGAGCTTGCTGACTTTTAAAATTAACACCTTTTTAGAAGACAGAAAGTTGCATAAGGGTCTTTCCAGGAACCGAGGTACGAGTGGAGGGACCAGACCGTGCCTAGGAGGGGTGGCACTGCCCCTCGGCCGGCGGAGCTGAGCCAGCTCAGAGCAGACTAGCAAACATTTGCTGCCGGTGCAGAGCACCAAAGGGCAGCAGGGAGAAAAGCGTGGTTTGCTCAGTCAAATTTTCTCCCCGCAATGATCCCGAGGCACTTTGTGCCACGTACAGTCCTTTATTACTGCAGCAACCTTGTGAAGAATTTGAGCCTCTCACTGAAACAGTCAGACACGGAGAGAACGGAACTGAAAAAAAAAAGATTTTTTCCCAGTTTCTTTGACTTCAAGAATCTTGAGGTGCTGGTTTTTAAGCTTAATGAGAACAGACAGAAGTGTGCTTTTTCAGGTTGCAGATGCTTCTTTTACTGATGTCAGCAGATTGGAGCTGAGGCAGCAGCTGCAAATGAGTGGTTATAAGCACCCTGATCCCATACTGTTGATACGGCGTGCCTTTCGCAGAAGGCAGCTGTTCTGCTGCTGCGAAGCGTAAGAAAGTTAGGTGTAATCCTGATGATGATAAAGTGGGGGTTTTTAATCCGTGCTGGACAAAGCTAATAGGATTCTTAATCCACCAAATGCTACGATGACCCAAGTGAATTGGTCTTTCCTTTATTCCTTTGGGTTCATTTCGCTTTGTTAATATTCTTAACCCTTTCCCTGGAGACAGCCTTTCTTTTCCAGCTTTGTGATTCCTTTTCCTTTGCTTACCCCTGACTTTCAATTTCCTCTCGCTACTGCTCTGTACCTAGTTTACAGACACCTACTTTCTCTCTCCCCTTCTCCTCCCTCTCTTTCAGCCTGATACGAGCTATGCGTTTTCCAGCTAGGCTGAACTGTGAGTGTCTTTCCATTTGTGGGAGATATGAAATATTAAAAGCAACATTTCCTCGCTTCACTCTCAGTAAGAGCTTAAAGGAGCTGTTACAAGGATTATTTTTTCTCTACTTACTGGAAAACAAAGATAAAATTGTAGCTTTCAAGTAGGTCATTTAATCTTAGAACATTTAATTGTGAGGTTGCCAGCTGTGATTTGATTTCTCATCTTCTTTTGTTCCAAGGTTACAAACCTTCCAATTCATTTATATTTATAAACAATGTTCCCACTATATTACATGCATGGATTATTAGGAACACCTCCCAGTAGAGTACTGTCAACTTTTTGTACATAATTAATTAAAAGCCTCAAAGTTACCTTTTATCAAACTTTCACAGAGGTTTAGCATATCAGAAATGTCAGAATGAAAGAACTCTATTTAGACCAAAGGGCTATCCAGCTTACCCAAGTAAGGAAATACTCTTTATTTCATGGGATTAAAAAAAAAAAGGGGATTAAAGCCAAAGTGGAAATCACCTAGGGCAGAATGTGGTTGCACTGATAACAGAATTATATTTCACAGTAAAGGCATCCAAACCCTCGCTCTAATTAACAGTCCAGTTCTGATAAAATAAGTCAAAGGAGAAAACTGCTAGCCCAAAACTATGCTCTTACCTGCAAAAGAATTGAGGTGGGAGTAATAACTGACCCCTAACGGTTAAACTGCTTATAAATCATCCGCAAGAGGGAAAAAGACTGGAAATGCAAAGCTCTGCATATCTGCATGGCTGCTGCTTTTTTCAGTAGTTCCTCAAAAGCAAATTGAGCCTTTCGGCTTCAAATTAACTTGCAAAACTTTGAACTGGAGACCAGGTCAATCTCACGCAGGCCCCATGCACATGGGAGTCCACACATTATCATCCTAATTTCGTACTTGCCATGTGCAGCAGGTGTGAGTAGGTCTGGTATGGCCCTGCGGCACTGGGGGTGAGCTAGCGAACAGAGGAAACACACATTTCTCCTTGCGTGCCTACAAAAAGCCCTTTTTTGTGTTTCCTTGCCATCCTAACACGTTCTGGATCTCTAACTGCAAGCTCTCTGCCGGGGGAAGTACCACAGCAAACACGATTTATAGGCAGCAAATGTCCCTTTGATTCAGACCATCGCTGGCATGTGACAAATAAACGCAAAACCCTCAAGAGCATGTTGCAATGTTTAGCATTTTACTGGGACTTTTGGGGCAGGGCTTGTTGCCTGTAAGAGCGTCATTTCTTTGCATAAATTTTGCTATGAAAATTAAAAGGGCTTATTCCCCTTCTTTCGCTTACCACAAATTACCCTGGAAACCACGCTCTGCTGTAGGCAGCAATGCGATGCGCACAGGAGGTACTTCTCATGATTTCACAAGTTAGTGGACGGGACCGTTCCACAGAGGTGGATTATCTGGAATACAACCGATGGGTACATTCCCGCCATTCACTCCGATGGCCTGGAGATAACATGGGCTCTGTGTATGAGGCGAGGAAATCTTTGAGCCACACTGACAGCTCTTACCATTTTTAATTTTAATCCCAGGATCAGTAACTTTCTGTTTTTCAAGTGCTATAAAAAGCAGCTTTGCAAACGTGGCTATCTGCCAAGGAGTTTTCCTTCTCCTAGCAGGTCACCACTGGTGCAACAGCACTTTAACTGAACAGTTTTTTCTCTAGAGAAAGTCATATTTCGCGTCTCAAATGCTAGGTTAGGTGTCAGATTTAATTTGAAACTTGAGATGCTGTAGTTCAGAAGAAACCTTTGGCAAAGTGTTCATGATTAAACAACAGGACGTTGGTTTTACTAAAAGGAGTTCTCTCATTCTGCTTGATATCAATTATCTTTAACGAGTAATGGTTTACCTAACAAAATGAAGAGAGCAAAGGCTAGCAGACTTTCGCTGAAGTTCCCTATGGTACTACAAGACAACAAAAGTTAAAGATCCTAACAATGGAGTCTTTTATCTGCCCTCTTACCAGTGCCCAGAGCACCACTATACTGTCTGTAACAAAGAAAAATTCCCCTTCCCAGAGACTGTAACTGGAATTTTGATGTAATAAAGTAGGAATGCAAATATTACACCTTGCAGCGTTCTGAATGAGTAATTTAATACACGAAACTTGAACACAAAGGTGCATTTTATGTTGCACTTATTCTAAGGTGTCTGTGCATTTCTTCTACACACATAAGCCAAAATCCACATGGCTGTTCTTACAGAAATAACTTGGTCATCTTAGCAGCTTATCCTTGTTTTACTTCAGTGAATCACCTCACCGTATTTGATGCGTTCCCATTATACGTATCTACATCTAAGGTCCTCATCCTGGGCTTCATTAATATTCAGTGGAGATCTAGTAAAGGAGCCTAGAACACAGGCTATCTTAACATAAAATAGATGTTTACATTTGCTCAAATATATCATATCCTGACTTCTGCCAATGATAACAACTTGATATCTAATGGCGATAGAGAGATCCCTTCATACTGCCTCAGACGTAGACAGAAATACTAAACGCCGTCACCCCAAGTTCCTGTAACATATACCTGTTCTATATACCTTCAAGCACGGAGCTTCGGACCCAGAAGTTCATAGATGTGAGAAGTAATCAAACAATTCCTTTTCTTTGAACGGAGGCTAGTGTAAGGTACAACACTAGCCAAAATCAGTTACCTGTTAGCAATCTGTAGTCTTTAATGAAAGGCGTGAAATTTTTCTCTCTGTGTAAGTAGCAGAAGTCACTTGAAAAGGCTTGGACATTGCCAATGTCCTTAATAATTTTCAGAAAATGCTGAGATTGTATGAACTGCAGTGTAAAAAGCACTGATTGCTACTTCAAGACTTCTAGTTGAAAGCAGAGGACATCCCCCTGTTGTCTTTCTTCATCCTGTGTAATATCTTGCAGAGATTCTGTAAACCCATTTTCTTAAAGAAAAAAAAAACATTGCCATTGATCTCTTTCGGGACACCTCCTATAAACAGTTAAAATTGCCCTGCTTTACTCAGTTTAATTATTTATTTGGAGAATAATTACTTTAGATGTCAGATCCATTATCATGGAAGTTGTAAGTGATCCTGAAACCAAAACGAATGCTTTCTTCTCGAGATCAGTAACCTTCACATTACAGACACTATTTTAATTGTTGTTTCATTGCAGAATCCATGTAGAATAAGAATGAAATGTGAATCTCAGACCGTCCTGAGATTTAGTTTAGAAGAGCTAACAAAACCTCCAGATAACAAGAAGTGAGGGATTTCCCATTGCAGCTGCGTGTCTGTGCCTGTCAAAAGTCTTGCAGAAAATAATATATCCGTCAGCAGCAGCAGAATAGGTAAAAGAAATAGTATTAATGGACACTCAGTATAAAATGTGAATATATTATGATAGAATATCATTGTTAAGGCTAGAATCAATGAATTTGAATTAATTTCTCTCCATCAAAACCTAATCCTTTCAATCACACGTGTGCAAAGTAGATGCCTACCAAGACCGAAACTGAACACACTTCTATTCATTAAAGAAAGGTAAAATTTGTTTCTTACATTTGTTAAATATTTAACCGATTTCCTGATAGTTTGCACACACCTGCCCATTTCTTTGAAACATCAACCTTCTCCACCTCTCAGAAGGACACCCAACTTTTTCACTAAACATATTGTTGCTGTTAAGCACTTTCACAACGCTCATCTCCTGTCACGGAACAGGAGAACATGTGGACTGGGTCAGACCAAAGATCTGTCCAACCCAGTAACCTATCTCCAGTAGCAGCTGAAGGCAGATGGCCAGGGGAGAGCTGAAGACTACGGCACGAAGTCTGACGCTTCCCCTAACAGTCCCTCGGCTGCCAATCATCTGCAGCCTGGGGACTGCTGGAGCTGTGTGGGGTTTCTTTGCTCTTAGTCACATCCACCGGACACCCCCTCCCACAACGTGCCCAGTCTTCCCCTCGAGCCGTGGAAACCTTCCGTTTCAGTACTACTTTTAGCCCAGGACGTCACATGAAGACCGATCCTACCCAGTCTCTCTGCATAAGAGTTGGCAGTAATTGTGTTCGGTCTATGCAGATTTTCCAGTTGTGCCTATTTAACCACTAGAGTCTTCATTTCTAATTCTGTACCGCTCTTCCCTGTCATATCCTCTTCTATACATATCATATCTGCACTCACACTTTATTATTGCGTTGTTTGGTTTTGTATTTCAGTGCTTATGAGCTATGAGAGACTATCTATTGCCGGAATACTAATGCAGAATCGCTACTGGAAGTGACCGGGTTGTACAACATGAAAATGTTTTGTTCCATGACCTAAAAGCAGCCCAGGCATTTCCCTTTACCCAAAAAATCAACATTGTCACTATCTCCTCAAGAAGAACGTTCCACAACATGGAGAATAAGAGGAATATTGTTAGGTACAGACTAAGAGATTTACATTTGTTACTCAGAAGAGAGTCTACTATCTGTCCTCACCTGTGTAAGGTTCACTCCCACACCCTGTATCTCTAGTTCATTTTGGCAGATTTAAACATTGAAGGCCAGGTTCTGTGTTATTTCTACCAGCAGCCAACTTCCTGATTTCTGAACATATAAAATGTTGTTGTTTTTTCAACCATCTTTCAAGGCTTACTATATTACATTTGAAACCTTCTCTACTTCTCATTTACTATGTGCCACTTTTTTTTAATTGCAACCAAAATACCATCTGTGCTGAAATTTATTAAATGAGGTTTTTGCTTTGGATATCAACTATTTCTATAAAACATTACTTAAAATCAATTAGTCACTTCGGACATAAAGATAAACTAAACAGTTACATGTATCTTCCTATGCCTTTTTTCCTTTAGCTTTTGCAGTATTTCGAGAAGCACCAGATTCGCTTGACGAATGGTTGCCTATTTAATGACAACAGATAAAAATTCTGTAATAGCAGTTGGGAAAAAAAATACAGGGGGAAAATACCACTCTGCTTATCATCATCTTGAATGAAGGAAAATATCCTGAAGCTTAGAGTAGTTACTAAGAAGACTCAGTTCTCCATCTGTCCACGAGGCTGGTGTCGGCTGCAGGTTGATGGCCAGTGAGGATCCCATGCCCTTCAGCAAGGCCGGGGTCAGTTTGGGGAGGCAGAGACGCAGACCCCAGCTGGGAGAAACTCCTCTTGCAGGGGTGGGAACACAAAGTTACCGACACAGCTGAGCCAAGGAGGAGAATGAGTTGGGAAGGTAGCTCAGGATTTGCGGTTTTATTCAGGCAGGAATAAAAACTACAGAGGCTAGAGACGAGATTTTGTTGTTGTTGTTTGTTTTTTAATCAAATTAGAGATTGTCTTTTCCCCTCTGCCGCCAACCTAAATGTTCAAAAATCATAAATCAGGATCCCAAGCACAACAGGTCTGACTTTAAAAGCAGGAACTTGAACAAAGAAGCATTGGCCATCTTTGTCCCTGAACACCATTACAAGAAGGTTCCCGAGGCTTTCAGGGACACCAGCATTACACATCTGAACTCCTATAGCTGCAACGGCTACAGACTTCACTGAAGTTCATTTGGTTTTTTTCTACACTTGTGTTATTGCACGTTTCCACATAGTGGGCCTTTAATATCACACAATGCCTTGACACCAGACTCCCAGGGACCATGAATGAAGTCAGATAGCCATTCCAGGGCCTGTGGGCTTCTCTGACCTTCGCCGGGCTGCAAAATTAGTCAAGGAATACTCCCCCCTGTGCCCCTGCCAAAACCACCTCCATGATCTCCATGTTAATATTTACTCTGCGTTGGTCCCTGCGGCATGGTGGATACTGCCTATATGCAAGATGTGGGGCTTTCAGCTGTGTACTCATGATCAGGTTGATCTTACTTAAGTATGGGTTGCGACTAAGAAGGAAACTCCATCCTGCCACTTGCTGCCCAATCTGTAGAGCAGACACTGTGATAATGGAGGAAGTTGGATCATGGAAGTGGTTGAAAAAGTGACCTGCCGAAAAATTACCAGGTAGTTTTCAAAATTGGCTCCATGAAGCGGCTCCCCTGCACAGTTCTTCAACCATTAATGCCCGCACAAAGCAGAGGCCAGGGACACAGAGATGTCCCTTCAATCTGCGCTTAGATGAGTTAAATTGCAGTCACGGAAACACAGATAAATTCCCTGAGGTCATTTAACAGTGCTGCGGGTCAGGACTGTTTTTCTGCCACGCTTAGCGCCTAAACTCTTTTTAAAGAGGACCCAAATATGGGATGCGAAAATACAGATGTTATACTTTTCTTTCATGCTTTGTCAGTCAGATCTTCAGATTACAAACCCTTCAGGGCAGGGTTCACCCATCTTCCTGCCTCTACAGAAAGGGCCTTCCCTGGCTTTTCAAATGAACGTGCTGGGTAACAGAAAAACCATAGAGGGAGAGGACAGTGCTACTGTCATTTCCAGCAGAGGCCCAAATAAAGCTTGCTCCTCTTAACGTAAGTTGTAAAATAATGAATAACTGCATTTTGCACAAATGAGAGCTAGAAATGGCCCTTATTGACCCATTGGGGGGTTATACACAATGAACCCAGAAACACACCTGTTAGCAACCATAAAGGACCCTTCTTGACTAAATCAGGTTAATCTCACTGCCCCTTGACAGAAGGTCTGCATAGCCTGTGGGTCACATGTATGCTATTTTGTCTCCTTTCTCCCTGCGTGCATGCAGTTTAGACCTCTGATAGGAATTTTACAGGGTTGCAGATCTCGGGGCATACCACTAAGAAATGAGGGATTTGGAAAGTAAAACAACAAGCCTTGCTATTAGAGTGTGACAGTTTACGTTCACTTTGTAAGTCTTAAAAATAGCAAACAATTGCCTTGAGAAGGCAGAGTCCCAAACAAAGCAAGCTCTGTAGGCCTGCTTTTACTAAATGCCAGGCAAACAAAGATGTCATTTTAAGCAACTTGGTGCATGTAATAAACCAGCATCTAACCTTAACGGGGTTTGGGGTTGGTTTTGTCCTGCAATCCCGAAGACAGCAACTTTGCTACTGTTGGGAAGTACTGGGAACGCCTCAGATTGCCTAGCAGGGACACAAGTAATGGAAGAACACAGCCACCCAGCAATCCTCCCAGGGGCCTTCCCAGCACCTTGTTATAAGCTGCTAAGAAGCACGAATGAAAGCAAACTATAGCTTCAGCCGGGTGCTCCCTGTCCACCCAGAAGTCCCCCCGGGCAGGGGCCGGGCGGCAGGTTCGAGACTGGCGGTTTGCCGGCCAGCGCGCTCACCGGGTGCGTGCAGGCTGTACGCTCCGCAGCCCACCTAGCGCGGGGTACCTGCTGCACGTACCACAGCCTATGCCGGACGGGGTACGTGGTGTACACCTTCCCTTTAGGCACATACATAGGTTTGTAATTCAGGACCAAAGCAAATTAGCAGAGATCTCTTGACATCAGTGAAATGATACCAACTTACACACCGCGGCTGTATTTTTTAGTTACTTTTTGCTATATAGCATATATAAATTAAGACTGAAACTTCTTGCAGACGCTCTAAGCTTAGGCCTTCTTTCAGACCAATGTGATGTTATCTTTTGAAAAGTAATTCAATAATTCAACATTAATTCAATAGTTAAAGAATAGCTTAGCAAATCTTTTACATGAGAAAGCTCACCAAGCGGCATCTACTCACAAAAGCAGCACAGGGCAACATAACCACATCTTTAATATGTTCCTGCTACTGAGCAGGTTGGCTTGCCCCTGTGCTTTTCAGTTACAGTAGCTTTGATTATGCTTTTCTCTGCAAAAAGAAAGTCTGCATCTGACAGCGTGGAACACAATTATTTCAAATATGGAAAACTATAAAGAAATAACAATAATAGGATCTCCTGCCTGGATGTGAAAGCGTGAATGAGAACACAACAAATTCACCTACGCTATTATCTACCTGAGCAAAGTCAGAATTTCAGCTCCAGTGACCTTGTGGTCACAAAGATCACAAATCACAAGACAGAAAAGGGTTAAAGGGAAAAGTCAGTCAGTTGTACATTGCTACAGTACAACCTGCAGTTGTTAGCTTTCCAAAAGTAGGGGTTTTAAGACAGAAATAAGTCTTCCTCTTATGTTGTCCAATGGTTTACAAAACACAGCTCACAATAATTCACACGGCTGTTCAACAGCAGTAAGGGAAAGGAATCTTCATTTAAAGATGAAGAACTCCCAAAATGGCAGAAAACAGAGAAAGTGCCAAAAATACAGACATTACGAGTTTGCTCTGGTGAATTTGGCATAGTCCTGCATACAAGAAAGTCCTTTTTAAGGGAGCTGCAGCTTAAGTTCAGCAGAATGTAGTAATATTGACAGGAATAGTACGGCAAACTTGGTATCAAGAAAAATCACAATTCTAATACATGTAGAAGAATATGCTCAGTGAACTAAACTAACAGAAATGTTCCTACTTACAAAATTAGTAATACATCCATTCTTGTTTGCCTCAGTCCACATACGCCAAGTTACACCCCCTCTGGGTCTGGGCTGAGCTGTATGACTCCTAAAAAAGGTCCCTGTTTTGTGGGGAGTCCTAAACCCTGAAATGGATCAAAACCACATTTAGGTTCTTCCCAGGCTGTACAGGCACAGAGACCTTACCCCACAGCTTGGAAATTCACAGCTCTCCCTGCCCACAGGTGGTCAGTCCTCCAACTCATGGAATACCGTATAGCCATAAACACTACCAAAATTAAAAATATACATATCTGCTATGAACACCAGAGTCTAGATCTCTGCTGCTATTCACACCTAACTTTTCATGCCATCTTATTAAGGACTATGTGAGCATATAACGTAATTTAGAAGAGCTTTTCTGCTCATAAATCTATGGCATCTCTAGAGGAGTTAATATTTGTTCTGGGGATCAACAGGCACTATAACTGAAATTAAAGGTGACTTTTTCCATCTAAAAAATCCTTTCTAAGCCTCATTGACTTAGTGCCCTATACACAATCTAGAGTTTGGAGCAAAAACAGAGACCACAGAGCCATCGAGTCTGATGACAGGAAAAGACAGTTATTGGAGGGTTTTACCCAATTTGATCTTACTCACAGTGTATCTCAATTTCACGCAATGTTTTAATCAAAGTAAGCTTTTATGAATATCCACTTCTGCTTATTCTATTGGATCCTAGGACTGAAAAACCCGTATGCTAGAAAGTAGGGCCTAGCTACTAAAGTAATTCTCATTAAGTAACATAAAACTGAGAGAAACATATTCCAAGAATCACTGAGTTAAAGGAAGTGGGACACAGATGCAGTCAGTAGGCATTTAACTTTCCTCAGATAACAACAGGTAATTGCATCAACAGGTTACGAAGAACACAATTTTGCAGAACCAGATCAAGCAGGTGCACAGGCTGTATGTGATTTGGGCACTTAGGTATCAGGAGAGCCGTGAGCTGCGTAAGAAGAGGCACCGACATGGGAAGGCATCAGCCATCCTCACGCCCTGCCCCTCCCACCAACAGTGTTTTCAGGATCTGTGTTCTGAATGGTAAGTCTTTTCAAAGCCTCCAGATCCCTCCATAAACAAATACCAAACAATTAAAAAATGTGTATCATTTCCCCAAGGACATTAGATTAAGGGGAAATACAAAACACGGGGCTACTTTCTAAATTTGCCTTTATGCAACTTCATGTTTCGAAGAATTAATGTACAGTGCCAAAAGCTCTACGATAAAAATGAGAACAGCATCTCAGGAAGTCTCATTTGCCTTCGCAAGGCTAATCAGTACAATATTTTAGGGAGATACGCTACCCAGACCGCCTCAGACCGTGATCCCCTATTACGTCAAACGGAAGCAAGCAAGCATGAGAAGTAGAATAGTGTTTTCATCGCAGTTTAACTGTTTCACATTTGTTTTGTGATAATGTCTGCAGTCCAGATCGGAATGAGGGCACTCATACTCCTGTGCGTTTAGCATGTGTTGTTTAGAAATACAGCAAATTAGACAAACGGTTCATAAACATATTTCTAGGTGAGGATCATCGCAGAGCAAGTCAATGGAAATCTGCATGCCAGGTCGCGGGTAGGTGGCAACTCTCACAAAGGATTCAGAGTCACAGTAACGACAAGAAGTGACACCAACATCCCTGCCAAACAGCATAGGAAAACCTGGGACATCATTTAAGGTATGTATATTTGGCTTACATCCAGAAAATAATTTTTATATATAAATCTATATCAGAATATATCATTAGAGAGGGCAAGGATCATCACTAGAAACCTAGCCAACAAGACATTTTCTCTGGGATTAGTTCTCATGACAGGATCGTAACCGCAGACTCACTAAATTAGGGGAAAATTCATTGTGTGGAAGTGAGTATGGCTGGATTTTTCAGGGCCCATATAACACTGCAAACATGACTGCAATCCCTGAATGCCTACCTAGGGATGAAAAAAGTTATTGAGCCTACAAAAGCCATCTATCTCTCAGCGAAAGCAAATACCGCAAGGGCTGTTCCAGTCCATGATTCACTGTTGAATGTTTTAATTCAGGTGGGCTCTGGGCTCTCTGTTGTCACTCCTTCGCAACCCTTTACACGTGTGGTTAATTCGACACACAGAACCAAAGATTAGTTCCAGCAAAGTCCTGCGATATCCTTAACCATAGGATCAAAAAACTCCCACTGATTTCAAGTGTGAGAGATCAGAGACTGAAAGAGCAAGTTTTACAGCAAGTAGGGTCAAGCAGAAAGTTTCCAACCCACAATATGAGCACTGGTTTTTATTGTATCACTGCTCTTTTCTGAAGGACTATTCTCTCTCCAGCATGGCACTTTCTCTCTTTTTCTGAATGGCCATTATCAGATCACAGCTTTACACTGAAGTTGTTTATAAATGTTCCTTATGACATTTCAGTTTTTTCTTTAGTGTTGTTTTTTTTTTTTTTTATCAAGCCATTTTTCCCACATGAAACAAGACATTTATTGTTTATATATAAGAGGCAATGAACCTGCAAAAGCAGCCTTCATAAGCCCTGGAAACCTCAACAAGCAAAATCACTGTGATAGACATTCATAAATCACTCCGTATCATTCATCATAATTCCTGAAGTTTCATTAATTCCTAGAGGAAGGCATAAATGTAATGCACATCTTAAGGAGCCAGCAGGTTGGCTTGCTCTCTAGGCATAAAATAAATATTATGCTCTCTTCCTTACTCAAGAGATGCAGGTTTTGCATGTGCACACAGCAGAAAATCAATGTCACTCAAAATGTGGGGATATTCTTCTAGCCAACCCTACAGGCATCGATTTTGTTTTTAGAATGGGCAAGTATTCAGTCCTAATCCTGCCCCCACGAACTCAGTGGACACTTTTCCCTCTGAAGCTCAGGCAGAATTGTACATATAAGGCTTTTGATCTACCTCTGATTTTGAGCAATCAGGTTACGAGTGCAGATTTGATTTCCAGGAGGACTGAGGGGCCACCAGTGTCTGGGTCAGCGCTGCCCAGGACCCTTGGAAGAGGATACCTGCAGCAAAGTAGGGTCTAGCTAAACTATAAGAGCTTGGAGGATTGCAGAGACAACATATGTCTACAAGAATCCATAAAAAAAGATGATGACAAAATCTTTTCTTCTAAAGCTGGCAAGCTGATAAAAAACAAACAGGCAAAACAAGCCTTTCCAGTGAAGGCTGGTGCTACGCAAGAATCTGCATTCCCTGCAAACACTAAAGCAAGCTTGACATCCCGTGGCCAGAGCCAGCATGGGAATGACTCACCCTTTCAAAACCTGGGCTTGCTCACTCAGGAGATAATCCCGCTCCCAAGGGCATATATTTGCCTTTGAGATGGGTGTGGCAGTCTTGTGACACCTAAGTATCCTGGAAGAAAGGATGCAAATGTGCACGCTAAGTATTTCTGGCAGGGCATGGCTGGGAGCTGAAAGAGAGCGATTCCACGTGAAAGCCCACAGGTAACCGTGGGATGGGTCCCCTTTGTAGCCCAGAAAGTCCGTGTGGCCCCTCTGCTTGAGGTGAGCCCCTGCCCTAAAAGGGCGATGCAAATACAAGTGGGGATCCAGAGACTGGAAAAGAAAAAAAAAAAAATAGAGCACACAAAGACCAGTTTCTCCTGAGAGAAACAGGTGCAAGCTGAAATGTAAATATCTCTGAAAAGACTATTTGATTGTAACCATAAGGCCTGTTTAAAAGTCTGCTGCTTCTTTTTCCAGCCCAGGTCTCACAAAAGAAAGAAAAGCTGTCCTTAAAATATCTGTGATAATGGTTATAAAACAATCACATGTAGCAATCTTGGCTTGTTGATGCACAAACCAAGCACCACATCAATCATTGTAAACTGTTCCAAACCTACACATGCACATAATTTGGAAGACCTCATCCTACAGCAGAGATAGCAAGGCAATTTGCTACAGCTTAATATGTAAGAAATTATTTCTGTTGAAAGAGCAAATGGTAACAAAAGGGATATCTCTAGATGTATGGTTGCGAGATGAGACCCAGCATTTCAGCTGCACGATACCTTGGAATAAGTTGTGTTTGCGCAATTTACCAAAGATTGTCTTTGAACTTTCAAGGTCGTTGGTATAATTTTAAATAGAAGTTCATAGATTTATTGCTAGGCTTATTAAGATAGAATGAGTATTTATCTACTCTTTCTCTTTTCCACAGCAAACAAAATTAGTAACTGTTATCCAGCATACTTTATATATTCAACTATGGCAAGCTTTCCAGGTTAATGAACAGCTTTTGAATCAGGCTACAGAACGGTCATGTTGGGTAAACTAACTGATTTCTGCATAATCTTATTCAAATTATTCACCCATTGTGAATTGCTTTCTAGTATCTTTGCTCAGGACAGACAGAAACCTCTTACCATTTTTGAATGGTAGTGTTTGACATTACAAGAAGTAAATGTTTTTGTTTTTCAACAACCTTTATTTTAACCTTTTAAAAACGCCTGATTTTACTCTATGTTAGAATATGCAGCGGAAGGTTAAAAAGGGGAGACAAATTCCAATCTTGAGGACAGAAAGCAATGAAGCATTTTGAGGATTCAATTACTTCCCCTTGTAATTTTTTTTTTAGTTAATTTCAGAATATTCTGGTTTTGTTCATGTTCAGCCCAAAGCAAATTCCTAAACGGAAACTTTAACTGTTAGAATGAAAAGTTATTAGTGGTATGAAAGAACATGCTGAACTCTATTCCAGCTCATCATTAAAAAAAATAGGTTTTAACTCCAAATATAGAATTAATGTAGCTGATAATAATGTACAAACATGATTTTGGATTCAAAGTAGACTTTCTAGGGCTTGAAATAAAAAAAAAGTCATGAATTTCACAAATTATCAAAATAATTCCAAGAAAGTAACCCCTGTGCTGTTACCTTACTGTGGTGGTTTAACCCCAGCCAGCGACTCAGCCCCACGCAGCCGCTCACTCACTTCCCCCCCACCCAGTGGGATGGGGAAGGGATTCGGGGGGAAAAAAAAGGGTAAAGCTCGCGGGTTGAGATAAGAACAGTTCAATAGAACTGAAAGGAAGAAACTAACAGTGACACTAATAACAACAATAAAGTGACAATAATAATAATAATAAAAGGATTGGAATACACAAGACAAGTGATGCACAGTGCAATTGCTCACCCCTCGCTGACCGACGCCCGAGCAGCGCTCCTCCCCAGGCCAACTCCCCCCAGTTTCTATACTGGGCATGACGTCCCACGGTATGGAATACCCCTGTGGCCAGCTGGGGCCAGCTGTCCCGGCTGTCTCCCCTCCCAGCTTCCCTGTGCCCCTCCAGCCTTCTCGCTGGCTGGGCGGGAGAAGCTGAAAAGTCCTTGGCTTGGTCTAAACACGACTCAGCGACAACCGAAAGCCTCAGGGTGTTACCAACGTTCTTCTCGT
>JAVKLA010000001.1:20945355-20993010 GCA_034782735.1 Sagittarius serpentarius
TTCCCTGTGCCCCTCCAGCCTTCTCGCTGGCTGGGCAGGAGAAGCTGAAAAGTCCTTGGCTTGGTCTAAACACGACTCGGCGACAACCGAAACCATCAGGGTGTTACCAACGTTCTTCTCGTACTGAACCCAAAAACCAGTGCTGTACCAGCTACTGGGAAGACAGTAACTCTGTCCCAGCCGAGACCAGGACACTTACAGAGCCGTTCTTCTAACTATAAACCTCATTTCAGCTGTTTTGATTTCAATCAATACCTGAAAATCCAAAAACCTTCAATGGTAATTCATTAGACCAATTGTCTGTTTAACCTAATCTATGTTTTATCCAAACTAAAGTGAGGTTTACAGCCACTTCCATTAACCAGTGCTGACTCAGCAATAAAGACTCCTGGGATTTTACATGTGTTCATGAGGTGAATAGGAGAACAGCACAGCTCTTTGTGCTTAGTTTGTTCAGTGAAAAATGTCATCGACCTAGACACCATACATTAAATAGAGAATTAATCTATACAAAAGCATGCAATGTATGTTAGCCAGAGAAAGAGAGCTACTCCGGCAGTAACAACACATTAGTGCAAACAATGGCTGCCTGTTTCTAAGGTTTTTCACTTATATTTTTAAATTATTCCATATTAGAAAATTATTATGTGCACATCCTTACTATTATCCTTACAGTTGAAGACAGGTGGGTCTTGCCCTACCCAGAAACACTCAGTCACTGACTCTCTAGCTTGTGGGACAGGGAAGTATTTAAACCCTCCTTAGCTGAAGAAGAGCTTCAGCTGTGCAGATGAATATGCAGACTGCTGTCGAGAGCCTGGGTTTCTTTAGCAGGTGCGCAAACACACAGGTCTTCACTTTGCAAAGGTAGTTGGTGGCAATTATAATCAGAGTGGAAATGTGTCACTCCAAATTTGTGAGCTGTTTCTCATCAATACTTGCACTAGGAAACACGAGATTATTCTGCAAGATGCTGAATGTTCCTGTTGATTGAAACTATTTAAGGATGTCAAATCAAGGCTTTTCTCTATGCTGTACCACACCTGTTCAATTTTTATTTCATTGTTATCACAACTGCAACAAAAATAAGCACTTCCTGTACAAAAGGCCCTACTAACACTTCCAAAGATGAGAATTTGGTTTGCAAACTAGCTTGATTTGTGGAGTAAAAATCTCAAGGGTTCTCATCTGTAATTTTCAAACATAATTATAGGCACCTTAGAACTAAACTTTTAATGGCATGCAGGCAAAATTTTAGGTAAAATGAGATCTTTAAGAAGCAGTCTGGCATCAAACACACATTGTTTAAATAACTGACCTTAAAAGCCACATTTTCAAAAGGTACGTAATCCTATTGTATGCCAATGTCATTTCTGCTCCCATGACATTAACAAGCCCTCAAAAATATTACCCAAGCCTTCCATACTGGGCATTTTTAGGTCACTGACATTGGCATCTTCACCTTTGCAAAATGTGCCGCAGAACCCATGCACTCACAAATGCCTTTCTCATCCCAAACCTACCTTCAGGACAACAGCTGTATGAGCAGCAGCCATTGGACAACTCGTCTAGCAAAATTAGGTGCGAGGGAAGTGGGATGGACTGACGGGTCTGTTTTAGAGAGCAATGCCCTTGCAACTCTGATGCTTACGGTTTATGCATCTTCCGTAGGCGTACCAGCTGCTTTTAAGGCATAATCCAATCTGTGCCTGCTTAGAGAGTCCTGGCTTTATCTACGCATGAAGCATGTTGTGTAAATGGACGTCTAGCTTGTGAGCGACTGTTTCTGCTCCCTGACTGGATGGCTGAAGTTTTATAATTAGATTGGTGATCACATGCAGTATAAATAACAAACCCCTCTCCAGATGCATATTGAGGTCTGTGTATATTTATGCAATCAAAACACAACACTGAGAAAGAAAAAATCAATAAAAGCTTAGGAACAATGAAAAACCTGGGCTAAGAATAAACAGAGCCATTGCTGTACTAATAGATTTTTTCCAGCAGGTGGAATCTTGCTATTATATCATATCCAAAATACAGCAGGAATTGTTTCATGCTCTGACATCTGGGCTGTAACAGCATGGCCTCTAATACCATGCTGGACATAACTTCAGTGCAGGCTCACAAGAAATTAGGAACAGGACTTACTGCAGAAAATAGGAGTAATATTTGTTGTCTTATAGAATCAGAGTGAAGGATGATTTAACTGCAGATTCAAAACACCAGCAGTGAAACCTCAGTGTATTTAGAGTTGCCCTATTTAGCTATTTAACTGACGGCTGGTGATTAATGAAGATATAAAACTTTGATACAGGTTTTTTCTTGGAACACGAAGTTGATAGTGGTTTATGTGTTAGTTTTTGCTTGTTTTCTGAAATGAAAGAATTTCTAGAAGCTGAAGAAAATGAATGGGAATGTTGAAATACAGCAGTTTTCAAAGCAGAGAAGCCCTGATGAGAAGAAAGTTGTTTTCAACTTTAATTTGATAGAAATAATGAGGGACAATTGTTTTGATTTGTTATTCACCATGTTTTGGACAACTGAATGTGCATTTTTAAAAATTAATAACCTGTTAACTCCATTGTGCTTCATTATATTTATTTTTTCCCCAGCTGCTAATACAGTTTTCTAATTGAACCACTGGGTCTCTTATTCAAATCACTATTTTTAATTATTGACACATAAAAATATCAAATACGAGGCTTCAGCAATAAATTAGCATCATATTAGAGGGAAACAATCTGAATATATTCGCTAATCAAGTTGATTAGTGTGAATGAGTTCATACCATACCTAATTCACAAATGACTCACCAACATGACTTCAATCTGCGCAATTATGACTGTTGAACTAAACAGGCCAGGTTTTCCAGCAGTTTGCAGGCAAGCTCAACGGCAAACAAGGAAAGATACCTAAACAGACTGCTGTCTGAGACCAGATTGGCTCTCCTTTCAGGATCCAGCCCAGTGCTCATTTAGATAAGAGGACACTTCATTCATATTTACACAGGCACTACATCAGGTCTTTACTAATAGATTTGGAAAAGGGAGAAGCCGTCCTTTTCTTGGTCACTGAAAGAACTTCCAGTGATGCACAATGAGGATCACGGCATCATTTTCATCTGTGATAAGTTACAAGATATGCTGAAAATAAAGCAAAACTACTAGGCTGGAGTTTTGCTGACTTGAATGCATCCCTTGCAACCTCTGCCCAAAAAAGTCAGCATTATTAGGGGGACTAATCTTGCTACTGATAAACATGCAGAACCAGGTTACTGACTAGCTTGCCCTATACACACACACAAACACGATGTTTAGGGCAGGCTACACAGACAGAGGTTCTGCACAGCATTTGAAATACTGCCCATCTACTTTTCTAGAGAAATTAAGAGGTAATAGGAGATGGACAGACAGGCTCTGACCCCAGAGGAGCAGACAAACCAGTAGAGCTCAGCTAAGCTGGAATAAAAGAGGAAAATTGCCCAGAGTCTTGCGGTGTTGCAGGTACACATTATGTACTGGGACTTGCACTGAAAATGAGACTCCATGAAATATGCAGAGCTTTGCAGTGTATTTTGTTCTTCTTCCCACCTATTCCCTCTCCTATGAAACTGTTGTGCTCCCATTTGAGGCGATGTGAAATACAGGGTTTTCATCTTTAGTACACAGCCGCTCCACCTTGGCATGGCATTATGCATGGCAGCTGAGGGCTAAGTGCCGCCGACACTCCCCCAATCTGTCCAGGACCCTGGTGCAGCTGGAGTCTTGGCAGGTCAGCACTTTCACAGGCGCTGTGAGATGCAAGTTTCGATCTGCTTGTTCCAACTCAAATGTTAATGTTGTCTCCCCACGCTTTTCAATCATAAATAATTATCCATGAAGAAATGATGAGTTAGGTATCAGATTTATCTCACAATTCTGCAGTATTTTGAAATTGCTTTTACATAGCCTTTTGGTTTTCTGCTCCATCTTCTCCTGCTCTTCCAACTGCTGTATGGCAACACAGATTACTATGCAAAATATGAGCTCCCAAAGATTGCTCAGTTCAATAAAATTTTAACCGGAGGCAAGCATGCGATGTGACTGAAATGCAGTATTTCAATAGAATAATTGTGGGTTTGATTTGGTTTATTATTATGGCTGAAAGCTTCCATCTTGAGACAACATGGCTTCTGCTCAAGTGGACCAAACAAGGCATATGCAAGAATTTGCTAGATTAAAGCCTTGGCGCTCAGGGGATTGTTGTAACATCTCCATTGTGAAAGGACATTATTAATTTTTCACCTTACACACTAGCTCCTAAATACTGTCCAGTCCCCTGGATGGTGTGGTATGAACTAATTCACTCTGTTTAATACTAAGCATAGGGGGGTGCTGAGGACACTACTGAATAGCTAAAAAGTAGGAGTCATAAACAGTCCCCTGCATATGCATGGCAATTTAATATGGCCTCAGGAAATTTCCAGCACCATTTCAAAACACAAAATGAGTTGGTTTCTCTGAGTCTTGACTACTCCTTCTGTGATACAGGCTTTTTCCTTTGCATGACCAGTTTTTTTTCTGAGAAATCAGTTTTTCATTCCACCTAATGAATGCCTTTTCTAGAAAAATCCTGTTTTTCCACTGGCATTTCTTTTCATTATATGACTTGCCTTTCAGGTAGAGCTGGCGTTAAAAAATAACCAGGGTTCAAATGGAATAAAATAGCTGAGAGGCTTTTTTCTTAGATTTTTACTTTTTTTCTCCATGTATTCTCCTATACTCAACTCATTCCCCATTTTATTTTTCACAGACTTTATTATCCACATTCTCAAAATATCTTATTTTTATATCTCCCTTCTGATATTTTTTTATTGTTGCCCTGGGGTTTACAGTACAGTGTGTGCTAACTGGACCCCAAATAGGTGAATTGTACTCTCCAGGTTAGTTGGAGTTATGAGAGAGTTTCTAGCAGAGTCTCTCTCCCTCTCTCTCTTCTCTCTCTTTTTATTAATCTTTGATAACCCTCTTTTTGATCTGCACACTACACCCTTCTAATTTACGGATGCTTTTAAAACTCAGGCATGGGATTACTTCATTTGATTCATGGAAGGCCATGAGCACTTCAAATTAACCTTTTGCTTCCTTGGGGAAAAAAAAAATTTACTTTGGGGATTTGGTTCACCTGTTGAGAAGGAAGCTGTCTCTTCTTATTTACTGAGATTGCCTCAGTACCACGGAGATGACTCATGCATACTCTGCAGGGCTTAGATGGCACCGTAAATTCACTGCTGGACACCATGGACCCGGTCCAGAGCAAACTGAGGTCAAAAAAATCATTCCCATTGACTCCAATGCCAAACCTACATTATACTGAGTGCACTTTGTTCCCACAGAAATTAATGGAAGAAGATGGTGTTTAGTATATCAAAGAACCATCTAAAGGTGATGCTGTATTGGTTTACGTACTAAAAACCAACAGCATAAAGTGACATCATCACGCCACCGACAATTGTATCCTCTGGCCTTTCTGTATCTGTTTACCATCCTTTTTTTAAAAAGGTGTCCAGAGAGAGATGTGATCAGTGTCCGAAGCACGTGTTAAGCCCTGCTTTTCTACCAGCCCACTGAGGGGGCACAATATTTGCAGATACCTGAGCAAAATGAGGAGGAGAAGAACTCCCTAATGGAAAAAGACGTAGACACCACTTGAAAGGAAAACTTACCTGGGATGGCAGGTAAAGGTCTACAGGGCCGATCTTCAGTATGAGGCATGTGAACTTCTAAGAGGGCAAGGGACTACTTTGTCGGGGTCTACAGAAAAGGGTGAAAGAAAGTGTTCACTCAAATATCACCATAATGCTGAAAGAGTTTGCTTGTGAGCAAAACAAATATGATGACTCCATATCCTGATATATACATCAGAATTGGAGTGCAAACAATTTCAAGCACTGGATGTGGTTTCTGTGTTTGAGAAACAGCTTGATCAGAGGTTTTTCATCCCTGTCTGGCCATCAGACAGGAAGCGTCACACCATAGCGATGAGAAAATAAAACAAGGCAAGGGGTGAAAGGAGAGCAAACACTGAATTTTGTTTCTGCTTTTCTTAGCATTTTACAAACAAGAACTTGGCAATTAGAAAACAAACCCAGAAACTGGGTTAGTATTAGTTTAACACTGTTTTCCTTCTTCACATGTTTCTCCTCTGACCCCCTCAGTATTCAGAGAGAGAACTGATTCTTTCAATCTGGTCCACAGCCCGGGTCTAATTGCTTGACTGCAAACTACTTTACATAACTGCTGCAATACGCAGGACAATGGTATTTTTCAAACACTGTTAGTGTGCATACCTTTTTACAAGCCTGCAAGAAAAGCCATGAACCTAGGAGGGCAACAGTACTTTGCGACGGTTTAATAAAATGCCACATTGTGGATAGGCAGCAGGGCAGAACAGGGCAGTAGCAGAGGCCCTTTCTATTACAGCCTTTCCGCTCAGACCATCCATTTTCTGCCTCCGATAGCACAGGTTGCCACTATATAAAAAAAATCCAGAAAGCATGAGAAACGTCAGGATGAATGTTGTCTTTTCATCTTCACAGAAGCTGCTTCCTGGCATTAAATTTGAGCATTACACCCTGCATGGCTTATCCTACTTCCTTGCTTTAGCCTGTCTGCCTCTCTGCCTCTTAATGAATCAGGACTCAATAAAACCTGGCTTGGCCCATTATACTTGTTCCCTTGTAGCTATTGATAATACATAGGGCATATCTTCACCTAGGGTTTATTGTGTCAAGTCGTGATGCAGATTAGCAGTTCATACAAGACTACACGTGGTATTCAAGTTATCTCATTTGATCACCATTTTCTTGCTCTTGCTCCTGCAACGTGAGGGTGTTTTGCACCAGGAGGTACTGGTCCGATACGATTGCAGTAAGAAAGCCACTCAGGCTTTGTAAAGTACAATTCACAGTGCTATTTATTAGAGCTAACATTATAAGAAGAGATTAGCATAGATAATCTTATGTCCTTTGGATTGTGGAAACCGCGAGTGCTGTGGCACCGAGGGGGCCTCTGATCTAGGTGCAGCACACCAAGCAGGCCCTGTGTATAGAAAAGACGCTCCCCTTTCAGTCATTTGACTTATTAATGTGGTTTTCTTACCAGGAAACAACTCTATTCGTCATTTCCACTGTCAAACAGAAAGGATGTTCACATGACGACTTCTTGCTGCACTCCTAGATAAAGGCAAGGCCACGCTGGTGGGGCAGTCATGGCACCAAGTGGGCCCTGCCACAGACTCCTCTGTCACAATCAGGTGGCCGGGTTTATCCTGCAGCCGAGGGATTTGTGCAGCACAGCACAGGCCTGACGGTGACGCTGGGTGTGCAGCGCAGCACAGCGCTGCACGGCACAGGCCGGGGTCCACTCACGTTAGCTTTGTCGTGGAACACTGTCCCCTGGATGTAGGATGGTCTCCCAGTCAGGACCACTACATAGGGTAACTACCGCTAATATTACTGGAATCAACATACCACATTACGCCGTTGATTATCCGCTCACTGGTGACGGTGCTGCAGGTGGAGCCTCTGGCAAGGCACAGGAGGCACATAGCAGAAGGAGCAGCTTTACTACCCTAAAAAGCTACAGAGTTCTGTAGGTTAAAGTACAACGGAAATACCACTGGACTGTGGTTTAATTCACATTAACAAGGAAGACTTGGGATCAGGGTGTTTTTCTTGAAATTGCATTGACTCTTTCACATAGAGCTCTATCTGGGCCACATAACCCAGTTTCTTCCTCCCTTTCTTCCTCCTCCTTTGTTTCTCTGCATAAGCCAAGTACTCTCATAAATCAGTCTTCTGAAGTTCTTCAGGAAGTAACTCAAAGTGCCAAAGGGACCAAAGAAACAGCAATAACTATAGTGACACCAAAAGCCGCAGTAGCACCTGGACCTGCACTAGCAGCAAAACGTGCAAGATTTATAGCCATTACTGAGCCAATGCAGAAAACATAGCTGAAGTCATCAGCCTAGAGCGAAGCAAGCTTACTGTGCTGTGGCACTGGTAGAAGATTTTTCTTCAAGGTCAGTTGATCCCAGAGGTTCCAGAGTTTTTAGGAGGAATATGTCTATAGCATACACGTACGATCCTAGTTTTATGCTGCTCTTCTTTATCTCCCTACCAGCCTAGTGAGAATAAGTAGTGTGTTGAGACATATGAATGGATTATATGCAGCCTTAAACTGCCAAACTCTTCACTGCAGTGAAAAGCATAAAACCTCAGCATGGTGCAGAACAGATGTAGGAAGGAAAAGAAGGAGAAGGAAAAGAAGGAAAAGGAAAAGGAGGAGTGAAGTATCAAGATGGCCCATTCTACTCTGCATGATTAGAGTGACTACAAAAGAAGGCTATGTGTCCTCCTGACACCTTTGCTACCTAGAGTAGCACTTTAATATGCAACCCAGCTAGCAAAATCAAGCTTAATGCCAGTGCAGTTAAAGAAATGGAACAGAGGTGAGATGGTCTCAATATTCACAGTCAGATGCTTAAAGAAGATGTATGAGTGTTTATTTGTTCCTTGCAATGACATAAAACATCAGATGACTGGTATGAAAGTGTTTAGTTGTGGCTGACCTCTCTTACAAACTACTACATGGCTATGGTTTATGGACTAGCTGTGGTTCAACCTTGTGAGTCATGACTTCATTCATTTTTGATGAACAACTGCTGTCTTTTCAAAAATTATTTCAGGAAATGGAAGAACACTGTCTCTCATAATCAGAGCAAGCAGACAGTAGTCTGTCACACATAGTCCTATTTTACAGTAAAAAGACTATAAAAGAGGAAAGGATAACACGAATGTTTCCACATGCAAACACAGATAACTTCTCTTTGTCAGAATCACGGCAACATTACAAGAGAATTCTAGACCGAATGCCAGAATCACATAAATCTTCAAAATCTCCCGTGAGCCAATATTAACACTTTCTTAGTACAGTGTGACATATACAGGTGTCCCAGCAGGAGTGAGAAAATAGCAAGCCGGTAAGATACTAGTGAGCAGAACTGCCTTTATCTTTCACTTAAATTACATTTTGCAATGAACAAGTTAAATTGTCTCTGTTTGGCTTTACTAGCAGTGTGCTTTACTGCAAGCACAAGCGCAAGCTGAACAAAAAACGGACTCTGTTGCATTATTTACAGCTCTTTGCACAAGCTGTTTTGCATAAGCATTTATTAATTGCCTGCAAAATCAGCGAAATATGTTCCGTGCGTGTCAGCTCAGCATATATCGAACATAATTGCACATTTGAGCCACACGGTTGTTTATGTCACTTTGTAATCACACTAATAATTACCAAACAACCAAGTAATTCAATGAACAGTAAATGTAACATTTAATTACTTTATTAATTTCCACATAACATGGAAGAAGGAAAATAACCAGCTCAATCTATAATTTCACTCTATTTGCAAACCCTATCTTCATGCAGATATATGGGAGAAATTATCAAAACACAACACAGGAGATGCACAAACATAACTCAGTGTTTGCTTGATGTTTCTTGTGTTGGCATCTCTCCTGCATGGAGCTTTGAAAATTTATCCTATAACGTCAAGCAACTTCAAGGCATCCTGGACTTCGAAAATTAAAAGGAAAAGAAAAAAATAAATAAATTCTGCACTGAGATACAAATTCCACCTTCTGTCAGGAACTTACTGATTAGAAAACTCTTTATAGGTTAAGCCAACCATTACATTTTTATGTTGCTATATATTTCAAAGCATAAAAAATAAAATATTTTCTCCATAAAACCTTTCAAAACCGTAAATACTAGCACAGTCCACAGCTCCAGACGAAGTTGCAATTTATTATTTATCTGTTTTTATATTCTGCTATGGTATCTTTTTCTTTTATAAGCCTGGCAAGTTTCCCACAGAAGTTTCTTCATCAGCAGTTATTTTAAACTGTAGTCCTTCATAGTCCGTGCTGCTCATATGCTGAACCAGTCCTCAAGAACTGAGTAAGTTTTAGCAGTGAAGTGTCTTGGTTTGGGGAGACACAACAAAATCTCTGCAGTTGATGAGCATTAAGAAAGCTTTTTAAAATTGAAAGGCATCATTCTGAACCATGCCTGAATTAATGCTGAGCATGATTTTTTCACAAGCGTTTCTGCATTCACACTGCCTTTGGTAACAGTGCTCAAGACAAAGCTCAAGTTTTCAGTGTCAAATTGTGCAAGCCAGTTGCATCCACCCTCAGAGGAGAGCACGAAATCCTGAACCTGAGTTTCCCTGTCTGGTGCCTCTCTCGTCTAGAACAAGAACCAAAGAGCAGGCTATTTTTGTGGTAATTTTTATGAGCCACCAGGCGAAGTGCATTCGAAATCTATGCTAACTGGAAATCCAGATGTAGCCTCTGACGTGCATAAGGCTATTTTTCCTAGAAACTATCACTAGATGTAAGTGAGTATCATCAGAACATGGCATCCTCCCTGGAAAGCAACATCTGCCATCTCTGATCAGCCTATTAGGCAGAAATAACTGTGTTGCACAGCTACCACATAATGTGTTTGACTTTCAGTGACAATGGCAAAAGGTCTGGGCCGGCTCTCACAGACAACGTGCTGTAATCGTCAAAGGACTCAGCCAAACCTTCGTTTGTCCTGGCCTGCGAGGCATCGGGAAGGAGCTGATTATTTGTGCTTTCTTCAAGTTGCACAGTGATGATCTTAAAAGTTGAATCTCTTATTGAAGTTGCACTTTAATACTAGGACAAATGGGAAGGGGTCAGCACCTATTAAACTACAACTTAGACCTACTGTGCAGATAGCATACCCCAGATCAGAGCTGAGGCCCACCTGTATCTACACTAGAAAAATGGCTCCAGATGAGCCTGGAACCTGTCTCATCTCAAAATAATTTTGTAGCATATCTGTTCATTTATATTGTACTTCTTTTATAATTTTTATAAACTTTCAGAAATTCATTGACAATTGACCACCTGGGTAGTTTACCAAAAGATAGACTGAGAAAGTAGTGAAATAGACTGAATATAAAAAAAGGCTTCAGTGCAAAATGTAAATGTTTTGCTTTGTCCTTGATGTTTAATACTCATATCTTTCAGTTCATCTACTTTATTTTATTAGACTTTCACCTTATCCCTCACATTTACTCTGACACATAGGAGTTCTTAATTCAGAGAATAAATATAGTACAATGCAAAGGGTTATGAACATAAAAAATGCATTAGAGAAAAATGTAAATGCTCAGATTTGTCCTTGATATTTAATACTCATATCTCTCAACTCATCCACTGTATTTATTAGACTTTCACCTTATCCCTCACCTTTGCTTTGACAGTAAAAACTTCTTAGTTCATCAAGGGGTAAGATTGCTTGTGCTGAGCACTGAATAGTACTCCTGCTGCAATTGCTAAACTTACCATGGGTTTTGTAGCTGGAGACACTGCTTCTGAAAGAAGAGTCTGAGAAGTTTTGAATAAAAGCATTGGTGCAGAGGCCCATATAACATCAGATTGTTCTTGTAGTTAGAGGAATTAAACAGTCATTTCTATTTGAAAGCATTGTACTGGGAGCTCTACACGCATGTTAGTACTGCTACCAGCAAGGATCTGTGATCATTTGCACTTCTAACGTCAGCAAAGGAAGTGATAGAGCTCATCTATTTCCAATTGCATTATGTATGATAACACTGAGATGTAAGTCAGCTTGGCTTCAATCAATACCTTGAGTGATCAGTTGGTGTCAGTTGTTTTACTATATGTATTTTTATGCGCAAGTGCAATACTGATTAAATTTTTCCATCAAGTTAATAATTAGTATGAAATAAAGGCCTATTAATTTTTAACAAGACAATCAACTATTATAAATGAGGGTGGAGTTGTCCTGGTCAGAGCTGTCCTAACAATCTACACCTTCCCCCACTGTCTGGAGTAATTAGGATTTGGTACTGTTACCAACAGTCATTCAGCTGACTTTAGTTTTTAAGAGCTAATTTTCAAAGTCGTTTGATAATGTATCTAAAGATACTTCAGTGCTGATCTAGAACCAAAGCTTAAACAAAAATCCCGTTAGTTTCCCCAAAGAGAGAGCAAGAAATGTCTCTAGAACTGAGACAGTTTATACCAAATACTGCTACTCCTATGAAAAAGAAAAATGAAAAGATAATAATTTGACTAAGATAGGGTGTTGAAGTGTTGATAGAAATCTAACTTACATAATACAAAGACAAATGCAAAGGTTTAAAATACCAGATAATTTTGAAACCATTACAATGTGCCTGAGTGATTCTCTATTAGGAAGTCTCAAAAAAGCATGTAATTTCATCTTCCACGAAAGCTGTAATGTCTCTGTTGGGTGTGTTAAAAATGGCATTTCAACCTCCCCTCTGAAAGTCTTTGATTTTGTGGGTTTCTGGCAGGCTGCTGTCATTACTTTAATGCATTTTGTGTGTATTGTAATAACATAAATGTTTTAATGCATTTCTTCTCAGATCAATCTGGACAGGTATCTCTAAATCAGTCTTGTGTAATGATAGGTAAAGAAGTTATAATTGGATCAACAGGAACTATTGGCAATGAAGAAGCATTTAAACTTTATTTTGTTCGTTTCCCTGTAGCAGAACTTGTAGTAATAGACTTCTGAAAACTACTCCTACTTATATTTTTAGTTCTTAACTTTTAGAAAACACTTATGTGAGATAAAGGAACTTGGAAATGCACATGAAGTACAAGCTATAATGCATATCTCACTCACAAATCACTTGCAAACCATTTTTATAAAACTTAATAAGCCATGTACAATGATGGCGAGAGACGTACTTTTGAAGAACTGGAAGCCATCCTATTGAACCTGTCAAGAAATAGCCTCCAGTGAACATGGAGCTGCAGAGGAGAAACCTCACTGCTCCTGAAAGTAAGGTGGATTTCCTAGATTTATTAGAAAGAGAAATTTTGTTCGGCAGGTGGCATCACAACGCTTTATACAAAATTTGTTAGTCAGTATCATGGAACTGAGTCTAGCCAGAAAGATGAAATTCTGTCAGCTCTTGGGAGGCCCCAAACCTGCAAATTTTTCTCATCGAAGTCCAGTCCCCTCTGTTGAGGTAGCTAGAATATGTCTACCACTGAGTAACAGAGCATAGCGTTGGAAGCATGACTTTGGTCTTGAAAGTAAGTCATTCGGCACAACGGCCACATCAACAGCAAACCATTATCACTACTTGGAAGCAAGCATCAGCATTGTAAGGGTGTCTCCAATGTCTTACACTCATATTAAAGGTGATGATAACCTGACAACATTTAACCTCATGTCTTGTGCATATAATTGAAGGAATAATACTAAATGAATTCATTCAAGAAGGGTATCTTGAAATGCCATTATAATCACCCACATGCCATTTTACTTCTATGTGGAAACTCTATTTCTGTAAGTATACTATCATTCTAATGAAGTAAGTAGCTTATTCATTAGAGGAAAATAAAAGGTTGAAGCTTTTAGAGTTCAGCTGGGCACCATTTACTGATGGTAGCAAGAAAAAATAGAAAAAGGTCAAATTTCCTACTTCAGCAGAACAGTCAGGCAATCACTTAATGGTGTATCAAATAATAACACCACCACTGTCCTCAAGCAATAGAAAAGTTTACAAGTTTGCATGTATCAGCCAACATCCTTAAACTGGGTTGAAGATGTGTGAAGACACAGTTACTGGGTTCAACCCTTGGTCATTTCAGAAGCTCCCTATTCCAATGGCCACTACTTTCAGTGTAATGAACTATTATCCAATTTGAATACTAGAATCAGGATTTAGCCCACTGAATGGCTGACGCTCACCAATGTCAGGCTCCTCCTTGTGTTTTTTTACCACTTATTTATGCAACCTCTTGAGTACTCCCTGAAAGGTTCTTGAAATAATGCTGATCAATAACCATAAAAGGATTTTAAAAGGGATAATTTAACACTAGCACTCTCTCACAGCTGTCGGAGAAAGCCAACACAGAGTCCAGTGTTCAACCTGATCTAACCACAGTAATTAGACTCTTCAAATGTGAGCCTTATGCACATGGCCTCTTGCTCAGTAGAGACAAGTTTAGCCTTTGGCTTAACCTCTGGCTAAAATCAATCTGAAACAGCCGACATGTAAACTTCCTGAGCATTGTCATTTAATTCCACAGATTCATATTTCCTGTCATTAGGGATATGCTGTATAATTTACAGGAAATACCACTTTCTGAAGCTCTGTTGTTCTGACTTTAAGAGTTTTCTGATGTTGCCAAAGAAGTCTTTCTTTGCCTGGAGGCTACCAATAGGTTATTGAACAAGTGGCCTTTTGAAACCACTACTTAGTTCTGAGGTTTTGTTCTTACGATTTGGCCAGGTTTCCGCTCACACCATTTATTAGGACAAGGGATTGAGTTTTGCTTCACTTGGAAATTGGTTTATCCAAGCAAAAAGCTGCACTGTGGGCTCAAAAGGACTCCTGTCCAGTTCTCGCAGGCTAAATGCACCAATTCTAAATGGTAAAGATCATTAGGAGATACCTGTGGAGCCAGAGAAGAGGAAAATTATTGGAAACCATAACCAATATCAATGACACAAAATCAAGAGAAGGAGCAAATTTTGCTCTGTTTTAGGCATTTGTTGTTGTAAAATACTAGGTCTCAGACTTGCAATAGCAAGTCTCAGACTTAGCTGAAGAAGCCCAGTGTGAAAGCTCCCAGGACAGTCTAGGAGATACACAAGTACAGGCAGATGCACAGCGAATCAAGTAGCTTTAACATACAACTTAAGCAACTGAGCTGTTCACCAGAAAATTGTTTTTAGAACTTGGTAAATAATTTTAAAATAATTAAAAAAAAAAAAAAGTAGGGGGCTAAAATACACAGGCTGCTGGCCTTGTGTCTGTTTATTTATGAAAAGATTGTCAGGTAAAAATTGTGGAAGTTTGAAGATGGAAACTAGCTCTTAAAATACTAAGCATCCTTCAGTTAGCAAAGCTTTGTTTTCCTATTCCTGATCACAAAGTGCTGATGGATTTGCCTTTTGTGGTCATTATATGCATAGCTTCTCTGTGTAAAATCAAGGTTAAGTTGCTGCTAGTCAAGATGTTTTTTCTGCTTGTTATATTTTATAATTAGCCAAGATTATGACTCCTTTATATACGTGCTTGCCTTCTATTTGTACAGCTCCTAGCATAACAAGGAATCTGTAGACACTGCTGGTACATTGGTATATTTTCGATGTACCAGTCCACAGGACAGAAGATAAAGCTTTTGGACTTATATTACTTCTCTCCTCCATTTATGATACGAATAGGAGCAAATACATTGGAGAGAAACTGGACTCAGAAAGAGCAATAAGCTATGGATCAGCAGAGCCAAGAGCCCTAAAAGCAGCAGACCAAACTGGGGAGACCGGCTGATATTAAAGTTTATGTTTTCTCAGCTAAAGCATTTCCTGGATTTCACTGGGTGGCACAGATGCTGGAGGGGAAGGGGAAGCAGAGCAGAAAACCTTAGCAGATCGCTTAAACTGTCCATGAAACTGTGGCCTTAACCATTGCTGAGTGTGTAAGAGGCGGAGGTGTGATTGAACACGGAAGGAGCAAACATTGCAGATTCTTTTTGTGCACTTTCACAAGAAAGTGGATGTGTGCATAGGTAAAATTAATTCTTTTTAATGTTTACAAAAAAAAAAAAAAAAAAGGAGCACGGTGCACTCTGTCAGCCTGCTAAGCAAAACATTTCTCCTTTTATTATGGGTTAATCTGTATCTTTAGACTCCTAGGGAATTTTTTCATCTTGCTATATTCCACAAAAGGCTTAACTTTAAGGGTAACCAAATGTTATCATCCTTCCAGAACAAAGATTGTAATTACAAGAAATGTAAAGAATCCTACTTGACCTTTAAAAACTGCGCACTTAACAAACATATATATGACTGCAGACACGTCAAAAATTCTACACTTTGTAGGTATTTATTAAAACCATGATCACACTAAAAATCTTTTCCTTTCTTCCTGCTATAACTTGGGTCAATGCTTAAGTTTGTGTGGGAGCACTGCATTTTCCAGATATGAAAACTTTGCCTGTTTTTTTTTTTTTCCCAAGTGTCAGTGTATCCTGCTAATAAGACATAAGCAACTAAGACTATTGATATGTAAGGCAATCGTTAGTGTTAGTTAAAGGAGAAAGCTAGGAGCTTGAACATAGATCTTTCTAACTCTAAATTTTGTCTGTGCTTCCTTAGACAACAAACCTTTCTGTGGGGAATATGGGGGAAAGAAAACCCCTGTATCAATTCCCTGAGCATACGCTTATTCAGTACATGCTATTCTTTATGTATATTAACAAATCAGTAACAGTTTCTCCTGTAACAAAGTCATGGGCCTTAGCATGGTCCCGTCCTTTGCAAATGGTAGCATTCAAACTACAGACATTTGGAGCATAGAACTGCATGGAGCCGTCACTCATGTAAGCTTGTATTTTCAGTATTTTCTTCTTGAGAATATGGAAGAATTTTTCTTCATACTTTAAAATGCTGACGCTGGCATAAATCCAGGATGAAAACTGCAGCACAAAAGGGAGATGTTTCATAAAGTTATGAGTGATTGAAAACAGGGAGTTACAATGCTAACTACTTTTCAACGTTAATTATAGAAGCTGCTACCAGGCATATTCTATAAATACCCACCCTCTTCTCTAGAAGTAACAAGAGCACTTTCTGTGATCCTGTTATCACACCGAAACAGGAATTCTCATCATTTTGCATTGTTAACTGCATTTTGATGCAGAGATTTGTCTCACATACAGAGCATTTACAATTCTGCAGACCAGAAGAGGCTTTTTCTGTTCATGGGTGCATAATATATCTGAAGTACTGTAATTATGGCAATGTTTTATTTATTTGACTGCCTCTTAATAGCCAGAACTGGGAGTAGTCATCTTTCTTGGACGACTTACCCACAACAGAACAAAGTTTGGGAATCTCTGCATACATTTAAAGTGAGATTTCCTGATTGTCTGGGGCATTTCTTGAGCCCAGTTTCATAATTTGGTATGAAGAGGAAGCTGAGCCCTGCACAGGTGCAAGGACCCAGCAGGAGAACCAGAAGACCAGTACACAGAAGTGGTACCTATCTTAGTGTCAGACCACAGGCAGGGCTCTGAATTAACTATCTGGAGTGAGTTTTCCTGTATTTCCCTCTCTTTTTGTTTGCAGCCTTGGGTGGTTACTTCAAGTAATATTTGAATGTTCCCTCATTATGCATCACTTTAAGAACTTCGTATTAGGGATTTCAAATTGCCTGGTCTTCTTACCAGTGTAGGTCACACAGCATATTTCTGTTCTTTGATGATGAGACTGCTGCAGTAAGCTTTGCATTTCCAGAGGAAATACTGGCAGTTATAAATTCTGTATTGGTTGTCTTTGCTAATCTTCCTGAAAAAATTTCCACTAGAAATTTCCAGCAAGTAAAAAAACCCCACCCATGCATTTATCAAAACTCATGAGAAATGCAGCTTCTGATGGTGATTTCTGTCTGCTAAAGGCATTAAGGCGACATCTTGGGGCATTTCAAGGGTGTTTCCAGACTCCTGATTCTCCCCACACACTGGGAGCTAAGCATTCACTACCTATTCAGAGTCACTGTTTTATTTACAAATTTATGGTTATATGCATGTAACTACTATTAATAATTATAATTATTATTAAGTAACATTTATTTTATTTATTAGGTTGGAAAATTGGGTAGACAATTTGTGACAATGTCATCCAATATCAATGTGAAAATTTTAACCAAAATACGTTCCAGGGAGTGCTGTAGTAACAAGGATGTGATGGCAACCCGTGATCTTCACAATAAAGCCCCTCTTCACAATTCTAGAAGCTGAAATGGCCAGTTCATTCCATGAATGAGGAAATTAATGTTTTGTTTGCTCCTGTTTTGTATTTGCAAGTGACCTGAGCACAAGCACAGAGGAGCGGTTTTAGGAAAATGAAATCATGATTGGATACTGGCAAGTCCAGTTTATAAAATATGAAAAAGAAATATTAAGCTTACAGCAGGACTTCATGCTATAATCTTTGGTGAGACAGTCTGAGGTAAATTACTTAATAGCTATCCTATTTTAGACTTTTAATAAAAGTGCTATAGTCTGTATGTTGAGTATATTCCCATTTCTCCTTCTTCCTTCTATTCAATGTGATATATGTTGGCTGTAAAGATCTTAATATCTTGCTACCAATGGAAAAACTTGCATAAGGGTGATTGATCTAAAAACTGATTACCATTTCAGCCTGAAGACATGTTCTTTTCCCTTCCCCCATCATAAAAATCTTACATTATCTTTCCTTACTACAGTAAGTGCAGTGACTCCCATTGAGTTGGAGCACCCTGTTTGAAAAAGTCATAATTAAATAGGTGAACCCTTCTCACATCGCACTCTAAAAATGTCAAGAGGTATTTCTGAACAGCCCATAATTGGTCTTTCACATATTTCCTGTGTCAAACATTTATGACTAGCATAAAGCTCTTCTGTAGTAAATTTTTGCCAGAACTAATATCACAGTTTTGAAGCACAATAGCATAAATACAAGATCTGGGTTTTTACTATATGTTCTACTCTTACATAGCACAGAGGGAAAAAAAATCAGTTTAAACTAATGTGATCTAATGGAAAGATATTCACATGTACACAAAAAGTAAAAGTCAGCGTGAATTATGTTCTTAAGCCTCTTTATATCTTTTAAAAGTTTTATTCTCAACATGCAGCTGTTTTACTGGGAAAATGTTAAAAGCAATACACTCTCTGAGAAACTTGCAGCTCTGGGATGTTGGACACAATCTCCCTGATTGGTATTAAAAACCTGATTAGAGATCAAAGCATGTGTGTACACCTTAAGCCTAAATGCCAGTTAAAAACAAAGCTGATTGCTGTATCAGGCTTCTCATGAGGTGGGAGGCTAAACCAGAACTCACCCATTTTTGTTTCATGGAGGGTTCCCTTTTTAAGGGCTTTATTAGAATGGTGTTCTCAAGTCACATATTGTGCTACACAACTACACAACTACAAGCAGTAGTTGCCTGGTTAGACTTCCATAGCTGGCCAGTTTTCAGACAACTCCACAGAAAGCTCACTACTTCGAAAAAATCAATTACTTTTTTTCACAGAAGTGATTAAATATGACCTAAAATTATCAGAACACCCAAAATGTGGCATTTTTGAAACTCCAGTGAAGGAATATTAAGGCTATATCACAGAGAACTTTCATGTTGTTTCCTTCACCCCTTTCTAACTACTATGCTTTTACATTTCCTTTTCTAAAGGGAGTTAGTAGGGATGTACCTGACAGCATATCTTCACAGGTATTTTCCAAGGAATTTTATTATTTTGAGCATTTCCATATGCTCAGATTAAAACTGTGTGAAGATGATAGATTTATAGTTAATGTATACTACCAGAATTATCCCCAAAAAACTATTCTAAATCAATGTCTGTTCTGATTTCTCCCTAACCAGGAGACTAACTTTAGGCTGTAGATCCATGAAGAAAAACATTAGCAATTGCTCCCCGAGGTTAATACAGTGCTTCAAAGAAGGAGCATTTAATTCCCATAAGTACAGAGCTGATTCAAAGAAATCCTGTAAATGATGAGCTGAAAAGAAAGAAGCATTTAACCGTGCAGAAATAACATGTTTCATTGCTCCGACACCAAGAAATTACGCTGCGCAGTCTGGAGCTCCATCTCCTGGTGCTTGTCCAAGAACTAAAATCATTTCCAAGTGTCTCCTAATCTAATCTACACACAGATACCTCAAAGCACCCAAGCTACATTGCAGGGGCAATTGCAAGATTCCTCACCCCACAGCGAGTCCAGTTTTAGGCTTGTAACCCCTGCGGGGAGGGGAACGCAACTTTGCAGAATGCTCTTCTGGGCCGCTCTGGACTCACTGGGTCAGTTCCCCAGCTCCTTCACCATGGGCTACGCTTAAACAGCATGAACCTGCTTTCAGTGAAAAGCACGGGCGTTTGTGCATATTGCCCTGCTCGCAAGTTTTTGAGAAGGGTGGAGACTGCAATTATGCAAAAGCACTGTGCAAAACAGAATAAAAATTATGCATTCTAATGTATTTATTTGGTTCTCAGTTATAAGATGCTGAAGGAACTGTCATTTGAGGGTCAGAGCATTGCCTAGGAAATAATGATATAAATTTCTCAGTTAAAGTGGAAACTTTTCATTTAAAACCTTTTTTCTTTAATATATAAAAATATGTATGTATGTATGTATGTATGTACGTATAATTCTCAAATACAATTTTTACCAGAGATGTTAAAATGTGATTTCTACTTGGCAAAATATAACTTGGCCAGGGGAAATACCATACAGATAGGTGTACTAAATGTACAATAAACAAGTGAATGTAATACATGAGGGAATAGACAAATCAAGGTTAGGATGCCTATTTGGTACAATGCATTATATGGTCACAACGGGAGGCTAAGTTAATGAATTTTGTCTATGCATCAGCCACAAAAACATCCGTAATAGGAAAGACACCACAATTAATACATTTCAGGTATATTTCTGACAGAAGAAGAAAATTAGCACTATTATGAATATTAATTATTTTATTTGAAGCTTTTTCTGTCATCTTGCTGGTAAATGTACCCATTCTTGTCATACTCATATTAATTTTTCTCCATGAATAGATTCAGAAGTGAATATCCCATCATTTCTTAAGAAAGATCATTATGAGAATCATTTAGAATGTTTTTGCTTCTATTACCGTATTTACAAGTAAATAAGCTATTTTATTCAGCCAATCAAAACCACCATAACTAAAATACATTGCTATTGCTGTACGGTAGCTGGATCATTAATTTAATATACAAACTTCAATTTAGATAGGGGCTTTTTATTAGCACTGCCAGTGCAAGCATAGTCAATCTAATAGTTAAGTTTATAACTTACCTGGTTTTACTTTATTTCTTCATCATTTGAAGGTTTACAGGATCACATGGAAATCTAAATCTACTCAAGAGAGGACCCTCATGAAAGAAACAGAACATAGAATGCAGGATGGCAGTGTCATTGGGAATGAGTGGTAGCTGTGGTCTGTGTTTAATTTAAGTAACTGTCACTTGTGCATTTTTGACCAAGTGCTCATTGCTCTCCCTAGTTCGTTTGCGGTCTGGCTATCAGCAATTGAACCCAAGTCCTGTTTTATTATCCTAGTGTAAAAAGATATTAGCCTCATCAATTCAAGCTAGTTTATTCCAGATTTGTCCCACTGTGAGAGCAGACATTAACCCGTAAATTGGTATAGCTGTACTCAGCTGCTCAGTAAAGTAAGGTGTACCCATTTCTCTTTCAGAAGCTACTCTTAAATTTCGTGAACTGAATAACACTTTTAATGTGTTAAACATAAAGAGGAAAGAATAAAATATGAAGTGGAATATGAAGGGGAACGACTGAAATCATGGACAAATAATATTAAAGATCTTTTGCAATATTTTTTTTAAGAGTAGGAGTAGCATACACTTGTATCTATTCTTAAGTTTAATCGCATGTAGTCTTGATCCTAAAAAGACAGATGAGAATTGATTTGGGACTATGAACTGCCTTTCTTGTGAATTATTATGCAGCAAATTCCAGTAATATATGTCCATCCTCCCACAGGGAGCAGAAAATACTAGAAATCACTGGCATTATGTATGTGGCCATTCTCTTAGAAACTATTATTGCTACTCAAATTATTGCGGATTCTTATTACAAGGCACATGCCTGATCAATAACACGCTTTTCTTAGTTCTCTTACCAACCTTTCGCTATATTAGACATGGCTGATGTTGTAACTTAAAACTTGCCAGGAATAATGCAGAAAATTTTCAAAGCATTGTTTTCAGCGGGAAACTTCAAGTAGCTGTGCTTTTCTGCTCTTTTCTTGCAGCCGTCTGACAATTCTTTAATGAAATCTGACCTTAAGCTCAGACTCCAACAACACTCAAATGCATAGTAATTCTTTAAGGTGAGTTTGTAATTCTACCCTAATATTTCTCCAGGCATTTGTCTCTGTGACTCTGCATGGATCACATTCAGCCCTGGCATGAACAGGTGAAGATGACAGAGCATGATGGTTGATCTACATCAGGTTTATTACACAAACTCTAATGATTTTTTAATTTTGGTAGTATTATTATAATTTATGATTCTTTTTATAAGTTAATTATTACACAGCCTGTATTATTTTGCCTGTTGGTGCAGCCATTAGAGAACTGCAAGAGGTTTCAGACTTCCAGCTGGAGATTTCCCACAGGAATGCCATCGGCTGGACCTGAACCTTAATTAAGCTTGTACCCTAAAAAGGAAAGCAGAAGGCTGGCTCGCACTTCTTGCTCAAGGAGGGTCTGCTGGTTAGAGTCAGCGTAAGGAGGACTGAGCTGTACAGCTACTCAGTAGACTTTGTGTGAGGCTGCAGGCTTTTATGCTACTTAGAAAATGCAGGCTGGGCTGAATTAATATTATCTTAAATGTGTAATATGCCTGTAAACACACCAAGTCTAACTAGCCAAAATAGTTCTGCTTAGCCAAGCAATCTGTAAGCCACTCTTTAGCTGTTCAACCTCACTCACTGCTATAGTGTGCTAGTAGCATTGTACCTTGTTCCTAGGAAGCATGTGCTCATTCTTACAGTGGTAGCATGTACTTATAGATCCACAGAGATCATTACAATCATGACCTTTTAAAATGAGCTAGTGCTTGAAAATTCTAGAGCCAAAGACCTTTTATGTATTTTTGATTCTGGAACCTTGTTGCAATGAATCTCAAATACACCACCAAACAGAGCGATCCCGAATGAGACTCTTTTTGCTAAACTTACTCTACGATGGAAGAAAAGGCTTCTCATAACAGAAGACCTCCTAAGTGCATTCCTTATCCTCCTGATGTTTATTTTCTGTTTTGATGAAGATTTTCAGCATCACATCATTAGCAGTTTCAATAGCACAATCTCATTTTCTGTCATGTAATTAATGAAAATACTGACTGATACTTAATGTAAGGTCAACCCTTCCATTAATAATTTCTCTGCAACCTAATTATTCCTACTTTTTATGACTTATCATTAGCTTCCCATTAGCTAGAAGCTTCCCTTGCTTACTAACATTGTGATGTTCTTCAGCTTAACCCATGCAATCTTGTGAGACACGTATCAGCTGCATTAGTAGAACATAGAGAAATTAGGTCTACCATTTTCCCTAAACCCACAGAGCAATTCTCACCAAAGAAAGGCTGTAGCATGTTTTGCCACCACTGTCCCTGGTGAACCAATGCTGTACTTTATTAATCATATTTCTGTGATTTTAATTAATCATTTCTTCAAACTATTTTAAACCTTATGTGATATTGAGTCAGACACAACCGAATCCAGTTTGCACCTTAACTGCGTAACTGGAGTTAGCTATTACTCCCACTATTGTGCTATGGCGAGTCCTACGGCTGTTCAGATTTGACCAGTTAAATTACAGTGTCTTGGTTTTTTAGATTACCTCTGAATTACAGTGCCTAATGTTAACAAACTCATTGTGAAAATATTAGCTTGTGAGTTTTGACCAGATGACTAGAGAGAACCACCAACTTCAGCTACTACCATTACTTTAGAACTAGCTGTTGCTTTTAAGCCTGTATTTAGTGTACTATAGCATACTGACAGAGTACCTTTTTTAAGGAACACCGGCATAATTTCCTTACCAAAGAAGCAGTAATGATTACAATAAGCTCTGTACTTGACTAAGACAGGGTGACTGACAAGGAAACCACCGGACGAGAACAGAGCAGACCTTACAATGCTGGGTAACCTTGGACACGCTACAACTATGGGGCGTCAGGTTCCCCATCGCTAGGTAACACAGGGCATATAAACTGCTTTCTTCAAGAAGTGCATTGAGATCCATTAATGTTACATATGAAGGAAACTGTTATTAACTATTTTACTAGAGACTAGAGGCTGGGTATTTCCCAAAACCTCGTTAAGCGAACCCAATAAAAATCCCACAGGAGGTCTTACAGCACACTTCTTCGTGCATCCACTCAGTATGGTCGGCACCTTTCTTCTCCAAAAGGGACCTCCAAGTCTTTTCATGGTTAGAAAGTCAAATCCCTCTCATTAGGTATTCCTAGAATATAGGACTTCATGACAGGACTCAATCTCATATATAAATATATCCATTGACACTAAACAACCTCCAACCTTTCCTTCTTTTAGGTGCAAATTTCCGATGTCAGGTTTGGGGACAGTAAAGAATTTCCACTAACTATGCAGTGCACCTGCAGGCTTAACACAACAAGTTTGTGCTGTGGGTTTTCTTCTTGCTCCTGTTAAATTGGCCTTTTGAAGACTAAGGGCTTGTGAGCTTTGCATGTTAAAGGCTAAACTCTTGTTATAGTGAAACTGATTTTTTTAAGGCTTGAGGGAGATTGAAGGTAAATTGAAAAGAACACCATGGAGTCCTTGTGCAAGTCATTCACCTTGTAGAGCTCTAGGCTGAGAGAGCTCAAATGCCACTCTACATAACAAGCTCAAAAACACTGATTTAAATAACAAGCACAAACGCCATTTGGGATCCACATTGAGGCATTTGTGGATTGTGCAGCCTGAACTCCCAAACAACATTATTTGAAGAAAAAAAGAAGACCAATTCCTTTTTTAAAGCGGAAATTCAGGGACCAAGTCTCAAAAGCATTTGAACATTTCAAGGACTATTGCTATACCAAATTGTTCTTAACTACAAATATTAAACTTTAAAAGGGACAGAGTACCTTTTTCAAATTCAAATTATTAGCTTCAAGTCTCACAAGGATAATAAATCTATGCATATTCTTGTCACTTCAACTTTAGCAGAAAGTACAATATTTGTGCTTTAAAGCTGAAAAGTTAATGCTTGCTGACAAGTGATATAGAGGATGTCTAAACACCATCTTAATGGCTCAAAAATTATACACAAGAACCAACACTAAAACTCCTATATCTAATGCTGATCAAATAAAAATATTTGGGAGGGTGTAACAGACAGATTTCACAGAAGAAAGATGCAACATGAACCACTAAATAGAAAGATATCACATTTGGCCAGAGAAGTCCTTTGGTACAGATCTTTGTTAACCGGAATATCATGCAAGTACTGCGATGTATTCGTCCAGTCATTATAACTTTCTCAGCTATGTTTAAATGCTGTTGTTAAACTTCAGTGGAACTGTATGCAGCTCATTTGGACAACTCTCCATATTTAAAAATTTTGTCATAACTAAAAAACAACGCATTTTCAACAATATGGAAGAATATTTGCTGTTTTTTACAGAACTTTGCATTTTGAATAAAATTATTTATCCATAAGACCGTTTACGTTCATGTTAGAAATTAGGTTATTTCACCTGATCACCATCAGTTTTAAAGATTTTTGGTTCACCAAAAAAGGCAAGATGCTAATTTTTCTTCTTTAAAATGAAGAAAAATACATATTTTGGAAACAGATCCCGTGTCTTCTAAAAGGATAAATTTTATGGAAGTCTTTCTTTTAAGTCAGCTGAGCTCAGTGTTTTGCTGGTTTTAACAGATTTTTTTTTCAATTCAAAAGTGATTTAAAAATCCTTTCTTAGACCAGAATGGTACTTTTATTCAAGAACTAGATCATATTAGAAAAAAAAAAAGAATAGTGAGCAAGATCTTCAGAAGTATCTTAGTTCCTATGAAGATTTTTAGAAATACTTATGTTAAATGGGCATCTAAACACCATTTTGGGAATTTCATTAAGTTAGAACTAGGTGCCCCCTTTTTAGCTGTTGTGAAGATGATGAATTGTGCAGGAAACATATGCAGATGTAATGCAAGTATGTGGCTTAAGGCAAAAGCAACAGGTAAGAAATTAAATGTCTGTTTTCAAATTCAGTTAGTTTCAGCATAGGGTAATTTTTCCTTATTAGTTTTTCAAGTTAGCTTTGAGACAAGTCCTACAATTCATATACAGTCAAAGCTCCCATTCAGTCAATGGGAACTCTGCCCACTTGCAGGAGTACAAGCTGCAGCATTTGGCCCTAAGAATTTAATATAGCTATAATGACTCATTATTGAATATTTATTTGAATAACAGCTGCTTATTAAGTGTATTAATCTCAACTGATGAATGCAAAAACTGTTTAGTGAAAAGCTGTTTTTCTTTACATTAGTATGCAATTATTTAACTGAAAGGTTCAAAGAGACACATCTAATTACAGTGTTGCTTTAACAGTATTTAAGCATCAGTTATTAAAATATCATTTGAAATATGCTTATGGACCTCCTGTAGTGTTAAAATGCAAAATTCTGCTTTCAGATTAGTACTTACAATAGGTTTCCTTTCAATACTGAACAAATCCTTACAAAATCTGCTTAATGTAAAGCATTGAACTGTTTCCTGTAAAACAGAGCAAGAATATTCAAGAATTCCTGTGTGTGCAGAATGCATATGTCTATGTTCAGGGTGAGATTACTGATTGAAAATCAAAATTAGTGATGCACATTTACAAACAGGCAGTTAAGAATCCTGTTGCTGAAATGGCATTTATGGGGAAAGCATCTATTAATACTGAAAGTAGTCGGCCACGCAGTTGCCTGTTATTAGAGAAATAAAGATACTTATCACTAACTGCAGCAAAACTAATTCAGCTTGCCATTTAGCATCTTCAAATATTTGTCCTCCAAATACTTCAACTTGCCTGTAAGAAAATATCACAAGTATCTTGGTTGTGGTCTGGTGTTTTAGCCATCCGGTTTTTGGGGATACTTGTTCCTCCATCACATGCTTCCAACAGGCTGCGGAGGACAGATAAGCAGTGCATTTCACTCCTCAGAAATTCCTGCCAGGCTCTGTACACCTGACACGTGTGAAGAGAACAATCAGAGAAAGTATCTTTGGTGGCTAATGTAGCATGTCAAATGTCTAGCAAAATTCTGGTTGGTCAAAGACACATAAGGAATCTGGATAAAAGGAGGCAGAGCCATAAACAGGCATATGGATGATAAGAGCCAGGTACTTTCCCAGCAGCTTCATGCTTCAAAGAAAGCGTGATGTGGTAGAGCTGCTCATCTGCTGAACTTGAACAGGAACAGTAGAAGTCTGAATGACAGTTCCCAGACTCAGAACAAATTCTCTGCCCTATGGCTTAGGCACATAATAACTATCCTTGCTGAACTACTAAAGTACAGGTTTTCAGTCTTTCACAGATGCAAGGTATTAAGAAAGCCTGTTAGATTCTTTTCTCACTAAGCCCCTAAACTGCTCAGTTAACCTCTTTCCGCTCTTAAACTTCAGGCCAACATATTATTATTATTGATTCTTTCTTTCTTTCTTTTTCACGTTGGTGTTAATGTTATTGATCTTTCTGACTCACACTGTAATCCTGTCACTTCTGTTTTCTTCTCTGCCTTCTGTTTCTTATTTCTCATGGGGAGGAGGTCTCAGTCCTCCTTGTTCAGGGCTCAGGTTGTGTACCTGGGTGCCTCCAAGGTCAGTACATGCTGTGGTTGTACCAAACAGGGACAGGAGGGTTGCAGACAAGGAAAGAGGGCAGAGAAGCTGCAGGGCAGCTTGCAAAGAGTACTTCCAGTTAATGTTAATTAGCCATAAACCTCCCTAGACTGCTCAGCCTAGAGACAGGCTATTGGCTTGCTCCTTAAGATCTCTTGTCATGCTGTCAGCTTCGTGTAAGTAACAACTAAACTGAGAGAGCTCTGAGATTGTTGCCTCTTTCACACAGTGTCTCCTTGATTCACTTTGCTCCATGCTCCCTTTTTGCATCCGTTTTTTCCTACTGTAGCAGGATTGCTATTTTGTCCCATGTTTCTATTGCTACCAGATCATAATCTCTACCAGAACCAGGGTATTGGGCTCTGCCAAGTATCAGGGTTCATTAGTAGGGCTGTGGGTTGTTCCTTCTAAACAGAAAAGCCAAGATATATCACAGCGTTCATACTTTACTTTCATTGTTTGTAGAGACAGTGGCAGCAAGCCAAGCTCTGGATGGCTTCACAGGCCTTGAGAAACAGGACTTGTTTGGGGAACATTCATGTAGGAGGCAGGGAGAGAAGCCTCAGACCACCACCTCTGCAGCAAGCCCTGCCCTCAAGTGACAGGCACCACTCAGCTCCACACACATGAGATTTCTGACTCAGGCAGTTTCCCCAGGAAGAACAGTCGTGAAACAAAGAAACATACAGAGGATTCACATGTGGAAATTCCAGGGTTAATTTTTCCAGTCAAATAATAGCACATAGGAAATACGGGTCATCTTCTGTGTTGGGGAGCTTAAGCAGAAGCATTTGTATTGAACAATAATAATAAAAGTGGTGACCAGTGCAGGAGGTTCTTACTCACCATCACTGTGGTCCAACAGCCTTGGTGACCTTAGCACAGAGGTTCTGAATCCATCACTGACCATCAGCACTAAAAAAAAAAAAAAATAAAAAATTAAAATAAAATGAAATAAAATCAGGTCTAGGACTTTACAGCATCGATTTAAAAGTAAACTTCCTTAACTTGTGATCTAATTGTAGATTCACTCTTGGGACTTGCAATCCTATTACTGTATCACTAGACCTGGAGAGGGCTTCTTTAAGTAAAAACTGAAAAGCAGAAAACAAGCAGAACCAAGAAACATAACATTTGCAGCCTCCCACTTTCAGCAGTGTCTTGGAATAAAAAAGTTAGACATTTTTAGTAACAGCATTATAACACTTGCTTTCCCAGTAAATAATTATTAGCCTCCAGCTCAAAGTTGTCAGCTAGGTGAAGGGCAATTGGTGTTAAGGCAGCTCTATGGCAAGTGTGGCAGGGAATCAGCTGTCAGACTCAAATCATAGTTGCATTCTATTTTCTTCCCTCAAAAAGTATCTAGATACATTAATACTCTACATTAAAAATTACCGGCTGCTAGTTTGCAAGAGATGTGTCAAGAATAGCGTGTAGTATAGCAGAAGTTCAGAAGTATGGGTATGCATATTCCATGTTTCCTTTCCAAAAGCGGCCTTGCTGAGTCCTTGCCTTTTGGCTCCTACTCCTGCCTTCAGTATAAGAGGACTCAGAGAAGGGAATTGTAAGAGACTTTCAGTCTCCTACAAAAGCCCTAACCTAATCACAATGCTGGTGCCTCTTTAGATCCCTACAGCAGGATCTAAGGGGCTCTTAGAGGTGATTATGGGCAACGCCTCAACACAATGCATGAGAAGAAGAGCAGTGTAGCAACAGGAGTCCTGGTCCCCGCTGTGAGACCTAACCGGGGCTAGCGGCAGCTATCAAACTCTCTGCATGGGAACCCAGCAGGAGAATGGCAACAGCTCTTAAACCCTCTGCAGGACATTAGAAATGAGTACTAAAAAATACCAGAAAATCACATAGGAGTACTTAAATATTACTTGATCATTAACATAGTAATTACATCAGCGCTGCTCCTGCCTGATGCCATAATTTAAGAGGTTTCAGCATTTTCATTATAATCAGTAGCGGTTTTTTCCTGTGGTTCATTGCCTACAAAATGTTCACTATGGAAAAAAAAAAAGAGAGGAAGAGACCTGCCATGACAGCAATTAACATCCACTGTGGTGCTTGTCCATCCCTGAGCTCCAAATCACTCTGGTTGGTGCTTCATCAGGCTTCGGGGGGCCACACAAGGCACATTTGATCCTGAAAGCTTTTAATAGAGGCTTTTAACTAAGATCTTTAACAGAACCTTTTCTGAGGAAGCAGGACGCTTCTCAAGTATGCATATGCCTATTTTTTTTCTCTTTTCGCCAACATTTTAAAGACAAGGTTCTGGATTTACTAGGTTATGTGGAACATGCAGTAGTGCTTCTACAATAATTTAGACCCCAACTACTGTGCAGAACGCATTTCCTAAGGAGGCTATAATCTCTGACATAAGCACATAGAAAGCAAACTATTAAGCTTTGCTGCCATCAAAAAGAAACTTCAAAAAAGTTATCAGATATGAATTTATCTAACAAGCTCTCACACATTTTGCACATGGGAATGTAAATGATGGTTCCTATCTACCAACCAGATTGTGTGATTAATTAATGCATTACAAGAGAAAAAAGTTTGACATTTAAAGCAAGACTTGGGTGACTCTCCCAGTGCATTAGTTTTTATGGTTTTGATCTGAACTGGGCAAAGAATTACAACATTCAATCAACTTGAAGTCTTTGTATCGATCTGCATAGAAGATTAGAAAAAAAAAGATATATTGTCTCACTATAAGCCTTTTCTAGTTTTATTTGCTTTGCAAGAGAGCAGTATTTTTCTGAGCACAGATTGAGTGCAATGGCTCCATAAAACAGCCCAGGAGGCTTCTGCAGCACCATTAGAAGTGCTTTCTCTCTGCTCAGAAGCTACTGAGCAATATTGCTGAGGAAATGGAATCCCCTGGTATATTATTCCCACAGCTGCCATGATGAACCAGCACTTGAAATTCACTTGAAATAATTCTGGGCTGTGGCGACTATGATAAAAGTAGTGTAGTGAATTTCTCCCCTAAAACATTGCTTGCTGTATGAATGACTCCTTCAGAAATTAAATACCTTGGGAAATCACTTGAGATGAGAGAATTAATATTAGGATCATAATTGTTGTTTTTCAACTTCATGACACACAGTTTTTATTTATTTATTTTCCCCTCTTCTCCCTTCTTTTTCTTTTTTTTTTTTCCTTTCCTTCTTTCTGGGCTCCAGTTTTCCACAAGCAGATTGTGGTTGCCTTGAATTCATCTGTTAACTGAAATTACCCTCCGAGTGCTGAAAGGAGCTGTTGGACTCAGCACAGATATGGGCTCTGGCACACAAGGAGATAATTTGGGAAGTAGCTGTGACTCAGGGTACAGTTCTTCCTGTGCTCCCGTCACTTGCATAAGGTAGGGAAGAGGTGGGGATGCAAAGTGTCTTCTCTCACCCGTTCTCAGGGTGCAGCTGGCCCAGGCTGCCTCAGCAGACTGGGTTACTTTCATCTCCTTTGAAGAGGGTTTCAGTGACTATAAAAGAGCATGTTAGCAAGAAATGATAAGCCAAGCATGGAACAAATTCTATCGTACCCTCCATAGAAAGGCAAAGCTGGTGAGAATTAACAGACCATTTATGCAATACCCTTTGAATACAAGCAAAAGGGAATCTTCCTGAGAAAACGGAGGCATCTCCTCTCAAATTAATCCATGCCATCGAACCACTGTAACTGAGAAGACCGTTTGTTCCCAACTGTTTAACTTTGCCACATTTTGTACCACCTGCAATGACATTTCATTACTGTGGAGTGACAGCAGCAAAACCACCATGCAGCTATCAGCAGGAAAGGAAATTAGTGATGTTATGATTAACAAAACAGCTCTGACTTAGCCAATGCTGAGAGAGAACAGCCTCCAAAGGAATCAAATACTGCAAGTATCAGGAATGAAATATCAGCACCACCCTGTGGTTCCCTCGATCTGCTTCCTCCTTGTCTGGGTCAAAAGGGACTGGATATGGCCAGGCAAACTCAGAAGGAAGAGCATCATTTCCTTCTGGATTTTCTTCAATCCTCTTTCATATGTCTGACGCTAAAAGCTCACCCTGCTGCCCTCCTGACCTGAATGAAGTCCAAAAAAGCTATTCAGAAAAGACAGGAGGGTTTGCAGGACTTGAGGCAATCCCTAATGAATATCTGGCTTGTCTGCAGCCAACATTCTGCCCTGTCTTCTTCATGTTTGCAGCTCCTTAAATTGTTCCCACAGGGCAATGCAATCTGATGGCAAGCTTCTGGGAACACAGCTGAAATCTAATCATGGTTCTGTCATAGTTTTTACAGATTTCCCTGTTCTTGTAATATCTGATTCAGATAATTAACTGGAAAAAGGGTATAAGTGTGGAAGAAAACCTCTCCTGTGAAAATCAATGTAGGCAACAAGTCCTGTCATAGTTAGAGTGCTTTAGTTGTGCAAAGCAGGACACAAATGCTATCCTTATTTTAGCAGAGTCTTCATTAAGGTATCAAATTAAGAAAAAATGATACTAGCTGCGCATCTTTTTAGAATAATTTTCTTTGTTGCAGCAACTACTGATGTAATTTCAACTAAACTGATGGGCTCATATAAAAGCAATAAATGTTATTCAAGAAGATACTTATGATGAATCAACAGATGTGAGGCTATCTGTGCTTCCCCCTATAGAGCATGATAGTTAAAACAATCAACAAAGCACAGACTGAGCTTCTATGCCGAACATTTTTATTAAGAAAGAGGAAAAGTCCCTGTATAAACAGATCACTAAAATAAATGTAAATGTTCTTTCATTTTCTTTTCACATTAACAAGTCTTCCAACATTCTGACAAATTCGTATACAAAATTCTGTTAATCTTTGGCTGTGTTTTCCTACCTTTTCAGAAAACCAAAAAGTGACATATACTTAACAAATAGCTGGGATTTAACACCCCCAAAATGATTCACCCTTTTCTTTTGACTAAATTGTATAATGAAATCCAAATAATAAATTTAACCAAAATAGATACTAAGTTTTAGGACACGTGGCCATCTGTGGTACAGGGTGTTGTTATCACCTCCGTACTGGTTGACTGAAATGTAATAAGGAGAGCACTACTGTTGCACTCCAACAAAACATCTACTTACAGCAGACACTCACAAATGAACAGACAATCACAGCCATGGCAAATGTCATCATTGGACCAGTTAGCTCAGCAAGCTGTCCTGAAAAAGACCCATGTCACCAATTCAAGAAAAAGCAAGTATTAAACTGGACAATGGGGATCCCAGCACACCCTGTTCACAGAATCATAGAATCATAGAATGTTTGGGTTGGAAGGGACCCTAAAGATCATCTAGATCCAACCTCCCTGCCGTCGGCAGGGACACCTTCCCCTAGCCCAGGTTGCTCACAGCCCCATCCAGCCTGGCCTGGGACACTGCCAGGGAGGGGGCATCCAGAACTTCCCTGGGCAGCCTGTGCCAGGGCCTCACCGCCCTCACGGTGAAGAACTTCTTCCTAACACCTAGTCTGAATCTACCCTCTTTCAGTTTAAAGCCGTTACCCCTTGTCCTATCACTACATGCCCTTGTAAAAAGTCCCTCTCTGGCTTTCCTGTAGGCCCCCTTTAGGTACTGGCAGGCTGCTATAAGGTCTCCCCAGAGCCTTCTCTTCTCCAGGATGAATAACCCCAGCTCTCTCAGCCTGTCTCCATAGCAGAGGTGCTCCAGCCCCCTGGTCATCTTCGTGACCCTCCGCTGGGCTCACTCCGACAAGTCCATGTCCTTCTTACACTGGGGGTCCCAGAGCTGAACACGGTACTCCAGGTAGGGTCTCACGAGAGCAGAGTAGAGGGGGAGAGTCACCTCCCTTGACCTGCTGGCCACGCTTCTTTTGATGCAGCCCAGGATTGCCTTTCTGGGCTGCGAGCGCACACTGCCAGGTGATGTGAAGCTTCTTGTCAACCAACACCCCCAAGTCCTTCTCCACAGGGCTGCTCTCAATCCATAACCATATATTAATACATCACCATAAAGATTAGGGGAATCTGTAGCCAGTCATTTTTATAAAAGTTCAGGTTTCTAGAATTACTTCCTTCCCACGCTTTGAATTACCTTTAATTTGGGTGACTTTAAACTTTTGTTAGATAATTTTTTGGGGTAGGGTTGAGGGTTTTCTTCCCACAAGGAAAGAATGAGAAGGAATCTGTGTAGGAGTCTGTCGGGCTGAGCAATTAGTTTAATACTGCTGAGATTTTATTGTAATAATGATGTGTTATGGTGCTGGATAAGCTTAATTTATTATTTTAAATCTAAATAAGTAAATAAATCCAGAGTCAGAGAAGAAGCTTCTTGCTTAATCTTACCAGCACTGTGGCATAACCACAGTCATAATAAAATCAAAATACATTATATATTCTACCCATTTAAGAAACTACACACATTGAAACTCTGATTTTATTTAAACACTAAGGAAAACATAAAGATGATGAAATTTATCAGCAAAGTGTGTATTGCCACCCTACTCGCTTACTAAGAGAGTTAAGAAGGGATTCAGGCCACCATATGGGAAATGCAGGTATCACTTTCCCTTGATTACAAGATGCTAAATGCACATTTTGAATCTTGTTTGTACAGCAAATCCCATCAAAACCAGTAATGTCCTTCTTATTTTATTTACACATTTTAATCACTACACTACTTCTTCCTTCAGACTACTGTACATCAGCTTTTAAGGTGTAGTAAAAAGAAATAATTTGCAGTCAATCTAGAAAAATAAATCCAGCTCAAGGTTTACTTTTATCCATGTTTTCTAACTTTAAATTTGTGGAGATAGGATTACTGTTTTTTCCCACTACTATAAATATTTTTTCCTTTTTTTTTTTTAATGTGAGTAGAAAACATCTGGCTACCCACTGTCACATATTTTATACATTTTGAAAACCTTGTGGGCATTTTAAGTGCTGCTGTAAGTAAGCAATTGGTAATGCAGCCAGTGAGCATGACCCATTCTGTATTTGTCAGAAACTTGTATTTTAGGGAGGTAATCTGATCCTTCATTATGACAGAAAAAGTACAGCAACAATTAAGAAGTAGTTTTACAATTAATTTTATCATAGAACTGACTGTATTAATGTATTAACATTATTAAATTCTGTATTAGTTATGGGTAGGGAAATAGCTTTTGTACACCCACTCCTATGGCTTAATCTAACACCATCTCAAAACCAGGCTAATCTAAGGAAAAAAAAAAAATTGGAAATAAATACTAAAAAAGACAAAATGCTCTAGTCCTTGATGCTCTATTCTACACAGAGATTTTCATTAAGCTTATTGCAGAGTATCACATTTTCTCCTTCAAGGAAAATGCCTGTTGAACCAGTGAGTTCTGGCCATCTAAAGGGCAAAGAACCGACAGACCTGAGCCTCACACTTTACATGTCGTCTAAAGGTGTGAGCTGGTCAGTTTAGTTGAACTGGTGCAAGATCCCCAATGGAAATTTTAACAGATCAATTTGTCCTCTGTTTAGGCAGAGAAAACCACCACCTCTTTAAATTGGTCTAATTCCTGAGTTTAAGCAAGGCCTTTATTTCTCTTTTTTTCTCCCATTATTCTTGTCTTTGGAGAATGTGGCTACTGTGAGAATTTTCTATCCAGTATAGCTACACCATGGATAAAGGACAAGGTGCTATAGGACTATGGAGGGCTACAGAGCACTGCAGCTTAGATTTCCATTTCTTCACTGTACGATTCAGCTTATTACAAAAACTTTTTTTTGTTTTTTTTTTTAAAAAGAAGTCCTTTTTCTCTTCTCCCATCTTTCCCTCTACATATTTCATGCGGTTAGGAATCGTGTCACATCCTTGCCCTGTACATGCAGTCCTATGTCTACAGTGACATCAGACTTTTGATTATGCCCAAAAGTTACATTTTCAGTAATTACTTCACACATCTATGCATGTGGTTACCTAGCTAGCTGAAACGCATTTCTGATTGGGATTATTTTTCTTTCCTTGGCCTTAATGGAAAGATGCAAGGAAGCAGCTTTAGACTGACTTTCAGAAATGAGTCCTTCTTATCAGGAATTAGTGTTCTGTTGAATTTCACCAACAAGGTCATTAAAGCTTGAATGCAGCCAGAGGGCCCATGCCAAAGGAAAAGGTGGTAGGGGTTCCTTTTGGTCTGGTGTGATTTTCAGTAGATACATAGTATTTTTACTTTCCTATATTACATGAATAATTCTATTGGAAACACTGTTACCTTATGCAAACTCATTTACCAGGCCTACTTTTCTAAACATGACACACCTTAACAGATGAGGTACCCTTTTCATAGTCTGAGAAGCATTTGAAACCGAAAGGAAGGCTTTTTACCGTTCAGATACATTCATATTGATTCAGACTGGAGCTGAAAAAAACCCAAACCAAAATGGCAGCCAAGAGCTAATCAACGTCCCTGTTTTGAGAAGCCTGGCTGTAATCTTGAAAGAATTATTTTAGCACTGTGTATGCCCAAAGCCCTCTAAGGAAGTTGGTGCCCCTCAGAGGTGTGTTATACACTTACCAGTGGTCTCCGTTTCAGATTCGGGATTTGGTGGTGCGAGAGCTCACACTCCCTTACCAGATTTGAATGACACAAGTATAGCCGCACTCCAAGGACAGGGTGAAATCTGAGTCTTTTCAATTTTCACCAGACTAAACACACTCCATTCACTCCAGCAGCTGCCAATGTTTGCACTTTCAGAGAATGGGGAAATATTTCCTTCACGGAAAACAAGAAGAGTTCATCCAACACTCTTGAATCAAGCTGTAAGTCCAGCCCATGCCCAGTGCTGCTGAATGGTGGTGAGGAAACACCAGGCTGTGCAAAGCAGATGGGCTTTCGTACCAGCTGGCTGCCACTCGCTCTGGGAAACGCTTGGCAGACAGAAAAGCAGCTGAGGCACAATTCCCTTCAACTTGCACTCAGAGCCACGCTGCACCCCTGAAAGGCAAATGGGACTGACAGTGCCTGCCCACGTGTAGTTCAGATTCACTCCATTCCTTCAGATAAATGGAGATTTAAAAGAGTGACCTGCTCCTCAATATAATTAAGCCAAACCTCTGATACTCTCAACTTTCAAAAAGTAAGACACTGGGTTTTCCTAAAGCAGAAATTATTCATTACCCAGAAATACGTATAATGTCATGGTGGTAACATCCACTAGTATCCATCTACCTGAGACTCCCAGACCCATCTTATATTTAGCGAGAAAAAGCAAAGAACCAATGCTTCACTTCGTTATCCTCTTCTCAGCTAATTTTCTTTTAAATTTCATTTTCAACCCTTTCTGCATCGCAGAGAAGTATGTGTCAACAGACCAGAATTAAAAAGGTGACAAACTGTGAAGAATTAAAACTTCTAATTTAACAGATGAGCAACTGCAAATAACAAAATCTCAGACAAACACAATTTTAATGAAAGGTGACATGCTGGAGATAGGAGGTTTTTTCCCTCTCTCTTCATCAAGTAACAACAAATTAGTTTAGGAAGCCATACAATAATGCTGTGAATGCAATAACAAATTCATATCCTGTGCTGTTAGTTTTGTTTGCTTGTTTGCTTTCTGAAACCATATATGACACTTCTTTTGTAATAGTATATTTTCTTCACACTAGATGTGTCAACATTTGTTCGCATCTGGACTAGCTCTCATTCTCATTACTATCAGGTATAGCTCTTATTTTTCATCTCCTCCATAGAGCTTTACATTTTAGCCTGCTGAGTGATGGGGGGAGGGCTGGCACTGCAGCAGGCTTTCTGAAGTTTTCTAGTACCTTGTGACATTTCACATGTAGAGACCTGGCTGGATATACGTTGGCCAGTTGCTTGTAGCGAAATTTTCCAGTGTGATAAACATCAGAAGGAAAACTAAACATGTATGTAAAGGAACATACTGAGCATGAAGTTACACACCTTTACTCCTTTTAGTGGGCTAAATCCAGGCCAATCATAAACACAAGTGGCTTCCCTGAAGTCAGCAAGCCAAGTCCAGAACAAATATAAAGCAACAAAGCTTTGTAGAAGTCAATGAGTAGCCACACTGATTTATGCCAGTCTGGGATTTTGGCCCAGTCAAATGCAACCTACCTATCTAAGAGGTGAATGCAGTACTCTTCGAGTACACCCAGCAGTGAATTAAAAAGCCAGCAGAGTGCTCAAACCTACTCTAAAGGAAATAGCACTACCTCCTTTACTCAAAGGGTGTAATTTAGATCAATGCATGTGAATTTTATAGGCAATTCGCCTACTGTTGGTAAGCATCACTTGGCTACCTCTCTGACGATTACATTGAAATAAGTTTTCAGATGTATGCAGTTAAACTCAAGTGAGCACAAAGAGAGGCTGAGTAACTTCAAATGACTTATTAACAAAATACTGTGTTTACCACATAGCAGGTGATCACCACGTAGCATTAGGAAGGCCTTAACCTAAAATGCATTGTCATACATAAGATCACTGAAATACCTCTTTTTGCCCTACAGTGCTTCAAAGTATAAAGCAAGATGAGGATTTTTGTAACAAAAAATTTGATCCAGATCCTATAAATGAGATTTCCAACCCAGTGACTGGGAGCCTTCGAGGTATCAGAGTCAACACCCTGCATCACTTCCAGCTAGCAGTCCTGCATGTAACTTCCCTAACAGTTCGTAAAGTGCATGGTATAAATTCCCCCAGGTAGCAGAGTACCCTAATTTTTACCTACTCTCTACTCATATACTTGAAAATTACTCTCTCATTTATTTCCATACCCATGGCAGGTGCCACAGTAAATCAACCAGTGGGAGTCTCTCATATGCACCTCTGCCTCACTGGGTATTAATGAGGTTTTTCACTTAACTTCCATTAGGGAATGATTTCATGAATTCAGCATATGGGACTTACTGTTTAAACTGTTTACAAGTGACACTTTGGCTCTGCAAATGTAAACTATATATGACAATGGGGGCTGTTTGCCCATGTAACCCATCTGTGATTAACTGTTGTGTATTTTATGTAATAATCTGAATTTAAAGCAAATGCCACAACTTACATTTTTCCCCTCTGACACATAATATATGTTACAGCATGAACTAGCTATGCCTTTTTAGACTGCAGCTAAATCTCATCATAAATGAGTCTGGTTTATGCATGTTTGGGGAAAAAGGACTTTACCAGTTAACAACATCCTAGAATAAATAATGGAACTGGGAGGTCATTTTGCTTAGATTATACCCGGCAATTGAAAGGCCAGGAAGTATTAGCAAGCAAATATTGGAAATTATTGGAAGAAATAGCTCAGATGAGTCCAGTGTAGGCAAAGGAAAAATATTATTTAAACTTCACATGAAGTCAAACGACAGCCATTCATTTTACACCACTGTTGAACTAAACACATGTATTTCTCACAGCAGCTAGGGACAGTGGTCTGGACTGTTACCTCATTGTGCTGACTTGGTACAAACACAAATCAGAAAGAGACAAACACTTTTCCTAATATTTACATAGTAGAGAAAACATAAAAGAGAATTAATGATTTGGAGGAGAACGTGAGAACATCGTAGTAATATTTTAATCAGCAAGATAAGCAGCTGTCTTTGCACACTGGGAAAATTAATGTCAGATTTTGGGAGGCATTGTGGAATGGGTAAATCTGATAAATATGAGATCTTTGATTGTTCATGATAAATGCATTCCAAGGTGGGGGCTTCGTGTGGCAGGAAACATTAACATGCTTGTCTGAGATTTTAGCAAGAAGACACGGAAGATATCATAGGCTGGAGACAGTATTTTAAAGCACTCAAAAAGAGTTGGTAGGATGGAGATAGGTAACAAAGTGATGAGCAAACACACAGTTTTTAATAAAGCAGGGAGTTAGAACAACGGCAAATGAAACCCCCCAAAAGTGACATTATCAAGGGGGTAAGGTAGGGAAGTGGTACTTGCAACTGCGTTTGGGTAAAGAAGAGCTGACAAAATCTAGATTCATTGAGTCAGCTAAAGGATCTTACAATGGATGAATCACGAGTTAATGTGCTTCCTGGTATTAAATGTGAAAGAGAAGGAAGAAAGAGAAGTAGCTGGAGACCTGGGCAAGGACAAGAATGACTTGCTGGGTGGGAAAGAGGATGAGAGTAAAGTCATGCTTGCATTATCTAGAGACAGAGGCTGAGTGAGCAGTTAGGTGTATGCAAAAGTGGATGGAATATGACCAGGAAAGATCAGGGGACGGGTCAAGTGGGTTTCTCCTCTTCCTTTCTTACAGGAAGAAAGCAGAGGAGAAACCTCTTTATATTTCTATCAACTTCAGCCCTGACCTACTGCTGAAATCCTGTCACACTAAAAGAAAATGTGGACCCTATCTTGAGAAGGAGAATATCAGTCAAGCAAAAAAACTAGTCAATATGAGCATCAAAGACTGCAGTTCTGACCCTCGAGCAATTTTTAGCACAGCAGGTAATGCCAGGGCCATCCCTGCGCCATCTCAGTGACTGCTCAGCTCCGGGCTAATGAGGAGGATTCACAAGAGTAAGTGATCTGAAGTGGCCTGATTGCACACCCTTCACGTGATGTGCGAGAACTGCCCCATTATATTTATTGCTCTTTAAATAAAAAGGAACACACTCCATGGGGAAATACGGTATTTATTAGCTGTTCTCATGAGGATTGGTATTTACCTTCCAAGCATCTGATTTTGCTGCAGATTCTTCTTTGAATCTGCCTATTGACATGTTCAGCACTTTTTATTCCAGAATACTTTTTCTCATCACCCCTGTAGATCTTTTCATGTGGGTGACACAGCCTTACCATATGCTTCCACTGTCATGTAAGACTTCTTCCTAAATCACTGCTAAATAGAAATATATATTCCAGCCTATAGAAAAGCCTGAATCCTGGTCTTATCTGTAAGATCAAAATCTGGTAACAAACTCCCACTCACTACAAAAATCAGATACTGCAGCAGGGGGTCCTGGCTCCCCTGCCTCTAACAGGGAAGGATCTCTTTAAATCAGACATTTCCTTAATAAATTAACTGTGATACTGGCCTTATCAGAAAGAGGAAAAGAATAGATGTCCACTTGTTGCAGCTTCTTTCTGTTGCACAATATATTAAATAATAAGTCTGAGTATTAATTCAACAGGGACAAAATGTGATGTAGAAATTATGTATAAATTAAAGCATTCATTCAAATTAACAAAAATATTGATGGTACAATGCAGAGCCATCTGTACTGTGCCATATGTCAGGTAGAAGGACAAATAAAAATCAAATAAGGTCATTAATAATCTTTCAGGGAATAGTTAAATATTTTCAATAAATTAGATTTATGGAGATGGTTATATTTTTTAAGCAGGAACATACTGTTACCATTATTTATGTGTAAGATGCAGACTTCATGTGGAGTACGTCACCTAATTAACTTAACACTTAAGTAACTCTACAGTATTTTATGAAACCTTCTGTATTATTTAGTAAATTTGGAAGCCTGGGAACAGGCTACCCAAGTTCCTAACTCTCTTAACTTCAACCTAAAGAGGATATAGCAGCCCAAGTACAATTTAGGATCTGGAATCCTTGTAGGTGCTGTGAAACAGATGTTCCTCAGTTCTAAAAATCTAAAGGTAAAGGGAGAAGGGAGGCTGTAAGTCACATAAGCCATGAGGACTGCTCTTTGGGGGGTTCCATGGACTCATGGTACCTTTAGAAGCAAGTAGCATCTTGCTCTACAAAACTCTTCCTAAAAATCAGGTCTGTTCACTATAGCTAAAAATAGAAAGTACCATCACTTTGATAAAGTAATCCTCAGAGAATGTGAACAAGGCTGTCAGGCTGCAAGTCTGCACAAGTTCCCTGAAAATCGAGTTGTGGGAATAAACCAAGAAAAATAGTTTGCAAGCACCTGCAGAAGGTGAGATAGAAGGACCAGTTAGACCACTTCCAAACCAGACCCCTTCCTGCCTCAGCAAGATTGTACAAAGCAGTGTAAAATATTCTGTGAGGAATAATCTAGTTTGAAATTTTCTGCATTGTCCATTAACATGAGGTTTCTGTTGATTCCTTTACTTCCGAACTGGTACATCTTAATGTCCTAGAGATTTTCCCAACAACTTTTTCTTAATCACATGCCTTCACATTCCTTTGTAAACAATCCGTTTCCATTTTGTTCATGTACATTCAGCATTAGTAGATTCTAACATCTCTTCTTGTCTCCCAAACAAACCATGTTTCAGTCCTTTAATCCTTCATCTGAAGTAAATCCCTCCAACTATAATAATGATTCTACGGCTCATCTTTGAACTCCATTCAATTTGCCAAGACAATTATCTCCAATGAAGGTACCCCTACATCTAAAAAGCCTCAGAAGGGAACCTTATTCTTCTGCTCCACAGCATAACAACTCCGTATGCTTCCCTAACTTTTTGCTGCTATGCTGCAAAATCATCTCTAATTTTCGATTTGTTATCTCCCTCAACTTTGGTAATGCTATGCTTTTCTAGGTCTCTCCCTCCTACTGAATCTCTTTTGTATTAATTTCCTCTGGATATACTTATCTTTCATTTTCAATGGCTCTAAGGCTTCTAAGGCTTGCCTGTTATTTTTGGTCTATACTTTAAGCTCTTTTCTCTTTGGTTTGGATCTCTGGTGTTTGCAACTCTTCACAAGTTAGTATCATTTATGGATTTCATTAATTTTATTTTTCTGCCCTTTTTATAATTATAAAAACTAACACAAGTATCTTATAAAATGAGATTAAACATAAGAAACATTCTTGTAGCAGCCTGTACACTGCTACTTTATAATTTAGTGATTCATCCTTCTTCCAGATTTCGATGTATGTTGCATGTCCGTAGACAAACCAGTTGCTTCAGGAGCACATTTTCAAGTACATGAAGAATTAATATAATTCATATTACACCCATCATGCTCTCCCCAGTGCCTAATGCTGTAATTCGTTTGCAAGAACAGCACCTGAGTTTGAGTGGCAAGGTCTATCCTCTGTGAACCTAAATCACTTCTTGTTTATGACTCTAGATTATTAAGGGCTTTCATCAGTACTCCTTTTGTTAATTGAGGCAGGTGGAGAGGAGGGTAAGTCCTTTACACAGTTGAATTGCACTGGTAGTCTCTCTGGCATCACAAAGAGAAGACCCTGCCATCTCTACCTGCTGCACCTCAAGCACCACTCTGAGGCCACTCAGACTCTCATGGAGAGATCAGGGCTTGAGAGGAAGACAGGACCACACTAATATAGACGTATAGTTTCTGGAGCTGCAGTATACAAATGCTTTAAAGAAACGCATTTGAACAAGAGAGCATGCTATAACCTACTATATGTACAAGATGTCCTGGTGCAGATCTTTGCTATTCTGCTTAATTCACTGTAACTATTAACATTCAGAGCTCGTTGCAAGATCAAGACCACAGTCAGGTGCTCTGCAGACATGAGACAGCAGAAAGTTCAGCCGCAGAGAAATGCAAGCATTGGTAGGGTGTTGGGCAAATTATGTCATAAATCCTGCAAACATCCACCTGTGACACGCAAAAATGGAGGGACAAAGCAAGCAGCAAAAGCTCCATTGTATCTAAAAGCTGAGGTCATCAGGCATTTGGAGCATCATTACCTGATGACATTTTCTCTCTAAGGAGCAAATGAGTTTCCAATCCAATTTTTTCAGAAGCAGGGCCTAAAGATCAGTCTCAGGACCTGCTTTCCCAGTCTTTTTAGCCAGGTAAGGATGGCTACAAAAGTTTGTGGCTACAAACATCTCACAAAATATAAACACACAAGGAAGTTTTTGGCGCTTGAATATCAAATGTTACACCAGCAGCTATTCCCCGTCTCCTCCAAAGACAAGAGACAACAGGCAGGTACAAATATAGGGCAGCACCAGGAAATTGTAAGCGTTGATCACCACGGTAAGTCCAGCATGACAGATGGAGGGTATAACTAGCAGCCTTACAGTAGGGAGACTGACCCGATTCAGATATGCAGGTGTTTATTGGGGGTTCTCAGTTCTTCCCAGCCAGCAGGAGCCTGCTGGGAAAGGTGAGCTGCTGTCCTTGGCAGGAGGAAGGACAAGGTCTCAGTTTCTCAAATAAGAGCGAGGAAGAACTGTGAAAGCAAAGTGGAGTCTTCCTGCCTATTACATTCCTAGCTATTTCATACAGTCCTGGGAATACAGATATTTTAGAATTTAGAGTTTAAAATGTCAATATTGAAGTTTTGCTCCATCTGTGTAGTTTCTCCCTAGCTGGTGTTTATTTTATCTATCTAAGAAAAACATCTTTGTGTTCTCTCTGTGAGTGTAGATATGTGTGTGTATAAGTGCATACATATAAAAAATGCATATGTTTATAAAATACATATATAGTACTACCCTTAGTTTCAGAATGTCATTCCCTGTGGCCTTACCTCTATTACACACATCATTCATTAGATTATGAAAACCATTAATGTCAGGCAGCAGAACCAAATGAATTCACTAAGGGACCACCATTAGCATATCAAGTAGCTATTTCTCAGCTAAATATTCCTGACAGCCCTCATTACTTATGATGGATGGGCTTTATAAGAGGTAGTAGTTCCAGAAGAAAATAAAATCTCAGCATTCTACCACATGTGGCCCAATAACTAGATATCATTTTTTGACTGTCTGTTTGCATTTCTTTCCTTTTCTTTCTTTCAGAATGAAAGAGTTGTAAAACTCACAAATAGATTAACTGCATAATTCAAAATTCATTAAAAATTGTGAGCCTAATTTAGCCTAGTTTCTGAATTCTGCAGGTGCTTTAGTCATGGGATATCAAACACTCATGTCATCATAGCTGTATTGCCAGCAGACTGTCAGAAAGAAAGAGAGACATAACTGAAAAAGCAAGTAAGGCTGGATTTTAGAAGACCATGTATTGCAGTAACTTTTTATGAATTGAAACCCAACATTTTCTAAGGTAAGAAAGCCAATTTTAAAAGAAAAAAAATAACTGTAGCAATGTCTTTAGGAGTCAATGAATAGTTGTTGCAGCGCCTCATGAAAAATGGGCAATTGCACATGGAGCCACAAACAAGCGCATCTAAATACCTATTAACACTTGCAGTCTCCTGCTAGGTGGACAAATCTGTGGCAACCGATAAACACCCTTTTATGGGAATACAGACCCCAGCACTTCGTTTTACAATCTGATGGGAAGTAGTTTGAAACTTTCTGCTATGCATTTCCCTGTAAATGTCAGTAGTGGAGCACAGGTAACACCAAGAGAAGATTTGGCTCTCACATGCATAAAGCCTGAAGCTTTTTCATTTTTAAAGTAGAATTGACATTTCTATCCTTGGACAGTTGAAAATGAGTGATATTCAGTGGATCAAATGACCTTTCACTTACACTCGTGATGACAGAGCTGAAGTCGGCAAAATCGCCTAGGCAAAATAAGTGTTTTCACTAAAGGAAAACTAGGCATCCCTTTACCTGGCTAGCTATCTTCAGGTGGGCAGTCCCCCAGACATCCACAAATCCTACGTTATAGTTAACTAATCTCTTTCAGTGGTTCTAGATCTGCCCCAAACCAGATCCAGTATTTTATTTCCCTCCTTCTCTGTCCTACATAAATAAACATTCTGAGTGGAGATGTCTTATTCCGCAAACAAACAGTCATTGATACCAGGACTAAAAAAAAATATTCTGAAAAGTTGAGTTGAAATATGGTTTACTACTCATTCACACACTTTTGGACTGCGACTGTCGTTCAGCTTATCTAGGACTACGCAGAGCGCAAAAGCGAACTCCCACCTCCCCAGCAGAAGCCATTTACACAAGTGTATTAGAGGATGTGCTCCTGCTGCCTTGGCTGCCCCCGCTTCTGTCCCTGATGGTATGACTCACATCCCAGGATCTTCTCAAAAAGAAGAATTAGGAAGAAGGGCATCATTTTGGGAAAAGTACGTTTTCCATTGTACTTAACCACTTTTCATTGTATATTATATTAGTTCTGGAATGCAAGAGGATACTATACTCAAATAACTTTAAATCCTGCTGACCCTCGGCTATGGGTAAAGAAAAAAAAATACTTCTAAGACACTTAGTAACTACTGCAAGTATCTGTCAGTCTGTATTTTTTATAGCACTACTGCCTGCTAGACCAGCAAATCAAACTGTAGCACACTAGCCATTTCCATCTCACCGATAATGCCTTCAAATATTTCCAGACGAACAAATTCCCAGATATAACCTTTTGGTCATATTTTGCTAGATTATCTAAAGTTTTCTAATGAATCAATTTCTCTAGCAACCTGATTCTGATTTTTCTGAATTACAGCTTTCTAGTACTTCCAGGCTCAAAATTAAATACTATGTGTTTAGCACAGCTGAGACAGAAGGAAGAGCCCTGGATAGCAATGGCCCTCCATGTGACAGCATGTCTTTCTGCAAACTTCCCAAAATGTCTTGTTTGTTCCAAGCGCATTATGACATTAAAAACCTGTATTGCATTTATTGGAGAGCTTTCCTTTTTTCCCCCAGATGGCCATCTTCTTCCATGCACATTTTTCACAAACTTCTCAGTTTGTATTTGCCAGTCTGGGCATCATTTTCTTATCCTCTGCTTCTCTTTGCAATTTCATTTGTTGTGGATTATTTTCTTCTTTTTGATTATTTGTCCTGAATGCTCCCAAGTTAATGCAATTTACTATTCTATTCTTATGTTGCCTACTCCTCCTTCCACACCATTCATGAAGATGTTAGTTAAGACGCAGCTTGTCCAAGGACACCTACTGCTCTCCCTATTGTCCTTCCATTATGATGCTTTATATGGGTTTTTCCTTGGCCCACACAGCATTGTTCATATTTGAAACAAAGTAAATTAACTTTCCATATCTGTTTTCACGGGAATCACTATCAAGTGTTTTGCTAAAATCTATGTATATATCTTTTGTGGTTCTTTCATGTACTGATTTCAAATTTTTTTCAAAAACTGCAATATAATTTGTCTAGCATGATTTATTATCAATAATGCTAAACTTTCATGGTTCTGTTACCCTCTAAATCTGAAGTGATTTGACTTAAATGAGGCAGAGGACTCCTTTTCAAACCAAATTATAAAACAGCAGGGTATTAATTTTATTGTTATTCAGAAATGAGTATTCTTGCAGAATCATAAAACAGACTGGACCTACTGCACAATGATCACTAGTGCCACATGCTGATGTGGCAGAAGGATGTATTCAGTCAGTGTCTTTTCCCAAATTTAACTCCCACCTACTACCTGTTAACTTGTTTCAGTTATCTCTTTTTTCACTGTTATTTAGAGGAAGAGTCTCACCAGTAACAGAAAGAGGTTCATTAGAACAAGTCATGTAAAACCAGAGTGAGATACAGGGAAGCCATTCTTTAGAAAATTGCTGAAATCAGTGGAATAACATTAACTCCCCAAAGAACTTTTTTCCTTCCAGTATAATTGTGTAGCATTTGTATGCACAAGCCCCAAAGTGCTAATAACACTTCTGAGGTACCTCCAACCAGCCCAGGAAAGAGCCCAGATTTTTTTAAATGGCTCATCATTTTAAGTACTACTTTTTTTTTTTTTTTGGTGCTCAAACTCAATAAAGTGTGCTTTTTTTCTTAATGTGTGATTATTCAGAAATGCAGAGTGCTCATTCTTTGAAAATAAGTGCTCTAAAGCAAATGAAATTTGCCACCCGAAAATTAAGGGCCCCAAATAAATGCTCACCTTTGAAAACACTCTCTGATACGATTATAAGCAATTATAAAACTATTGAAAAGCAGCTAGCTAGTGTGGTGGGTTGACCCTGGCTGGATGCCAGGTGCCCACCAAAGCCACTCTGTCACTCCCCCATATTTGACTGGACAGGAGAGGGAGAATATAACGAAAGGCTTGTGGGTCGAGATAAGGACAGGGAGAGATCACTTAATCAGTTACCATCACAGGCAAACCAGACTCGATTGGGGAAAATGAACTTAAATTTATTGCCAATCAAACCAGAGTAGGGTAATGAGAAATAAAAAACAAATCCTAAAATACCTTCCCCCCCCCGCTTCTTCCCAGGCACAGCTTCACTCCCGAATTCTTTACCAACTCCTCCCGAGCG
>JAVKLA010000001.1:20993110-21048541 GCA_034782735.1 Sagittarius serpentarius
GGGCTGCAGGGGGAGATCTGCTCCAGCGTGGGCCTCCCCGGGCTGCAGGGGCACAGCCTGCCTCACCGGGGTCTTCCTCATGGGCCGCGGGGGAATCTCTGCTCCGGTGCCTGGAGCACCTCCTGCCCCTCCTTCTGCACTGGCCTGGGGGGCTGCGGAGATGTTTCTCTCACGTGTTCTCACTCCTCTGCGGCTCCAGCTTCTGAGCCCCAGCAACTTTTTTTTTCCCTTCTCAAATCTGTTGTCCCAGAGGCGCTGCCACTGTCACTGATGGGCTCGGCCTTGGCCAGCGGCGGGTCCGTCTTGGAGCCGGCTGGCGTTGGCTATATCGAACACAGGGGAAGCTTCTAGCAACTTTTAAAGAAGCCGCCCCTGTAGCCCCCCCGCTACCAAAACCTTGCCACGTAAACCCAACACAGTTAGCAATAGCATTTTCAAAACCATAGTTCAAGATTCCTGGCCAAGATGCGTGTTGAGATATCTTAAATTTTAATGGAGTTGCAATGAAATATAATGACGGTCATACTTGCTGCCTGTGAAAGCACTAAAATGTTTACAATCACCTTTCCCAAGCAATTAACTTCAACTTAATATTAATACAATAGTGATATTTATTATGCAAAAAGAAAACTCTGAGGGCATATTTTCAAGACATACTCTGGATATCTTCAGACTGCCTCAGATTTATTCTAGTATCAACAGTTACATAGAAATGAAAATTAATTAGTAATAGAAGTTCAATGCAGGAATATCAACTCTGCCACATGTTGCTTGTCAAATGTTAGTTTAAGTACTTGGTTCTCATCAATCAGCATTAACAATAAATCACAGAACACTTCACAGATGATGTAAATTGTCAAATAAGAGTAAATATATTGATTGCTTTAACCTTCATAATTACCTGTGTGTCTTGATATATTAATTTTCATAACTCTCACTACCTGGAAAATTGTTTAAACAGAAGTTTATATCCAAAGCTATGATGTATCTTAACAATTTAGAGTTGAGAATTCATTTAGTAGGACCAAAATCTTAGTCTTCCCTAGCTAGATATCAGTTCAGAAGTGCTTCCACTGAACTGTAGGAGTCAACAGGTCTGGGGAAGAAGGTGATATGCTTAAGATACAACAAAACAGCTATTGGTCTAGTTCTGTGTCGTGGTTTAACACCAGACGGCAACTCAGCCCCATACAGCCACTCGCTCACTCCCCCACGGTGGGATGGGGGAGAGAATCGGAAGAGCAAAAGCGAGAAAACCCGTGGGTTGAGATAAAGACAGTTTAACAGGGAAAGCAAAAGCCGCGCACGCAGAAGCAAAGCCAAACAAGGAATTCATGCACCACTTCCCATGGGCAGGCAGGCGTTCGGCCATCTCCAGGAAAGCCGGGCTCCGTCACGGGTAACGGTGACTTGGGAAGACAAATGCCATCACTCCAAACGTCGCCCCGCTTCCCTCTTTTTCCCCCAGTTTTATGTGCTGAGCATGACGCCGTACGGTCTGGGATACCCCTTGGGTCAGTCGGGGTCAGCTGTCCTGGCCATGTCCCCTCCCAGCTCCTTGTGCCCCCCCAGTCTTCTTGCTGGTGGGGTGGGGTGGGGTGGGGTGGGGTGAGAGACAGAAAAGGCCTTGGCTCTGTGTAAGCCCTGCTCGGCAGTAACGAAAACATCCCTGTGTTATCAAGGCTGTGTCCAGCACGAATCCGAAACTCAGCCCCATATCAGCTACTCTGAAGAAAATTAACTCTATCCCAGCCAAAACCAGCACATTCTGCCACCAAGTTGATTTTCATGTGCTCTTCTTCAGGGTATTTCATTTATTTATCATTTTGTTTCTCTATCTGCAAAAGAGGGACACTAATACTGGCTTCTTTTGTAAAATGCTTTCAGGCTTATGTACAAGAAATATAATAAATTCTAGCTATTATTTATCATGGCCCATTCTTACATCACAAATAAGTCAAATCCAGAAATAGTTGTAGATTAGTAGATAGATCCACTTTTGTAAGCCTTGAATAGCAGAAGATGTAGCAGATGTTCTGTATTATTAGAAAAAAAGATGAACAGGCAGACCAGGAAATAATTCACACTTGTTTCTTCTCCTTATAAGAAGTTTCTATGCATCTTTCCACAAGGAGTGACTGGTGATTCAGCCATTTCCATCCTCCTGGATCTCAGCCTTGACAAATGCCATTCACTCTGTATCTTCATTCACAAGAATATTAGAAAATATTTAGACATATTCAATATACAGACATTCCAGCAACACGTGTCCAGGTTATAGGCAGAGAAATGTACAGTGCTACTGAGTTAGACTTGAAAATATACAATGGTTTATGGATTATTTTCAGTATGGTTTACAAATATTTTCATGTTGCAGTGTATTGTTTCAAAATTAACATATTCAGAAGAAATATTAACTGGAGGTCCTAGATTTTATGGGGTGTAAGCCAGCAAGCAGCATACTTTACTTCCATTGCCCTCTTGGGCTCTTTGCTTTCCCCAGCCAGCCTCTGCACACAGCAGTAATCCATATTAACAGGAACACGCAGTCTCAGCGGTGGTGGCCCCTTTTACCTTTCTGGAGGTTTTTCAAGACAGGCTGCAATCAGGAGCAGTGCCTTGCAGACCCCCGCCAGAGCCCCGCTACACGTACCCCACTCTCCTGACAGCAAGTAGGCTGTGCGGATAAACAGCAGCCACCTCGTGAATGTTTAACAGCAGCATTGCCAGTGGTACGTACATTATTTTTACATGGATTTACACCTGCATAGTGAATAAAAACAAGAGCTATTCAGACATAAGTGGCATATTTACACGTTAAAACAGCAGGAGCCTGTAACAGATGAGCACACTGCTTTACATGCCAGCCCTGCTCACTGTGGAGCTTGCTGAGAAGATCTCCAAGGCATGCCGTTGCCTGTTCTCTCTGACTTTGACCATCTACCGTCACTTAATCCCACCTGAACCCTTTCCCTCTTGTAGGATTGACTACTTTGTGTTCCCAGAGACATGTAGCCACAGCAGATCTCAGATCAACAGACCAATTCCAATTCCAATTAGAGCTTCATTTTCACAGCATGTAGAGCAGAAAAGGGAAAAGAAGCAGATATAAAATAACTTATTCTTATCTTCATATGCATTTGGGAAATTGTGCAATGCAGGTCCAGAACAGGTACTTTTCTTCTAACATGGTATAAGGCATTGGGTGGATCAGGGTTGTTCCCAGCTTATTCCAGTATCTCTTTTACAGGTGAGAGTGTACATGGTAATATCAGGCTCTGGCATCTTGACATAATATCTGCTTTGTGGGAGGGCATGTCAAAATAGAAGGTCTAAGTGTCCGCTGTGAAATTTCCCCTGTTGAAAAAATGGCTAACAATTTTCTATGTAACATTTCTCTGTCGCTTTCTCTCTCTCAAGTTTATAAAGAGCAGACATGTATTAGAGCCTTCAGAAGCATTGGGTTTGGGAGATTCGTATCTCTTTGTGAAGCTCTTCTCACTGGTAGTTAGTCAGAAGGCACAGGGAAGAGCAACATAAGGATACCTCTTGTAGAATGAGACACAGAACTATGAGGAGAAATAAAGAAAAGGAGATAAGAGAAAAATGTGAAAGCAGGAAGGAGGGAATGAGGAAAGACCTGGAAAATAGAGGAAGACTATGATGAATCTTGGAATCAAGAAAAGTTGAAAACTTAAATAAAGGAGAGGAATATATAGAAAAATACTATGAACTACAAGGCGGGGCGGGGGGGCAGGGAGAAAAGAAAGAAAAAACAGGAAAAGTATACGAGGAGCAATAAGTAAAATAGAAATAAAAGTTTCTTCGGGGCTGGGGTCTGTAGATTAGGAAAAGGAAGGAGAAACTGATAAAGCGAGTCTGCGCAGACTAAATGAATGCTCTCAGAAGCAGGGATACGATGGCTGCCTTTAGCAACTACACAGTGCTCTAATCCTAAGCAGATACTGCCAGGAGCTTTAAAACTTGCCTGAAATAAAGCTTCAGGCCAGATGACGGAAAGAAGCTAGTGCAGTTATCATTAGTGTATGATCTCCCTTTGACTGCGAATGATGATAATGCATGAAGATTTGACCCTCTCCACAGCACCTGACACTGCAGTCATATAAATCTGGCAGCTCTGCCTCACCAATACAACATTGAGATGATTTTGTTCTTTCTTTTCTAGTGATTTTTAGGCAATTATCCTTCTATTTCTAAACCCTTCATTTGCTGATTACCATAAATTTCCCACAGCACCTTCCATAATAACCCAAGATAAACAAAAGCACCAGCATGTGAAAATCAGGGAAGAGAAACAAGAGAGCCCTACAGAGATCAAAAAGCAAAATTAATCTTTTGTTGTGTGCATCTGGGAACTTTGATAATATGGTCAAAAAACCACTTCTACATAAGTTTCTCAATTAATTAAATAATAAAGCAATACCATATTGTATCGGGAAAGACTGTGTTTAAAATGGACAAAAGCCAAAGCTAACAGCTTTTGAAACAGAAGTCTTAAACCAGTACCAAAATCCTCTAATTCTCTGTGATGTTTCACATATAATCAGTAGAAAAAAATCTCTATAGCTATTAGGTCTTTTCCAGATCTTCCTCGCTTTCTCTTCTCCTCTCCCAAATGGGAACGGAGAGATACAGAAATTGAGCAGAAAAAGAATAACTGTCTTTATGCGGAGATATGCTCTTATCTGAGCTGAAATAAAGAAATAAAATGCCATTTTCATCCTGAAAAGAAGTAGGAAGTATAGGCACACATTTTTTATGAGACTTCCACCTCAAGTTTGGAAAAAGCATTCAGCTAACCATATCATTAACACTGAGAATGGCTGAACTTAATTGTCAGGAAAGTTTGTCTTTTTTCTTCCCCCTTCACTCCTCCCTTCCTACTAACCATGAATCTACTATTATCATGACTTGCACATAACTCTGAAGATGAATTAAAAAGCATGGCATGATTCCCAAGCATATCCATCCCAACAAAACACATATTTCAGATTTAGGATTCTGCCTGGGAGAGAAATAGGTATCTATCAATGGCTGTGAATTTGAGCAAGAGTAGCTGACTATAGCAGCAGGTGAAGAAGTGCAGAGAAATATCTTGTGGATCACAATGATGAATTTATCTGTGTTTATAGACTTCCAACACATTAAAATTATTTGCTTCCCTATATGTCCAAGTAAAGGCTGCTCAATACTTGCCTTTGCGAGAAAAGGCACAGGTGAAAAAAGATGTGACCAGTACTAATTCCAAAATACTGGAAAAGTTAATGGGCCTCCTTTTTTCCAAGTAATATTTCCATGCAAAGATGTATGTCGGCACAGTTTGCCCTTTGCAAGTGCTGTATTTTTCCCTACATACATTTATCCTCTTATATACACGCTTCGGTAGGTTATGGTAAGTATGAAGCCTGCAGGTTTGCATGAGATGCCATGCTCCTGCTGCTCTGAAACTAAAACAAACATACAAGGCCACTTTTAAAATCTTGTGAGTTCCTTAAAGCCAACATATCTATTTCTTTAATATGCATAAAGGATGTCTTACATGACAAAGAGAATATGCAAGTTTTTCTCATTCTACCAGCCAAAGTCACCTGCAATTCAAGCACAAGTTCAAATGAGAAATCAACTGCTGTTTTAGTAGTCCAGGGCAGTTTCGGTTTGGATAGATTAGCAAGAAATCTTGTCCTTCCTCTCTCTGTAAAACAGTTCAACCAGAAATGACCTATCTACAAGTCAGACGGGTCAAATTCGATGTCCTCTGCAGTAAAAAGATATTATTCTAAATCACCTTTTCCTTCTAAAAAAATATAAAATATATTAAAAAATAGAAAATTATAAAATTCCTGTGATGGAAATACAAGATGTAAACATGCCATCTATATTCTCTCAGTGTAACTTTTCCATTACTCAACATAATGAAAACCAAAATAAACTGCAGTTTGTTGTCCTAAATATTTCATGACTATCTGCTCTCATGGTTTTCCTTTTAAAATGTAGTTGTTACTAAAGCCATGCTCCATTCAATTACACATCCCAGTCATCTTGGAAGCATGAGATACTTCCTTGTTCTACAGAATGTGAGAGCCAAACTATGCTCCTTTCTCTGCAATATCTAGAGTGTATTTTCTAACATCTAAAGTTGGAAGCAGTATCCAAAACACTACAATACATCGACTTAAACAACTGAATGAATGCCAAATTCCTAACAAAAACCTCAGGTCCAAAGGCTCAGCCTAAATCAACTCATTCATTTTATTTTGCTTTGGCTGTCAGAAGAACTGGGGAGCAAATAACACACCTTAATCTATTAATTTTTATGAAATGCTGTGCCAGAGGAAGTCTTTGAAAGCATGGAGTATTCAAATGTTTGCTGCATGAGGATGTGGTAGACACCATAAAGGTGCTTGCCACAAGAGGACTGTGCATATGAATCTTTAATTCCTCCCTCAGTGGCTGGATTTTCTGCGGAGGAGATTCAGAGAAATTCCCCAAACTAATTAAGCAGATATCCAACATTATTAAGCTTTGTCCTGTGAGGCTCGGAAAAGAACAGCCTGATCTTCGTACTGCACAGCAACTGGGAAACAGATCAGTGCTGCTTCAAACCTGTCTCTACTCAGTGGTGTCTGAAAGGCATTTGCAATTGACTGCTAACAGCGACTCACAGTAAATGTGTCGGTTGGCCTCATTTTAAAGAATTAGTCTTATAAGATAAATATTCTGGAGGGGTATGATTTTCATAATGTGCTGGGGTATATTCTGGTCCATATTACAAAATCACTGTCATAATTGAACAAACTAGTACCCATGCTGACAGCCTTAGGAAGGGCAAAGCACTGAAAAACCCAAGATGGAATTGTCTTACGGTGATTCCTATAGGTCATGATAGAAGTGGCAGGGGAAAACTTGCTTTGTTTCCTCCTAACCTGCTCAAATGCAAATATAATAATTCAATCTCCACAGCCAATGCATTTTATTAAATGAGGAAGTTATGTGGGAAATAAAAAAAAAAATAAAATTGGAAACAGAGAACAGAATAAAGACTTTTATTCTCTGATTGTGGTTAAAGGATGAAATTTACCTTCACAGAGCTGCTTTACCTACACAGAAAAACAAGAGTGTGAAAAATGGCATGGGAAAAGGATTGTGTGGTAGAAGGGGGCTGCAGCATTAATTGCTGGTTTAGGGTCCAGCTTCAATTTGTGTAAAATTCCCTGTAGTAAGTTTGCCTTATTAAGATGATCCAGTAAAAAGTCCAAAATGTTAACCTAATGGAAATAATTTGATTACATTTTGTTAGATTTTCCCATTAACAATATTGACTTTTAGTGGCTTTCTTAATTAGACATTAATGGGAACATAAAACAAATTAGCAACAGACTCACCAGTTTAAGCTTGGGAGGCTTATGGACTTGACAGTTAAGAGTAAAACCAGTTCCCAGAGGTACCTTCTCATGTTGTGTTGGGAAAACACACTTCATGATGTCACTGGAGAGGAAGTATTAGGAAATGATCTCATGGGTCGCATTCCCACGTTCATATTTCTAAACGTGAATATTTGAACGCCTCTCTCTTTAGTGCTGGATTACCTACTGCTGATCTAGACTTGTGACATATGCCCATCCTATGCGCTTTTTAAATTTAAGTTTGGTGAAAGCTGAAAATCTCAACTGATTTGTTAACTGTTCCCTGTCAATATCTGAGACTTTTCCAATTTCTGCAGAAGGGACTATGCTTTCCCTCAGTAGTATTGCCAGCAACATAGAACTTCCCTTGGAAATATTCTTGGAAGTTCACACAACAATGTGAGAACTATTTTAGATAAAGAGCAGCAACCCATCTGCTTAGCTTTCTAGTTGGTCTCTTTCTTGTTCTCCATATCTTGCCCAAAGCAGTATTGAAAATAAATGAAATTTTGCTGCTGTTGCTGCAGCTGCAGTTTCTTCCAAAAGAATCTTGTCTTCAGCACCTGATCAACAAATCCAGTTTAGCAATGTCTGTTAAGAAACACTTTCAGCACCTCTAGACAGGCACCAGCTACATAAAACCCAAAGATTTTAGGACAGGTTTTAGATTTTAGTCAGGGCACGGTGACATTTGCTTCACCAACTGAATAATGTTTAGTGCTTTTTCTTTTAATATTAGCATATAGGTATTTGAAGCTCATCTATGAATATGCATAAATCTGAAGTAGAGGGCTGTTACATCTTACCTTAATGTCTAAATAGGGTCTAACAGACTTCACTGTACTTACTGATGTGCTTTAAGTCAAGAAGTGCCTAAAGAACTGTATCTGAATGTGGCCTGCAGGAATTCTAGTAGGGGTCTCACAGTCTAATTTTTTGGATATAACTATTCCCAAATGCATTCACAATTACTTTTTTCCATACACTTTCTGTCAAATCTCACTTTTCAAGTTATGAGAATGACGTACTTCTTAGTACAAAGTCTACTTCTTCTGGGTTAGATTGTGAAATTGTCCAGAATATTCTGTCTTTGAGCTTGGTCAAGTAATCTTTCATTCTTTTCATCGATTCACTTCAACAAGCTTTTGTGTTTGGCACCATAAGGCATTTTCTATAGCTTTCAGGACCACTTTTGTAGTTCTTTCTCACTCCTCCTCCAATTTTTTAACAATATATAGAAGTCTGGAGTCTTGATCACAACAGAGTATTCCAGGGTCTGAGTCCCCAATGCCATATGAAACCAATCTTTTCCAAATTATTAAGTCATGTTTTGCTTTTCTCTTCCATACTGCTTAAGTCAAAATGTCACTCAGAGGAACATGCTACATTCTTCTGTAGACCAAGATATTTCCCTCATGACTACTACTTTTTGATATCTGGATAATCAGACAATGTGTGACTAACCAGTCTGATAGGTTTTCAAAATGAAGGGAGAAAATCCTGTTCCTAATTTGTATTCATAGAGTTGGAGTGGCTTACCATGAAAGGAAGACATCCGAATGGTAAGGATATTTCTAAAATTATTTTTTATAAAAAAATCACGAGGAAAGTAGAGGGAAAGACTTAGTGACCATCCATGACCTTATTGAGTCTTAAGTGCTCCAGAAAAACAAGACACATTGGTCTGATGTTTTCTACCTCCCAATTTGTTAAATATTTGCTTTTGAGTAGATTTTCCACAGCTGTCTCTTTTTGCACTTGATCTTCCTGCTTGATATCAGCCTATCAAACGCAGTCCCAGCACACATGCTGCTCAGCTGCTGTATGTGCCCTTCAGTCTTCTTTAATTGATGCACAGTTTGCACTCTTTACAGGGATTCCACAAGGACAAAATTTGTGCAGGCAAAATGCCAGAGCAATCTTCACTGGAAAGCCAGATGTTTCATTTCATCGGTTGGCTGGCTGGCAAGGTTTTACCAAGGGAGAAAAGGAGAGATCTGTTCTTTTTCTTAAATCAGACCCAGAGTTAATTCACTACTAAGTTAGCAGCCTCAGATTTTGAAGTGAATTGTTTTTTTCACCATTCATCTGGAATGAATTTGAAAGCAAAACAAGTAAAGCGCCTCAAAATAATTCTAACTCTGGGTAAAAAGAAAGAACTCCAGTGAGGCTTTGAACACCTTATAAATTGCTTCTCAGTTAAGACATTCTTAAAAGACACATACAGCAAAATGCTGTCATCTGAATAAAAAAAAAAAGTACGATGGTTGTGCTTGTTAATTGTGTTTGTTTTTCTTATGACTAATTTATTAAGGACAATTGAGAAAGCTAGAGCATTTGAACTGATTTTCCATTTGTTTGGCTATTAAAGTTCCTCTGTGAAATGTATGTTTATTTAAAGTATCTCCAGCTACCCATTTACAATGCATTTGTTAAATTAGTTAAGAGACTTTAATTGGGCATTGGGGATTTGTTGTGCTATTCCCAAATCCGTTTACAAAAAAATACATGAGAACAGTGAGCAATTTATTTATAACCTTGTTATATTAGGCCATTACCAACATCAGAGATTTTTCTTAACATGTTTTTAATTTGCATTGACAAAATTCAAGCCATGTTTGCTTTTTTTCCTATTTTTAATAGAGCAGCCTGCAAACTGTTTCTCGTTAAATACACTAGAACCACCTGTTATATTTGGAACAGTGTTAATAGAAGCTGATTCCAGAAAAAAGCAACAATATTGAATCAGCAAGAGAACACTGTCTTTCTCTCTTTTGTATCCCATTAAGATCAATAATTTGAGCAGTTAACTGTATTTGACACTACAAATGCACTGTACTACATTGACATTATCATCAAATATTCACTTACTTATTTTGATCAGATCCTAGGCATTTCATACAAATTAAAACACAGCATGCCAGTAAAACTCCTATTATAATACTTTGTTTAGTGACTGGCCTATTCTCACCATCATACTGAGCCATTCTGCCAGACTCTGACATCCCAGTATCAGATCTGTATATATGAATCTCTTCTAAGAGACAAGAAAAGGAGGGTTTTTTAGAACCCTTAGCTTAAAAAAGACTAGTTTAATCCAAAGAAATGGGGAGAAAAGACAGTATTTCCTGCATCTTGGCTAGAGTTCTAAACATCAGGATTTCTTCACAGTGCAGAAGCCTAGATCCATTTTGTTTGCCTCAGGTGTTAGAAAAATAGGGATTATTTACAGGGTGTTTTTTTTACAGATTTCAAGATTATTTTTTTTTATTTACAGTACTCTCCCCATACCATCCTATCAAAGTTCAGTATGTTGTCTACAATGTATTCTTAAAATAAACAGATACTTGGTGTTACATTTTCATGCAAAAAATGAAGACAATATCTATGGATCTTGCGTTTTCTCTTAAATATTTCAGTCGGCCAAGAGGCAGCAATGTATGGTGGAGGGGTATAGTCTTGGTTTACGCAGACGTAACCTGGGAATTCTGTCTGAGCTAAAAGCCTCAGACCTGGGAGAATGGATGATGGTGTGTTTCCAGAATTTCAGTTCCCCATCTTGTCTACAAGGGTCCCTGCTTGGCCACTACAGGTTTCCAAATGCTTTTTTTTTTTTTACCTCCCCTACTTTCATTAAACAATCGGAAAAAATCAAACTACCTCCACAGAAGAAGAAAGACATTTCAATGCTTTGGGTTTTTTAACCAAAGATCATTCTATCTGGTGAACCCCCAAATGAGTAAACTATGTACCACACATTTAACCAGAGAAAAGTTCATAGATCAACAGCTTCATTTTTTAAGTCAGTAAGGGATTTGAAACCCATTCCTACTGAGGTGAACTACAAATATAACGTTGCTGAATATGCTCGATTTTAAATATGCTCTCACCTAAACAGTCAGTAAAAAGAATAATCTTCATGTCCCTGTAAAATTTTAGCAATAAAATAAGAGAGAATTTTGACCAATCTGCATACATTACTAGGGGAAATTCTTCCACTTTAACATCAATTTTAAGTTCAAAGCAGAGACTCTAAGAAAAAGGAACCAGATTCAAAGTTTTGGCCCTTCATTAGCCTATTCTATGCCAGGGTCAAAAGACAGCAATAGGGATTCAAATGCCCCCCAGAGATGAGGATGTCTCCGCACCTCTTCAGACAGAGCATTCACATCCAAGGCCAAGTTATTTCTACACCAAAGTCTTACTGTTAGAAAAACATTGCACAGGCAGATCTCTGTGCTCACCCAAAGCCTAGGGAAAGTCATTGAACTGCTACGCGGAGGAAAGTGGTTCATTCCCAGGAAAGAGCGTGTAATTAAATGTTTCAACTTTCCAGAGCTAATTTTTTCTGTCTTGTTAAATCCAGTTGCTTTAACATAATTTTCACTCCTGCTGACACTGATCCGTTGTGATGTGATGAGTGACTAAGTTAACAGCTGTAAATGTTAACAAGTAATTTATTTAAGCTGTTATAGAAGTCAGACTGCTTTCATGGTAGGGGAAATCAACACCATACTCTCTATGCCAAATATTTTTACTGAACATAATGCTGTATGAAGCTTGAGTTGTTTTCTATAGCCCAAAGAACAGCATTCTGTTATTATACAAAAAATTGCTGTAATTTTTCAAAGGACTACATAGCCCTGGTATACAAGGAAAGTCCTGAACTGGTACAAATCAGCATAAATGCATCCATTTCAATGGTGCTATTCCAATTTACACTGGCTGACTTCCTGACCAAATATGTATTGTTTAGCGAGAAAGAAAATGCTAAGAAACACAACATACTTCAGAAGGGGACACAAAAAGGATTATGATCATACATAGATGCTTTCCTATCATCCTACAAAATGCATGCAACAATGTTTTTTCCTCTTTTTCTGCAAATTATTCTAATCTGCAGAAATTCTTTTATGGCACAAAACTTCTTCTGACTATGCATCACATCTTCTAATTTAAGTTTTGAGTTTAATTTCTCTTTCTAGCTACTCCTAACATCATAAGCTTCTATTCAAAACCAGCCAGCTTTAGTGCTACTCTAACCAAAGAGCTACCCTTGCTTGTTCGTTGAATGCTGTACCCTTCCCCTTACTCTGAGCGCCTACAATTAACGGCAGTTTGCGTGCAGACCCAAGCGCTTCTTGAAAGACCACAAATTCTTTCTGCTGAATTAGGACCTGCTCTGATTTTCAAAATGCATTCAAAAAAGTTTTACCTAGGTTAAATTTTTTTTTTTTTTTTAACACTGCCCCAAGCACATGGAAATAAAAGTGAAAAAAGCTTCATGAGTCCTTTGGGGCTTTATGACTGCAGTCGAAAGTTTGGAAACAAGAGGCAATAAACTGATCGATAGTACTGTACATTCTGGCATAAGCAGCACAGGGGAGAGTATTTGCTTGACTTTGCAGGAAGCTTACAGCTAAATCTTATATTCAAGAACCAGAAATAACAATTTAAACACTTACATGATTTCTTCTTAAGAGACCATAGACATTCAAAAATGTAGAACAGCAGTAGGAAAATGTGAAGGCAGTTTTAATTAGTGAAAATGTTGTTTAAATCACAGAGTTGATTTTTATGTTGTTTACTTACATGTTATTTCACATAGCTTAAAGCAGATGTAGTTTTACATCCTAGGCAAGATAAACACTGGCAAGAAATTTTGAAAAAAAAAGAAGTAAAAATGACAAACATTTCACATAGCTTATCAGGAAGCATCAAGAGCAGCCTTCTTGGTGAACAGAGAGTTTAGCAGCTAGCAGCTAATATTCTCACAATGCCATCTTGACAAATTTAGCACTCCAAATCCTGACAGCTCAGATTTATACCCATCTGGCAATACTGAGAGACAAACACTCATATATCAGTTGTGCTGCAGAGCTAACATTCCCATGCAGAGAGCAACAGTCATGCTGTTTTGATCTCAAACATCACGTATTTCCTGATTTTGTTGTCCTGAACATTGTACTATGCTGCAACAGGGGAGACGGATCCAGCCATCTGATGCTGCTGGAGAGCACTCATAAAAAGCCCATAGGCAATCTGAGGAAGAAAGCTCATGCCAATAGTATTGGAAGATTTCTACAAAGGACATGAAAACATGTTTGCTTCTGTGACACAAATGAACAGAACTGAATCTTTACAGCAGAGAGCAAGCAGAGATGACAGAAACCTGTAGGCTGGCTTACACTGAAGTTCACAGAATGAGTCCAGGGTTACATTTGAGTTCCAGCGAGTTTCTTACACAAGAAATATATTTTCAGTGATGGAGGAAAATGTCTCTTTTATAATGTAATCAGTGTTGATTACGCTATCTTTCCCAGGTGCATAATTTCATTTCTATACTAAATGCAATGGCAGAAGATCAAAAAATAGATGGGACCTGATCTGCCCATTTCCTTCCTGTAGTAGGAAAGCATGGCAGCAGAACAGCAATCCTTGGAGCAGGTGACTTCTCCCTGACTGAAACCGATCTTAGCGAAAGTTCATAGTCTACCAGAATGCCCACATTTACTTCTCCATGAAATGGGAATAATGTCTTTCACGTAGATTTTGAGGTTTATTGATTACATCCCTGACTGGACAGTGTCTTTCTTTCACACCTGCAAAGTGTCTAAAACAAATGGTCGATTTTCATGTAAGAATTACTCCTTAGAGATTTCTTATTTTGTTCACAGGGGAACTGTGCCATTTAAGGGCTATTTTTATCATAACAAGAAAGCCCTGTAGTGAAAAATAATGTATCATTTGCCACAGAATTAATTTCTTCTGACTGAAAATGCTGCTTTTTCATGTGTAATTAGAACTTGGGCTCACCTCAGGCTTCCAGGAAGTTTTCCTGACAAGGAAACAAAACTATGAACAACTCATCCACCAGACCGCACAAAGACCCATACGGAACAGCTTAATGAAGTTGGGTTACCTGCTGAGAAGGCTGGTCTAAACTTTTGGCCCTGCAATGGCAGGGATGAGGAAAGAAATCAAACAAAAAAAGAAAAGATGGCAGAAAAAAAGATTGAGGCACACAGAGAATATACAAAAGATATACTACTGTACAGATACCAATCTTAACAAGTATGCTCTATGCATTATCAAGGAAAGAAGAGAAGACCAGAAGAGCCAAGAATTATTACCTAGAGACAATAAGACAAAATTGAAACTTCTAGGGGAAAAGAAAAAAAAAAAACCACAAGAAGTCATGTTTCTCTATTTCATGCTTGTAATGATGAAATAATGATGGCAGCCCAATTGGGTTGCAAATGACGTCTAGGTTTCCCAGTGTTGCAGATAATAATAACAACAACAACAAGAAGAATGTGATAGTCTGAATGTTGTTTTCTGACAACTTTTGAAATATAAATTGTATTACTTTTAGGGGCATCCTTTTCCAATATTTAATAGCATCCTAGAATAGGCCTTGTATAATATTGATGTACTATGAAGTGGAAATGTTTATACATTCATGCAACTTTTAATATACATGCACATCTACATTTAGAGGAGTAGTTCACTCATGCATAAGAATTTGAAGTTAAATACCTTAATCCATACTTAGCTAAGCATATGAGTAGCCAGATTTTCAAAGGAACTCAGGACATAAGCTCCTGCTTATTTCAACATTAATTAGCAACAACATATTTAAGTTTCTTGCTTTACATATAGGACTTCATTCATTATCTTCCCCCTCCAACACAAAAACATAAGCCACAATCTACATGCATGTATGTATATCTATCTATCAGTCTCTGTATACCCACACACACACACTTTCAAATAGCAAGGTCTAATGAGCCCTCCGAGGTATACAAATGATTAAAAATATAGAACATTCTCATCTTAACGACACCTCTGAAGGGAACAGCAGGAATAAGAAAATAAAACTAGACCAAATACTCAACCTAACAACTCCCTAGTGAGGTATGGCAGTCTAGGAAAGTATAATAATGAGATCAAATACAAATTGCAATATGAAAAGTGAAAATTCAATATGCAAGTATGAATAATACAAAATTACATTAGTAAAGTGACATCTTCTATTAGTAGAATATCCTACAGTATATGAAACCACCTACTTTATGCAACATACCCATGCTCTTTTGTATTTCCCAAATTTAACTATACTAAAATACATCTTATGGTAAAGTAGCTACTTCCATGTGAACCAGAATACTTCAAAGGCAGTAAAAAGCCATATTAGCAGAATGCCTAACCTCCACCTTCATTCCTTTTCTTCAGAGTTGACTGCAGAATGTGGCTGCACAGACACTCTCCGCACAGAGCCCCAGCGGGGCCCCCACCTCCCTTAAGCAGCACCGCATTTGACTAGCGCCATTACAAGGGAGAAGTAGCACAAGGAACCTCTTAGGGCTAGATCATCATCTTACTGAAGCTGACACCTACGGCTTAATGGGAAATGAAACATGCACAGGCTACAGCTGGTGATACACACACAGAGACGTACAAAAGCCATGTGTGGCCTCCTTGCATATGGTAGCTGTTTGAAGAAAATTAAAGATATTGTTCAGATCTATCTCCTGCCTAGCTATGGATAGCAGGGTGCTCACCAGGAGCAAAATTTTATATGGTGCCTTTTCCTAAAAGGCCTTCACCATACATTGCTTAGACCAAACGTACAGAGAAAATGTAATTTCTGCTCTGTGAAGCAGGATAACACCACTAGACATCCAGACCAAAGAACACAGACTTTCTCCCTCACTTGCACACTACCAAAGAGGCCATCACTAACCCCAGCAATAACAGGCTATTTCCTAACATATCCTATTTTTTGTCTCTTTCTTTGCCTCTAAAGAATCACAGTAGAATCAGCTACACAAATGTACCCATGGAGCAAAAAGCCTTCACGAAAATAAGGTTGCACAAAGTTCATCCTTATTGTATGTGGAATTACTCTTTGCAAAGAGGAAGAGTGTTGTTCTTTTATTTGATATGCAGTCCTCAAAAAACCTGCAATACTATGTGGAAAGGAAAAAAAAAAAATTATTCCATTTTCTTCAGGTAATTCAGGAAGTGAAACTAAAGATATAGAATGTATTTTTTGCTTCCAAGATGAAGGCCAAAGAACATTGCAGTAGCATACCTTAAATCAGCAACAACACTAGACAGGACAGGTTGTTGCTGGCCTTAATGGATGCCAGGGAGCTCCAGCCTCCCCCTGCTTCTGTGTAGAGACGTTCCATGCAGCACAGTGCTGGCAGTCTTTGGCTACACTATTTGCTCTCATTTGTATTTCTGTATTGGATTCAGCACAATGGGGAACACTCCTGAGCAATTTATTTTCTCCAACCATTCTGCTCAGCTCCTCTCACCCCTGGGGAATTGAAAGGAAATCTTTGACAGGTAGACAGTTGCCTGTGTGTAAAAAAAACCAAACACCTAATGTCAGAGGGAAATCAGTAGCCGGCCAACTACAGCAAATACAACGAAGGAAGAGAAACAGCAAAAGAAAAACTGGCATTCAGAGACAGTATATGAGACAACTGGCTGCCTACCAATCTACCTGAGGGTGCAATGGGTTGTTGCCATATTGCTATCTATATCTTACCCCAAAACCTCTCAGCTGAAAGGTGGGATTTCCTGCTGAGATGTCAAAGCTGTACACAGAGCTTTAATTACCATTAGCTGGAGTAATTTATTCTAGTAAAATAAAAATGTCACTGATGAAGACTGCAGTTCCTGATGTGATGATTGTTAGGAGCACTGACACATGCTAACACTGGTTTTAATGAGGTCGTTTGGTTGTTTCTCAAAGAAATGTTCCTTAAAATGATACATCATTAGAAAGCTACCAAACACCACAAACAAGAATCCTCTCTGTCATGAAAAGATTCACCCTTGTAAAGAAGGCAGCAGAAGACTGAGACATTTAAGTTCCAAACATTTACTTCAGCCAATGACTAAATTCAAACAGCAACACACAAGACAGCATTATCATCATCCATCTCTTTGCACATAGTCCACAATGCTGTGCTTCAGCACTAAATTCCACATGCACATGAAAAATAAAAATACAAAACTGGGCATGAAATTGTGGATTCTTACCCCTCCATAAATGATATTCACAATCTTTTTTATGAAAAGGGCTTTGGGGAAGAAAAAAGGAGAGAAACCATTATATTAGGGTATCCAGTACAGGAATAGCTAGCAAATAGGTACATTTTTCTACATAAGAATTTACTGTAAGGAATTGAACAGCAAAACTGGAGGCCTTGAACTTGCAGGCATTCCAGCAATTCCAAGTTTTGCATTTGAGAAACAACACTGCCTTCATTATTTTCTACTTCAGCGCTTCTGAGCAGGAAGAATTTAGGTCAGTGTTGAGTCTGAGTTCCTGCTGATAACTGTCAACAAATAAAACTCTGCCCCGTATTTCGTTCTTTATGAAAAATAAATGAGCATGGGGCAAGGAAATTGCCTATCTTTCTGAGACAAGAATCTGTTAGCCAATGCATTTGCATTTTGAAATTACTTTTGAAGACTCCACATCGAGCTTGAGACACATAAGACAGCATCAAAGACCAGGCCATATTTGCCTTTGTTGGTCCATGGCATGTGAACTTCATCTTCAGATGAAAAATAGGTATGTTCAGGAGACCTGGTATAAGAATTAACTAAATGGTAATAGGAAATTGGCTTTAACTCTGCTAAATATGACAGCGTCCTAGAAGCACAGGAGGAAGCATTTATTTTCCTGTGGTGGTGAGAAGAAAAGTTAAAGGCCTTTTTGACTGTAGCTTTTCTCCCATAAGTTCAGTACTTTTATATATGTGGCTGGTTTTGTAATAGATTTAAAAAAAGGTCTCTATAATACACTCTTGAATTTAAATTATACTGCTGTAATTGTGCAGTCCCAGAACAACTGTAGGTGTGAGTAGAAGTCTCTCTTCTCACTCCTCAGTCCTCTGGTCTGAGAGGATAGTATGTTGTCCTCCTGGAAACATCAATATCTGTGGCTTGACACATGTGTCCAAAAACATTAATTTAGTCCGTCCTTATTCCTGATGGCACCTGCTAGCTTTATGATTCTGTGTACGTCCCTGTGTAATCATCAGGATTTAGGCACACGCTTCAGCTCTGCATGTCATTCAGCATGAGTGAGCATAAAAACTAAGGACCTAACTATGCAGAAATCAGGCCTCACATGGTAGTAAATTGCCTTGTAAGTTTTATTGGCATTTGTACTTCCAGCTCTTACTTTTACTACCTCTCACTATATTTTCTCTTTTATAAATAAAATATAAAATGGAGATTATTTTTTTTAACTGAGCTTACCTAATTGCTCTTTCTTGGCCATAAAGCAGAAAAACTAGAAACTGTGAGTAAAGGCCATTCCTTTTCAAGTAATTCCTCCTTTAAAAATGTCCAAGGCATTCAATATGTTAATTAAATTTTAATTAATCATTTTCTTTGTGCTAGGAAAATGCCTATTGTATTGCTAGAACAAGCAACTTAGGACAGCATTACACTGCCTTCAAGGAGCGTGCTACTAGTTCTTCTTTACAGGAGCAAATAAGCCACTCTGATTCTAGAAGAGGAAAGTTACACTGAAGTGCTTAGAACTGCAGCATGTACTTTGAACTGGCACAAAGCAAATAAAGGCTTTGATGTTTTAATATGTGTGTCTGCTACTAGATGTTCTGCACTGCCAGACAAAACAAACAATTAGGAGAATCTCTGCATTTTACTCAAGGTAAAATCCTAGCCCCATCAAATCAGCAGTTTGAACTGATTTTACTGGGGTCAGGATTTCACCCAAGTCATTGTCCAGCCTTCCCTCTTAACTCTTCATGTTTACAGTCTTTTTAAATCAGAGTGTCAGAAGAGACCTCAACAGCAACAGAGTCTTGGCCTCACAGTCAGAAAGTCTAAAAATAAATATATGTAATACTCACCCTCTGCCCCAAGACCATCAAGTCCAATCATAAAAGTTGTCTCTCTGTCCTTCCCTCAGTTTTTCCCGGATGTGTGTATTCAGAGCTCACCTTTCTGTTCCCTTTTAGAACACAATTCTCAGCTAGCTTAGGTGTATATCAGTTCCTGTGATAAGATTCCCCTGAAATTAATAGTTCCCCTCTATAACTTATAGACACCACTCACATGTCCTCTCAGCTGTGACTTTACCAGGCTGTGCAAGCTAAGCCTTTCAGGTATTTTCTATAAGGATGTTTAGTATGCAGACACAAGCTGACTCAACCAAGGCAATCCTGACGTCTGAGATGCTTAAAGACAGGGTCTGTGAACTTGAATTCAGCACTGTGCTAACAAGGCTGCCTAGCACACAGCCAACACCAGGCAGCATCTGCCATAAAGAGTCATTCCCTTTCCCTCTGACCATATTACTAGCCTGCTGCACTTCTTTCGAGTACAATTTTTTTTTGAACATGGCTGTGCAGATCTCTTCCAACTTGTATCAAGTTAGTCTGCTACAACCCTACCTACACTTTATCCCATTTTCTAGTCATCTCCCTGGTTTTAAACATGATTTGCTTTAAAATGTGCCTGAAATTTCCATCCTGCTAAGTTTATGTTAAGAGGCCTGCTGCTGGCTAAATCGCTTTTAATTCATTTGTGATAATGTTAGTTTCCATATTTGCAATGAACAACCGGTGTTATAAACCCTGCTAAGACTGAGACCAAGCCTTCATTCAGCACAGAGATCGTTCCTACTTTACTTACGATCTCTGCCCATCTTCACAGCAGAGAGATGCCATTTTCTTCAGTTTTCTGTTAGGTAAAGCCACATTGCCAGTCATATTCTGTGAAACACCTGAGGTGCTTAATCGTATTTGATTTAAAATTAAGTTCTTTGAAAAAGCTTGCTTTCAAATTTCCATTCACCAGAAACAGAAGATAGCATAATTCTCCATTTACAGTGTATAAGAAAAGAATTACTTCTACAGAAGCAACGTTCCCGTCTCAATCATTATAACATTATCACATTAAATAAAAATTTGTGCATGATATTTATGCTTTGTGGTTGTATTGCAAGAAAGCCAGAAAGGAATCCAGAAACCACGGCTCTCTATGAGCTAAGATACAAAATGACAATAAGATTAACTGTGTCAAAATGTGTGAAATCATTTGAATATAGAAATAAGATAGTACAAGTTTTCAAACTCGGAATAATTGAGCATACTTTATTAGAATGTCACCTTAAAGGGACACGGCCAAGCGAATTGGCACATTTCTAGCTTTGTAAAGTGAAATAATTTCTTGAATCACTGGAAAGAATTGATTTTTGTGTCTTTTATTATAGCAGCATAGTAAAAGTTAAAAGATGAAAAAGGCCTATTATTTCATCCCACACATAGCAGTATATTCACAACTGCTTTGTCCAAGAAAATTTTAATCAGCTTATGGAATAGTATTTCAGATGTTTCTCACATCAACTATTTTGCAGTCCGTTAAATTTTAGTGTAAGGAATTTTTCTTTTCCCAAATCTACCCTCTTCTTTTTTCCAACAATTCTGCAATCTTTTCAAAGTGAAATCCTGGCCTGTTCAAGTTAAGGAGAGTTTTGTTACTGACTTCAAAGTATCTATGATTTTCCCCTTAAGGTTTGGGTTTTTTTTTTTTTTTTTTTATGCATAGCTATTGTGCAACCCCATTAAAAAGCATTACAGAGCTTCCCAGGTTTGGGACCATTTATCCAACTAAATAACTGTGTTTATCATTGTCAATAGCTTCTTCCCACTCTGTTGTCTGCAGGGCTATGCAGTCAGAATGTGCATATTCCTTCCCATTTTCAGCCCATTTTCCCCATCACTTGCAGGTATATAAAACGCCGGTCTCTCTCACTGACATCAGGATTCCTCTCTCCCCTGTGTTTATAAAACCCGTGACATTTCTCAGACACGCAGAACTACACAAAAGGAAATGGGAAGGTAAAGCAACATTCTCTACCACTGATAATTCAACAGGAAGTAAAAGCAAGGTTTTCTGTACCACAAAGTATAGGCTTCTTCCACTTGAGAAGGAAGGTCCATTTACTTGTACCAGGGATAGGCATACATCTTCTAATGGTCCACATACCCTGAACTATCATGTGCATAACAAAGCCTGTTTGTGGCAGAACAAAGCATCTGACAAATGGAAACACAGTAAGAATTAGTAATTTTGAATGGTGATTTGAGATTCTTGGCTGAAAAGTTTGACAGAAGTACAAAGTACCATTACAGTATCTATTATTTTTATATGAACACAATTCAAAGCAACAGCACAAGAACAGGCACAACAAATTATCTAAACAGAAGGCAGAGGAACAGGAGCTCTTATTCCTAAAATACTGCTATAGTTCCCAGCTCACACTGCCTGCCTGACCAGTTCCCTATGAACAAATATTGTCAAATCTGTTGTCCCATTCCTTTATCATGAGCTTGAGAAAAGAAAAGAGTGAAAGGCTGAATATATTCCAACATGGTTTTTAAACCTCTGATCTATGGACAGATGTACAACATCCTTTTATGATAGATTCTGTGATCATTTGCATTTCCCATCTTTCTGGCACCTTTACTCACTGCTAGCTTCCATTCTTATACATCACTGAGGAAGCAGCTTAAAAAAAGAGAAGAAACAGCAAGCTGGAAAAGCAAAAGCAAGCAATCAAATCTCTTTGGGGCCTTGCACAATGTAAAAACCAATATTGTTTGATTTCAACTTACCACAGCAGAAAACTGAGACTTGTTTATCTAGATTCTCCCTCTCTGATGCTTTGCTTGAATGCTGCTTTAGCGTATTCGTTATCAGGGTTGGATAATCATTTTCATCATTCACTTCAAATGTGCACTGATGTGTCATTAATTACTATTAATCACAAAATTACCATGTAAGTGCTAAGACTATGGAGGCCTATGTATGCCTCATTAAGCTAATGCAGCTTAAGAAATCAACTGGACTTTCAAACATGTTAGCTATTGAACCCAGTAAGAATAAGTAATTAAAACTCAACTTAGTGTCAAGTATACTTTACAGATGGAGTACAACGAATTTTGCAAAATCTTTCATACTCCTAACAAAAAGTTGTTAAGTATTATTATTGATGTTGTTCTTACTACCATTAGACAGTTCATGATCTTGATTCCAAGAACACCTATGATGTGCCAGGCACTATAGAAATTAAACACGAGAAGGACCCATTGCCACAATGTCATACAAAGAGGCCAACACAAAAGAAAGCACTGCTCTTTGCTTCAGCAAATGCTTTCTGCCAGAAAAATGAGTTAATCAAAGAAGATATATCTGCCTGTGAATGCAACACCATGCTAAATGTCCTATATTTTTTCTAAATACTTGTCTAAAGAGGTACACAACTGAAAATGAAATAGCAATGAAGAGCATAATGCAAAAAAGGGGCATTGTATCAACACAATAAATCCTAACAGTAAGGCATTGTTAGTTACAATGTATCTGTTAGTGCTGAATCTTCCTGTAATTGTTTACATTTCTAGTTAAACAAGAACATATATAGAGAGGGACCACAGCTGTTCCTCCCAGCAAGTCACCCTAAATGTGTTAAACTCAAAGGCTGCTGCAGCTGTATCGCAGAAACACAGAAATTATATCCTAAGGTGCAGAGCACTGGGTATCTTTCATTTAATTGCAAGATGTTTTGGTGATATGTTTGAACAGGATTCAGAGCTCATGTTGGCCATTGTGTGTGAGACAGACGTCTGGGGCCATGAAGGCCTAGTGTTAGCCTTGATTTCTCTTGCTAGGGTCGATAGCTACACATGCGCAGTGACATATGGCTTGCATATGCATAGACATCGGCATATTTGAGTTTGCAAAGGAGAACAATAGAGTCAAAATATTAGATTTCATATGTGATTTCTCCTATAATTTTTTGCTCGGAAATTTCATTTTGTCAAGGACCACAGCATACAGAGACGGCAACGCAGGATTCAGTTCTGGAAGGGACCCCCTAAAATACCAAGTCCGTCTCAGCTATTGTAATTAACCATGATCATAAACCAATCAAGCTTAACACCTTAGGTTTGTTACAAAGCTTTATTAGAAAGCTGTTCTGGCATCTGATCCCTCTGAAGACTAGAAACCTTCTTTTAATGTGTTCCTAAATGGATTCATGGCCATTTGCTCCCACATAAAGAGGGTCTTTGGCTAATGCAACAATTCTGTTTCCCTGGTGTTTATCCACTTATGTAGTTAGAAACAATTCTCCACTTAGTTTTCATTTGACTTTATTTTATAATATATATATTTTAGTTCTCCCTATCCTGAACATACGAAAGCACAAAAAAAGATGGAATAAAAGCAGAATTTTGATAGTTTTGCTTTTTCTTTTAGTTGAAACAGCGATCATTTAATGCTAAACTTCCTACTTTGTTCAGACTAGATCACCCATTCCTGAGCAAACTGTGTTTCCCATCGTGTTAACCTTGTCAGACTAGAGGACTGACTGAACAGCTGATACAACCACTTCATGGTTTTTGGGTGTGAAGGCAAAGGAAGGGCAAAACAAAGATGTAGGAAGGAACTGGTCATACTGATGAAGAAGACACAGTGGTGTCCGAACTGGGTGTCCCATGAACCTGTGAATTTTATAACTCAAACTAGCATCACAGCCCGCTGCTTTATGTAACTCCACTGGCTTTTTCCTTCTACACTGGACAACTAGCAGCACTAAAATTATAGCATGGTGGCACTTCTGAGGGAAGTGGCTGGACTAAAAGCTTCTGAAAAATGTGCTGCTAATGGTCTCAGAAGAACCATAGGCCAAGTGATACTATGAAGGCATAATTTTTCCAGGCATTGACAAGGTTTGCTGGCTGGGAAAAGCAAACCATGTTCCACAATGGCAGATGGAAAGGAAATTACTCTTACATGGGCTTGAGAAACTTTCTTTAGCCGGCTCTATCTTTTGCCAGTGTCCAGCAACTTCAGCTGGATGACAGCTGCAGGCTGACTGCCCAGGTCCTGTTTAGCAAGGCAACAGAGGCATTTTTCACGATTTAATCAGCACTGGAATATCTGTTAGAGACGACTGGGTATCAGAGTGCAGAATATTCAAAAGAACACAGTTCTGCTGTGTTAATCGGAGACTCTCATTGTTGAATTAATATGCATTGTCTGAGTAAATACTTTCTCCCAGTGACTTTGGCTTTTCCAGGGTAAGCGATTCAGTAAACTGTAACTGAAGAGCTGGAGATACCTGTAAGATAATACACGCAAGAACTGTGTGATAATAGAGATACAATAAGCAGTCTCTATAGCCAGTCTCCCAGAAGGATGCAGCAACACAGCGACTTTAAGAAAGAACATCCAAAGTCAGTCAGCTGAGCTGACAATGAACTCCAAGCCAATACTGACTTCAGCGTAACAGAAAACACAGACAGTAAGATACAGAATGACGCTTTAAAATACAGAATTTTAAATACCATTGAAAACTATGAATTATTCTGGTTCTTTCCATAACTGGAGAGGCTGATCAAATGATGGCACATCATAAAATATCTGGAATATAAAAATCTTCAGACTTAAATAATTTGATCTCTTCTGATGTGCTGAAACTGTTAGGGAGGCACTTGGGAAACAAAGGGGTGGCCAGAATTGACATGTTTGCAGGTATGATCTAAAAACATTTTTAAAGTCATGCTGTTCCCTTTTCATTTTCTTTTTTTCTTCATATTTCTAGGAGTGAAGATACTTCCGGCCAGGATTTGCCACAAACACAGTTATAATCAGGACCCTTCTGGCAGATACTAACTCTCTTCATACTTTCTAGGGATGTGGTGAACAAAAAGGGCAGTAAATGGCATTTTAGTATTGCTAACTTTATCAGCTTTAACGTACAGATTTTAATTCTGATCTAATTATGCTTTGGAAGATAAGGATTGACCTTTATGGGACTTCTATGATTCCAGAGAAAACTGCTTGGCGTATGCATTAATCCACTCAAGAGGAACCTCATGGAGCTTAAATGCCAAGTGAACATGTGAAATACCAGGTTTCAAAGTGGAGTTTACACAGCTGCCACATTGGTTTAGCAGGGACCGACTGCAGCCACAGCTCTGAATAATAGCAAAATAGAACACTGGATGGAAACTGCCTTTCTGCTCTTTGGCAGAATCCACCAGTAATGCACTTTGCCTTAGCTTTGGCTCTCCCTCCTGTTCGTTCTTCTTTCTTTTTTTTCTCCTATTCCCTCATTCCTCCTATGCTCTGTGTATTTTCTTTAATAAAGTTAATTCTTTAAATTACTTTGCATTTTTGCAAACATTAAAGTAAGATTTAATATCTGAGTCAGTTACAATGATAAGGATTTCAGCTCCAACATCAAGCTGAGCTAGTTATCTTGTAATTTGATTCATGATGTAGGAAGAACTGTAAAACATTTCCACCAAAATCAGGGTTTATTTGTTTTCTTGTCACTGATTGTAGATCCAGATCAAGCAATTAAATGTTTTGTAAAAAATACAAAATACTGTAGGTTATAAATATTAATAGCACCCACACTATTTCCTAGCTACTATCATAAAAGTCAGAGAATACTTGTTGGTATCTTAAGTATTGGGACGCTAAACAACAGAGCTCCATTTTGTGCCTTGAACAAAACAATACTTTTCATATTTCTTTTGCTGTACTTTGGATGCCACTGCCTTCAGTGTTAGCATTGCTTTGGTGTAAAAATACATTTTAAAAAGCTAAATGATTCCTGCTACCATGATTAGATTCTGAGATGTATCAGTATGAACTTCTCTATGAAAGAGAGATTTAAGGTACGGGATACCACAGAAGGGGCCATTCACCCAGTAAGACTTTCCCCAATCATCTATTGCACAAGGCATAATGGTGCTTCAAGGTCAATTTAGATGTCTCAGGTTAGGCACAAATCCTATTACTTCCTTGGCCTGACTAATATATCTTACTTCAGTGAGGTTTTGCGATGCTCAGAATCTGAAAATTAAGACAGAGAAGTGTTGTCTTCTGGATGTAGACTGGACAGACAAAACAAATGAAAGGAAGATTTTACCTGAGATTCACAATTACATAACAAAATTTGCAATGTGAAATGTAAAAATATGTGAGAAGAACACAATGTAATTCCACAAGTTGACAGAAAGTGTGTGAAAGGGTTTTGTTACTGGTGACAGGAAAAGAAACAACACATTGGACTTGGAGGTAAGCAAATGTTTTAAGGTAAATACCTGTTTCTGTAGGGAAACATAAAGCTTTATGTACCAGATTGATTAATTTCAATGCTGTTGACTCAACAGAGATGAAATCCCTCATACTTTGGTTTGAATTCACACATTTGTCTCATATTTACTCATTTGAAAAAGCTGATTGTAAAACAAAACCGTGGAATTGTACTCCTAAGAGATTGTTTCAAAACAAGCAGGAGAGAGAAAAACATTCAGATTTCGGATATATTTTCACATGTTTAGGATTTCCTTAAAGGATTATTGTCTGCTTTATTCCTCCCCACGCCTGTTTATTTGGCAACCATGAGCAAATGCAGTGTGTAGTCAATCCTGCTTCTTATACATATGCATGTAGTCATATTCTGATAAACTGGACTAGTTGCCTTTGTAGCAAAATAAGACTATATAAAATGGTTTCTAATTTTTTACTTCAGAGACCTAATATGTTAATAGGGTATGAAACAAAAACTCTTTTGGATTATAAGAATTAAAGTGATTCTTGGCCTTCTTGCATATCCTTAACTGAAATGAAGCTGAGACCATCAAAGTAAGGAATTTTAGCCTCAGCAGAAAACATTGATGAAACCAGATTTTTTAGCGTCCTTGAAATGTAACTATTTAGAACTGTATCAAGTGCAATGAACATCTGAATTAGTTTCTTGTCATTCATGGTGGTATCTCAAATTTTGTTTCAAGTCATTGTGACAACAATTTACAGAAATGTTGTCTTTTAAGCACACAGATCATCTCCTTAACTTCAAGATGGCTATTCATGTGATTAAGTTGTCCCACACTGAGTCCTTGGGTGGAAAAACAAGAAGATAACATCTTACTTTAAGAAAGGTTAGCAAAAACCCCACTTCTCAAAACTTCAAATTCAAAAAATAAAAAGGCTCTTCACAAAAAGCAAAATTACAAATCTACGTCGCTTCACCATGTCTTGGTATAGAAGCTTAATCCAAAACTTACTGACGTGATTTGGAAACATTTTCATTTACTTCAATATGATTTTGAATCAGGCCCATATTGCTGAACTATGTAAACAATTTCTCCACCTATGAACTGCTTCACCACTTAATTACAGCATTACATTACAAATACAACTATGCTAACTACGTTAACTCCTTTGATTTATGTGTTTTCTCCTGACTTATACCAGCAGGTATCCAGAGTCAGTGTGGCACGTTATCCCTCTTTTGGTCTGTGTGTCCTGGTTATGTATAAGTACAATGAAAAATCAGCCATAGCTTAAAACCCATAGCCATTACAAAGGCTATCATAGACTTAAGCAGCAGTAAAATCTACAGATCCCACTCTGCCTTCTGTTAAAGCCAGACTGGTTTTGACCTCTTCTAATGAAATTACATTTCTCACTCTTGGCTCTCCTTTTCTTGCCATCCTCTGCTAGCTGTAGCCTCTGTACAGCTGATGTCACTGAATTTGAATTATTCTTCAGTCATACTAGCAACAGAGATGAATTAAATCAATAATCTTTTCCTTATAGATGAAATTAATTTAGTAATACATAACAGTAGTAGACCTTCCTTTCTTGGTCTAGCTCTACACTACAATCCATCAAGGTATTCTGCCTGGCACTTGAATTAACATATCTTAATTTGTGGGCAACAACTCCTTCTAGCATAATGAAATCTTTCAGTCTTTGATTTGCAGTCTATTCCATAGTCTGGGCATTTTCACACACTACCAATGATCTTTGATTGGGATATCAAAATACAGGATAAAAAAGCTACATCCTAACAGTGCATCACTTGTAGTTCTAATGCCTGAACAAGAGTTCTTTTGATTATTTTTTAAGAAAGATCATCTTTAGTTAATTGGGATTCAAGTTTATGCAAAATATTTTCATAGAATTTTGTTTGTACTGAAGGAAAACACCAGTGCTTTTTTCTGGCTGAAAAGATGCCAGCTGGAGCAAACTAATGAGCCCCAAAAAGAGAACATTTGTACAGCTGGAGTCTGAATGTTATCAAGCTGCTTGTTTTTGATTGACAATATAACAGTCATGGTAGTGGAAGGTGATCAATAATACTCCCTCTGTGACAATATAAATAGTATCATCCAAGAGTCATTGGCGAACAAAAATATTCAGAGGTTCAGCTCAATTTGGGTAAGCATCCAAGACTTCAGATCATTCTTCTAATTGCCTAACCCATTGGGGTCTCCAAATTTCAGTCAAAAATAGGTTGATCAGGGGCTCACTTTCAGTATTCAGGATTGCTCTGGTAATTGGTATCAGCCCAAGGCAGGAAGTATGATAATGAACAAGAACAGTTTTTGAAATCAACAGCTCTCAAGCTTTTAAAAGATTCACTTTGGAAAAGGAATTTAACTCCTGCTATTTACTTTGAGCTAGATCATTATTCTACATCAGCTTCAATTTGTTGTGTATTTAACACACAAAACAACTAGTGTTGTTATTCATGTTGATATATGCAGGCATGTACACAACACAAATTATTCAAAAATTTTACAAGACGCGTCTACATGATCTTAACCCAGCTCCAATGGAGACAGACTTTCCTGGAAACAAGTAAAATAGAGCCCCATCTGAACACAGAGGGCAATGGTTTGTCACTACAGCCAAAACTGTGCTTGTTTCCAATCAATGCAGGAGTACACCTGGAGACTTCAAAAAGAAAAGAAAAAAATATCAGCACATGTGAGGCAACTTGAAGAGGTGATAGAAGCGCTTAAGACAGAAAGATGGATGCATCAAAGGTGCAGGAGATAAGTAAGATTATAGGTATGAAGGCTATAGGCATAGTCTATGAAGGGCTATAAGCAATGTTTTTGTGCATTTTTGCTAGGTAGTAGGAGTGCTGTGCCCAGAGCTAAAGGAATAAGGTTCAACAGTTTGGAGAGGTGGGGGTTTTTTCATTTTTTTATTGTGCTTTTGGAGTATTTAATGCCTCACTAGACCTAAAAAACCCTAGGGTCCCATGCTCATTTCAATTCAATTAAGATATACAGGCTGTGCAAAATATACATCGATAGGGAACCACATTTTCAGAAGTAACTGCTTATCTGTGCACTTTTTAGCTCATTATAACAGACTCATGGAATCCAACTTTAAATAAAAGCTGTTGGTGGACTAAATTACAACACGGTATCAAGAGACTTCATGAACTAGATGTATTCTATTTTATTAAGCTTTCATTATATATAGTATGAGTCAGCAAATCATTCAGTCTCTGCTAACCGGAGTCCTGGTACTTACTCTAAATCTTGAAGGCAAATATTTTCCACCAAGGGCACCCTGTAAATGAACTGTAGGTTTTGGCCCTCTCCCTGTTAAAACAGACTTGACAGAATGTCCGTCTCGCAGACTTTTTGGATCTCCTTCCAGAAAGCCTGCCAAGCGCTCGAGGAGATGGCACGATCCTCGCTTCCACGCCGTATGGCATCATCCTTCCATGACAATACCTCTCCACGTAAACACACCGATTCCCCAATACTTTATTTTCAAGATGATAAAGGCTTTTTTTTTTTTAATTCTGAATAAATGAACAAGTTATTTCTCTTGTAAAATTACTTACTCCGGTTTGAGGCGAAGATGGGGGCTTTGTCCCTAAATCCTCACACAGCGATGGCGCCAATGCTCCGCCTCGTTCCCTGCATAGGGCCTAGCTGTCCAAGGGACTGTCACGCAATATGCAATGGCTGGTTCAGGTTATAAACACACTGGTGTATGCCAACAGGTAAAAAAAAAAAAACACTCCGATTTTGATGATGCCTGTAGGAGCTCAGTACTTTTTTAGGTTTCCGCCTTGTGAGATGCTTGAAATCAGCCAAGATTTGCAAGGTGCAGGGAGGCCTGTCAGGGAATGACAGCACATTTCCTCAGGCAACCCAAAGCAGTTTCTAATGTGGTTTCAAGTCCTCTTCTCCAGTTGCTTCTTCTCCAGCAATGAGAGGGCCTTAGCAGCTATCAACACCACAAATAACACTCGTGATGTGTTGGTCAGAGAGCCCTGTTGCCCCTCTGCCAAAATGGACTAAAACCCTTCTAATCCGCAGAGAGCGCCTCTGTCAGCGCTTACGATGTAACAGGCTAGATAAAAGAATTGCAGCCTGAGGAAACATCTTTGATCATTACTTTAATTGTGTCCTCCTGGGCCCTTATAATTTAGGTCAGGAAGGTCCCTCCTGGTGCACCTGGGATGGCAGGCCCTGAGAACTGCCAGACTGAGGCTGTAGGGAGGTAATGGGGCCGCCCCCAGCACAGCTGAGGCCACTGAAGGGGAGAGAAGGTGCTAGAAGGGGGCAGAAGGGGCTGGGTGGCTATTTCAGGCGGGGGGGGGAAGCCCCACCCCTGGGGAGTGGGGCCTGCAAATGGGTCCCCAGAGCTGCTCAAGTGGAGGTGAGGTGGGAGGATTGGGGAAGGTGCTGAGTGTGCCTTAGGGCTGGGGTGCCTGTGGAAATGCCCCTTTTAAGTTTGCTCTGTCTGGTGTATTGCCTCTATATGCCAGCGTTATGGGCTGTGATCAAGCACAGCGTCAGAGGTGTAAAGCCTTTCTGCTTTATAGCAGGGGAGAGGCAGGGCCTGTCGTGGGGTGTTAGGCCCGCTTGGGGCCAGTCCATGAGCCAGCCTGTCGGTGTTTTGGGGGGCAGCGTCAACGCTTCGGTGAGCAGGTGGGTGGATAACTTTGCTGTGCGGTTTGGGGGGAGCCCCAGGAGCAGCAAGGAGAGGCAGGGCCCCCTCATGTGCTGAGGCCAGCCTGGCAGGAGCGGGAGCGCTGGCAGGGCCCCCGGCGAGCCTGCACACCTCATAGGAGTGAGAGGCTGTGTGGGGCCTGGCAGGGAAAGCGGAGGGTGAGCTTTTAAAAAAAAAAAAAAAAAAAAAAAAATAGAAGCCTTCCTCAAGAAAAGGTGTGAAAAAGGCAGCGAAGTGGCAGACTGAGGGGAAACAGCCAGGCTGGCCTGGGTCCCCTTCCTAGCTGGTTTGAGTAACTGTATCTTCAATTACAGGAACCTGGTGGGGGAAAGGGAGAGGCTGGCGGGATAGACCTGCTACGGTCCGGTGAGTTCCATGCTGGTTTTGTTTTTTGGGGTTTTTTCCCCCGCTGGAAATCGGGTCTGACAGTAAACATGATACAAATATACCTTGAAAGCACAGTAAGGCTCTTCAGATAGCTCCAAGAGTGAGTTTACTTGTTGCAAATGCACCCAAAAGGGTGATAATGAAATGTAATTCCTTTTGAGGGGAAAAAAAAAAAAAAGTAGCTAATGATCCAACGTTGGTGCAATTCTTAAAGGGCCTGAACAAGGGAAATATCTTATGCTGTTACTTTTTTAAATTTTCTTTTGGAAATAATGCCAGAGGTGACAGTGGAGACTGGATTTGGCTCAACTTCTTTGTACTGTAATAACTGTAAAATGTATCTTTTTTTTTGATGATATTTCTGTTCTGGTAACAACCTTTGTGTTTGTACGCGTTAACATTCTCACAATGAAGGACTTTAAGACATCCCCATTATAAATAATAACAGGACTTGATTCACCTTTGAAGTAGGTAAGAAAACTTGCAGTATTTGATTATATTGTAAAGTATATGTAACATTTTATTTTTAAAATGGCACTGCTCTGAAAGCTGTAGTGAAAGATAACATGAAATCATCAGTCTCAACAGTATATAGTTATTTCTTTACTTTAACTAAAGGATAAATCAATGAAGAACCTTGCTTTTCTGCTTTGCTTTGTGGAGTCTTTTACATCTCTTTTATAATACAAGTTGGTACTAGCATGTAGGCGGTTACAGTTAACTCCAGCACTAAAGTGATATGTAACATCGGAAAAATAGCACCTAGAGAATCAGTCGGTATTATAATATGTAAAACAAGTGTTGAATACACATACGTGTAACACTAACAAGTCTGTCTTAATTTTGAGCATATGCAAAGTATGGAGTTCTTTACCACAAAAACTCTTGGTATAGTGGGATCAGAGACAAGGCCTTGTAATCATTTTCTTCATTGCTAAGGGATTTGCAAGAGAATGAAATAGCAATAGTTTAAAAAGAAAAAGAAAAAAAACACATGCTGAAGGGATACTGTTTTCTTCTAAATGTGCTTGCCCAGTATTTCACAGAACTATTCCGAAGTTGGCTGCTGTCATGGTTCATATTCTTCTCAAAGAAATAATCGGTATCAGATGTTTCTTAGATAATATATAAAAAATTCAATTAAAAATATAAACCAGTAATAGGTACTGCATGGATTAATTTATTAGTGATTCTGAAGTGTTAAAATTAAATATAGTACCTGGCACAAAGGTTGAGTGTCGTTTTTAACCGTTGAATGTCATTCAGATATCTTCCGAACAAGATAGTGGATGCTGGAGAATGGTATCTATATTAGCCTGTCTACTTACAATCATTTTTGCATGTTTCTTTGATTGTAAAACCCCACTGTTTGCTGGTAACTGTGTAGTAGAATGTGACATATGAAGAAACTAAGGGTGCCTTCTCTCTTGCCAGGGAGCTGGAAGAGTTCACTGTACTCCCACCCTCCACAGAGTACTGCAATTTTGAATTTATGGGCCTATCAGTGCCAGGTTTGAAGGCCATGGTGTCAATGATTAGTTAGTCTGTGGATGTGCAGAACGCTGTATCCGTTGTCTTCAGCTTCCCGCAGTCTTTGAGATGGGCTTTGTTCCCTCTTCTATGGGAGAGCCGGGAGAAACAGTCTATGCTGGCATCTCAGTCGCTGCAGTTCAGAACCCTTTCTCCTCTACCTAATTGGTATCAGTTCATGTGAATCCAGCAAGCCCTGAATTTCAGTGATTGAAGGTCTAGTATGTGTATAATTCTGCTCTTGGACAGCTGAGAGCAATAATCTGTCACATTGTCCCAGTCTGAGGTGTCCCTAGTCTCATCAAGAGATACCTTGAGTGAAGAAAAGTGGAGGGGGCTTTTTCTTGGTGGTGATTGGTTGTTGTCTTAGCTCACCTTCAAGGGGGGCGGGGGGGGGGGGAAACGGGACAAAAATCTGGTTGGGTGTCTGTGTCTCACTTGCATCACACCTCCCAAATTGTCTTCGGAAAACTGAGTTATTTGCTGAAACGCACTTGCTGAAACTCACTTGCCACTTGAATGCAATTAAGGTTGGGGTAAAATGTTGGTAAAATACATACGGGAGTTACATGGGAAAATTAGGGGGGATAAGGTTAGTGGTGAATAAATTTAGCAGTAGAAATTCAAAACCTTTCAGATTTTTTTCTGTTTGCTTCTTAATTTATAAAGAAAGGGAACAAGCCCATTTCTTTCCTTTGAAGGTCACCTTTAAAGGTGATACATAGTTTATGGTACTACGGTAGCTTCCAAAGAGATATGGGGCAAAGACAGAGACACTGAGACTATCAAGACCATTGAAAGCTTGATGATAGTGGCACCAAATTAGAGACAGGCACCTTATATCTCAGGCAGTCCTGGGGGAAAAGAAAGGAGCGTTGTTTATCTGAAGTAGTAAAAATGTCTTAAAGTATGGTAGTGGGCTGTGTATAACTTTTTCATTATCCTGTCACACTCAGAAATTCTGGTTTGCAGCACCTCAAAGTTAAGAGCAAAACAAATTTATTGCAGTGTATCTGTCCTTTAAGGTGCGTTTTTTCTGCTTTTCCTATCTAGATTTCAGACTTGGTATTAATCATTTCTCATCTCATTCTTGAGATGAGATGAAATAACAAGGGACTGCAATGCTAAATCCAGATCAAAGGAAGTCACAGCTTTCCTTTTTTTTTTTTTTTTTTTTTGGTTGCAAATCTAAAATGATGAGATCAAAAAGCTATTTATTCTATGTTAATTTCGGCATCGCTTTGAGGAGAGGATATTCTCTATTCCCCAAAAAGTTGTCTGTGCATTAAATGGTTTCTGTGGCATTTTGAATATGGTGAATATCCTTTTGTTAATTTTTGATGCTCTGCTGAAAGCGGAAAAACCAGATGCAGTTGAGGTCTGGAAGACACTTTTGTCTTTTGCATGGATACACACATTTGTGCGTGCTTTTTTAGTCAGAGCTGCAAAAACTTCCTGTCATCTTTACTTGGCCAAATCTTTGTGGTTGTGCAAAATTGGTTCACTTATGTACAAACCCACGTTCAGTTAACTCATTACTAGGTATGAGTTTATCCATGCACGTAGAGGAAACTTAAAAAACAACCCCAAAACCAAAACACTTAAACTGGCAACATAGAAAGCATTCAGACTCATGGTAATGATTGGTGCTGGGCAACTGAAAATAATGCATTTAGATGATTATTTCCATAGTTTTTTAAATTTTGAGATGTTTTAAACAAAACAAAGCATTTTATTTATCTTTTCCACATAGCCTTAATTTTTAAAATCCAAGATTAAAGAAGTGACCTGAGTCAGTGGGACAGATGTTCCTGCAGGTTCTGCCCTGGAATAATAGTTGTCTGGAGTGGAAGACTGGGGAATCTGCCAGTGTATATAATAGATGTCGCACCACTACCAAGTAACTCCATACCTTAGACCTCCAGACAGGCCTGGAGAAAGAGTGTATGTTTGAATATGGGTGGAGGTGTCCTAACTTGTGCAGTATAGTATCTACTATGTATGCCTTTAACCTAGAATATCACTGAAATGTGAAATATGACTAGGACTGTACCCTTCTGAGGGATATGTACAGTACCTCTCCAGTAAGTCTGACTTTTTACAACATATGTACTCATGGGTTTTCCTTCTTCATGGACTAAAACTTAGTGTTTTTCAGTTTTCAGTATTTTTTTGAATGTTCATAAGGTATAGAGGAGTATAAGTAGCAGCAGAAACCCAGGCTTCTGACATTTAGTGTTAAAATCAGAACAGACTCCTAAAGTCCAAGAGAAGCTAATGATCTAATTACTGCCTGGACAGATATAAGATTTCTGCTTAATTTATGCTTATATTAATTAGAAAGTCACTTCTCAAGTCATAAAGTTTCTGAAGTCTGGACAGTACCAAGTTTAACTTTGTTTATGTACCAGAAGACAATGACCTCCTCTTATATGACAGGAAGAGGTAGAATTGAACATCTCTTTGACAGTCAAAGACTAGAAATCCTGTATATCTGTCATTGTTATTCTAAATCCGCTGTTATAGCTCCACTTACTTGAATGGGGATGTTTTATTGAATTACCTATTTTGGATCAGAAGCCGGATTCTATCATTCAGATGATCATAGAGAAAGGAATACAGGAGAAGATGAAAACTTTGAAGGTAGAATAATTTTGTTCCTAGCTAGTGGATAACTTTCAAACAGGGTCAGAGCTAACACAAAAGGTTTTATGTAGCTGTGTTAAGGAATACACCGTGTTCTGTACAACCCAGGCCTTTTAGCTGTCTTTATCTGTGATCAAAATAGAGAATCATTAGGGATTTGAAAGTGCATGACTAGATTAGAAAATGCAAAAGTACTTCCACGTTTCAGAAATCTGCTGTTGTGAAAGGAAAGCAGTATGCACAAGCTGTAACTATTGATGCTAGTACAAACACTTTATTCCCTTCCCACTTCTCCAATGACTTACCAGGCAATTACTTGCAAAAAGAGTTCTTGCAGCTAGAGTATCCCTTGTCATGACGGTTAACCACCCTAATGACAAAGTTGAAACACTGAACTCCATACTAAAGCAATAGTTTTTTCTATGGCCTTATTGTTTGGTTTTGCATTACCTTAAGAGCTTCAGTCTGCCTTAGAGGGGCAGATAAGTAGTTAATAGTTTCACAACAGAATGAGCTGAGATTGTTGATTGATAAGGGTTCATGAACCTGACAGGTAAACTGCCTGTCACTGTGCAGCAAGTGGGGCTTGTGGTCTCACTGATTGTCCTGCAAGATTCCCGTATGTCATGGGCACATGCAGTCATGACCCTGCAGTTTGCAGCTGTGACACTTGAAGGTTAGTTTATGTTCCCACAAAAAACTGTGAGTACCTTTTATATGCCACTTACTTCTCAACCATGGGTAGCACTGCATACATGACTCACTTTCCAGTGTCTGTTTGCTTACTGTTAAGCAGCTGATTATGTTCACTGTTTATTTGTTGGGTTTCTCCTACTTGCACCGTTTGATCAGTCACATCACTGTCATGGTGACAGTTTGGTCTATTCCTTTTGTGTACGTTACCATGGTTGAACAACAAGTGGTTAGCTTTGATTTTTTTTTTTTCTTGTTCCAGACGAGAAAGCATGTATAGGCTACCTTCTATTCAGTTGTCTTCAACATTACAAAACACATGTAATCTGAAAAGTGAAGTAGGTAACCTACATGCTTAAGTGATAGCATCTCTTCAGTAAGACTAGTGTCTCCTGACTTCAGGATGAAGGGAATGCCGACAGGCCTGCAATAATAAGCAAGACAGGTGAGGAAGAAAATAAGTAAGTTAATATCATATAGTGGTTATGGTGAGCCAAGGCAGAGAAGCAACTCCTTCCAACTGATGCAAGAAATTTGAGATAGCAGAACACCAGACTCTGGGGGTTTTGGGTGCAGGCCGGTATTTCTTGCAAGATTATTATACTTTCTAATGTGATTACCCTCTCAGTTTAAGTTTTCCTACCTGCAAAATGTTTGTTTCCTTGGGAAAAAGTAGGTATAACCTTCCCACAAAGAAGCAGCAGAAAGAGGCGTTCCTGAGTTGTTGGGGATGGAGCAAGAGAGCCATGATTACTTATAAAAAATACTTGCCAAGACTTTCTGAGCCATGCTTCAACCCACACTGGATTTGAAGGGTATTACAGAATACACATCTAAAAATGGGTTTATAATGGAAACCTTGACAGACCTAAAAGCAAAGCAGTAAGCAGGTGCCACTATAATTAAGAGCAGTGACCCTTCAAAGAAAAAGGTTGCCAGCAGGTAAATAAACTGCCATTGTGCAGCTCACCTCATTAAACAGGAAAGTCTGGAAAATGATTGGAGAAACAGCATCAATCAGTGTTACCTTAGCCATCAATTATAAGAGACAGCTGCCTGCTGTGGGACAAACATGGTGTATGTACTATTAAAAACAAGGTCTTTGTTCTGAGAATTGTGCTACAGGTAGTATGAACCCTTGATTTTATATCCTGTTTGCAGCTGTCAGGTTCTCCAATATTATTTTTAATCATGTCATATTTCCCCCACCTCAAAACTTTGATGTATGTAATATACTAGGTCAGGCGGATAGAAATATTCAGATGAGTGAGTTGAGCTTCAGACAGTCTCTCAGGTACTGGATAAGCCAGCATAATTCTGTATGCATTGCTCTCCTCTTTTTTTAACTTTACATTTCAATATCTCAGTGTAATTGTGTCTGATCTTGACCTTTTCAAGTTCATGGGTTACTGCAGCCAGTTAAAGCTGGGTTGTTTGGTATGGTTTTCTGGTTGCTGGGTTTTTTGTTACAGCATGAGTGTTTCAGGCAGTTTCACAGAAGCATGGTAAAATTGCTGAATGAATGTGGCTGCTTTGATTGGCAGGGGACACTAAGTCACAGCTGAAGCCTTGCATCATCATGGACTGCAAAGGCAATATTGTTTTTACAGTAGTGAAAGAAAACCCAGTATGGAGTTTGGAATGGTTTTGTTCATTATCAAGCATCTCTCATTCTAGAGATTTAGTTCGCATATTTTGTCCTGCATGCAAACTCTTGTATGGGACAGTATGATGTTGGATTTTGTTGCAGGGAAGGTAGCCAGGTTGTCTCAGGCTTTACCTCATGTTACCGGGTTTTTTTGGGGGTTGTTGGGGGGGTGTGTGTTTATCAGTCTATGATGTGTATGTCTTGAGAGGGAGTACTCTCCTTTTTTTTTATCAGAGATAATGATTTGGACTTGCTAGACACTGGTTTTAAGGCTGATTAAAATTTAAATAAGCTTACAAAGCAATTGAGTTAAAGTGGTGCAGATTCCTATGTAACTGCTTTCAGTTAGTTTTTAACCTGTCTTGTTCTGCCTTAACTTCAGATTCTAAACCTTAACTATTTCTCTGCTGGGAAATGGAGAAGTATAATTGTACATTTAAACTGTGGCATCTAGAAAAAAATAAAATATTTTTTCCCCACCAGTTTGATACTACTAGATTCTCTATCAGTTCATCTTGAACTATTGCCAGAAAAACATGGTGCCAATCAGTTTGAACGCCAAACTAAGGACTGCAGCATTTGAAGCAGCAGGAATTTTTTTCCTCTGGCAGTCTTTACTTTGAGGTGTGGCACATCTTGCTAGCATTTGCAGACTGGTGCTGGGTTTCTCTAGCAAAAATGAACATATAGGTGCAGTCTTAATGAAAATTAATCTGTAAATTGAGCTGTATTTTTTGAAATGACTGGTTAATACCTGTTGTGTGTGTTCATAGTGATTTGAATGGAGCTTGAAGCTATAAAGCTTACAGCAGCTGTAATTTTGACCACTAAAGCAGCAAAGCATGGCTTCTGAAGATTTCACGTGCTTAATCTCTTTTTTAACTCCTCACAGATTACTTGTTTATCGAACTGACTGCTTTGATAAAGCTGCTTATCTCAAATCAAGAGCACAGTATCTATCAACTTCAATTTTTCAAATCCCAGGAATGAGAGTCTGTTTCGTTACCTAGATCGTCACAATACTTTAATTTTAGAATAACAGATTGTATTTAGCAGCTCCTTTCTTTTTAAACATGACATTCTTTTTTATTCTTGCTGGTTAACCATTTGGTGTTGTTTCCCTTCCCTCAAAAGTCAAATGCTCTAACAAGTACTGGGTAAAGAGTATCTCCTTCCCCTGATCTGCTGGCTGTGGTTCTGTTAATACAGCCTGGGATACTGTGAGACTTCTTTCTCAGTCCCTCAGTTTCCAGCTTGTATTGTTGCAAGGAGCTCTTCCTTCCCAGATGCATGACTCTGCTTTTGTCTTTGAATTTCACAAGGTCCCTCTTGTCCCATTCCTCAGACTTTTGTAAGTCTGTCTAAACAGCAGCCCTGTCTTCAAGCATGTCAAAGGATGCCACCAGTTTGGTGTCATCTGCAAACCTGACAGAGCACTGTTACCTCTTCAGTCATTGATAAAGGTCTTAAACACAGTGGGTCCCCATGACATTCAACATACTGGCATTGGTATGAGGTATGAGTAGGTACTATATATTTAGAACAAACACAGCATACTTTCTGTGTGTAATCACCACTTGCATAGCTTGAGTAACTCAGGCTGGGTCTTTTACGTGACCTGTTAATGGGAAACAAAGATGATGCTGATTTGGTAGCTTCATTGCCATTGCTTATGGCTTCACTGTGACCCGGCTGTATTATCTTCGCACTGTGGTGGTAGCACTGCACTTCCCTTAGCCCTTTGCCTTACTTCTCAGCCTGTTGGCTGTAGGTTGGTCTTCTACACATTGGTTCTGCAGCAGCAGCTCTGACCTGGAAACTGAAGTGCCAAGCGGAGGCATTCTGGGAAGGGATGCTCATTTATTTCCTAAATGGCTGTCCAGGTGCATATGTTAGAAATGGCTTCTGGCTTAGACTTTGTCCTTGGGAAGTATAGCTGTTCAGTGAAGAGAGACCTTATGACAGAATCAAAATGTGCTAAAAGAGCAATTGCTGCTTACGGTCTCATGACATTGTTTCATCTCGGCATTGTTTCAGGCTTTTGACTGGAGATTGAGGCTTTGGGGGGTTTTGGTCTGTTCTGAACACCTAAAATGCCTTTCCTGCAGCACCCCAGAAAAATGCTGTCATTCAAAATAAAGAAGCGAAAGGTCCTACTAGCCCAGATTCAGACTTAATGTTGCAAGAACTCATTTAATGGAATTGATTATCTTCCTGTTTTAAAACAAAATTACAGTAGTGTGTAGTTGTTAAAGAGAAGAGAAAAACTGAATTATTTTTAGTGTCTGATTAGAAACCTGTTGTAGGGGTTAGCTAGAATAATGACAGCTCCTTTATTAATGCATGCTGGCTGCATATTATGATAGCAGCATCGAAGAAACTTGCACTTTGTTTTCCTGGCTTAAAAGATATGTGAACCTCTAATGCTTTCACTGAAATATTAAGCTTCTGGAGCCATCTGGTTTAACTAGTTCTAACATTTTCAAATAAGTTTGTTAGGAGGCTACTGAAATAAATGTATCTGTCTGTCTTCCTCTCATAAGCTTTTTCCTTTGGTAATTTAGCTTGCCTTTTTCACATGAAATATTCTTAAGATACAAGATCTTAAAGAGACTACTCATTAATCCATATTTTGGCAAGATATACTGACCTTGCTCTTACAGATGTGGGTGGGCAAGGGATGAGTGTGATCATCCATCATCACATTTAATACTGGACAAAGTGGAAAGAGTCAAACACAGTACTTGCAAACAGTGTAAGGCAGTGATTTGTGTCATTATCTTCCAGAGCTGCTTTTCAAGCAGCAGTATATGGTGTGGAGCAGCATATTCTCTGTAAAAAGAAATGCAGATATAAACTCTTACCTCTTCCTGATATTGAGGAGCACGTTCCCCGTTCAACCATGAAAATTTTACAGTTGCTTATTCAACCTTTGGAGCTCACTGTCTCTGCCTGAAGCCTGTCTGGATATCTGTGTGCTTCTTACAAGACCTGCTCATAAGCAGTGGAATCCATAGGTGTGCTTTCTTGCCTCCAGCTTGGCTTCTGGAAGTATTGCTCAGGGGACTTAAATCTGGTGATCTTTGAGTCCATTGTTAGGGTTTGAACATTACTTACCCATTTACTTCTTACTGGAAACAAGAAGGTATGCCCTACTAGATTAGAACAGTGGTCTTTCAGTCTTCAGTGCTGGCAGTAGGAGATTTTAATTAGGAAGAGCACACAAGTATCTGTTGTCTGTTGCCCTCATACCTGCCCAGCATCCTGAATGGCTGTATTAGGGATTTGCCTGTTATGCTTAGCATCTGTTTATGGGCATGTTTTACAAGTTCAAAAATAACAGTATTAATATGAATGGTGGGAACAAACCTTATGTCTGTTCAGGCTTCAACATGCTATTTCTGAAGTGCTCCTAAGGCCACAATGTTCCCTCTCTATGAACCAAGTAACTAAGGTGGCACCATTTTGTTGTAGAAATTATTTTTCTCTTTAAAACACCTTAACCCTGTAGTTTAATTCAAGCAAATAACATTTGAATGTCTTATGTCACACAGGGTTAATCCATCCTCCACAGCAAAGTGCAGAAATTTCAGAAATAACATACTCTGTTCCGCTGCCATCCATATAAAATATTTTGTTTACACTCCAGGCCTATTGCTTCAGGAAATTATTGATAGGAACAGCTGCTCCTTCACAAGAAGAGTAGAAAAGTCCTTCCTCTCTGACCAGGGGCACTTCTCAGCCACCTTTATCACCATGACACAGAAGCATGGAAGATTGGATTTCAGACTTTTTAAATAATAACAAAAAATGTGTAGCAAAGAAACTTTCTAAAACTTGGGAACTTTTGTAAAGCTCTGAGCCATCTCCCTGTGCTCAAAAGGATTTGTTCAAAACAAAATGAAATTCAGAGCATAAGATACACAGTACAATCAGTATCCAACTTCAAATGCACCTCGTTGCTACTGACTTGAACATTATAATTACAATTATAACTCTGCAGTGCTTTCTGCATAAATTACTTAAATTAAACCACATAGATTATTCAAATTTTATCTCCAAGAAACACTTCTAAAAGCCTGCTAACACTCATGTTACAACTCATTGCTAACATGCAAAACTATTAAAGGCTTGATTATTTTTTAAAATCTTTTTGGAACTAGACTCTGCCCAATGACTTGACTTATTTCAAGTTGAATGAGTCTTGGGTTAAATATATTTGGTGCTGGTGGTGTAATTTCAGATCCACCTTCAAGCTCAGTTGAGCAAAAGACTAAGTTGGTGCTATTCACTCTTTCCTTTCCTGGTAAGAAAGAAGCATTCCATGACTCTCTTTTATGCAAAGCAAAAGCCTCTCCAGTGAAAATAAGGAATTCACACTTTTTCCCTGGTAAGAGCAGCCGTGGCTGGTGTAGTAATTTGACAGCATACTGACAATTATTCGCCTGAGACAATCCTAACAAAAGGATGATATCTGCAGGTGAAAAGAGCTTCAGGAGAGAAGGTCTTACCAGGGTGAACCTGATTCCTGGAGGACATCCCTCACTTTGAGCATTTCTCGTGGGTGGCTGGGGAAAGCAATGTGATCAGTTCATTCCTCTGCCAATGCAGGCAGATGAAGCAGGTCAGACCAGCCTGTAATAGATAACCCAGCCTATCGGAGAATATCCAAAACCAGGGAAGAGTAATGGGAGTTGCCCCTTTGCAGCTCCTCGTTAGCCTGAACTCAGAGGCCTGTGAAAAAACAATCTAGAGTTTCCAAGTACAATATATTTTTTCTGTTAATATTTGGGTTTTGGTTACTTTCAAAATTAAACTTCTTCAAAAGTTGCAGTACTTACTATAGACTATGAAGCAGATAAAAATACCTTATATTATTAAAGTACATTGTATATGTGAATGAATTGCTGTCCTGCACTAGACTCTCATTGATTTTTATTTTTTTAGGGAAAAGGAGTAGAAATAAGAAAAGCACAGCTTCAGTGATCATATTATTTCTTTCCCTTTGTGAATTGAAACAGTACAATGAAAGAGTAGAGATACTTACTGCTATGTTATAGTTAAAGTGCAATAAAATGCTCAGCCAGATCTAGGGAGTATCTGAATAACCAGGTGCTTGATTCTGATGGTTGGCTAAGTTTCCTGAACTGTTTGAACCATCTTCAGCCCAGTCTGTATTCCTGTTGCGGGTGCTCATTAGCAAAGAAATTCTAAAACCCAAAATTGGGGGGTGGGGATGCCGGTCAGAAGGTGGAAGTGAAAAAGTAGGAATAAACATTAAGCCTGATCTAAGAGAACAAATCCTGTCTTGCCTGATATCCTATTTCAGAGGAACAGTATGCTTGCAGTAAATCCAGTCCTAGTACCTAACAGCTGTAGACTGGCTTACACTCAGAAGCAATAAATGGACTTAGACAAAACTGAAAGCTGAATGATCAGCTTTATTTTAGTATAACCTTACAGTGGTGGGCTTGTGAACTCTGTACTGGATGTCAGTACCTCTTGCACTCTGGGCTGTGTTGTTTTCCAAAACGCTTTGTGGGTTCCTCATGAAAGGAAATTTCTCATGGCCTTGCCAGCTGCTGAATGGTAGCAGTCCTGTGTTTAGGCACCACAAATTGATGCCTTCCCTATACTGCGATGGAAGGTAAAGCAGTGGTAGGGTATGGGATCACCTAAGTGCACTGAAGGTGTTTCCGAAGGTCCTGGGACAGCATACTGAGTGTTTCACAAACAGAACAAAGATGTACCTCTTCCAAAGGATTTAAAAAAATCACATAGGAGACAAGCGAGATCAGATGTAGTCAAGCCATACAGGGGACTCTAAGAGAAGGATGAGTAATCACAGGCAGCATGTTCTCTATCCTCTCCAGAGTTGTCACGTGTAAGCTTGTGTTTGTTGGCACCATTTACAGAAATCATGCCAGAAAGTGACAGGACTTCAGGGTTGTTTTTTTCCTGTAGAGAAGGGGAAAGGGAGGAGAAAGAGCGAAAATGCTGTATTTTTGGTGTGAGTGGTTTCAATGTATTGAAGACTCAGAGCAAAAAGGAAAGTGGAAAACAATGTAGAATTTCTGCTGTTAGCATGATTATTTTTCCCCACATGGTGTTTCCGTGGGTCTTAGACACATACGCTACCTGTATATAAATTAACATTACGATAGTGAGGTCAGCTTACTTCAGGCACTTAGTAATCTTTCTCCATAGAAACCAGTTCTCAAGATTTTTCTGTTGAAAGTTGATGAGTCACAGCACCTTTCAAGACAGTCTTACTACCTCCTGAAGAGAAAGAAAAGTAAATCTCGGTCTTGTAATTTGTCTGTGTTGTATTGCTGCCTGTTACAGTATAAGAGGATAACGTGTATCCCTTAAAACGGGAACTGAGCAGTCATGGTTTTTTCTGGAGTCGTAAACTGTCAGGGTAGGCCACTTGTACAAAGCGGTCTAATGCTTGACAACCCAAATTCATCTGGATTGCCTGCATTCTAATACAGCCAGATAAAGGTGCTATATCTCAGTATGAAAAATGTAGGTCATCCTTAGTGACAAAAGAACATGTCTGGGAGGTAGTGACTCTGGCAAGGATCTGGAAAGCACAGTGGGCGACCAGTTGAGACAGTTCTGTTGGGAGGCTGTGGGCTGAGGTGTGTCACAGGATGTGTGAATAGAGAAGAGATTGGTGTCTTCTAGAGTGCATTTAGCTCAAACAGAAGCAATGACCATCCTACAGGAATGCTGGGCGAGTTTGGTGCTTGTGCTATGCAGCAGATGGAGAACTACAATGGCAACTTCTCCCCTTAAAACTTATGACTATTAAAACTCAAAAGCTGTAGAGTCTTTAGACTATTAACCTCAGAGTCTATTGATACTTGAATTGGTAAATGTATCATACTTTAAGATTGGATGCTGTATTAACCTGTTATTTGACCTTGGATATTGTTACTATTATGTATATATTAATGTGTGTAGCACCAGCAGGTGCACTCTAAAATAAATATTGTTAAACAGTGCTGTAATATGACTTGAGTTTAGTCACTGAGGCAAATTACTAGTTTGAAACTCTGGCCTCTCTGCAGCAATAACTTCTGTGCAAAATACTGGTTGTTACCAAACCAGCTGTGATATAGATGGGATTAGAGCAGTGTAATCTTTCAGTGCAAATCTTTAACTACTGGGATGTGATTTTTCCACCCTCACCCTCTATAGGCAGTCACTCTTAAATCTTTGTTTCAGCATGCCATTGAGAGGGGGGCTGTTATTTTCCCTGCCAACTCTTTGTTGTGGGGAGACATGGGCGTATTGCAAAATGATTGAGATACGCTAAGGAAGGAGGGTGTCCTCCATGACTACCGGTGCTGTAAAGGGATATGCCATTGGTTGTCAGTGGAAGCTTTAAGGTGTTAACACAGGGTGGTACTATCAGTAACCAACTGTTTGTCATCAAATACATAATAACAAATAGCTGCAAACATCTGCAGACAAATAGGTTAGAATACCTGTAGCAAACCATATTTTTGTCTTTTCAGCAGAAGTAATGTTCAGCAGAAGTAAGATGTTCTGGGAGCAAACTCAAGAAAAGTTTTAACCCTTCTCTCCATCAGTACTTTGGCCCAGTAAAATCACCTAACCAATGTTTATTATGAATGTTCTTAAATCTGTTACTGGCCATAGACTACTAAACTGAATCACTGAATTGTAGTGTTTGAGAACCTGGTTTGCAGTTTACAGAAGAGTGATTTAATCCTCTTGCTCTTAGACATCTTAATTCTGAATTCCTTAATGTCATTTAAGGTTTTCACTTAGTGTAGTTCTGTTTCCTGAAAAATCAGTGGACAGTGGAGTTAAGCTAACACAGAATGTGTCTGAAAATCTCATGCTTAAAGTCTAAGTATTTTTTCATATTAAAGTGACAATTTACTGCTGTAGAAAATGTAATGAAGAAGGGTGTGCTTTTTAAAGTGTCATCTTTTCCGAACAAATAACTAACACAATTTTGCAGACATGGTTATCTGGAGGATAAACTAGTATTGCTATGACACTTACACCTGATGAGAAAGAAAAATAGACCCATTCCGAGTTGCTGAAATTGTGGGAGAAGACAACCAAAGATCTAAAAGTCCTCTTGGGCTTTGTATTCCTTAAATTATAAATTAAAGGAAACTTTCAACTTTGTATCCTTCATCACAAACTGAGTATTAAGTTAGTGATGTGCATATAGTAACTTGGTAACAATGACACATGGCTTGAGGGCCTATATAGAGTTAAAAGGCTGCATAAGAACCATTTCTCCTTCCTTCTGTAGGCTACTCAAACCTTTCATCTTTGCATGACCAAGTAAGCTGGGCTGTATGGGGTAACTTTCCTCAAAACAAATGGGCATAGAGTTAACAACTTCATGATACACAGCTGCTGAAGACCTACAGCAAGAGATATTCTTTTCTTCCTGCAGTGACAGCAGTCGCGATTCTTCCATATGTTATTTCTTGGTGGTTGTTATTTCTTTTAGGTATAGTATTTGTAGCACCATGTAATTTAGATCTTGACTTGCTATTTTGTCTTTTCATTTCTGGAAAGAACCACAATAGTTGCTTGGTTTGTTTTTTTTTTTTTTTTGGTTTGGGGTTTTTTTTTTTGTACCCCACCCCAATCTGGATGTGTTTGGCACTCATAGGGAAGTTCTAACATCAATACCTATTTTAGCTGTGTTTTGGGGTGAGTCAAAAGGAGAAACAATCTGTAATTCACTAGTGATTCTCTGAAATGGAAGAGACACCTTGTGTATCAAATCAGACCAATTCAGTGGATAAACAGGAATGTTCAGTTGTTTCTAAATAAAAGTTCAAAGAAGAAAAACAATAAACATCTTTTCTCTGCTCCCCCAATTCCCTTAAATATATGTTTAAGTTTGTAGAAGATTTTCTTCTTTGACACGCTGTTTTACGGTTAAAAATACTTCAACAAACCAGAGGTAAACCTTAATGTTGCATGCAAATTCTAAACTCATCAGCTTTAGTTGTATAATAAAATCATGTCCAAGCACAGTGTGACATGCTAAAGATGGTGTTATTTCAAACCCCTGCGGTTTATAGCCCACAATTCCATGATAATTTCTCCAAAACTCCCTTTAAGATTCCCCATGTTATGACTGAAAATAGTTCTTCAGTCTTTAATTACTCTGCCAGAACTGTGGTAGGCTGTAGGCTGAATGTGTTATTAAACAGGCTACAATTAAATGTGTGTTTCAAAGGCATAGTTCTGTAACTCTTACATAGAATTGAAGACAAATATTCCATGAATTAATCCTGTTTAGTAGTGTAGCTTTCATGGCTCAACTGTAGCAGGACATCAGTGTCCTGTTGCAGAGCTGAAAAGAGTTAGCAGACTTGAACAGAATGCTTCATTTCTTTCTTCCTATGCATAGTAGTACAGAGTATTTGTATCTAGCATTGTATGTGTATAGTTGTTCAAAAAAATCTTGTGATGGCACTTGCACTTAAAGAGAATCTTCTCATAGCGGGGGTTGCTCACTGCCCTAACAAAAAGGCAATCTTCAGACACAACAAATATAGGATTTGTTTAATATGGAAAACTAGGACTGTTTCCAAAACAATCTAAAGTTGATCAGAACAAGATTAACTTCAAATCTTATTGATTCCTCTTTCCAGTAAATCTGTGCCTATCATTTGTAGCATGAATTGTTCATAAATGCAAATGGTTATAAACGGTTTTTTTCAGAAAAGCTGTTTACATAAACAGTGGCTTCTCTTCGCCATTATTCTTGGTTGCTGTTACCTGCTTGATGAAGTCCCACACATACATCATGAAAAGCTTTTGGAAAGGTTTTCTGTTGGTCCAATATGTTCCTTTACTATCAGACGGTCAATCAGCCAACATGTCAAATGCAAATAAGAGCTTACAGCTATCCCAACAGCCTTTTCTGCACTGATAGTGAGCTGAAAAGATGTTTTTCAAGGAACTTGAAACTGCTTTGTCTGAAAAAGCCGTTTTCTCTATCATCTCTTCTATCTTGTAGAAGCAGGTGTGCTTTTTACCATTCATTCTGAATGTGTTTTTTTACTAGAAGCATTTCCCATCTGCTGACCTTTATTTTACCACTCGTGTACTACGTTCACATTTTAATATGATGATCTGTAATGATAATATTGAAGGATCGAACCACTTCCTAAAGCAACTTTTTGGAGGCATTTTAGTTTTTTATCTTGATGGACTAAATGCTTAAAAGACGGAAAACATTTTCTTGGAAAGAACTAACATACACCAGCTTTTTATTATAGGAGAACAGGGAGATTGTGAGCCAAATACTGCTGAAGATCCCAAAAGCCTGTGCAAAGTAGTGATACCTGCCTCCAATGAACAGGCCATTTTTTTGATCAATCCCTTCTACTGTATTATAGAATCTTCTCTCTTCCTTTCAGTAATCGGAAAAAATCCTAACAGCAGCAGCATGTAGGAGTACATATTTTAGAGATTTGTAACTTGCTATGGCCATATACTGTTAATTTTACTTCCAGCCACATTAGTAATCCATAATTGACTCAGATTTATTAATGCCTTTTTTATTTTCAGTCATCAAGCTTCAGGGAAGCTATTGTTAAGCCTGAATTTCAGTTTCACTGTGTGACTGGACTGTGGTTTTCTGACTGATGTGTTTTGTTATGGGCTTATGCTAATGACCTGCAGGCTGGAGTCTTTAAGTCTGTAAGTAAACTGCATCTGCAGCCCTAGGAGTTACCAGTTAGGGAATAGGTGTTCATCTGACAACGGTGGAGGAGAACTTCTGTGGATACAAGTTTTCTGGAACTTCCCCTAAGGTGAATGAAGGAGACGGAGTAATGTTATTACAAAGGAAAGACAGTAGGAAGCACCTGAGTCAGAAGAGGCTGTGAGCTAGAGGAGGACTGTTAAGATCTTAGCTACGCCTGAGTGGCAAGAAAAGGCATGATGCAGTCTCCACCCCCTTGTGTTTGCTATCTGAAGTAAAAGAATTTGCAGCTTTGGGGAGCCTGGGTGAAGTTGATGTGTTGGTTTGCTTTCCAGTATTACTAAGTAAGTCACTGTAAACACAGAACTCATGAAGCTGAATCTCTAAGAAAGGAGTATATTATGAGCTGTTTGAGGTGTTCTAGGATTCAATGTTTTTCCTGAAGTACCACAGCTGCTATGCTGAACTTCCTTACTGACATGGAGTCAGTACTAAGGAAGAGCAAGAGGACTGAGAAATGGTGACTGGAGCCTACAAAGTCAGTAAAGCTGAGGTCTTACGATATTATATATGGTAGTAGTATTTCAGCCTAATGTTTCATTCCCCTTTCTCCTTTGAAACGCACAAGATACTTTCTGCTAAAAAAAAAGGTGATTATAGACAGTCATGAGCCTGATCTCTGTTGCCCTGTCTTTTGTGCAGTCCTTAGTGCTGAAAATCAGAGTGTTTGTGCATCTGAGTACACTGTCAGTAACAAGACGATGCATGTCAAAGGCAAGCATGGTTCAGTACATAGAGCTCATCTTAAATAATTCATATCACAGAATATCTCAAGTTGGAAGGGACCCATAAGGATCATTGAGTCTAACTCCCTGCTCTTCACAGTGCTACCTAATGCTCTGTTATTGGATGGAGTTCTGTAATTATTTCTGGACATGTCTCAGTTATTTCATTACAGTATGTCCCTTAAGAGTGTTTTCTGTTCCATTATTTCCCCCAAGATTTCCTCTTAAACATTTCCAAAACAACAACAAAAATCAAAGGCTTTTTCTTTCTTGCAAACTCTCTCCCCTGGTAAGCTGACAGATTCCTATGCACTGAAAGGAAACAGAGTATTATCTTGAATTTCGTCTTTTTCCTAGTATTTGCAGCAGTTTCCCTCCAAAGAGCCAAGACACCTGTCATAATGAAGAGGGGGTGCTTTCTTTGAATCAATAATAAATCAGCAAGAATTATTAATGTACTGAAGGGGGAAGCTGTTTTTTTTTTTAAGCATTATTGACTGATTTTTATCCAATCTTAATGGAATACCTAAGAAAACCCTGTTTGCATCTGTGATCTGATTATTTGTCTAGGTGAGACATCTGTGATCTCATTATTTGTCTAGGTGAGAATGTAAAGAATGGAATAAGCACTGAAATTAACCAATGGTCTAAAGTCCAACAAATATATTGTTTATACTCATTAACATAATGGTGAAAAACAGACTTTTGAAACTGTCTTAGAACTCTATAGTGCAAATTTTCTCACTATTCGAATCAAGCTTGGCTTATAAATTAAGAAACTGGATTAGCTGTGATTAAGGAAATAAGTAGCATTTAGCATTTGACACTTTACTCGGAGGCTGTCCACACCTGTTCCAGCTTCAGTGTTCATTGGACTGTCCCAAAAGGCTCAGTAAGTTTATTTGGTGTGTAAGGTACATTTTTCTTTCAGAAATCTTCCATCTGGTTTAATAGTCAAATAGCACTTATTCTTGTAGTTCACAACTGTTTATTAAAGTGTGGACAGTCAAATATTGGCATCCAGAGGGTATTCTACACAATCCAGTTTGTTTCTGACATTGTTTTCAATTCCTGGCTGCTGTCTTCCCGCTGCTCTTTCTGCAATCACACCAGCAGCCCTTCCAACCTGCACAGGGTTCTATTACCTGTAAACAGACTGTGCAGGCTGGAAGAGTGTGGCAGATCATACCAGTCACTAAAGAAGCAAACAAGCTGTAGCACTGAACTTGTGGAAAAGCAAGTGGTTTTTCAATCATCCTTAACATCTTTTTTTTTTTTTTTTATTACTATGAAGTGTGTAAGTTCCATCTGGGATTAGGGCTCTGTTAATTGAGACATGTGAAGGGGGGAGGGGATTCCTTGCCCAAAGAATTTATAACCTAAATAGTTAAAGCAGAAAAAGATTGCAGGGCTAGAGCACAGACAGCTGAGGTCACTTGCCCAAGATCTCATGGCAAGGCAAGAACTTAAGTCCAGCATCCTGACTTGCAGTTCAAGAACTTGTTCTGCTAGATGTGACAGACTATACGAATGTTTGGTTTTGCTATGTGGAATCCTGGTTTTAGCTTAACGTGTCTTACTTGACTAAATAAACTCAGATTGTTTTGGAAAGGTAACATGTACAGCTGCAGTTACTTCAAGTTCTATTGCTTTCCTCTCAGCTATCGTGTGTCGCTAGATCAATCCTGCAAAGACAGTTATAGCTCATGTAACTGAAAGAGGTATCCTCAAAGATGAAAGAGCCATGGGAGTCCTCATCAGGAAAAATACTGCCTGTGGACAGAGCAATCCTGAGAGACTGGAAAAAAAAAAGATTAGTGCCTTGGGTATAAACTAGTGAAGAATTTCATTATAACCCTTCAGTAGTCCTTTTTTTGGGTCCAAGATAGGCTGTTACATGGACAGGTGGCAGAAGTAGGGCTGCAAGGCACCTGGGCTTTGACTGATGAAGAGTCTATTCTAAGTCTCAGTAAAGTATTCAGTCTGGACTTTAGAGGACTGTTCTTCTTGTACCTGCACTTCTAAGAGCATACCTAGAAGTTTTCTCATATGTCCAATATGATGGAGAGTAAGTAGTGTGTCAGTCCTGTCTCCCAACATCCATTCTAGCATCACTTCCTCTTTATGCTTCTAATATTCTGGCTAATGTACAATGTTCTTATTTTTTTGGCTACATCACCTGTATTAAATTATTTTTTTAAAATTAAAAATAGTGCACTTGTTTTAACTTTCTTATCCTCAGTACGAATTGGTAACAGTTATGTTCAAGCAAAGTAGTGAAATTGAAGAAGAACTTGTAAGCATTTTTCAAATTCTTACAGGTAAATAATAAGCAACTTTTCCCTACTGTTGTTATACAGTGATAGGTCTCTTGTCTCTTACTTTTCAAGTGCTAAATTAATTTAACAGTTACTTCAGACCTCAGTAATTTACTCGTATTAAATGCACAGCTAGGAGAGTTCTGGGGATCTGCAATGAAAAGGTAGAGAATGCAGTGCGCACAGTTAGTAAGTTTTTTTCTTGGCCGTTTTGTGTATCACTGCAAGTAGATGGTAATACACAGAAATGTGAAAAAATCGTAATAAATATAAAAAGATACTGGCTAGTCAGGCATTTTGGTCACGATTTTCAGAGACCTCTGGGATTGAAATGCCTAATTCCTATTAAATTTCCATTAAGTTAGTGGGAATCCACCTCTTGCATAGTTTTGAAAACCTTAGTTCTTTTGTTAATAGTTGCCATGAAGTTACACAGATGACTATTTGGTGTTTCTGTTTTTTTCTACAAAAAAAAAAGTAATACAAGGTTTACATTTGTACTGTAAGACAGATGAAAACATAGAATGATCCTCATTGGCTTTATTGGGCTTTGGAACAGACCTTTTCAAATAAGGTTGGGGAGCTTTACACGGAGGTAGAATAGGATGCACTAGAGGAGTATCGGCAGCATGCTGCTGATTTTTATCTTGCTAAAATACAGTAATTTAAGAAAGGGGATATAGCTTTCCTCAGTTTCAAAGCATTTGCTGCAGGTGCCTTCCCCCTTTTCTTTTTTTAGGGTAACTGGATTTGTAATTCAGGTGTCAAAGTGTCTGAATTGTAATGAACCCAGCCCTGAGCATGATGGTAATATGATTGAGAAATAAATATACCAGCACAACTTAAACGTTGTAACTTCTCGCTTCACTTCTGGGGCAGGAAAAAAGGTGTTTTTGCTGGAGTGATTTCTTGTTTGCTCTTAGGGCGTACTTTCCTGATGTTATGGTTTCCTATACTCCAAGAACAAAATGTAGTTTCTAGCAGAATCCTATTTCATATTAAAAACGAACAACAAAGAATACCTTCAAACTCTACTGAAGAGAGCGTATTTCACTCTGAGATGCTTCTGGAAAACTTGATAGTATGTGTTTCCTCAAAGGCAAAAATGCAAGTACAGCCATCCAGATCTTACTCTTGTTTTCTGTGTCTTCCACAACCGCCCTTCCTAGAGCCAGCACTTATTCCAGCTCCCTGTCAGTCCTGCAAGCCAGAGATAAGTTCTTCTCTCCCTTTTTAGCACAGTGTTTTATTTTTCTGGTTTTTTTTTTTTCCCCCCAGGTTTCTGTTGTCTGACAAGCCTAGTACGCTTCTGCTAACAGGATTGGATAAAGCATGATCTCTTAAAGTTTGTCAGTGTACTGAATTCATTGAAAAACTGTAGATACCATCCTGGCTTCCAACATTTTTTTCCCCAGTGAGACATCAATAATAAAATGGCCTTATGCCATCTTTGGATCTCCTGTGTTTCAGGATTGAAGCACTAAAATGCCTTTCTCTATATAATTTGAAGCAGCCCTTGGGCTAATTGTGCCCTTCCCAGAACTTGCAGAATGCCTGTGATCACACATGCTCCTAGTCTTAAGCTGGTCTCAGATGGACTATGTAAATTATACTTAATTTATAAATGTTTTGGAAATTTTTTCAGGTTTTTACTATATATGTATGATTTCAGTTGCATGTACGAACTGGAGACTGCAGCTGAACACATTTTATATAAAAAAAGTTCTTAAGAGGTTGTATGGCATCCTATATAGAAAGTGACTGTCATGTTATCACGCTGCTTCAGTGTAGACTTTCGTTGTCCTAGCTCTTATCTCTCAAAATACGTATTTTCCAGGCAAGACTTGTTTTTTCCACGTGTTTTTGCAAACTTGGGGAGATGGAGGGATATTTGGGGAAGAGATATGTATGATGGGACTGGCAGAATGAGAATGAAAGTCACAGCAGCTCAAGAGAAACTGCTGTGCAGAAGAGGGACCAGACAGGCTGGCTTCAGGGATGAGGAATGAAGATGCTTGGAGCCAGAAGGAGTGGTGCTGCAAGGCAGAATGCAACCGGTTGACTGAAATCGAGACTGAAAGCAAGGATGTGCTTGAGAGGACATGCTGGGCCAGGGGGGCTGCTCCCCTCTTGCCTAATTCTGGTGTACCTTGTATCTAAAATTGGTTCTGTTGCTGGATTTTGTGCTTCTGGGGTTTAGCATGTTTGTTGGCTTGTTTATTGCTTTATTGTGCAATTCCATCATGTTTTTTGGCTAATCAGGTGTGCAATTTTGCATCTTGCCTGTATCTAATATTGATTCTTCAAATGATGAGGAAAACAAGCCTTTTGGAAATGTCCTCCTGCAAGGCAGTGAGGAAGAGTCTTCCAACAAGAGATAATTACTTCAGATGCAGCTGGTGGAGTGCAGGCTTTTAAATCTGAAAACATGGATGAAACATAGAGGTGGAAAAATAATTCTCCTAGAGAAAAAGGAGACTCCTTCCTGTTCCTTCCTGTGGGACATGTTTTGAAGATTCTCATGTGAATGCATAGAAGCAGCTTCTTGTTTAATTTTTTATTAATTAGGATTTTACATGAATCGCACGTGATTCCAGGAACTGATTGTAAGGTGGTTACCCTTAGCAACCTGCCATTTGCCTTGGATCACCAAATAATGACCCCAGTGTATGTAGCAGGTGTTCTCCATAATAACGGCAGGGAAGCAGAGAGAATACTACAGTAATATTATGCATTTATCTAAATTGGAAACAGCTCATTTTCTTAAGGAGAGGACTTCTACTTTTTGCTTTACAGCCTTGTGCTTCTATGCCTGGCAGTTCAGAAACAGTATTTCAAAGCAAGTAGAGTAGGAAAAAAATTCAGAAGAAATCAGTCCAAACCAAAACAAAGTTAGAAAGGCAAGAATCACTATAAACACAGTGCTTTGTGGCTGAGATATATATCAGTGAATGGACTGGTTATGTGGAAAAGGTTTGAGACTTTGCATACTTCACAGAAATAATTCTTATTTGCGATTCAGACAAAACTAATATTTTTTCCAGGAGAAGCTTGTTTTGTTTCAGATTACCTTGCCAGTGGAAGGAAGGGAAAGCAAGCACTTTTGGATTCCGAGTAAGGGATTTTGAAATATCTTGATGCTTACTAATGAATCTGGCCTCTTTTACCAGCAGTGGTACAGAACCCTGCAAAAGATGTGGGAGTGGAGAATTTTGCCTCTGACTATCAGATTCCCTGGAAGCCTTCACAAGGCTGAAGATGGTAATGGGGAAAGAGCTGGAGGATGTATGTGAACTGCTTCATGGATATTCAAAGTCAGACTGACTAATGACTCCTTCCATGCCTTCTGACTCCTTCCATGCCTTCTGACTCCTTCCATGCCTTCTGACTCCTTCCATGCCTTCTGACTCCTTCCATGCCTTCT